>OU426988.1:8569247-9793426 GCA_911387755.1 Chrysotoxum bicinctum | reverse complement strand
TTATTCATGATTATTCATGATTATTCATGATTATTCATGATTATTCATGATTATTTATGATTATTCATGATTATTTATGATTATTCATGATTATGCATGATTATTCCTGATTATTCCTGATTATTCATGATTATTCATAATTATTCATGATTATTCATGATTATTTATGATTATTCATGATTATTCATGATTATTCATGATTATTTATGATTATTCATGATTATTCATGTTTATTCATGATTATTCATGATTATTCATGATTATTCATGATTATTCGTGATTATTCATGATTATTCATGATTATTCATGATTATGCATGATTATTCATGATTATTCATGATTATTCGTGATTATTCATGATTATTCATGATTATTCATGATTATTCATGATTATTCATGATTATTCATAATTATTCATGATTATTGATGATTATTCATGATTATTCATGATTATTTATGATTATTCATGATTATGCATGAATATTCATGATTATTCATGATTATTCGTGATTATTCATGATTATTAATGAATATTCATGATTATTCAGGATTATTCATGATTAATCATAAATATTCATGATTATTCATGAATATTTATGATTATTCATGAATAGTAGATAATGGATAATGAATATAGAAAAATGGTGCCGTGAAATAAGGCCAAGTGAAATAAGGCCAACTTTCAAAAATTGGCCTTATTGCACTTTGATAAAGCGAAATAAGGCCAATTTTCAGTAGTTGGTCTTATTTTACTTTGACAAAGTGAAATAAGGCCATGATTTTGAGAAATAAGACCAAATTGGCCGTCGTTCTGGGTTTTCTTGAGCAACAGTACCTCGGGTGGCCCGCTTCGCGGGTTTTCAGGATTTTAACTCCCTTTTCGGGGCTCACACCCGCTCACGCAACTCCGTTGCTCCGCTTAGGGTATGTTCACTTGCCAGGCAGGCGCCTGTAGCAACAGTTTTCTTGGGCAACAGTACATAACTATTAGTTGTTTACTCCAACTAATGTAAAATACAAAACTGTTGCTACAGGCGCCTGCCTGGCGACTGAACGTACCCTAAGCGGAGCAACGGAGTTGCGTGAGCGGGTGTGAGCCCCGAAAAGGAAGTTAAAATATTGAAAACCCGCGAAGCGGGCCACCCAAGGTACTGTTACTCAAGAAAACCCAGAACGACGGCCCCCAATAAACAATTATATAAAAACCCAGAACGTCGGCCCCAATAAGCAATAAATTATGTTGAAAGTGAAATAAGACCAATTTGGCCTTACTTCACTTTGTAAAAGTGCAATAAGACCAACTGCTGAAAATTGGCCTAATTTCACTTTATAAAAGTGCAATAAGGCCAATTTTTGAAAGTTGGCCTTATTTCACTTGGCCTTATTTCACGGCACCAAAAAGTTACTGTAAAAATAAAAAAAATCTAATAACTTTATATATTGCCTCTAGAAGGAAAATATAAAAAGTTATATAATTTTTTTGTATAATAAGCGCGCACTCAAGGGGTTATTACGGTGCAGGGAAATAAGTCCACGGGAACTAAGTCCACTGAGGGACTAAGTTCTCGCTTGAGGTGGGAAATAAGTCCACGGGAACTAAGTCCACTGATGGACTCAGTTCTCACTTAATGAGAACGAAATCCACTTTACTAAAGTGGTCTTTGTT
Organism: Chrysotoxum bicinctum; assembly: GCA_911387755.1. Taxonomy (NCBI): domain Eukaryota; kingdom Metazoa; phylum Arthropoda; class Insecta; order Diptera; family Syrphidae; genus Chrysotoxum; species Chrysotoxum bicinctum. The sequence continues at coordinate 9,791,760 of OU426988.1, read as the reverse complement.
CTTGGACTTATTTCCCACCTCAAGCGAGAACTTAGTCCCTCAGTGGACTTAGTTCCCGTGGACTTATTTCCCTGCACCGTTATTACTACCCTTAAAATGATTTACACAGTACAAACATTAGAATAACAAGGAAGAGTTTTAAAGGAGATACCGATGCAAATTAGTTTTAAATGGGAAGGAAAAATAGAGCATTCTACATGCGTGTAGTCCGGCTAAAGAAAGAATCTCTGTATTTCACAGTACGTCCGAAGGTGGACTCAAGGGTAAATGGTGAGCATTCCTAAAAGCGTGGGTATTGCGGTTAAATTGTTTAAGGGGTGGAATGTAACTGGCTATTTCGCTAGAAAACTGTTTATATTTAGAAGTAATGGTAAAATAATGAAAGACAAGAAACATTGCGACTTTGCTCGAGAGATTCAAATGTTTCTGTTGTACTTCTATCACCTATCATTTTTAATGCTCATTTTTGGATTCTATCCAAAAGACTCAAGTGCGTTATTGGAGTACCTGGCCCAAATATGGGAATTGTACTCGAGCTTTGGACGAATATAAGCCTTATAGATTATAGCCAGATCGGAAGGGGTGAACAATTTCTTGCAACGTCGAAGGAAACCTAAACACCAGGCAGCGTTTTTGGCAACATCGAATATGTGATCATTCCACACAAGGTGGTCTGTAATGCACATACCGAGCACTGAGAGTTGTTCAGTTTCCTCAATGCAAGTGCCGCTCATGGATAGCGGCAAAAGGGGAAGATGTCGCGTTATCAAAGTGGTTCTGAGGCACAAATAATAATTCTTTATTTATTTTGTAAGCAACAAAAAAATCACCAGCAATATTTTAAAATCGACAAACGTTTGTTTCATTAAAATATTCGGAAAATTGTGAAATCTGCACAGTCTTGCTCAAAATTCGAACCTATTTTTTCAAGGCACACCTACCTTTAAGCACCTTCAAAGCGATAGACAGATGCATAGAGTACATTTATTTCGAGACTTCTCGTGTTATTTAATTTGTATAAGAACAAAAATTAAAGTTTTTAAAATGTTTTAAGATTGAACAAGAGTATTGGAACAAATTTAAGCTTTATAAGAAGATCGAGTTCATGCGACCCAGGTGGATATTTTATTTTTCAAAAGTCGCCTTGTGTCTGGTCTCTGGTCTACCAGTGTCACCCGTGACTATATAGTTTTGTGGCATATGGAAATACATGTGTTGTATAGTGATAATGTCTTGTTGTAAGAGTCCCCTCTGTATAAACACCTGCCCATCCCGCCTAGTTCCTTCTCCCTTCACCATCAGTTTTATTTTTGTATTTTTATTGTGAAACAAACAAACGTAAAGTGATTATTATTATTATTATCACTCTTCTTCTGTTTTGTGTTGTTGGTGCCTCGCATCCTCCTACCATCAGGGCCTTATCGTTGTCGTCGCCGCCAGCCGCCGCCGCCACGGCCACCGATCGGCCAGGTGAGTTGAACCTCCAGCCTCCACCAGGCAGTGATGGGTCGTGGTCGTCCAATGGACTTGGACATTCTTACCACTCGCTCGGATCGCTCGTTTCCAAATTGTCACCGTAATAAATGTGAACTCGTGGTGCGATATAATGGCCTTTTGGTTATATCGTTAAATCTTTGCCTTGTTAATTGATTGTAACGTTTTTAGGGCCCCTTTTTGTTGGTTGTGACATTTGGCTCATTGCTCTTTGTTTGAAGATTGTTTTTGTTTTGTGTGCCTTTGTAAAGCTGGATCTGGAGAGGTTGCCATCCCCATCATACAATCATGACTGCAGTGTGTACATGTTGGTGATGGGATTGTAGATTTTTTTCATTGAACTTTTATTGTGAGAAATAGAATTATTGTTATGGTTAGGTAATTTAATTATGTATATTTTATGATGTGTGTTATGGACGCTGTGCTGGCTGGACGATTTTCCAAGAAAGTAGTAAAAGTTTGAGATTGAGTTGCTATGATTAGGTACATGAGGTCTGGCATAACTACAACTGTGTCTGTGGGGGTTATGTTATGTCTTTGGATTTTATTTTTATACATTTATGTATTTATTTACTTTTCTAGAATTATTGGAGGTTTTGAGTTTTTACTTTAGGTAAGACTATTCGTGTGAGTTGTATGAGATGTTTGGTGAAAATTAAGCTTAATGCCTCTACTGTAAACGCATATTCTGCTATATAGGTGCCTTCGAGGAGAATTGTTTTTCGCCTCAAATAAAAAAACCCATGCAATTACAGCCTAATTACTTTGGAAAATCTAAGCCCGAAATACAAATACATTTCGAGGGATGCAATTTTATTCACAATAGCCCTCATTATTTTCCTTGAAAGTTCCTGATCCTATGAAATTATACTAACTCCAACTTTTTTGACATTGGAAGTTACATAACTGGTTTGCAATGAACTAACTCCAGATTTTAACTTAGTCTCGTTGATAAATATAGTGGGAGTTAGTTCGTGGGAGTTAACACCTTTGGGCGTTAGTTCCTAAGTCCTTTGGGGAGCATAATTATGTATCCAAGTAAGGTGATAAGTTTTGTCTTTATGAACATTAATTTCATATGGATCTGCAAACTAGGCTTAAGATTGTAACAAGAAGTTAAAATTTTGAAATTCAATACTTTTTGTCTTCAACCGTCAAACAAAGGTTTGATCAAATATGTTTTCGACAGTATAAAACCACAAACATATGGAACACTTCCTCTCAGCAAACTCACCCCTATTCAGAAAATTGTTCACCCGCCACACCTACTCGAGAGTGCAAAACAAAGCCTCATATTAACCCCTCGATCAAAGAACAACAATATAGCTGCATTCACAATTAAGACTTTCTGGCTTTTGTCTTATTTATGTACCTCTAATGGTTTTCGGTCCATACCGCACTCCTTGACAATCATTCTGGCCCACAAGAAGCGGATGAAAATATGTATTTACAAAAAAGAATAACCATACAAAGGTCCTTAAAACAAAATAAGGCAAAACAAAAACATGGGAAATACCCCTGATGCCGACTTTGTCGACTTTGCTGTATAGACAACTCAGTGCTAATGCTATCTTTTTGAATATTGACTTTGACTCAGAAGTTAAACAAATATTTGTCAAGGCTGCCACATGGCACAGCTGAGATTTTTCTACTTTTACCAACATATATTCAGCCATTTAGAGGAGAATTGGAAGAAAGTGCTTCCGGTGCGAACTCTTCAAAATAATACTTGAAAATTTCACATAGACACTGAAAGGGAGGCTTCGTTAATTAAACGGCTTCATGTTTGAGGTGACTTCTCTTGCAACTCTGGCTTCTGTGTAAACATATCAAACCACGTTGACTGACTTTTCAAGTTGGCCTTTTCGTTTTCCGTAGGATATTTTTTTTTTGTTTTTACTTTTTTTCTTCTGTTTCCATTCGACTGATCATTGTCCTTGTTGAGTTAAATGTATACACTTCAGTACACATAGCACATTATGTGTATATAGGGAAAAAGATGTATTCCTTTTAATGGTCAGTTGAGAGAATTAACGTGAATCAGGGTTTGAAGGAAAAGGACAGTGAAATTTACTGAAGGTAACTTCCTCGTTTCGAATTTCATGACCATATTGCCTGTAGGTATTTTTTTAAAAGTTTTGTGAGGAAAATACTGGGACATAAGGACTTATAAAGGACAGTCTTTGAATGACATTTAAGAGTTCAATTATATATATACGAGTAGGTAAGAGACTAAGATTAAGAATTGTTCAATGAAATGGGAAACTATACACTGGAGATATAATGCAAATTAAAAATTTCGGTTTCTTCATTAAGTTCGTAGAGAACCAGTGCCTGATGACTAACAACTCTCAACTAATCCATGTATGCGAGTTGTAGCTAGGAATCGACAGAACCTACAATTTTCCGTCCCAGACCGAATGACTAGTAAATGCAATCACGGGCCCAGCTCTCTATCAACCTCGAAAACCCTTTCGACAGTATAAATCGAGAATTTATTTTGTTTCATTTACACAAGCGAGATTTTAGAGCTCTGTTAATCGTTCATTTCAAATGATCGAATCGTTCAACAATCGATTACGATTCGATCATTTTCATTTCACTCAAATGATTCGATATTGTCCCGATTCTTTTTTCATTTCGATTTCGATGAAATTCAATCTCCGAATTTTAACCAATTCCAGTTCAATAATGTGCCGAATTTTTGTTTGTAAGATGGCAGATTTAAGTAAAAAGCGGAGTGGAGTATGGGTGCACTTTGATCATATTTCTATTGGAACAGCAAAGTGCAGCTACTGCCAAAAAAAAACATTTAGTTTCGAGTGGAGGTGCAAAATGTAAACTTCAACGACACTTGAGGTCTCAACAATAAATGCTTATTTTTGAATAATACTAATGGGTCCTATGGAGGCAAAGCTGAAATATTGTCACTAAGGCTAGGACCGCACTTGCGATTTCAATCGCACGATTTTTTAGTTGCAAAAATAGAACACATAAATTTAAATGAGAATGAACGCACTTGCTACCAACATGACCATTTAAAAGTCGCAATTTGTTTCATTTTTCTTGCGATGCGATTGTCGTAAACTTAAATGAAACACATGTACTCAAATGGATATGCCCACACTTGCGATTTAAATTACTACGACTTTAAAATCGTAGTCGGAAAGAGAAATTGGCATGCACGCACTTGCGATTTTTAATCCATGATTTTTTAGTCGCAAAAAGTAAGACACATGGCCTTTAATGTGAGTGCACGCATATGCGACTTAAAAATCGTAGCGATTATAAAAATGAAACAAGTTCTATTTTTTAAACGATTTTTTTGTCGCTACTTATTTGTAGCAAATGCGTGCACTCACATAAAAAGTAGTGTGTTTTATTTTTCGCGATTAAATAATCGCGCGGCAAAAAAATCGCAAGTGCGTGCATGACAATAATTTGTAGCGACTACGACTTTAATCGCCTCGACGAAAAATCGCAAGTGCGGTCCTAGCCTACCTTTCCTATTTGTTCTAAAATATATTTTCTTTGGTAATATAAAATCAACCTATTGCTTTAGGCCAGGCGCGCACATTCAATTTTTTGTTTCGCAACTGTTTAGTTGCTAAAATGAAACATATGTGCTTATATGGGACTCCGCGCACATAGAGTAACTCGATGCAGGCAACTAAAAAATTTGTGTTTTGACACAAACTAAACGATTGACTAAAATCAGTTTGCTATTTTGTGTTACACATAATTAGTTGCACATTCAACTAAAAAGTTGAGTTGTTTTCCATTAGCGCAAGAGAGACAAAAATTTAGTCAATATTTTCCTTTCACCAAAAATCCCAACAGAAAAGAGCCATACATATAAATTAAACTAGTTTTCTCTCTCATATGCTGATTGCAAAGATTGAACTGTTGCTCTGCCTGAAAAATCAATCTGTATCCTACATGATAATACGTACCAGCGCGAATTATAATTCCAAATTTGCAAGCTTTGCAAATTGCCAACGTTTCCGTTCCCACAGTTTAGTTTTCTTGTTGTGCATCTTCTATGCACATTCCAATGTATCTAACAGTAATATAAAACCTTGTCTGGCACCTTCAGTGCATTAAATAAAATGTATTTTCCAATTCTAAGAAATATTGTTTGGCACCTTCAGTGCATTAAATAAAATATATTGTATCAAGATTAGTTTGTAAGTTGCTGTTCAAGAATAAAGTCTAAAAAACTATTCCAAAGGAATAGGAAAAAATAATTTTTTTTATAAAGTTTTTAATTGAAAACTTAAGTGGCGCAGTCGGTGACGGATAGCATACACCTGTTTTAAAATACGTGTGAATATTTATCGTTAATAATTCAATATCGGCAGAATACTGATAATAGTGCGTGTTTTAATAAAACAAGAAACGGTGTAAAGACTTTATTTAAGCAACATTTATATCGGGAGTACACTGATAATAAAAGGTGCAAGAATCTACAGCAACTGAAGAACTCAACACAACTGGCCAGAGGAAATGGCTTTTTCCATTATATTGTAAGTTTGATTCATGTTATAGAAACCATATAAATTCCTTACTAACTTAATAAATTCAATGCCAAACCAATATAGAGATAAATTAAGACCAAAACCATATCATAGAGAAATTATAGATAACGAGAACTTAGATAATAGTGAAATAACAAATAGTGAAAAAATAAATAGTAAAGCAACAAATAGTGAAGTAAATCGCGAAAATATTGTAGGTACTAGTGATAATTTAAACCCATTTCTGCCAATAATTCAAACAAATATGGCGAATAATAATAACAACTCCGGTCAAGTTGACCCATTTTCTGTACTCAGAATCCCAGACGCAATCAAAGACTTACCAAAATTCGATGGTAATCCACGTCTTTTATACGATTTTATCACAAATGTAGAGGAAGTCCTCTTAATTGTTACATCTATAAATAATCCTACCTATGGTAGAATTCTTTTACGGGCCATCCGTAATAAAATTGATGGACCTGCAAACGAGGTTCTCAATATGTATGGCACACCCCTAGAGTGGTCTCAAATTAAGGCTAACTTAATTCTTCATTACGCCGATAAGCGTAATGAAACCTCACTAATTAAAGATCTGCATAATTTACGCCAACAAAATAAATCTGTAGAACAGTTTTATAGCGAAGTAATAGAGATTTATTCTACAATAATTACAAAATAACGGACCACCATTTTTGTGCTTTATATATGTGCAAACATAGCTCGGATAATCAAATCCTTATAACAAGGAAAGAAAAAGTTCGGACGGACTTTTGTATACTTCGGCAAAAGTTAAGGTATGAATTTTGGGAAGAAGTTTACTTTGAATGTGATCCTACTAAAGCTTTTTATTTATTTAACTCAGTTTTAGATAAACACATCAAAGATTCGTCTCAATTTGTTTCTTTTAGACACACAAAAAAAATGTTAAAAGTCTGGATGACACCTCATTTATTAAAATTAATAGATAAGAAGAAAAAACTTGCTATCAAATGTAGTAAGCATCCACAAAATATAAGCTTAAAAAAATATTATAAAAAACTATGCAAACACACTAAAAGAATGGTAGATGATGCCCGTAATTCCTACTTTACTAACCGTTTTAATCGTTTCAAGGGTAATGTCAAGATGGAATGGGAAGTTGTCAATAACTTACTAGGAAAACAGCCAAAAAGCAATGAAATTAACAATGTTTTAATAAACAACAATATAGTTAATGATTCCAGCGAAATAGCTAATAGTTTTAACGATTTTTTTATTAATATTTCGGATAGCTTAAAACCATCTTTTCCAATTAACAACAGTTGCAATTGTAATATTTTATCAAACTTAAAAGAAGATAGAATGCAAGTAAATAGCTTCTGTTTCCAAGCTATCACGCCCGCAGAGGTTTTTAAAATGATAAGTAGCCTGAAAAATACAAATTCTTGCACCAGTGATGGTATTTCTGGAAAACTTTTAAAAGAGATTGCATGGGAAATTGTTGATATTTTGAGTTTTATTTTTAATATTAGCGTTGAGAGTGGTATATTTCCGAAGTTGTTAAAATGTGCTGAAGTAATTCCACTATTTAAAAAAGGTAATAGAAAAAATATTAGTGACTACAGACCAATCTCGTTACTTCCTACCTTTTCAAAGCTTTTTGAAAAATTAATAAAAGTGCGAATGCTTTCATTTTTAGAAAAAAATTGCCATTTTTCATCCGACCAGTTTGGATTTAGATCTGGTAAATCCACTGAAGATGCTATTCTAAAAGTATGCTGTAACTTATACAATGGCGTTGAACAAAATCAATCAAATATGGCACTTTTCATTGATATGACCAAAGCGTTCGACATGGTAGACCATGATTTGCTATTAGTCAAACTTTATAATGCGGGATTTAGGGGTTCCACTTATGAGTGGTTTAAATCTTATTTGGTAGGCAGAGAGCAAAAGGTTCGTGTAAATGGAGTTTTTAGTACATCGGTTCTTATAAAGAATGGAGTTCCACAGGGATCTGTTCTTGGGCCATTATTATTTCTTATTTATATGAACTCCCTATTTCAACAAAGGTTTAACGGTAATCAAATAGCTTTTGCTGATGATATCGCTTTCACTTATGCGGAAAAAACACCTTTCGAATGCATAGTTAGGATGAATGAGGACCTTCAAATGCTCAGAATCTGGTTTGCAGCTCACAAACTAATAATGAGTGAAAAAACTAAAATGATGCATTTTGAGACATCAGGATACACTTTTGATGACTACGAAGTTTCCTATCATTCATACGATTGTAAAAAATTTAGTTTACCGCTACATATTTGTGGAAGAGACAATTTCAAAGGTTCTAATCTGTGCTCGAAAACCTGTTTTAAAATTAATTCTGTTGATTCATTTAAATATTTAGGGGTACACATCGACAAAAAACTGAACTGGAAGTGTCATATTGAAACAGTAAGAACCTACTTGACTTTAGTAACTCGAAAGATGTATCTTTTAAAACCTTATTGTTCACGTAGTGTTTTGTCAATGATTTATTACGGACTTGTTAACTCAAAACTGCAATACGGTATAGTTAATTGGGGAGGCGTTTACATGAACACTTTTGAGTCACTCTTGGTTGCTCAAAAACATATCGTACGAATCATATGCGGTAGAAATCGATTCACACATAGCTGGCCTCTTTTTTGTGATCTGCGCATCTTGCCTCTTAGACATCTTTATGTTTTCAAAGTTTTGAGAGAATTCTTTATACAAAGCGGCAATGTACCATCTAGAAATTCGTCCGTATTTAACTTACGAGTAAATAATTTAGCACTCTTCAATGTTCCGTTTGCACGTAGATCACTTTTCACAAACTTTTATCTAACCACCTCCGCCAAACTGTTCAATAAGCTTCCCTTATCTATCAGAATTAATAGTAATTTTAACTTATTTCTTAAAAACGTCAGATCATGGCTTTTTACTATTGACCTTAATGATGTTGAGTTACTGTTTAGAGTTACTTCCTAGAACCAAATAATATACATATACATATAAATAAATAAAACATACACACACAACAAAGATTCTTCTCGGTTCCTACAAAATACTAAATTATAATAAAATAATAAATTATTTTTCATTACTGAATAAAAATTTAAAAAGAAAAAAAAAAAAAAAAAACTTATGAAAAGCTGATAGTACCCCATGTCAGTTATTCTCAGTTAAAGATTGTATGTTAGATCAATCAACACTAACTTTATAGTTATAGATTGATTTTATTGTATTCTTTTTCCATCATTTAATTATATAATTATATATTTGTTAATTAGATTTAAGTGAAATGAATGCAAAATAAATTGAAATTGAAATTGAAATTGAATAAGGAATCACATCCAAATTCATAATAATGATCCTAATGTTGTGAAAGCGAAAGGAGACTTATATAGTGAAATGTGCTTAAACATATTTTTATCGGGATTAAAAGAACCGATAGGTTCTACAATAAGATCCATGAAACCTAATTCCTTAGCAGTAGCATTTGCTTACTGTATTAAAGAACAAAATATGTCTTATTTTAGATACGAACACAAACCTTTGCCAAAACCATCCATCCCTGTACAACCAATGTTCAATAATCAAAGATTCGCTCAGTCGAATATGAGACCTCCAATTATCCAACAACAGTATCAATATCAACCCCAACAACAATACAGACCACAACAACAATACAGACCACAACAACCACAACAATACAGACCTCAACAACTACAACAATACAGACCTCAACAACCACAACAATACAGACCCCAACAATTCCAACAATATAGACCTCAACAACAACTTTATTATCAAAAACCAATTAGTACACAATATACAAATAATGCTCTCCAACCAAAACCAACGTCCACTAAAACAGAACCAATGGACACACTTTCTGCTCAAACATTAGTTAAGAAATCCCCATCTGGACAAACCAACAATTTTCGACAAAACGCTCAGATCCATAATATTGACGAGATAGATAATCAGATAGAAAGTACGAACGATCAAAATAATTATGTCCAAACAGAACTTACAAATCCCAGTGATTTTCAAAATTATTATACCCCAGGACTATTACCCACAACTAGACGCATACTATGACAACTCTAACGAAAACTTCTTAAATAATCCTGATTGTGAAGAAGAGACAAATTTTCAGCCTCTTGCCTCAATATACCCATATACTTAGACATTAACAAACACGGACATTCTCTTCCGTACATCCACATATCTTCACCCTTCGGAAAAAAATTGAAATTCTTAATAGACACAGGAGCTTCCGCTTCATTTATAAATCCTGAATACGTTCACCCAGACGATGTAAAAACAACTAGACCCACAGTAATTACTACTATCTTAAAAAACCATAGTATAGACAAACAAGTACAATTTCCGATTTTCCCAGAATTTCAACAACCTGGTGAGTTTAAATTCCTTATATATAAATTCCATGGCTACTTTGACGGACTCTTAGGACTTGATGCCCTTAATACACTTAAAGCCAAAATTGATTTACCTAATAAAACATTGGTAACAACAAATTCGAAAATTCCACTTTTTTATAAACCCAATTTTATGTCTCAAAAATTTAAAATTCCTGCACATTCTAACTTAGTCGTTAAACTTCCCGTAGACAGTCAAACCGGTGACATTCTCGTCCCTGCGACAAAAATTGAACCTAATATAGATATTATTGAAGGTATCTATTCAGCCGAAAATTGGCACGCTGAACTCGAAGTTCAGAATAATACACCAATAGACAAAATTCTTTTCCTACAACACCCACTCAAAGTACAACCTCTTACAAATTTTGAAACAAGAGAATTAAACAATTTGGACATTCAGATCGAAGATTACGATAGACAAAATGTAAACGATATCTCTGACGAAATCCGCTTAGAACATTTAAACAAAGAAGAAAAAAAATCAATCGTTAAACTCTGTCGGAATTATTCCGATATCTTCTATAAAGAAGGAGGAAATCTAACATTTTCCAACGTAATTAAACACCAAAAATACGAAAGACAACCCCCTAAATTAGCTTTTGAAAAAACGGAAATTCCATTAAAGCCCCTAGATATAGTACACATAGATGTGTACAGTATAAACAATAAAAGTATCCTCACATTATTCGATAAATTTTCGAAATTCGGCGCAGCCTATACCTTACTTACCCGAAACAGTGTCAATATTGTAAAACAAATCCAAAACTTTATTAGCCTCCACGGCATACCCCGCAAGATCGTATGTGACCAAGGATCAGAATTTACATCTAACCTTTTCCAAGATTTTTGTAAACAATTCAATATAGATTTACATGTAACTTCCTTTCAACAAACTTCGAGTAACTCTCCCGTTGAACGAATGCATTCCACACTAACTGAAATATATAGAATCATTAATGAAAAATATAGGGACAAAGATCACGAAGACTTACTTTTTGAAACCATTATTACATATAATAACGCAATTCATTCGTCAACCAACTATACCCCGTACGAACTTTTTTACGGACGTACTTATGACTTTAACAAAAACTTGACATACAACGACAAACACGACTACTTACAAAAACTTAATTCCTTTCAAAGAGACCTTTTCGAATCTATTAGAAATCTGTTAGAAACAAAAAGGAACAATGTAATAGAAAAAAGAAACAAAAACAGGGAACAGCCTTCTAACCCTGATGTAGGAGAAATTATATTTAGGAAAGAGTGTAGGCGAAATAAATTAACACCAAGATTTAAAAAACAAAGGGTTCGAACGAATAAAAAGGTGACAATTATTACTAACGATACAAAAAAGGTCCATAAAGCCAGAATAAAAAGAAAAAGAAAATTTCAGGTTTCTAACAATGATGACCACGGTACTGGGACAACGACTGGAGATACATAACTTGACAGATAATTACGGACTTTTACCACTCCGACTAGGACATGCCAAGGTAGTAGAAACCTACAAACGATTTATTCATATCATAAACCTGAAAGATTATGAACAAAGTATAGAGGAAATTCGTAAATCCTTGGATACTCTAGAAAATGACCAAACTAACATTGATACAGTAAAAATAGCAAATATTAAATTCAGCCAACTAGAACTCAAACTTCAAACACTTTTACCCAAGCACAAATTAAAACGTGGTTTAATAGATGGATTAGGAACCATTATAAAAACAATTACAGGAAACATGGATGCTAATGATGCAATAAATATTAACGAAGAAATCAAAAAACTAAATTTAAATCAAAATATTTTAGAAATCGAAACCAACCAACAAATAAGTATCAATAAGAAAATGATAGAGAGATTTGACAATATTACTCGCCATATAAATGAACAACAAAAAACGATAGAATCATTCTTATATATTTATAATTCCAATATAAATAATGTACTCAGAACAGATCAAGAAATCCTGAAACACCTCCAATACGTTCACAAGATTATCTTCAATATTGATTTGCTTTACAATCACTTAGTAAACATAGCAGAAGCTATAACTTTAGCACGATTACATATAATTTCGAAACAAATATTGAGTAAAACTGAACTGAATGAAATAAGAGCCCTTCTTGAGAAACAATCTATTAATTTCTCTTCAGATGAAGTAATTTACGAAATTTTAGAATTGAAAGCGTATTATAATAATTCAAATATTGTGTTTAGTATTGAAATCCCTATTACTTTCCAAGCAAATTATTCCTTCTTTCATCTCATTCCCCTCCCTGTAAACAAAACCCTATTCATATCTACTTACCCATATGTTGCTATACATGAGTCCGACGCACTTTATTTTGGGAAAGCCTGCAGCCTTATAGAAGACATCTATCTCTGTGAAAGCAAAAACAAACAAAGCACTAAGTTCCCTGAATGCGTACCAAAGATCATAAATAACCACCCAGCTATGTGCAACCTGTCCAATGGTTTGGAACCCAACCAGATACTTCAACCCGAAAACAATTACATACTCCTAACTGATGTTCGAAATATTAGTGTCGAAACAACATGCGGCATCAACAAATATAATATATATGGCACCGCACTTTTACATTACAAAAATTGTTCCATAACTATTAATAATATAACTTATGATCCAAATGTAGATATTTTTTGGGATAGCATTGTGATTCATCCTCCAACACGCAGTCAGATCAACTCACCCACTATAAACCAACATCTTTCGCTAAACAAACTCCATCTGGACCAGCTTAAAAATAGAGAAGAAATCCATCTACTTACCACAAAGTCAACAGCCCACATCGCATCAATTTGGGTTTTCCTAATTCCGATGACAATCATATCGATATTCATCTATCTTCAAATCAAGACTCGGAAGAATCCGAAAAATGAAACTCCAAGAACAGAAGACATTCAAAACGCTCCTTCGAGAGGCAACACCCTCTGGCAGTCGCTCCGCTAAGGGGGGAGGAATTATAATTCCAAATTTGCAAGCTTTGCAAATTGCCAACGTTTCCGTTCCCACAGTTTAGTTTTCTTGTTGTGCATCTTCTATGCACATTCCAATGTATCTAACAGTAATATAAAACCTTGTCTGGCACCTTCAGTGCATTAAATAAAATGTATTTTCCAATTCTAAGAAATATTGTTTGGCACCTTCAGTGCATTAAATAAAATATATTGTATCAAGATTAGTTTGTAAGTTGCTGTTCAAGAATAAAGTCTAAAAAACTATTCCAAAGGAATAGGAAAAAATAATTTTTTTTATAAAGTTTTTAATTGAAAACTTAAGTCGCGCACATTCAACTAAATAGTTTATCAGTTATGTGTAGTGCAACTTCGTTCAGTCAGTAGAATGAGCTAGGGAGTAAGTAGTATAATATCATGGAGAAAGTGCATTCTCAACGCCATACTATTTCGCTTTCAATTTATGAGAGAGAAAGATTTTGCGTAAGTGTTGGTTAGTTTTCTTGATTGCACTTAAAGAGTTGCCAGTGCGCGGTTCTCTTTCAACTGGTGATTGAACTATTTGATTTCAATCACAGTTGCCAGTGTGCGACTAGCCATAGTTTCCACGTAATGGTCATCTTAGCTCATAAATAACTCTTGTTTGCTGTAACCATCTTGTAAAAATGTCTTTGAAAAAATCTAAATGGGTCTGATCTTATACAATCTGCCATTGTATAAGATTGACTTGAGGCTATTATAGTTCTCACAAAATACTCTATATTGTAAGCTATAAGTAACCAAACGACATCGAATGATGGCTTCTATATTAATGGATTAAAAATCGTTAAAAATTCAAGAAAAAGAGATTTTATTTCTTGCTCCGGAAGAGAACAATTTCAGGGAATGAAATACTCTATGTACGTCATAACTGAATTCTTCCTCTATTTGTCTAGTCATAAACTGTCAAATTCCATCAAAAAACGGCCACGATGTCAATGGATTAAGAAACGTCCAAAAACGCCAAAAAAAAATATTTTATTTATTGCTCCGGAAAAGAGAAATTTTAGGACTAATAGTTACTGAAAATAGTTACTGAATGACTGACTACACTCTTTGTATATATTATAACCTATAGTATTATCATGGAGCTTGATTGTGGAACGCCAACGCTAGTAGTGGCGCTGAAATGATTCCACTGTAAAAGTGGAGAGTAGGATAAGATACAAAACAAGTAGTAAAAACGAGAATATTTTATTATAAATTTAGCAGAAACAAATCTAGCAAGTACTTTCGCTATGCTTAAGATGTCGCCACAATCGTTTGTCTTCTTAATAGTAACGCCAGTTCAACCCAACAATTGTTTTTGCGACTAACTCAATCAATCATGTTCTTCAATGCCGAGTTCAACACAGAAATTTCAGTCCACCGTCCGTTTCGCCTTCATAATCCACATTGATTGAAGCGGAACAAACGGAATCGAGTAAATGATGCTTAATCGAGTTAACTGATATGTAGAATCGAGACTCATTGAAATGATTGAGATTGAAATAGATAATCGAGAATCAAGAATCATCGAAATGATTGAGATTGGGATCGATTAAAATGAAAATTTATGATTTCGATCATCAATACATTTCGATAATCGGATCAAAAAAATCGAATCGATCCTGATTGACACAGCTCTAGGAGATATATATATATATATATATATATATATATATATATATATATATATATCCGAGAAGTTTCCAGATCAACTACGAATAAAACAGAAGACTTCAAAATTCATGGTGGAGTGCAAAAAGGTTGGTTACTATCACCATTGTCGTTTCTGAAGGTGATTGGTGACGTTCTTGATGAACAAACACGTTTAGTTCAATGGATTATGGTTTCTTTTTGAAACTTCTCAACCGCTTGCTTCCACGGCTCATTATAAATCTGCATCAAATGATGAACAATCTGAGAAGTGAAGCAAGTTGGTTCATTCTACAAAATCGAAGAAAAACTTTTTGGATTTATACATGTAATAATATATTTTCTGGGACACCGTTGCCGTTGGTGTTAGAAAAATCCCTTAACACTTTTAAAGCCTGAAACTACTTAAATTTGACTTAAAAACAAAAATCTATGAAATACAAATTCCATTACCAAATGGATTTATTCAATCTAGATTCACTCCAAAACTATGTATATCTGATGGAACAAAAAAAAAAACATTTCCGACTCAACTCATTATTTGAACAGCCATTTTGAAATTCCCTCCTTACCAATACCAACAAAATCAATACAAAAAGCCCACATCTCTTTCCGGATCTCGGATCCCGAATCCTTTACCTTGTGTTCATCGTGTGGGTGGCACCGTGAAATCGGATTGGGTTTTATATTTCTCTTTTTGTGCCTGATTCCCCATTCCGGAAGGACCAATATGTGAAAAAAAAAACCTGCGCACTGAATACAAAGTGTATCACCCCATATACTAAGGATACTCCCCCATGCCATTTTTACCCCCGCAGTAGAATAATTCTCGCCATGGCGACATCAACATCGTCATTGTCAATTTTAACTGGAATCAACCGAGTTTAAATTCCCAGTTTCATTGAAAATTAAGTTGAAAAACTTTTAATGTAATTTGATTCAGGTGGACTGGACCAAAAGTGGACATCCGGAAATAACTTTCATTCATAAAATCGAATCTTAAGAGATGAATTGGAGTTGGAGTTGTCGTTTTTTTTCTGGATATATGAAGCAACCACGCATCACACAAAATGTATAGCAAATAAAATGCAAAAGCACACTTGCATTTCCATACCAACCTATAAGGGGATTGTGAAAGGTTTAATGACGGATTTATTTTTTTAAACTTCTTCGTTTTTTTTTTTCATAAAAGCAGCTCACCTTGGGAACATGACATGGTGGTGTTCTACCTGTTGGGCTTATGTTGTTGCGAGAGAGGGGACGACGACAAATACTTCTTCGTGATGGAAGCGACCGAGTTCGATTTTAGCAGCGAAAAGGAAAAAAAAAATTCATCATGGGCTGGACGGGACCGAGCCCTCATATTGAATGGCTGCTTCGATTTATGAATCGATCGATGTCACTAACCAAAGATGACGGATTTTCGAATCATTTGCTAAAGATATTTTCAGACCACCTATGTTGCTAAGCTACTTATTTGAAGGCAAAGGTATGTGATGGTGCAAGTTGGCAAGGGCATAGTCTGATGTGCCAATGTGTGGATGAATGAGAAGGTGAGCAATAAAGAGAAGAGCTATAAAAGGCTTCTAGGGCTAGGCGCGAACATTCAATTTTAAGTTGCGCAACTGCTTGGTTAGAGCAACTAAAACGTTTGTGTTTTGACACAAACTAAGTGATTGCCTAAAATGAGTTCGCTATTTTGTGTAACATATACATAATTATATGCACCTGCGCGGACATTCAGCCAAATAGTTCATCTGTTTTCTATAAGCAACCAAACAGTTGTGCAACTAAAAATTGAATGTGCGCGCCTAGCTTAAACATAACAGAATTTTCGAGCTATAAGTACATACGAGTGCATAAGAACTCAAGCTTTAATTTCAAAAACCAAAGCTTCAGGAAGGCTTTCTTTTCAAATTATTTCTATCCACCATTTCTAATAAGTTTTTTTAACCTAACTTATGTACATATCTTTTTATGTACCTAATTTACACAAATGAGTAGATACTTGTCATTAAGAGTATTCACGACACGGTGCAGCTTGTCTATTGAAAGTTTAACAATTTCTAATCAAAATCTAGGCTAGGCACGCACATTCAATTTTTAGTTGCACAACTGTTTGGTTGCTTATAGAAAACAGATGAACTATTTGGTTGAATGTCCGCGCAGGTGCATATAATTACATATACACACAAAATAGCGAACTCATTTTAGACAATCGCTTAGTTTGTGTCAAAACACAAACTTTTTAGTTGCGCACACCAAACAGTTGCGAAACTAAAAATTGAATGTGCTCGCCTAGCCTATGACTTTTGCATTTTTAACACGCCCTAACCCGATTACAACAAAAAAATATAATGTTGTAAGATTTGTAGTTTTGTTTGACAGTTCACTAAATGTCATTTGGTATTGTCAGGTTTTATTCATTTCTGAAATTGTGTGAACAAATTATTTAAGTTATGGGCCTGTTATTTTGGGTTTCTTTAAGCCAATCACCATGAATCCACTTAATGGCTGTCTTAATTATGGTGAGACATATTAGGCAGCTGTAGGTAGCCGATCAATGGTCTCAGAAGTTCCTTATTAATTGCAGCTTAGTCCGTTCCTTCTTAGTCCAGATATTATTCTGTTCAGTGAACCTGGTTCGAACAGTTTGGAACAGAAAAGTACACCTTTTGCTGTTCAATGAGAAATTTTCTGTGCTTAACTGTTCCGATCTGCTGTTCAATGAGTCTATCTGGAACAGCTTGGAACAGTTTAGAATTCTTGCCCTTGCTTTTTAGTTATAGAAAGGTAGAACAGATGACTGACTGTTCTAACTTGTCTGACATTTCTCATGGAAACTTTTCTGTTCTGCTCTGTTCTGTTCTATTCTGCTCTATTCTGTTCTGCTTTACTCTGAACTTTTATTCAGTGAACAAAACTATTGTCATTAATGGCTGGTAGACGATGAAAGACCCAGGTGGCTTTTATGAGCCTGTGCTGATTTAATCGATCAGGCGAAATCAAGCATCATTGTGCGTGGTTAGTACTTAGATGGGGGACCGTTCAATACCAACCGTGTGCTGTTGACATTTATTTCTTCTGTTGTTCTTTCTTTCTGTGTGTTTCTCTCTCTGTTGTATTGTACACGCAGATGATCTCAGTTGCCAGTGCTTTCAGTGTCTCTACTTCGTAGATTTATTTACGAAGTAGTGTATTATGTAATGTAAGATCATGTTTATGCGACTGCCACTGTCCGTTAAAGGTCTCCCAAAGAAACTTGTAGTTTTAAACTGGGGGTGTTGATTTGGATGCAAAAATTTTTGTAGAGCTCGATGCATGTTTCTATTTTGACAACCGGATAATTCAACTGTCATTCGATTGTATAATGGACGGACATATTTTCCAGCCTAGGGAACTCCGGATTGGAACTGCCGGTTATCTCTGCTATCACCTCCAGACTTATAATATTGGACTATCCATTGAGTCACTTACTGGATTGCTGTCCTCAAATCTTACGTCTTCTATATACGGCTGCAGAGTCTGCCGAATGAATCTGTCAACTTCTTCCCGGAAAGTTGGATCTGCGTCAAAGGGTCTAAACATTACTTTAACTAAACCATCAGATAAAATACGGAACATTTGTAAATCCCGCATTTCCTTGAAAATGGGACATGGGTTTTGAACATGGGACCGATGTGTTCCTTTATAACGCAATTTCCTTCCTTCAGCAATATTGCCTGCCGTCCAAAGTAAAAAGATTTGATTTGATTAAGCCTTGCCTTATTTCTATGTGAAACTAAAATTACATATATCCAATTGCAAATGGCTCTAAAGCACGTAACTTAAGCTCCTAACAGATGCGATGGATCCAATATGGGTTATGTCGCATAAATTTTGTTTTTTTTTTCGAAAATTTTTACATAAACTCTTCTGTTCCTCAAAACAAACATGGCCATCTTCTAACACATTTTCAGCTGATTGATTGCATCTCAAATGTCATAATCGATTTTAATCAACCAAATCAATGGACCAAAAATTTGCCAATATTTTCTTAGGCATACAATTCTGTGGGTTATTCTTTGTTTCTTTATTCTTAAAGCAAAGTCATGGTTTTAATCATTTTGCCATACTTCAACAAAGGTGTACAAGAAAAGGTCGAAAGGAACACAGCCAAATGTCGCGACAGACTTTGTTTATTTTTTTTTTGGTTGTTGGCTTAATTCATCCAGACAACAAAATCACCTTAAGAAAAAATTGCTCAATTAGCCAAGAAAGTCACTGAATGTGTTCCAGTCTTCCAGCATCCAGCAACAGGAATTCATGCATTTGGGCATTAATTTTTACGAAGATGTATCCATGTGCTGCTCATGAGTTTGTCGACGATCGACCCAACGAAGTTGGTTGTCCATTGGCCGCATGTTGTTATGGTTTCGAATTATGAATGTTGTGTGCATTGTCTCGCCAGTATTATCATCCCATATTGATACCAAGAAAATCCCTTGTAGTCCTGCTTGATTTTTTTTGTTTGTGGACTTGGTTCAGTCAACCGTGCTGTTCCTTGGATACCAGAATGGAAAATATTTTTTGGCAACAAATTTAGCAACAGCTTTCAGAGGAAATATCTTCGCAACCATTATATAAATTTGAAGGGCATTAGTTTCTATTGACCAAACATGTCGCAAAAGTTTAGTGTCTTAGAATTTTTGGTTTGACTTGAGATGGGACAGTTCTTAGACGTTAATCGGTGAAGGAATTTATAACTAGTTTTATAGTTTTTTTAATTTCTTCGAAACTGCTAAAAATGAAGCCTGTAAGTTTTAGGAATTTCTTCTTCTCAAAATCTTCGATTGATCTTCCTGATTGATCTTCCTACATAAAACACTTTCATTATGAAAGCTAGCGAGAGGACTTCTGTTTTATCTGGCAATTTGTGAATCCTGTTACCGATCATATAAATAGTAATAAATAAAATGTACGTCTGGGTCGCATGAACTTGCTGTTATTTAAAAGACTAAGAATGAATGCCATTCATGAATGTTACTAGAGAAAATTAATTTTTTAACTTAATTAGTTATGAGAGATAAAAACAGAATGCCTAGTGATTCCTTAAGCAAAAATGAATTTATATAAGAACAACAATTTTAAGTCGTTGTAGCAGTCTCATACAAAAATGAGCTTTAATATGCAAAATTCTTAAAACATTTTTAAGAAAATAGTTTGGTATGACAACTTTAAGTCTTTATTATTGTACGAATAAAAATTAAATTTCAAAAAAAAAAATACTGACCCGTTTTTAAGATATCGAATTTTCCAAACAAAATATATTTTTTAAATTCAAAAAATTTTTTTTTAAGTTTTGAAATACAATGTTTTTCAAACTTTTTAGAAGCTTCTTTATGAAAAATTTCATTGAATTCCGTTATGCTGATAACGAGAAATTCAAAATTAAAAAAAAATAGTTCTATGGTAGGCAGAGTCAGAAATATCTAAGTTTCATTTTTTTTATCATAAACATTAATCGAAAGAAAAAAATTTATCGAAATTCTAGGCGCCGTTTTCGAGAAAAAAATGATTTCGAAATCCATTCTTAACATTTATATGGTGGGTAACGTTATTTTAGGTAGAACTAATTTTTACTTGCGACTTATAGGTACTATAAGGCAAGTTATGCATTCGTAAAAAAAATCGAACTCGAGATTTTGATCAAAGTTGACATTACGATGATAGCGAAGACCAAAAAAGTGGGTCTCGCAATTCTGTCTGTCTGTCTGTCGGTTCGACTACAGCCTAAACCGCTCGGTCGATTTTCTTCAAACTTGGTAGATATGAGTTTTAATTTTTCCCCCCGGACGTTTTTTCTGTTTTTTTTAAGACCAAAAATAACGGTACCTGCCATACGATTTTTTTTTCGAATTTTTATAAATATTTTTTTTTCTCAGAAACTGTCCCACAGAATTTTTTAAAAAAATTTGAAAAATTTCATTTGGTTAAAACTAGCTAATGGTTGAAAAAAAATTTTACAAAAAATCGTTATTTTTGGTAGCCCCCCTGCGTCCATTTTTTTTGTTTTTGATTTTGTCAAAAACGGTACAGCCGATTTAAATAATTTTTTTTATGCCAAAGCTTCTCCAAATTTTGAATATTATTGCATATTCAAATTTTTAATTTTTTGGATTTTTAAAAAAAATTCAAAATTTTTTTTTGGAAACTCAATATTTCGAAAACCCCATGCTCGATTTTTTTCAAACTTGACAAATAAAAGTTTCTTAGCATAATCTACAAGATTTGAGAAAAAAAATTTTGTTTTATCTAAAACTAACGGTACCTTCCATACAAATTTTAAAAAATGGTTTTCGAAAACCGCATTTTTCTGGAAAACGGTTCCGAGAATTTTGATAAATTTTTTTTCTTTTGATTAATCTTTACGATTTATAATTTAATAAAAAAAAATTTAAATCTAGATATTACTGACTGTAAATACCATAGAACGATTTTTTCGAATTTTGAATTTCTCGTTATCGACATAACGGATTTTAATGAAATTTCTTATAAAGAAGCTCCTAAAAAGTTTAAAAAACATTGCATTTAAAAACTTTAGAAAAAATATTTTTTCAATTTTTAGAAAAAGTCATTTTTTTTTTGAAAAATTAGATATCTCAAGAACGGCTTAGTATTTTTTTTTGGAAATTAGACATTTATTTGTACAATAAAAAAAACTTAAGGTTGGCGTACCAAAATTTTTTCTTAAAAATGTTTAAAAAATTTTGTACATAAAAGCTTATTTTTTTAAGGAACCACTACAACGACTTATAATTTTTGTTCCTGCATAAATTCATATTTGCATTGCATTCTGTTTTTATCTCTTACTACGAGAAGAATTTAATAAAATCATTTTATCTTTATGAACAGTTTTTTTAATAACATTCGTTTTTAAAATTCCTAGTCTATTACATAGGAGCAAGTTCGTGCGACCCAGTCGTGCATTTTATTTTTTTACATCTTGTACTCTGTATTTGGGAACTTCCAATTGTCAAATTTAAAAAAAAATCCATCATGGGTTTTCGAAATATGTATAGGTATTGAGTTTTGATTTTTTTTAAACATTCAAACCAATTTTTTTGAACATTTGAATACACAATATTATTTAAACTTTTGGGGAGCTTTAGAATAACAAAAATGACCAAAATCACTTGAACCGTTTTTGAGGAAATCAAAAATAAAAAAAAAACGGTTCTAGGGGGGCTACCATTAATAGATATCCATTTTTGGGAAAAAAATGTTCAAGTAATTACCTAGCATTTTCTTAATACGTACTAAATACATTTTTTTGAATTTAAAAAATAAAAACTGCAACAGTTTTTGGGAAAAAAAAAATACCGTTCTTAAAATAAAGAAAAAGAATGTGTAGGGGGAAAAAAACTAAAAATGCTTTCTGTCAGGTTTAAGGAAAATCAGCCGGGTTGCTTACGATGTGGCCGAACAAACCGACACACAAAATTGCAAGACCCACTTTTTTCGTCTTCTAGTTCTAGTGCCTTGCCTATAAGTCGCAAGTAAAAACTTTGTTTACATTACCAAGACCCGAGTTGAAAAAATACGACAAATAATCCCCAAACCTCAAGGGCAAGTTTCTTGATAACCATAATTTATTTTCGTTTTTTTTTTCATTAAAAATCAAATCAAACAAAATAGGTAGGTACTTACTGTGCCAATTCTGAAGCGTTTTCTTTGTGCTCTCATCAAACACTATTTTCAGTCCCCGGTCCTGGATCCCGCACAATAAAAGATTCACCATTAAAAAAAACTCCCCCTTTAACCGACGCGCAAAGTTGCTTCGAAACCCACCGCCACCGATGCGAATAGCAAAACATGGGAAGAAAAAATGGACGAAAAACTACAAAAACAAAGTGAGTTTATTTTTTCTTTGCTTGCCAATTTCTCGGAGTGAAACAAAAAATTGATATTGATATTAGTGAAGTAAAGAAAACATTAACGATATCAATTAGAAAGTTAATCACATCGAATACAATCCATGAAAACCGAACTTTCATCTGTAACCAAATCACTCACGAAACCATGGAACTCTCAGATCAGAACTTTAAAATACGGCACTACTTCCCGTGATTTACAAGCGATTGATAGGTAGCTTATGCTTTTTTTTTTGGTATTCCACACTCGCACGCGCCCGAAAAAAAACAAACACCGAAATTATGGTTAATTTTTTTACAATAATATTCTTACTTAAGCGCAATGATAGCATATCGAAAAACAAACAACCGACAACTTTGTTTACACGATCTATTTGGGAGAAAGTTTGTCATCACAGAACAAACAGCTGTCACGATGCGTTTTGGAAAGGAGAAAATGATTAAGCTCAGTTCATACTGCGCGAGGATGTGTTTATGCAAAACTTCACCAAATTGATAGCATTAGCGAATTGGAAGGAGTTGCCACTTCAAAAAATGAAAATTCATGTATACAATCTTTATTCATTCTTTTTTTAATTCAATTTAAACTTGATTATATTTATTTCTGAAAATTGTCTTATTTTATTTTGAATTTATCAAATTTTTATTCTTTTTTTAAATATTTCAATTACTTAATCTATTATTTGTTCTTTTTTTTAAATTAACTTCTACTTATCTATTATTAGTATTATTTTTTTTTCTCTTTTTCTCTCAGGAAAAGATCGATTGAATAGTTTTATAATATAATATATAATGATAGAGAACACGAAAAAGGTGGGGGCTACTGGAGGTATTTTCTTCGAACTTTGACCTAAGGCTAGGAGCACACATTCAATTTTTAGTTTCGTAACTTCTTGGTTCGAGCAACTAAAAAGTTTGTGGGTTTGACACAAACTAGACGATTACCTAAAATGAGTTCGCTATTTTGTGTAACATATAATAATTATATGCACCTGCGCGGACATTCAACCAAATTAGTTTATCTGTTTTCTATAAGCAACCAAACAGTTGTGCAACTAAAAAATGAATGTGCGCGCCTAGCCTAAGGGTCTATGGTAATTCCATAGAGGAGAGATTGAAATTTATTTTCTTAGCTCCAAAAAACTAACGGTATCTGCAAAAAAGCCGTTATGCAAAATATATTTTATTTATTTGAAAAAAAAATATGGTGTGTTATTATGGGCATAGGCTACATTTTGGTAAAAAAAAATTAGGAACAAATTTTACTTACGGTACCTAACTGTCATAGAACCGCATTTTTGATTTTTCACTTCTTTAACGGCTCTAACGATTTTGACCAAAATTTTTTACTGGATCTCCTTTAAATTTAAAATAATATTTTATATAAAAATATTCGAAAAAATATATTTTGGGTTTTTTTAAAAAAAAAAGACTTGCTATTCTATTTAAAAGATCGAATGCAGGCAGTTCAATTAAGCGACAGTTTCTCCGATTTCCTTTGAATTTCATGCGGTGTTCCACAGGGTTCAATTTTGGGTCCCTTATTATTCTCTCTATATGTAAATTAATTACCTTCTGTAGTAAAACACAGTTCAATCCACAGGTATGCTGATGATGTGCAAATGTATTTTAGTTGCCCTAGGCCTAATCGAAACTCTTAGGCCAGGCGCGCACATCCAATTTTTAGTTTCGCAACTGTTTAGTTGCTAAAATGAAACATATAGGCTTCTATGGGACACCGCGCACTTAAAGCAACTCGATTTGAGCAACTAAAAAGTTTGTGTTTTGACACAAACTAAACGATTTCCATCGCAACAATTTAGCTGTTTTCTATAAGCGCAAGAGAGAAAGACAGTGTGAGCGTGAGTAAAGAGTTACCAGTGCGCGGTTCTCTTTCAACTGATGGTAATTAAACTTATTGATTTCGATCACAGTTGCCAGTGCGCGGCTAGCCTTAAGTTTTTTGGCAGCATGAAAAATGACGTACCTACCTACTTAGAAAATAGGTTAGTGTCACACCTTCAAAATACTTTTTTCAATCTGTGATTATGTGATGTATAGAAACAAAGGAGTTTGACATTTTTATTCGAATCGATTTGTATAAAAATATCTACAAAATATGGTTCGTTCCAAAGATTTGAAAATTCCACATTCTATAAACATACATATACATATAATATCAATTACCTTCATAGTGACATGTTTTGCTTATCATTAATCATTTCAATCTTCTCTAGACATAGCTCAAATGACCGATTTCCATTTTATGTTTTAAGGCAGAGTTATTATTTTCCCTTGTTGTGCAGTAAACAAAACCACCACCCAAAAAAATTATCATCTAAACAATGGGAAAACTCACTTCAATTAAATGAAATCACTCAATATTTCACTCGTGTGTCTAATTCAACCCTCCGTTATCTAACATTTACACGTTTACGCTACAACACAATCAAACAAATCCTACCGTAAGAGCATAAACATCAACGCCCTTTAAGCAAAAATAGATACAAAAAATTCTCCCCAACATAACACATCACATCAATGCAAAATCAAAGCTCTCTCTCTCTAAAAAGTGCCTCTCTCGCTACCTTCAAAGTGTCATTTAACAGAACTGTCATGCCAGTCACTCAATGCAATTGTGCAGCAAGCATCAGATATGTTGCGTATACGCCAGACTACGCTACCTAAATCCTAAACGCTACGCTATCTACCAGAAAAAGATTCAAGACTCAAATTAAGTATCGCTAGATTCAGCACATACACGGCCAATTGACGCTGACCACTTCCGACTGACAGTATAAGCAGTGTGCCCTGACCACAGTAGTATTGACTTGTGCTACACCCGGAGGCAGGCTTGACAGGAGGCTCTCACATGCAAAATCGCCCCATTCGTGCGGTCGGCGTATTTGTATACAACAACCAAACCAAAACAGTTTCCGCAGTTTGTGCTCAATTGTTTCGCGTTTGTACCGCTGAATGGTGTGTTGTTCGCTTTGTGTTATTCGCATGACAGTTTTTTTGTTTGAGATTACTTTTATTCATCCCCAAGGAATACAAATTAATTAATTTTTTCTTTTCGAATCTTAATGCATGTCAGCAGTAGTGGGCTAAATTAATCATCAAAAATTCCATAAAAATAAAAAAAATTAAACAATGACACACTTGTTCCTGCAATTTGGACAAGAATCGAGGAATTAGTTGATGACACGCCAGCCACCAGCTCAGCTAAACAAAACGACTATACGAACGAAGTGAAGTTATCGTCGTCGGCGACGGACACGGACAACTCTGGGTGACAAATTGAGTGCTTCATTTCAAAATACACGGATCATTTTTCAAACAGAACGGAATTAATAAAACAAACATACCCATTAGTTCAGTGTTACATAAGAGAAGTGCATTAAAAATGTCAAATGTGGGTCATCACATCTCATATTCTATGCTTTTTGCTTAACCAAAAGAATTCGATGTGCGTTTCTCTTTTTTTTTTGTTGTGGTTTCGGAAGTGTTCCTGAATTATTAGTAGTTCGGAAATTCGTGTTCTATATTGACGTAGGTTTGGCAGCACAGCGAGGATTTAATTAAGTTACGTTTTGCCGACGGGATAATACTCAAAGTTCTCATTTAAAATGTTCTTAAAAAGATTAAAAAGTGTTTTAAATGTCTAGCTTGTTATTTTAGAAAGTGAAATAATTAGTATTTTTATCAGTGGGAATATTTATTTTCAATAGATCGGGTTTTTAATTATTGAATTGTTTTGTTGTGCGGGATATTAAAGTGGTGTTGGAGGTGTGGGTGTTATTTGACGCCACCAGTGGAATATGTTGTATAATGTACCCTGTTATAACAACTTTACAACGCTGGATTACTACAAGGTAAGTTTTTTTTTGGAAATAAATATTTTGTAAACAAAAAACGATTTAATAATTTAGAAGAACAACTTTTATATTTTGTTATTTGTAAAGATCTAATGGCTCTATTCACTTCAAACATATTTTTTTTGTGTTGCCAATATTAAGTTGCAGAGTAAATCCAAGTCTAATAGGTTCATTTGAGGTTTAAAATATTTGCACCCGTCGCGTTAGTTTGATGGAATATCACAAGGTATACGAAAACGATTTAACAAAGAGTTTCGAAAACAAAATGTTTGTTCTTTAGGATGAAACATGATTTGATTGACCTCAATTAATAGAAAAAAAAGTCAAATTTTTAGGCTTTAGTAAACTCATAAAACATTTAATTCGTAGCTAACCCACTAAATGAAAAATGACATTTATTATAAAAAAGTAAATTTAGGGCTTAGAACTTTACCTTAACAATATAAAAAGGCCATATCTTTTTCGTTCAGTGAGACTAATCCTATGTAGGTATATATTTAGGAGCCGACGGCAAATTTTTGGCTTGGAGATATAATGAGTATGAGCGTTTGTAAGCAGGCCCGGATTAATGAAAATGGAGGCCCGGGGCTATTTCAAACTTGAGGCCCCCTAAAAAGATATAAAACCCAAGCAAGCCAACCCCTCATAACGCAGAGCGTCCTAAACCTCAAGCGAGCCAACCCCCAATAACCCGGGGCGCTAGGAGTCCACGCTCTCAGAGACGATGCGTGGAGGAGTTGACGCATCGAAAATACACGAAGCTATCCCCCAAGTGCTCCAACCCCCGATAAGATTAAGAATTTTTGATACCCGGGGCTAATTATTTATCAGGGGCTCCTCTTTTTAACGTTTTTGAAAAATTAAATCATTTCGCAATCGCAAATAAAAAATCGTACGCCCAAAAGCATTAGGCTAGCCGCGCACTGGCACCTGTGATCAAAATCAAATAGTTTAATCACCAGTTGAAAAAGAACCGCGCACTGGCAACTCTTTACTCACGCTCACACTCTTTTCTCTCTTGCGCTTATAGAAAACAGCTCAACTGTTGCGAAGGCAATCGTTTAGTTTGTGTCAAAACACAAACTTTTTAGTTGCTCGAATCGAGTTGCTCTAAGTGTATGTTTCATTTTAGCAACCAAACAGTTGCGAAACTAAAAATTGAATGTGCGCGCCTGGCCTTAAACCCACATAACCCAATTCGTAATTAATCCAAAAACCATGAACTCAAAACCGTCAGACCCTTTCTTTTTGATTATTCAAAACTCTAATATATGTAACTCTAAATATAAATAATTTATTAATGCAAAATATCTATCCTTTTTGTGTTAGTAAGAAACGAAAAAAAATTGCTTACACTCCTTTTTGTAAACTTCACAAGATGTCATCTCAAAATGACATTTAGATACTAAAACGGCCTTAAACCTCCTATGAACCAGTTTTAGCTTATTCCACCGCTATTTCACGATTAGAGCCGTTGTAAAGTCGAAGTAACTTTACTCCATCGCTAAAACGAGTTAGTAAATAAGGCTGTAAAAATTAAAAGTAGAGTAAAGTCGGGTAATATGGACCACCAATCATATTTTTGTTAATAAAACACAAACGGTGTTAGTTTTTTTTTAAAGATATTTTAAAAAAATACATCAGTTAATTCTGATTAAAAAAGTAGCAACAAAAAAATAAATTCACTTAATAAAAAAATAACAAAAAAACTAAAAGTTAATTAACTCTAAAACGTAACAAAAAAAAAAGTGTAGGGTAATATGGACCACCTGGTTTTCAATCCATTGACGGCTATTTATCCAGTTTGGACTCTGACATAAGCCTTGCCAAGCAATGCACATATATCAAAATCATCAACAGTCGATCATTCATCCTCATCCAGACCCGAAACTTCTTATATTGAATTAGCGGGTAATGTGGACCACTAGTTCATATACTCCTTTTCTCCGGTGGTCCATATTACCCGCAACATAATGTTTGAAAAAAAAGCAATTTTACAACAAAATGAGACTCTTTACAATAGCTTTAAAAATAAAAACCATAAAACAAATATTGACTTCTTACATTTAAAAAAGAAAAGGAGAACAAACTATATTTTTAACTATAGAAAAAAGGAGAAACACCTACGAAAAAAAAATAATCAATGCCTTGGATTTTCTTTTAATCCGAACAACTTCGAAACGCGCTACTCCTGACTACTCAAACTATACTGAGTTAAGTTTAAGCAGGTCCCGCACAATCGAAAACAATCGTCTCCTCGATTGCATTTGTGTAAGGCGAGAAAAGCTGGTGGTTTATATTAGCCGATTGGTCATTGGTCCACATTACCCGACTTTACTCTAACAAATTCACCCCTGTTCTGATTTTCGTTTACGAAAGTAATACTTCCGTTTTTATTGCGTTTCGATTTTATCTGGAGAAAGTTCGTAAATCTAAAAATGTATGTAAGTACATATCTTTAAAAATATATCTTTAAAAACTATCAGGCGAATCTATAAACAAATCTTAAAGGTTACTTAACTTTAAAATACCTCTAAATAGCTCTTAAGTATGAAATCGGTATCTATAATCAATTTTCACATTTAAGTAACGTTACTTAAAGGCCTCTTAACTTAAACGCCATCAACCGCGTTTAAGGATCACTTAGAGGCATTTTAAAATGTATTTTGACATATCAATTGTCATCTTTGAAATTTTGAAGTTTCAAATTGTGAGTTTGTATTGTTTGTTGTGATATTTTAGAATTAGAAAATGCAAATAATTAAGAAACCGAAAATTTGTATTGATTAAAGAACGTGTACGCGCAAAGAAATTTCGTCAACGCTTTCCGCTTAGCCTTTGAAGTGTTTGTATCGACACTAACTTTATTCCTCGTTGTTGGAAGAGAATCTGTGCATAAAATAATTTGTTTTGTAGTGTTGTGTATTATTGCAAATTCTGAAATAAAAAAGTTTTCTTGTCGGAAGCATTCCAATTTTCAGATCTTTTTCTTTTGTTTGTGGCGGCGGGTGTGGGTTTGTGTTCCATGGCCATTTTTTTTTTCTATTTCACAAATAAAAAAATGTGTTCCAAATATTTACTGATTGAAAGTGGCACAAAACAGCTGTGTTGTATAAAATGAAGCAGAATTTGTTTTTTTTTTGTACTAGATTTTCACATTCTTTTACGTTACGTGACATAACCATTGTTTAGTTAAGTACCAACGAAAAATCGATTATAGATACGAATTGAAGTTTCGTCATTTAAAGGCAAATTAAATATTTAAGTATGCTTAACTAAATAACCTCAAAGATGCAGTTTAAGAAAATCTTATAGATACGGCTGTATTTTTTTGTCTTTTATGAAAGGGAAGACAATTTCATTTTTACAAAATCTTGAATCAAATCATTAAATTCAGTCGATCTTAATAATTCGGATTCGATTGCTAAAAACGAGTTAAAGATGTTTATCTTTCATCCAACATCGAAGATCGGTACATATTTTGTATTCTTTTAAGGACTGAGATAGATATTTCTGCTACACAATTAGCTATGGGTATTGTTACGAATATTCTTAGGGCTATATGAACATTTCGAAAAACGTTAATCATTTGTTTTTCAACGATCCAGTTAAGTATTTTAAAAGGTGAAAGAAGTTTACTTTTTTCTTTTTGAACTTGAGAAGAAAACACTCGCGGCTGCAATTTCATCACTTGAATAAGCTGCTCTAGTTCGTAAGTTAATTCAATTTCTAAATCTTTATGATAAATTTCGACAAAATTTTTTGCTTTTATTTTTACTTCATTTTCACTCATAATTAAAATATTGCAAAGATGTAAGCGTAAGCTTCGATCCTCTTGCCTGTGAGCAATTTATCTATTATTACATAAAAAGTGCCAATTCTAAACTTTTTCTTTTTCTTTTCTTTTCTTTTCTTTTCTTTTCTTTTCTTTTCTTTTCTTTTCTTTTTCTTTTTCTCCGTCGTTCAATATTTTTGTATTTTTTTTTTATTGAAATCAGAATATTCCTGATAAACTTCTTTGCTCAAGGCTTTCAATTCTATTTTAATTTGTGAAAAATTATCTCGTGTATTTTTCAAATATTCAATCAAAGATAACATCATGTTTTTAGCTACGTCTAAATCTAGTTCCACTTTTTGCAAATACGAATTGGTGGCGTCAAATCTATTTAAAATCTCTTTTCAGAATACCGCCATAAAAGCATTTTCAAGTTTAATAATTTTCGATTTTAAAGAGCAAGCTTCATGCCGAGTATCTAATTTTTGAGTTTGATCATCAGTTAAACAGCTTAACGCATTAAAAATACCAGCAAAATTATTCACTAGAGCATTCACGGCATCTGCTCTTTTCGACCATCGAGTTATGGACAAACTCTTTTCCACTTTCTTTTTCCAATACATTCCATCTATGTGTAGATGAACTAAAAAAGTTGAACAATGTTCGTAAAAGATTAAAAAATTCGCGGAATGAATATTATCATTCACGCTACATTCACCAACTACGAGTAGATTCAATGAATGTGCAACGCAGGGAACGTAAAAAGCTAATTCATTTTCTTTTTTTAAACGAGCCTGCAATCCAGAGTATTTTCCTGACATCTTACTGGCATTATCGTAAGTTTGTGCTCGACAGTCTTTGATGTTCAAATGGTATTCTTTCAGCAAGTGTAATATATCGATACTTTGTTGCTCTCCTGTATGGCTTTTTATTGGCAAAATCCAAACAAACCGTTCGTGGATATGCCCATTTAAATAATACCTAAATAATCGTATTACAGATAATTGATCCACATACTATAAATCTGGCGTAGAATCAACAATGAGGCCCCAATATTTAGCTGATTTTATCTCATTAATAATCTGATTTAATACTTTATTTGACATCAAATCAATGAGCTCCTCGCAAATTGTTTTAGACAAGTAAGAAACATTTCCTCGACCTTTATTCGCATGATTAATTAAATGTTCCTTTAAAAATGGGTCAAATTCAGACAACAATTCTAATATTCCAAGATAATTTCCATTATCTGGAGATCCAATAACTTCATTGGTACCACGAAATGATAGACCTCTTTCAGCTAAAAAGCGAATGGTAGCAATTATTCTTTTTAATACTTCAGTCCAGTACATAATTTCTGATTCCATCTGTTTTGCAAGATCTTGATCTATACGAGAATTTTTTTGTAGATACATAATTTATCCAATCAATCGTGCATTGGTTTTTATTTTTGTGGTTTATTAGACTGTACAATTTGAATATCGCGGTCTTACGGTTTAAATTTCTTAATGGGATGGGGCCCTCGTGTCCGCGGGGCCCGGGGCTTCAGTCCCCCCTAGCCCCCCTATTAATCCGGGCCTGTTTGTAAGTCATGCGTCATGATTTCGAATATAAAAGTCTGGCAGGTTTTTTTTGTCTCCATTGGTGTAGGTGAGGGGTTTAAAAAAAGCGATTTTCCCTATTTCCTTGTCAGGGGTATAACGATTTCAATTCCTTTTTGAAAATAACAAATCGATGCTCTGTCATTTTCCTTAAGCCTTAACACCTTAATCTTGATCATATTTAGGTTATATCTCCAAGCCAAAAATGTGCTGTCGGCTTTTGACTAATGTACTTTTAAGATCTGTAAAAACTGTGAGCTGTTGTCATATTTGGAATCCTAGAATTTTCGTTTCATTTGATTTTTCAGATCTGTTTGATTTGCCATTTCAGTTTAGTCAATTTGTACTTCAAGAGTGATTTTCCGCTTTTAAATTTCATTAACGCTAAAAATACACACATTCATGGAAAAAATTATTGACACACATGTAATTTTCAGAACTAAATCATTGATTAATAAAAAATAAGTAGTATTTATTTTTAAATTTACAATTTATTTTAATAAATTTCGAAACAAATTTAACAAAGAAGTTTATCTTTAATTTAAGTATTGTAAATTCAATAGTTAAATTAGTATAGTAATAGCTATCATTGAAATGCATCATTAAAAATTTTCATTTCCATTTTTAAGACGAATAAATAAACTGTAATGGCTTTAATTTGTACCAAAATGTTCACTTATGAAATGTATGGTTTTTGGCCTTCTTTCATACGGTTTTGGTTGAAATAGTCTTGTTCGCAAATCTCTTCTGCTAATTGTAAGGAAGTCGTTCTTGATTTTTTTAATGTACTTTACAACTGACTTGACTTCTTTTTCAGTTAACTTCTTAGGACGACCGCTTCTTTTGCAACTTGTTAAAATGTTCGTATCTTATTCAAAACCGTTTTAGTACACCACATATTGTATGACAGCTTCTGTTGACAATTTCTCCAATTTCAGAGAAGGATTTTCCTTTGAAATACAAATTTCAAATTACTTGGCTTCTTTCTTTAATCGTTGTTTCTTTTCCTTTTCCTGACATTTTTGATGTAAGACAGTAACTAAGAGGTGTGGCAATACTAGTTACCTAGGTCCGTTCGCGTACTACCCAAAATTACGAGTTTTCACGAACTAAATCAAATAAAAGTGAACAAATCTTTTTTTTTTTTTCAAAATATTTCTCGATTTCAATTTTTTAATTTCACAAAAATTAAAGTTCATAAAAGGTTAAAGAATCACAAAATCTTTAAAAATTAAGCTCAAAAACAATGTACGAACAATTATTTCACGCAGTATAAATATTGACAGATTTAAGTGTTGTACATTTAGAATCGAAAATTTGATTTTTACCAGTCAGATTAAACGATCGACTTAATTTTAGCTCCGATTCTATCCAAGCTTTAGCTAAGCTAAAGCCTAGTAAACAGATTACGGTAAATTTTATCTCTCACATTTTTCTCCAAAATCAGTTAAAATCCGAGCTTAATTTTGACATAAGAACCTTGTGGAGAATGTGTCACAGAAAACAGCTGTTCTCTTAATGATTTTTTTTTTTTTTGAAAAAAAGTGTAATTTTTAAAGACTTCTGTCACAAAATATTCTTTCATTTCAAATTGAATTTTAGCTCGATTTTATTTCGTGCGCTAAATTTTGACAGATAAGTTATGTACTGTTCGATGAGAAATTTTGATTTTTAAGCTGGAGCAGCTTACCTCTCGACTAAAATTCTTGACATAATTTTAGTACGGCTTAATTTTGCATGGGAGATAAGATTTTGTGTGATCTGCGTACCTACAGAGCTTAGCTTAGCTAAAGTTCGGATAGAATTTCGAATGGGAGCTCCATTTGCCTTGACTCTCATATGGGCACATACAAAAAACTATTTCTAAGGCTTCGTTTCACTATTCTTGAACCTAAAATAAATAAATACAAAAAAATGTTATACCAGCTTCTCCACAAATATGATTTCCTGCCATATTATGCATACTTCAGTGCAGTGTTACTTAACAACATAAAAAGTCGTTATAGGATGAGGACAATTCACAGTCGGAATAGTAGCAAAACAAAGTCAAGAATTATTCTTCAAAGAATAAAACAACAATCGATTAACCCTCGACGACAATATGTATGTACATTATATAAATGAGTAGGTACATAGATATGTATATATAGTGTTGTTTGAACTTAAGGTAGAACTAAAACAAAAACAAAATTAAAAATAAAATTAAACTTCAACACTTCTAGGACTTCTTTGAACATGACTTTGATGGGCAGTCAACATCGGCGCATAATGGGATTTATTTTTTTCCAGTTTTTCATTCAGCAAATAATTTTTTTTATTGTCTGAGCCCCTTGTGAGAATGTTGTCGGTTTATTGAAACAGGTTGCTACATAAAAATAGCATGAAATCCTTTTAATAAAGAGTCTGGGTGAATTACGGATGCAGTGAAAGAGGGAAAATTGTTTTTCGTTCAAATCCGATTCGCCCAAATAAGATAAATGTCACTTCGTCCCAAAAGTATACATATATGTAGGTATTAGCCGCGTTTTATTATCGCCAATGATCCATATAGATTAACCCTCGAAAATAAAGCAATACGGATCATAGTGACAGTTGTGTTGTCTGCTCATCTCCCTCTTGCTTGTGATTGTTGATTTTCAAATGTGTCTTGTCTTTTTTCTTTAGGTTAGGCGCGCACTTACAACTGTGATCGAAATCAAATAGTTTAATCACAAGTTGATAGAGCACCGCGCACTGGCAACTCTTCACTCACGCTCACACTTTTCTCTCTTGCACTTATATAAAACAGATCAACTATTAGTTGATGTCCGCGCAGGTGCATATAATTATATCTTTCACAAAATAGCAAACTTATTTTAGACAAACGTGTCAAAACACAAACTTTTTAGTTTTTCGAATCGAGTTGCTCTATGTGCGCGGCGTGTCATATAAACCCATATGTTTCATTTTAGCAACCAAAAAATTGCAAAACTAAAAATTGAATGTGCGCGCTTGGCCTCACACTGAAGTTTACACTACCTTACCATAAAAAGCCATCTACTTGCCAGAAAAAGAACTAATTTCTGGATCTTTGAAATAGATTCAAATAGAGAACAGGATCCCAAATTGTTTTTGTAATACATGTTAAAAATTAATCCAGATCCGGATCGACATAGAGCCGTAGATAATAAAAGGCATCTTAAATCACATCATTTTGTTTGAATCCTGCCATCTTGAATGGAAAATAAAAACAATACAAATGTTTTCCGTAGAAGGTCCTTGCATTACTCGATTCTGACAGGGTAATTTGCGATGAAGTTTCGACTCATATCGGACAATAAATCACTCAAAAAATATAGGTATTCATTTTCAAACAATACGGATGGCCTGTAAACACAAATTTAACGACGAAAAGTCGATCTTCGACCAGTTCACATCACCAAAAAGCAAAATAGTAGGTTGTGAAAAATGAGCATCATCACAAAAGAAAATGTTGTGTCAAAAATGGTCATTCAAACACTCATATTTTTGTGGTAAGTTTGCACCACGTTCATCGATTGTGAAGTAAAAATATTCTTCAGAAATCGGTACCTACACAATCTTGGAATATATTAATTTTATTGAACAAGTAAAGCAATTTTTAAACTTTGACAGGTGGCTGCGGCCATATTGTTAAAACGTCTTCTGTCAAATTAGCTGTCATTTATTAGGTCTGTATTGCCAAATAAACATGGAGAATTATAGCGTTCAACAAAAATGATTAAAATTGTTTTTTGAATGTAGGTTTTCTGTTTAGCAACATTTTGCACGCTTGGCCAAGAGGACTACTGGCAACGTGTTAGATAAATTCGAGTAAACCGGTTGTGAACAAAAAAGATATTCTGCAAATATCGCCGCTATCCTTGAGTGTGCAGGAGAATCTGAGGCAGTAAATTCAGCGCTGCGGACAAGAACTCAAACTTTCACAGACCACAACTTGACGAATGTTACGTCATGACTTAAGGACTATTCACATGAGAGCGACCAACGACCAACGAATAAAAAAACAAATGAGATTTAAAACAGATATAAGCCTAAATTCTTCGCAAAAACCTTACAAAAGGGTAGGAATCTAATTTAATTTAATGTTTATTTATTAAAATTTGCGTTGTAATTGCTAAAATGAGAGAAATTTGAGAAAATAGATTGGTCGTAGCAATCATATTGCAATTCGCGACGACCAATTTATTTTTTCAAATTTCTCTCATTTTAGGAATTACAACGCAAATTTTAATAAATTAACATTAAATTAAACTAGATTGCTACCCTTTTGTAAAGTTTTTGTGGAGAATTTAGGCTTAGATATGTTTTAAATCCCATTTGTTTTTTTATTCGTTGGTCGTTGGTCGCTCTCATGTGAATAGTCCATTAAGCCTACATCCATACGAACTTCAGCTGACACAGAATCTCAGGATTAATAACGTGTGTTTTATATAATTGGGCTCTGGAGCAGTTCGATTTTAACCCCGTTATCGGTCGAAAAATCATATTCAGCGACGAGGCCCATTTCTGGATGAACGGGTTCCTCAACAAGCAAAATTGTTGAGATTGGGATGATCACAAATACGAAGAAATAAACCAATTGCAATGCATCCAGGGGAATCCGATTTGGGCTGGTGATATTATCGGTTCCCACTTCTTTGTGAACGATGTTGGCCAGGTCCTCACCGTCAATAGCGAGCACTATAGGTAAACGGATAACAATTTCTTTTGACCCAATTTGGATGATAATGAAACTGACTACTTGTGGCTTTAACAGAATGGCGGCGGTGGCGGAGCTACTTGTCACAGATTCCGTGCCACAATGGACATTTTGCATTGACGATTTTCACACAAGATTATGTCAGGTAGATGTGTTGTGAGATCGTGCAATTTTTTCTCGTTACATTTCTTCTTCTAAGGTTTTCTTATGTCTCAGTGAAACCCAAACCCCCACTGCCCTGAAAGCCAACAAAATGAATGCCATTGGTGAAATTCAGCCTGATTTATCCGCCAGAAAAATTGGACGTTTTTTATGTGTGCTACCCAGGAAGACCGTGACGGACATTCCAAAGACGCTATATTCAATTCGTAATGCCGTACATGGACTTCTATAAACAAATAACAAATTTCAATGATATCTCACTTTATAGGTTTACTAAATTTTAGGGTAGGAAATGATTTAGTCTTGTAAACAAAAACAAGCTTAAATTAACTGAATTTTGAAAACCAAAGTAATCCCAAGCAAAAAAAAAATTTATTAG
The DNA here is from genome assembly GCA_911387755.1 of Chrysotoxum bicinctum. Lineage (NCBI taxonomy): Eukaryota > Metazoa > Arthropoda > Insecta > Diptera > Syrphidae > Chrysotoxum > Chrysotoxum bicinctum. The sequence goes on along the minus strand of OU426988.1, from coordinate 9,754,207 downwards.
AAATTCTCTAAGATTGCTTCTGTCAATCGACATCAATTACTATTTTCATAAAAATGTCATCAATGTTAAACATGTTCCTTTTTTCAAATAGTCATTTCCTTCCTTATCATATAATCATCGAGTAATCTTCATTCACTCGTCATAGTAAATTAGGTCAATTCGTTGTACTTTTACCTGCAAATATACAAAAACACACCTACCTCTATCATAAAATCACGACAAAAAGAATACTTACACAGAAGCCCCTATTAAAATTCAGGATGCTCATTTTTATAAAAGAAATATTATTGATGGATAGTTTGCTTTTTGTTCCTTCTTAAAGATGTCACAATCTGATAAACGCCTAATGATGGGCTCTCTTCAATTTTTACTAAAATTGTACGTACCTATACAAAAATGAGAAACGAAATGTTTATCCAAAAGTGGATGAAAATCCGGGCTTGACTTTTTCCTATAAGCGGATGTTCGAAAAAATCTTTTTGTCTCCATTTAGAAGTCCTTCTTTGTACTTAAGATGAACAGAACACAAAAAAAAAAAGAAAGAAAAACAAAAATATTTGAGTTGGATTTTGTGTTGGAAGCGTTGAAATATCCGGATTAAGATATACAAAGTTTTTAAAGACAATGTCCCATTTGAAGTTATAGGTACTGCTTTGTTTTTAATCCTTAAAAAGGACTCAGTGAGCAAACACTTATTTTAATCATCGTCGTCAATAATGACTGGCTTCAACCTCCCAAGATCTTTGCGCGATGTGGATGTCTGTATGCAGCTTAGGAGTGTTTTCTAAGCTGAGATTAGTTTTTTTTTTGTCGTTATCCTACGTTACACACGCGCGAAGACTGTTGCACAAGCTCTAATCCTGTGTTTAAAGGCATTTTTTCATTTTTTTTTTAAATTAGCTGATGGAATTGATATAACATTTCAAGTTGATTTTGACTAAAAGTTTAAAGTTTAGAAAAATACATCTCTCAAATGGGAGTATTTTGATCATAAACTTGGTTCCTGTTGATGTGTTTTTGACAACCACTGACTACTGAACTCAAATTGTGAGCCTCAAAAATGGATTTTAAAGTTATACTTCGATGTTTAAAAGGGATTAAGAGGATGACATGGTGAAGAGAGACTTCGACTTCGAGTAGGTTCAGCAATATTTTCTGTGTCTTTAAATGCCTTCGGAACTTTTCGGTTACCTGACTTTGCTAATTTTTGCAAGTTGGACTAACTGGCAATAATGAATCATGAAAAATCCCCAAGCTAAATGGAAACCAGAACCGGTAATATGGCTATTTTCTCGGAAGTCATATATTTAATTTCCTATAAGTTGGAAATGAAATCGAGAGCCTTATAATTAATCTTAAAGTCGAATTGAAATTTAAGGAGATTAATGGCTTTACAAGCTGGCGTGACATGGGTCCATCCCTTCATAGCTCACTTGCGGTTGGGTCAATATTTCATTTGGAGTTATAATGGCCATTATACGAATGTCATCAATTTTCCAATAAATCCAGTATTTGGTGGAGTAGTTTAACTAACTGCAATATATCTAAAAAGATGTGACCAACCTATAGTAACTACCGAATAATTGATCTGATAAGCAGACCCAGGTAAGACAGAGCCAAGATCGCTGGAAAGTGTACTTTACACTAGTCAATAGTAGAGCATGCGGCGAAGCTGGGCATTCACGTTAAATGAATGAATATTGTGCGGGGTTTGGACTGCCACCTAAAGATTTATTGTACCTCATCCATAGCTAGATGAGTTGCTAACCCTACAGCTCTTCCTCCAAGTTAATCCCTTTGATGAGTTCCCTCTTTTCTAAAAGATAGCATCTCAGATACTTGTATCGTTGATGAATTAGTGCTTCGCATCCCCCTAGTGTGTGTTCAGGCGTTTCGTCATAAGTATTGCTGAATCTGCATGTGGGGCTGAGTCCAATAATACTCAAGTCTCTTCTTAGTTTACAGTGACCTGTGTCCCGTTACTATTCGAACATTGTTCCTACTAAAGCTGATACAATTCATGAAACGATCTTGGTTATAGTTCGCAAGAAGTAGTTTGGCCTGCCTCAGTTTTGGGGAGTTTTTTTCCAGTTTTACGATCTTTTGGCTACTTCTTATATTTTGGTTTCGTTTTTAATCCTGTTTGCTCCTATTCCTCTGGCCCTATTAGAGGATTAGAGCGTACTTTTGCTAGGCAGTCTGCCTTCTCATTTCCCTGGACATCTACATATCCAGGATCCCAATGAACTGAGAAATTATTGTTCTTGCCAAGTTCATTTACCCTGCCTACACGTTCCCACACCAACTTAGACGTGATGTATCAGCTTAGTGCTTTAAGTGCGGCTTGGCTATCTGACATACTGGCAATGTTTGGGTTTCGGTAATTCCTTTCGGGATTTCGACCTGCACATCCCTATATTACATTGACTTCCGCCTGGAAAATTCTAGTGGATTACCCCATAAAACAATAAAACTATCAGAACTTTTTAAATAAACGCGATGGTCTCTTAATGGGACACCCTATAATGTAGGCTGATTTTGCCTTTGTTATTAAGAATTTAATTTTGCCTTTTTTTTTAATTTCTTGGCGCAAATAAAGCAAGCATGGAATTTTTAATTGAAAATAATTTCAAAATTGTCAGTTTTCGCTTTCATTTTTAAGTTATTTTTGCATTTCTCCTCACATACAAATTTTTCATCATGAACTCAAAATTCAATAATTCATGGAAATACAACAATTCAGAGAACCAGATTTTTGGAGACTTTGGTGAATACATCATAGAATTTGGCTTAGTTGCTTTTTTTATTGGGTTTTTGTTTTTCTCCATGATGATTCCATTGAAAAAAGAAACAGATAAATTTAAGCAAATCGAAGTTAAAGTTGCGGAATCAATTAAAGGAATCAGCCAAATTACTGATTCAATGTGGGCAATAAATCAAGCCAAGAAGAAGAACTTTCCATCGAAGTTTTTAAAATTATGACATTAAAATTTTCTTTGCACAATTGTAAATCAAAAACTGATTTTTTATTAATTTTGTAAACCTTATCGTTACTTTTGTAAAGTTGTATAGCCCAGGCTCATTATCACCTTTAATGAGATCAAACTGAATTTGATCTTCAAACATTTTCACAATATGCTGTGGAATGCAAGCGGGTTAATCTGAATTTCTCGAGCAAAATAAATATTTCTTCGAAGCCTGTAGCCTATTAACTATCAGCGAACGAATGGACAATTATTAAATACTCGTAGTCTAAGCTTATCTATCAATTTTGGACACATATTGCAACCAAGAGAAATTCTTAGGTAAGATGAATTTTTTGTCAAACATACAGAGAGCGGAATGACATACCTTTTGATCATCCCAACCAAAAGTGATCAGTTAGAAATAACGCAGTACCTCTTCACGAAAGGTCAACAGGCTTGTCCTAATGTGAAAAGATTTTTCCCTAACTAATTTCACTAATTTAGAATTTCACAGTTAAGAATTTTCCTTCTGATAGAAAGTGGTGAAGTTAATATGTCTGACAAGAATTTCGACCGCATAATTTTTGATAGTTTTTGCTTAGTTAAAACATGAATGGAAGAGAAATTAAACTTAAATTTAAAGAAAGTCCGATTGTAAGGGAAATATTCAAAGAAAGGTATTAATCACTCCTGTTCTGATTTTCGTTTACGAAAGTAATACTTTCGTTTTCATTTCGTTTCGATTTTGTCTGGAGAATTTGAATTCGTAAATCTAAAAATGTATGTAAGTATTTTTAAAAATATATCTAAAAACAATTTTTTTGTCTTTTATGAAGAGGAAGCCACAGTCATGTGTAACCGAAAACCTGTCTGAATGTTGGTACCACTGCACGGCAAATTTGTACGAAATTAAGAACGTCGTTTTCAAATCCGTACAAAAATCAATTTCGGTAACGAATTCAATTCGGAACGAAAATCGGAACAGGGGTGAATGTGAAATTTTGTAAGTTCTAAAGAAAATCTGGAAATAAAATTAATTTATAATTTATCCATCTTAATTCATGTTTTCTTCCTTGTATTTGTACAAAAAGGTTATGGAACGTATATTTTTTTTTTGTATTTAACACGAATTTTGTAATATCGTTTCGTGCAAAAAAAAAAAAACTAATCTTAAACTAGGAAAACCATGAACTAGAAATTTACAAGTTGAAGGCTGGCATACACAGTTGGAGTAAAAATCAAAAATTTCATTCGAAGTTCTAAGCATGAAAAAATCATTCCACCGGTTCTATTTCAAAATGAAACTGATTTTAGGTTTTTTTTAAGACCGAAAATAACAGTATCTGCCATACAATTTTTGTTTCGAAATTTTATAAATATTTTTTTTTCTCAAAAACTGTCCCACAGATTTAAAAAAAATCTAAAAATTTCATTTAGTTAAAGCTAGGTAGTGGTTAAAAAAAATTTACAAAAAATGGTTATTTTTGTTAGCCCCCTTGGAACAATTTTTTTTTTTGATTTTCTCCAAAACGGTGCTACTGATTTTGATTATTTTTTTTTTAATTCTCCTCAGAAGTTGGAATATTATTGTACTTTTTGTATTTAAATTTTCCAAAAAAAAATTTTTTTGAATTTTTTTTTTCAAAACTCAATATTTTGAAAACCCCAAGCTCGTTTACCTAAAAATAACGATACTTACCATACAAAAGTTAAAAAATGATTTTCGATAAATATTTTGTTCTTGCTATTAATTTTTACAATCTATAATTTAATAAAAAAAAATTGAAATTAATATTTTCGAATTTTGAATTTCTCATTATCGGCATAACGGGTCTTAATAAATTTTTTTATAGAGAAGCTTCTAAAAAGTTTAAAAAAACATTCATTTCAAGACTTAAGAAAAAATATTTTTTGAATAAAAAAAAAATCATTTTTTTTTTTTGGAAAATATGATATCTCAAAAACGGCTCAATATTTTTGAAAATTTATTTTTTATTGGTATAGTAATAATAATTTTTTTCTTAAAAATGTTGTATATAAAAGCTTACTTTTGTTCTTGGCATAAACTTATATATTAGTTTGAATCACATGACATCCTGTTTTTAGCTCCAACTACTAAAGGAGTTGTTTTAGTCATTTAAAAAATGATTTTTATGCGTATAGACAGTTTTTCTCTAATAACATTCATTTTTGAAATTTTTAGTCTTTTACATATGTAAGTGCAAGTTCGTTCGTTCGAAATTTGAAAACCCTTGTGCATCGGTAACTCCTTTTAAAACCTCTCCGATTTTAATTTTTAATTAAGTTTTAATTCCCCCCCCCCACACATTTTTTTCTTTTTTTTTTAAGACCAAAAATAACCGTACCTGGTATACGATTTTTTTCCAAATTTTATAAATATTTATTTTTTCTCAAAAACTATTCGACAGATTTTTTGTTTTTAAATTCTAAAAACTTCATTTATAGTTAAAGCTAGTTAGTGGTTGAAAAAAATGTCCGAAAAATGATTATTAATGGTACTCCCCATGGAACCATTTTTTTTGTTTTTGATCTCTCAAAAACGGTACCACCGATTTTAATATTTTTTTTATGTTAAGGCTCCCCAAAAATTTAAATAGTATTGCGTATTTTAATTTCCAAAAAAAATATTTCGAAAACTTGATAAATAAAATTTTCTCATTATAATCTACTAGATATGAGAAAAAAAATATTTTACCTAAAAATAAAGGTACCCACCGTACAAATGTTAAAAAAAAAGGTTTTCTAACATGATATTTGTCTCGAAAACGGCGCCTAGAATTTTGATAAATTTTGTTTTCTATGAATTAATTTTTACGGTTTATAATTTATAAAAAAAAAATTAAATTAAGATATAACTGACTGTTTCTACCATAGAACCATTTTTTTAAATTTTGAATTTCTCATTATCGACATAACGGATTTTAATGAAATTTTTTCATAGATAGAGATGCTTTTAAAAAGTTTGGAAAATATTGCATTTCAAAACTAAAAAAAAAAAAAACACTTAAAAAATTGAATTTAAAAAAAAAATTTGTTTTAGAAAATTCTATATATCAAGAACGGCTAAATATTTTTTTTTTTAAATTTAATTTTCATTCGTACAATAATAAAAACTTAAGGTTGGCGTACAAAATTTTTTTCTTAAAAAATGATTTAAAGATTTTGTACATAATTGCTTATTTTTTTAAGAAACCACTACAACGACTTATACAACTCTAACAGACCTAAATTGTGTCTATTTACTCGTATAAGATTTTATAAAGAAATACCTTGTTTACCTTATGTACTTAGATATACATAAAACAACTCACCACCCACTCTCTGTTACGATTGAAAATAAAACAAAAAGGAGTTGCCTCCACTTTTCACCAAATTTATCCATCAAAAAGCAATTTCGACTCAACGAAGCAATCTTTGTGTTTTTCCAACGAAAAGAAATGTTTTTTTTTTAATGAGTTTAAGGATCCACTTTCAAATCCAGGAACATCTAGAGAGCTTCTGGCAGACAACAGCCATCACGTAGCTATGCCAACTATCTAATCTAATTGAATTGAAAATGTACTTTCGTTCCACCTTGGTTCTGGAAGAGTTGTGTGTACGATGACGATGACGATGACGATGATGATTCCAACATTTTCTCCTTAAAATGGCAGGATGAACATTCTACACAACCCGCCACCCGCCGCCGTTGTCAATGGTATCACTAGGAAACCGTTTTTGATTGCGCGCTTCAATGTGAAATATGAGATCCTTTTTTGCGAATATAACAAACAGCACTGTTTGAATGACAGCTCTCGGTGTTCCCTTCTCTCCGATGCTAACAGGGATTATCCTTTAAGGAAAATAGTTTGAGATGTTCTATCTTTTTTATACGTTCTTTTCATGATGATGGATTCTTTTTGTTTCCGTAATTAATTCGTGGAAGACAATTGTTCTATTATTTTTTTGTTTTGTTCAGCTACCAGCATAAAATATTTAAATTAAATAATTAATGCACTGACAGACAAGATTGAAATGAACTGTCAATCTATATACAGAATAAGTTATTCAGATTCTATGACCTGAAAAAAAGCTAAAACCTCTTAACTATATCTAACCCACAATTATTATAAGGGACAATTATTGCAAACCCCTGTCAAATTCTGATCGAACATCGAAAGGCCATTAGGATGATCTTCAACTGTCACTCTGACAGATTTGCAAGAAATGTTGGATTTTCAGAATTCACCATCCTCAAACAGTAGCAACAAAGAGGATAGAGGGCATGATCCTTCTTCCGGCTGAATGAGTTTGAGTTCATCATTTCATTCTTATTGCCTTGTTGTGGTTTTATGTGTTTTTTTTTTTTCATAAATCGAGTGTTTAATCCTTGAAAAGGATATTTTTTGAAGAACAAATTATATTGAAGTTTTGAAGTCAAGGATTTGATGGCCATATGCAGGCACAATGAATTATGGTGCAACAATATATGAGCAACAACTGCCCTTTTGATGGGCTTTTGTTTGTTTTTTTTTTTTTTTTTTTTTTTTCATGAAGAGTTCGAGTATGTGGGCGGTCTGGAAAATTGTATAATGAATTGAGGGTAGCAAAGACTTTAATCCCCGATTATGAAAATGTGTGGTTTTTTTTCTATAACAATGAAAAATTGTTTAACCGAGAAATGCCTGCATAATTTCGATGGGTAGATATGCTATGCTGGTTATGGTACATCTTCTTGTTAAAAAAAAATAATTTGTCTAATAATAAAATGCCACGGTGATTGGAGTGAAAATAAAATATTTCCAGACAACTGTTGGCATGGAATTGTCAAATTTACATTCCACAGGTTTTTTTTTTAGAAACTAAATTGAGTAATCGAAACATATCTCGTTTATTTTCACACTTTAATCATCAGTTCCTCTTCACGTAATATTCAGAACTTAAAAAAAAAGGTTTATGAAATAGTGATATCGCGTTCACTTGCAACTTGTTTTGTTTAGGGAAATCGAAGTCTTAAGAATTTGTAAAATCCTGAAATTCTGGTACCATTAATATGAAAATAAATTTGAATATATAACTTAAGAAACATTGAAAATAAATCGATAAATAATCATTATTTAAAACACAACCTCATGAGTACAGAGTATATGTACTCATTACATATTTACTAAATGTGCCCATATAACTTTAAAATCCTGGCAGCATTAATCAGGGAATATATGTAAATATAAAAATTTAGAAACATTGAAAATAAATCCAGAAAGTGAATATGTACTCACTACATATTCATTTAATGAGTCAGTAAAGTATGTATTTATATTTATGTAATGAGTTCATACTACATATAATCTGTGTCCACTACATAACATGTGCTCATCACAAGGAATTGGAAGAGATTTATCTCATGAGTCCGTATAATCTTTGTTTTATGTAATGAGTACATAGAATGCTTTACTCAATAAATAATCATGCACTCATCATCGATAAACGACAAATTATTTATCGAATGAGTCCACACAATTTTTTCATAGCCCAAATTACTGCTTAAACAATTTATGTAGACAGTACAGATTTTACCGTTAAGAAATCTACGCAATAAGGTCATATTTATATTTATGTTCTGAGTTCATACAAATACTTACTATTTACTTTAGTTGGCGCTACAGCGCGAGGCGCGCCTGGGCCTCAAATAGCAGACCCCGCCAGCAGTCTCGATCTCTAGCTTGCTGCCTCCAGTTTCGAGTCCCAAGTTGCCTTAAATCTCCCTCAACCTGATCACGCCACCGGAGATGAGGTATGAGGTCTGCCTCTGTTTCTCGTACCCTCTGACATAGCGTTGAATACCTTACGGGATGGAGCGTCGATGTTCATTCGCTCTACATGCCCATAGCCATCTTAACCGCTGAATACGTATTTTCTTGACTAGGGACACGTCGCTGTACATCTAGTACAATTCATGATTGTATCGTCTTCGCCAGATGTTATTTTGCCTATCGACCCAAACCGGACCACAAATCGTGCGTAGAACCTTTCTCTCGAAAACACCAAGGAGCTTTCATCCGCCTGGGAAAGGGTTCATGCTTCTGCACCATATAGCAAGACCGGGATGATCAGGGTTTTGTACAGCGAGCGTCTCCTTGGTATTTCTCGATAGGGCTTTATTCCTTCCGTCCTTCCTCAAAGAAACAGCGATTAGCAAGAGTTAATCTACGTTTGATTTCAGCACTGATGTCACTTGCAGAGTTCACAGCAGTACCAAGGTAGACAAATTCTCTGACCACCTCAAAGTTATATCTATCAATAGTCACGTTCAGACCAAGTCTGCGGTGGGAATCGGCTTTATTTGATGACAGCATATACTTCGTCTTCTCCTTATTGATCATAAGACCCATTTTGTACGCTTCTGACTCCATACTAGAAAAGGTACCCCCGTAACTGCTCGCTTGGATCTTCCCATTATGTCGAAGTCATCCGCGTATCCAAGATATTGAGTGGACTTTTGAAAGATAGTGACATAGGTGTTGGGCCGAGTATTGCGCACTACTCTCTCAAGGACAATATTAAAACAGCTACATGAAAGCGCGTCACCTTGTCGAAGTCCTTTGGTGGTTTCGAAGGCTTCGGTTGAATCTCTCCCAATTTTCGCAGAGCAACGGGCATTTTCCAACGTCATCCTGATAAGGCGTATCAGTTTGGCAGGGATACCAAAACTCGACATGGCACGATACAGCTCTTCTCTATTAACGCTGTCATAAACTGCCTTAAAATCGATGAATAAGTGGTGTTTATCGATATTAAATTCTTGGGTCTTCTCCAGGATTTGACTTTCCAGGCCTGAAACCAAACTGATAGGGGCCAATCAGTTCATCAGTAAATGGCTTCTGGCGTTCACATAATACGCTAGACAGGATCTTATAAGCGATGTTTCAAAGGCTAATGCCTCTATAGTAAGTTGCTGCAGAGAAGGCGGTCGCCCTTTTTGTGGATCGGGCAGATGGTGCTAAGGTTCCACTCGTCGGGCATACTTTCCTCCGACCATATTTTGTTGAAAAGTTGGTGTATGCTCCTAACCAGATCATCTCCAGCGTACTTAAAAAGTTCCGCCTGGTAGACCATCAGAACCGGCTGCTTTGTTCGATTTTAACCTGGCGATGGCTAACTTGATCTCACTTAGGTCGGGTGGGTGGAACACCAGATCATCAACTAAATTTGCTTGACGTGGCTGCTTGCTGGCGGAATTTTGGTCATCATCTCCATTAAGCAGCTGGTTAAAATCATCTCTGCAGATTTTCAACATCGACTGCGATTCCACTTTGGTGTTTCCTTCCTTATCCTTGCAGGCACCAGGGCGACTAGTGAATCCTGTTGTTTTCTTTTTGACTCTTTTGTATAAACTCCGCACCTGTTTTCTTACTAAAACACCTCCCTGTTTCCTCGACTTCACGCTGCTCATGGTTTCTTTTTTTTTACTGAGCAAGCGGTTTTCATCCCTTCTCTTCTCTACATACAAATATTCGCATTTTTCTCTCAGTGCTCTTCTCATCTTAATGCTAATTCCTTTCTGTCTAAAACGTATATTAAGGCTAAAAATGTTACAAGCTATCGGTTTTTATTTTTAACCGAGAAGAAATTAAACAGTCACAGAAAGTCTACCTTATTAATTCTAAACTCTTAATCCAAGATATGCATTCTAAGTCAAATTTTTCTAACAGACAACCACCAGAGCTGGTTCTCAAGTCCCACACTGCCATTTGGGTCCTGATCGCACACAGAACTGTCTTGTGTTTAACGTAGACACCTGTCTGTTACGACTCTATTCCACGGAAGGCCTACCTTCATCGGAGTCAGATCGGGTCCTGACCATTAACGCCGACATAGCCGAAGCCATCTCAGTAGCAAAGTTGTGACAAGTTGCAGCATGTGCACACCTCTTGCTTAAAGGCGAGGTCTATCTAACACCTCTTGAATTCAAGCACGCTTGAAAACCATATGTTTCCGCATTTGGAGTAAACCAAGCCAACACGATACTCCCTCATAGATAGTCTGAGAAAGAGAGTTTGCACTACGCAACCCATCTCTAACTCCTGGGCACTATCTCCCGTGATGCCAGAATATAGCTTCCCGTCGAGCTTCGCAACCGTGAGGTCACTTACAGATGAGTTCCTGCAAAACTCAGGGCCTGTCAACCCCAGATACACACACCCAGCAATTAGTCGAGGTAGAAACCATCAACCAAGAATGTGCACCCCTCTGGTGAGTTGTTACACACTCATTAGTGGATTCCTACTTTAAGGATACCGTCCAGACTGTTCCCATCTAGTTAGTTCAGTTACTTACGTAACCTATCGACGGGCACCACGAGGAGGTCGATAGGAACCTGAGTGTATAGAATTGTCAAATAGTAGCAATACCGGCCCACCTTCTTTCAACAGTGGACGAGCTCATCGCGCCACATCAGCCACCACCCATTCGATAATCTTGGACTTACACATATGGCCGCCACCCATTCACAATCATGGATCTACGCATAAAGCCACCACTCATTCATGAATCTTGGACTCACGCCGATGCCACCTATTATGAATCATGGATGTACGCTTCAGTAGTATTACCATCCATCCGCCAATTGGCAGACGAGCCCCGGGCGTTCCTTAAACTACTACTGACTCTATACACTCAACCTGCCCTGATCGCACACAGTACAATTGAACTGAAAAGCACTCTTCTCCGCTATGGTAAAGCAAGGACGTTCTCGACTGTAAAAAAGCCGCCTATCCACAGTTCTACAGCCGACGGAAGTGGTAGATTAGCAGAGTTACCATTCTATCCTGAACCAGTCCTCGACTGTATAAGTAGAGGAACCCATCGGGCGGAATGAAGGTGCTTAGACGCACACTCTCATCATAATACTCATCATTAGGGTAGTAAGCCCCAAAAATTAGGCTGTTGGTCGAGGACATCGCTCTTCAAATGTGACCTCGAATGACCTTTAAAATGAAATTTTAATTCTGTTAATGTTGTCTCAGTTGCTGTATAGAACTTGGTTGGAAAAACAATGTTTGTACTCTGAGTCTGATGTTCTGTGTTGAACCACACCGGCACCCATAGGCAGTCATCGCCCGGTTGAGATCCATGTAGAAAATCACCTCCACTCTGTTATCAAGCCGGCTGCTGTTAAACAATCGTGCCTTTAGGGCAAAGGCTCCTCTAGGCCTGGTCAGAAGAACAGCATTTGAATGTTTTCTCGTGGAACTAAAAACTGATACGTTCCACTTGTTCGCACTGTATTTATTTCCATTTAAAATTCATATGATTTTCCTTCTCAGAACACATATCCGCCCACAGTTAAAGTTAGCTCGCGCATCTGGTCTGGTACTTCTTCAACTGACTTGAGTCGTTTGGATGGTTTTCAGAGAACAGCCATCTCTGAGAATAGTAGGTATTACAATTATAGAAACATTAACGTCTCTTGAACACCATCGTTATGTGTCTTGTCCTTATTTTATCGTTTCTTTTTACAGTCAGTTCGACTCTATAGTGAAATAACCAATTTCATTCTTCTCCTTTAACAATTCACTCACGCTTTTAGAAATGTATCCTCGAGTCTAAGTTCAGACATTTTTTCTTAAACCGTACTACACGAATGTCGAATGATCTACCAAGCTCTGTTTTTCCCTCTCATTGTGATGTACAGAAATTCGAACGCGCTTTTTAATTCTCTCCACTTTCTCTAATGCTCGCACTGTGTTGTCCAACATAATAAAGAGTGATCGGCTTGAATGCGCTTTATTTATAAAAAAAGGACTTCAAGTGAGATTGTCGTCAACTTAACAGACTTTGGTATTCCACAGTTTCCTCTTTGTGTGGGTACATTTCGAAAATATCTCGTCAAAAAAATTGTGGAACGTTTTTTTTTTTTGACTAAACTAGAGTTTATCAAGAAATTTTTAAATCAGCTGATCACATCATCTTGAATTATGTTTATCAAGCTCTTCAAAATTCAAAAACCTCATGCCTTAAACAAGTTCCAGAAGCTATATAAACAAACATTGTTACACGTTTAGCTATACCTATGTTTATTTATGCAACCCCAAGCAACAAGAGAAATATCTCATAATCTTCATGTCATCATAAGCCTTCCAATCTTATAGATATAATTGCGCCGATGATGAGTCTTTCATTATCTTAATATAAATATTCATTGGCATTCAGCAGCTATTAAGTAGACATGAAGTTCTTGAGCCCGAGTCATTTAAATGATTATGATGATGATGGTGTCAGCCACCCTCTTGACGAAAGGTGAAGTATCTAGATAGATACTTCTTCAAACTCATAATCTTAATGCGCCGATTTCAATCACAATCACACCTTGACTTGCGTGTGAGTCGAGCTAGCGCAGGCGCCCCTTTTTTTCAAACTTATATAATCTTTTGTTAGTTCAAGAGGGCTATAATAAAGTACTCTTAAGCAAACAAAAAAAGGTGAAATTCCTGCACTTTATCGTGATTCCGTTTCCTTTTTTTTTTTTTGTATTTTTGAGAATAATGGAATTTGTTTTTTTTTTTTGTCTTGGTTGGTGGGAATCTTTCATCGTCGCATCGAGTTAGTTCTATACTGAACTGAAGTAGGAGTCACGAACGGTTTTCATTCCGACAAATATTTCATTCAAAATTTACAATGCAATATTTTATTTGTATGGTTTAGTTGGTGCAGAGTATTTATGCGGATGGTGGGAAAGTGCACTTTATAAATAATGCAATTTAGATGCACGATTTGTATCTATATAAAAAAAATTGGACAATAGAATTTATCGAATAAACGATGCGAGTGAAAAGATAGTTTTTGGTACCTATAAATGCACATCAGGAAAAGATTTAAAAGATATTAAGTGCGGGGGGAGATGAAAATTACTTCTCATCTTCCGAGTCGGTAGGAAATTGTAGGTACCCTCTATTCCTCCAACACGAACACAGAAATGGTTGAGAGTTGTAAGTCACTAGGCCCTGGTTTTCTAAGAGCTGTTGCTTCCGAAATTTATTTACCTATTATTAGGTACTTTTAAAGGTTCCTTTTGAGGGTAAGATATTCATAATTTTTTAACAATATTTTGAAAATTTGTAGAATTTTGCGTTTATAGAATTTTAAAACCCATAAATTCACAACAAGCGTTGTTGGCATTCGTTCAGCTAAAATTAAGGGAAATGTAATACAAGAGCATCGAAGAAAGAGTATCGAATCAGAAGAGAAAAAGTCAGGAGAAGAAGATACTGAGAAGAAAAAAGAGTCTTGTGATCAAAACACCGCCTGGAGGTTTATATGAAAATAAAGCTAAGCATCGTTCTGGTAGTATTGCCACCAGGGAGCTCAGATTCTTCAAAACAGCGAAGGTAACTTAGTCTCTGTAACGCAGGGAAAAGTAAATAGGTTTTCAATCACTGCGGTTAGATGTTGAAAGGGAATAAAACAAGCTGTGTGTGAGGTATTCGGCCCTAGCGAGGTATCCGTTCGGAGCGGAAAATTCTCCGATTTTGTACGATTCGGAGGATTTTTGCTTCGAGGACATTATTTTAACGCACCCGGGGAACTGCGTTGAAATGCGATCAAGTGCTTAATGCAATTATTGTATTTTCCGATTTTGTCCAACACAAATTCTTCGTGGAACATATTGCGCCAACGCATTTGTGTATAATTTTCATTTCCGATAGGATACCTTGAAAGCAATTTGAACCTTCTGCAAAGTATGCGTTGCGGACAATTTTCCGCTCCGAAAACGGATACCTCGCTAGGGCCGATTAACAAATTTTTACTTGCGACTTATACTCGTAGGTACTATAAGTCTATAAGGCAAGTTATGCATTCGTAAAAAAATCGAACTCGAGATTTTGATCAAAGTTGACATTACGATGATAGCGAAGACTAAAAAAGTGGATCTAAAAAAAATCGTATTTTTCTGGAAAACGGCGCCTAGAATTTTTTGATAAAAGTTTTTTCTTTCAATTAATTTTTAACTATCTTTCATATTATAAGAACAAATTTGAATTTAAGATATTACAGCTTGTACCTACCATAGAACCATTTTTTCGAATTTTGAATTTCTCATTATCCACATAACGGATCTCAATAAAAATTTTTGTAGAAAAGCTTCTAAAAAGTCTAACACACATTGCATTTCAAAACTTTAAAATAAATATTTTTTGAATTTTTGAAAAAAAAAAATCTAGTTTTTTCTTTTTTTCAAAATTCGATATCTCAGAAACGGCTCAATATTTTTGTTGTGTAAATTTAGTTTTTATTCGAACAATAATAAAAACTTTAAATTGACGTACCAAAATTTGTTCTTAAAAATCTTTTAAAAAGTTTGTGTATAAAAGCTTTTTTTTAAGAAACCACTACAACGACTTATAAGTTTTTTTCTTGCATAAATTCATATTTGCATAGCATTCTGTTTTTGTCTCTTACTACTAAAAGAATTTAAAAAACTTATTTTAGCCTTATGAACAGTTTTCTCTAATAACATTCGTTTTTAAAATTCCTAGTCTATTACATAGGAGCAAGTTCGTGCGACCCAGTCGTGCATTTTATTTTCTTTACTTGAAAGACCCGTGCATGTCATTATGTATGAAATATGCCATTGTTCAAATGCCCGCCTTGGCTTCTTATGGTGACATGAATCCGATTGGTCTAATTTTCTGACTCTTTCGCATATAGATCTGGATGAATTTGAGTGATGGCCTGTGTTCAATTTAAAGGAATCGGTCCATTGTTGTTTATTTGCATAGACCTATTCTTTTGACACCAATCGTGCTTCTCGAATCGAAAATAAAAAAAGCACAGCACTATGGCTTCAGAAAAACCTCCTAAGAATAGCCTAGAGAGGTCAAATTGGATGACCTTGGTGACCAAATCACTTCACCTCTGTGGGAGATAACCTTACCCCCAAATCGTTCATGCAGAATGTCAATTGTGGTCGTTTCGTAGCGCCCACCATTGACGGTTACCGCCTAACTAACGTCGTTTTCGAAAAAGTACTGACCAATTATGCCGACGGCGGCGCGGCCCGAAATTCACACCACATGGTAACTTTTTGAGGATGCGTTGTCAATCTAGTGAAGCTCGTGTGCGTTGGTGTCGTCCCATGTACCGAAATTTACCTTGTTAACATAGCCATTCATCCAAAAATGTGCCTCGTCGCTAAAGATAATTTTTCAGTCGAAATTGTGAACTTTGAGCTCCTGGGTCATTTGGATCTTGTACGGGTGTAGGCCCAAGTCCCGACGAAAAATTCAACAAGTTAAACTCTGCAAATGGCCGAGTTCTTATGCACGGCGGGGAATTGGGATACTGTATACTTTCACAGACCGCTGTGATCTTCTGGGCGGATCCTGCGTTTCTTTTTATAAACGAATGTTGGCTATTTGATTACCAAACCAGGCGTCTCAAATTTGGCCACAAGACCAGACTGTATAGGTGCTGAGGGTCTACCAGCAAGTACTCGTAGTATACTAATTCCCAACTCGACAGATCGACCATTAATCAAATCGCAATTCTGATACAGCCCTGTTGTTAACACCGTCAGCACAATACCAAGATGTGAATGAAGTCTGCAAAATCAAAATATTTGCATATTGAGCGAATGGCCAGTTTCCATCTTCGAGGCGATAAGGAAGACCGAGTTTTCGGTTAAGAGACCAAGCCATCGCAAATGCCAGAGCGCTTGGTCTGATAACTAGCAGCATGGTATCCGGAAACAGGAAGATGGAATGCTATCCTAGACTGAAATCCTTCATGAAAGTAACAAAAGTGCGCTTCTAGTGACCATGGCAGTGTTGAGGTGGCCTAGCCCTTAAAAGAGTCATATATAAGGATTTAGATAAGTTATTAGGAATAAGTTAATGTTCTTCTTACGATGTATGCACCAGTATTTTCCAAAATAAGGGTTTTTT
The DNA here is from genome assembly GCA_911387755.1 of Chrysotoxum bicinctum. Taxonomy (NCBI): domain Eukaryota; kingdom Metazoa; phylum Arthropoda; class Insecta; order Diptera; family Syrphidae; genus Chrysotoxum; species Chrysotoxum bicinctum. The sequence goes on along the minus strand of OU426988.1, from coordinate 9,737,298 downwards.
TTGTAAGATTAAAATAAATATATATTGAAATTGGTTTCTCGGAATCATCTTTATTCATAAATCAATCAAAGTCACAAGGATTTCAGAGTACCCGCGCATATATTTGTCCTTAATCCTTATGACTCACAAAAGTCCACCTTGCTCTCACATCTTCAAAATCATAACAACTATTCCAGGATATCTGTCAAGAAAATACCATTTTCAAAATAAAATTCAATTCCAGTAGCGATCCTTAAAATCCTTAGAAATAAAAACAAATATTGCCTGAGGATTCGCAGGAGATAGACAGCAGCGACATACACTCTCATCCAAGCAGAGATTCACAAATCAAAATCTTTTATTCATTGGATTTTCATTGTATTCTTCCGGTTGCGATAGAGATTCGTTCGTTCGCTTTGTTTGTTTGATTTTAAGGACCTACATACTCGTAGTACATAAAAACCTTATCCTTTGCTGCTCTGCAACAGCCATTTACAATAACAGCACTTAGCTGCCTGTTTAATTCGTATTTTTTGTGTCCCTTTCTCTGTCTCTCTCTCAGAGTATATTGTTGGATTGGAAATGATGATGATGCTGGTCCCGTCCCGGCTGGCAAACTAAAAATGAGGACGATTTTATGTAACTTGAGACCACAGAAATGTGTGTTCCCTGCCGTCATCATCATCATCGTCGTCGTCGTCGTCGTCAGCAACAGCAGCATCATGGCATGGTTATATGGACTTTGCAATATTCCTATGTATAGCTGTGATGCTAAATATTTTCTTTTGTTAAAAAAAAAAAACATACAACCGTCATTTCGACGTCCTTACTTTTACTGTGAAATGATAAGGTGGCTAGCGGGATATAGCAGCAAAAAAATGAGCAATGGGAAAAATAACCTACCTACTCCCCTGAATGGCCATATACAACCAACCATTTGTCAGAATCATGCAACCCAGCAATGGTGGTTGCAATTCTACTCGTACATTCCTGTGTAACGAAAGGTTTGTTAGATTCAGGTCTTGAGGTCTCAAATCTCACGTTGATATCCGCAATTACATGAACCATATGTGGTTTAGTTGGTGTATTTATTGGGTTGCTCATATTGTACTTTAGGGCACATTTTGCCAATTAGGTACAAAACTTAATTTTTTTTTTTTAATTTAGTGCATGTGGAGAAAATTACCCCGGGGCTGAGCATATTGAATAGGTGGAAATTGCTGCCCCCAGCTGACTGTAGCTTAGGACCTAATTAACTCTGGTTAATTGTGTTTATAGTTTTACACTCATGTCATAAAGTGGGATGAAATCTCCTTTAAAATCATATTTTTTTAAAAGCGTAAACAAGGGTAAATGTGCAGTAAGGTGAAACATGTTAGAGTATATTCTAAATAGAGGGTGGTAGAGAGCTGATTTTTTTTTGTAAAGGATACTTTGTTTTGTTGAAATGAAGATTAATGTTGAAAAATTGGAAAACACTTATCAGTTTTAATCTTTCTTTAGGTTTGTTAAATTTCTTAAGCAAACACTTTTTATTTATTACTAGATGGACCGGTAAGCTTCGTAACACCAGGCGGAACTTTTAGCGATTACAAAAGTCCTGGGTTATATGGCTTGAAGAAAACGTGACATCAATAAATGATACCCGCTCCTTTTCGGTCAGCCAACCAGCAATTAAATAAATCTCTTGATTCTGTTTCTACCGCAGTTCAATAACATCTCTAATAGAGATGATGCAGCAGTTTAAAATTTACCTCTGCTAGGTGTCGGTCCACAGGGACATTTCAGGAAAATGTTAAGGCTAACAAACTCGCCATTACCAGATAAGGTAAATATAGGTATTCCTATTGCTACGTGTAAACTTATGCTAAAGCGGGATGCTATAGAGAGAACAAACCTTAAGTGGAACAATATCACCACCTGATTGGCGACAGAACAGATTTGGCCAATGCTGGATCCGAAGCACTCCAAAGTTTTTTATCTCTAAGCAGATCGCACATAGACTCCGTAATAGGTGTTATAAGAGGACACTGTTTGATAGGCAACGTGGCTTGGAATTTATTCTAATGATTTCTGCAGAAGCTGCATGGACGAAGAAGACGAGAAGGAATCTATCTCTCACCTTCTCTGTAATTATCCTGCTTTATCCCAAAGACGTAGAATCCATCTGGGAGATTTTTACTACAATGATCTGAGTGATCTGACAAATATCATAAGGAGCTCCAATTGGTTCAACGATTAGGGAGAAAGTCTCCAAGATTCAATGTGGTATCATGATGGACCAACTCATGGTCGCCTGCTGACAACCATGTCAATCTAACCTAACCTAACCTAACTTTACACGACTGCCCTTTTAATTGTTTATGATCATCGCCAAGGCCAGACCTACAAAGACTTGCAGCCATTTGAACGCGAATGGGAAGTCTGTTGGAATTATCGCGGATTCAAAACACCATTTCCTTTGTACTTTTCACAATTATTATTGTCGTTTCGATGACGTTCTTCATAAGCTTTTTCACAGCAATTGTAATCCCATTTCATAGTCGAGTTTGATTAATGCTACGAAACATGATTAAGACTGAGCCTACTCTCAACTAGAAGTTGTGAAGTGGTATTCCTGGCAATTTTTGAGAATTCCAGAATATTTTGAGATAATTGACTCTGGTTGGGAATTTGGAATTGTCTGACATTCTTGTTTTCCATCGCACATACATATATAAGCTTGTTCGCTCTTTCTTCGATCCCGTAACCCAAATCAGTGGGTTATGTGATGAATCGTGCCTAGCCTATAGATGTCAACTGCGGATTTCTCAATGTCCAATCATCTCTGCAATGTTGATGTGAAATTGGTTGTGTTGAATTCGGTGTCGATTGATGCGAAAGAGCATTGTGTTGCAATTTCCTTACAACATTATTTGAAAGCCATTGTTATATTTTTGGATGTTGACAAAATTGACGAAATAGGTAAAATACCTTCCTGTGGCAGAAGCTTATCAGCGTTTAATGGCTATGGTAGTAGGATCAATTGTGGCAGTTTCACTTTCCAAATTGTGCAACGTAGGATTTTCACTGTTCAGTTTTAATGCTTTACAATGTGGACAAATGACTGATATTTCCCCAATTGTAACTTATCTTGTCGTCACTGTAATCGATTTCGGAATCATAATGGAGTAGTTCCACAAGTCACAGGTGTATAGAAGCACCTTGTCGATGCAATGGCCTATTTCCACTGTCTTGTGCACGCTGTGTTTGTATTTGATAATACATATGTATCTATTTGTTGCTTATAAGACACGTGTAAGCCGGTCATTTGACTCCAGGCACTGCACCCCCAATTTTCATTGTGTTAAAGATTTCTTCTTATTTTTACTTTATAAAATGCTGAGAATTAGTAATTGAGTTATCTTGAACTTAAAGTATGACTTGTGTTATTTTTCTTCTTCTCTAAAAATACTGCAAGACAATTTTTAAAAGAACTTCCATTTATTAAAAATCCATATACATAATTACTTCTGATTAAAACAGATGATGTTTTAAAATAAGTTAGAAAATTTTTGGTAGTATAATTCATCTCTTTAATGCATTCAAAAAAAAAATCAGTTTTAATCAAGTTTTTTAGTCAACTCTTTCGTTTCAAATAGTGTTGTTAAGAAATAGTAAGAGGGCATCACTGTTTTTTTTTTTTTTGAATAAGAACGAATAAGAAAGAAGAGAGACGAATAACGACAGCTGCTGTATCTTTATATAAAAAGATAAAAAGAAGAAAAAAGATATCTTTGTAACAGTTAGCATAGAAGTTGAACTAAAATTTTTTGAGTTGGCATTTTAACGCTGAATAAATAAGAATAAAATAAGAAAAAATATAAAATAAAGTGTAACTTCAAAAATTAGTTCGTGTATTTATTAATGTTCAAAAAGATTTCTAACAAGTGTTGCTTTAAATTGTAGGCAATTAATTTGCTTAAATTCCATTCCTGGTAACACGCACACATAGGAATGATTGACAGTTGTAAGTCACAAGATTCTGGTGCTCTTCGAGCTGTTATACCATCAATTAATTTGAACAAAATTTGAAAAAAAAAAAATACATTGTAATACATTAAGTTATCAAACGGGAGTGATTTAAATGCTTTAAGTAATAAATAAATAAATATATATGTAAATATTCCGTCTGTATTCCGTGAATAACAAGTCTAATGTTCGCGTCCAAGTGCTCAATTATTTCTGTGAGCTTTACAGAGAAAATTACCTAATGGCGTCAAATCTCTCGAATGTGAAATTATTCGTTCATCAAATATTGATTTCACTAAATGAACAAAATTTTCAAATAAAATTGTGGCTGAATAGCAAATATTTTTCAAATCAAATTTAAACAATTTAATCCATGATAAATTGTCAAACCAAATTTACCCCAAAATAACCGAGAACTGTCAAGTTGCCTGTCGCAGAAAACAGTGATGACAATTAAAATTTCTGCGCCTAAAAAAACACTCTCTGCTACAATGTAAGTAAATGGGTTTTATGGGGAAGTACAAAGATTGGAATCTATAAATATGTGTAAAGGAGCATCTTTGGGCATAGATCCTTTCTTAAAGACCATAATTAGAAATGGGGTAAAACTTTTTGCCAAATAACTTACTCACAAACATCAAAGTCTATACTTTGATGAAACTGAAATTTGTTTAAGTATTTATTTATGAAGGAGCGAAAACATACTGGCATTGTTTCCTATATTTATTAAAAACATAAAAACCACATGACATTTTTAAATTTAAAAATGTCATGTGTTAACAAACGCGAAAACCTTAAAAGTTACATACAAAACAAATTTTAATTTTTTTTGTCACTTTTTCTTCCCAGTCTACACCGAGTCTGTAAAATGGTCTCAATGTCAAATATATTAGTCGTGTTTTTTGAAAGAGTGAATAGCCAAGTTAGCAAAATTTTACATGCAAAACAATAAAAACATCAAGAGTGAATATAATTTGGTCAGCAATCAGAATGAATATGGAATGGATAAATATTGTTGATATATTGAGATGTAGATGGCGAGTGCAGAAAAATATTTGCTTGGGAAAGATTGGCACTGGGATGAGTTCTGGAATGCATCTTTTTTCTCAGAGATTTTTATTATGTCAAGACATTTGGAAATAAAGCTTCATGTCTAAATAGTTTGTAAAAGCCGTACAAAAAATCTCAAATGTCAATTGATTAAAAAACATCTACAAAATCTGAATTTTTTTAAAAGAAAAATCGATTTTCTTGTTCATTAAAATTGAAATTTAGGGCCTGGCAAAATTCGTGTCAAACTTTGAGATTAAAAGAGAGTGAATATAAAAGTGACTATAATCGTTTTTTTTTTTCAATTTTCTTTACTGAGTGGCTATAAATTTTCCATAGCCCTGTTCTATTATTGACGTACAGAGAAATTTCCGAATATAAAGATTTCAACTCAAGCCAAACTCAATTCGAACCACCGGAGACATAGGTTGCATGTAAAGGAATCGAAATATAGTTAAAACCCGTTTCAACTGTAAAATAAATCAAGAGAGCAAAACTCAGAAATGTTAGATCCGATACCTATTATATTATAATTTGCTGATATAATATGGAGTATTTTGACTTGGATGTTTTAGGGTTATCGAAGACGACTTCAATTTTGAAAGTGGTTATGACTACACTTGTTCTTCTTGATTTTGTCACAAAAGGGGCCCAACTTTTAGGTAGCTAAATCTGACGTGTTATAATTCTATATATGTATGTTTTCAGTAAATATTCTCTATTTTCCCAATCTGGTCAAAACAAAGGCACAAATACGATTGGGATTGAGTGTCTAACACTCCATGGTTAAAATTAGGACACAAATTTGACAGTTGTGAAACTCCTATCTTGTACACAGCGAACTAAGCAATTGGCACTTTTTCCTTTTGTAAATGAGATTTCTGCACAAAACGACAAAGGCAGAATACACTACTTTTTCATGTTTTCGAAAACTTTGTGTGTGAAATTGATTTTTTTCATTTATTTCCGTTTTCAGCGTGCCATCTTTTAAATCGGTATGTAAACATTGGATTGCTTTGACATTTCACAGCCGAAATGTAGAATATATGAAATGTAGTAGATATGCTTTTGAAAGGCTAATTCAGTATAGAGCTGTGTAAATCGTTCATTTCAAATGATCGAATCGTTCAACAATCGATTACGAAAATGATCCGATCATTTCAACCAACCAATCATTCGATCATTTTCATTTCACTGAAATGTTTCAATACTGTTCCTATTCGATTTTAATTTCGATTTCGATGATAAGATTGACTTGGGGCTTTGATAGTTCTCACAAAATACTCTATTATTGTAAGCCATAAATTGCCAAATAACATCGAATGATGGCTACTTTGTACATGGATTAAAAAGTGTTAAAAAATCAAGAAAAAGAGAATTTATTTGTTGCTCCGGAAAAGAGCAATTTTAGGGCTTTCGGCTAACACTTCAATGCCGAGTTCAATTCAGAAATTCCAGTCCACCGTCCGTTTTGCATTCATAATCCACATTGATTGAATCAGAACAAATAGAATCGAGTAAATCATGGTTAATCGAGTTAACTGATATCGAAAATCGAAACTCATTAAAATGATTGAGATTGAAATAGAAAATCCAGAATAGAGAATAGAGAATAGAGAATAGAGAATCATATAAATGATTGAGATCGCTTAAAATGATTGATTTCGATCATCAATACTTTTCGATGATCGGATCAAAAAAATCGAATTGATCCTGGTTGACACAGCTCTAATTCAGTACAATTTTTACCACGAATCGCTTGACACCGAACCAATGTTCCGAACAAGTGACGCTGTACATTGCAAAAAAATCGTTCAGTTGTGTCAAAAATATCGTGTTCGACGTTTGGTGTAAAATTTTGTTGAGCACGAGACAGTGGAAAATCGTTGAAAATACCGTTAATCAACGCCCAAGATTTTCCAATAAAACTGTGTTACATGGGGCCTTACCAACAATCAAATTAAGCGACGACTTTAATATTTGAGTGAAATGGACCATTATGTACAGAGCTCTAGAAAGTTAGCCATACATGTTATGAACCTAATATTTATGTGAACTCTAAATTATGAACCATTTTTTGTACGGAACCTAAAAAATAAAATGTAGCATATATGGTTAATTATATAGAGACCATTAAATAATGCTTCATTTCGCTCAAATATTAAAGTCGTCTCTAAATTTGATTGTTGGTACCGCCCATGGTCACCGAGCTCCGATTTTGTCAGTGATACCAACATTCAGTGCATTTCGAAAGATAATTTGCATTTGTTTCCATATAAACAGTACCGTCTTTACCATAAGGGCACACGGGGCCCGTGCCCAGGGCCCCCAATCTCAGGGGGGCCCCGAAGGACCGACAATTTCTCTCACACATTTATTCTCAGAACATTTTTGTCGGGCACATTACACTTTTTTCACAAATTAGTAATCTTATCAGAAGGTATGTATTTACAAGGCATATGTATACTACGCCATATCGATGATTGCGCCTATTCCTACTGCACTAATTAATAATATTTCCGAACGTGTCCTACCTAATTTACTAAGTACACCATCTGGCGATCACTTACGCAATCCCTCCGATTCTTAAGTCAAGTTGCACCGTCTAAACAAGGCCTAACATAAATGTCGACATTGTCTATGGTTGGGGGAATTCCCGAATGATGTATTAAACCCTTGTATATAAAATCTATAGTACTCTCATGGAATAGAAAAAAAAGTTGGGGAATACATTCTACTGAGGGCGCTGTCAGCGGAAAAAATTGATGTGGAGACTTTTGATTTGGGGTGATGGTAATTGAGGATAAAGCGACAAAATTTTATCAGCTCTGGCAATGAGAAAGACGAGAATGAGAAAATCGAACGTTGTTCAATTTCGATATTATCTAACCAAATTACAACGTTGCATTGTATTTGTATGAACATATACCTATTTGAATAGATTTAAGTAGGAAAAATTTTAAAATTTGATTCTTGATAGGATTAGGCTTTTTTGAATTTTAGTATAACTACATAGGTACTTTATCTTAATATATTAGGTAGTTGTTCTCCTTCCTTCCCATTGCCCAGTGTCTCTTGTTGTTCAAGGGCACCAAGTAAGATGCAGTGTTGCTTTTGCTCCGAATATTATGTTAGTTAATTGCTTCACGTTGCTACTTTCGGATTTTCGTATCGGTAATACTGAAGGGAGTTTGAGAATGTTATCAGCTATCATCACTATCGAGCCGGCTTTTTTTCGTTATCCCGTTGGTGTAATTGTTTCTGTTGGTCAACTTAGGACCAACAGAAAATGAAATGTATAGAAAATGAATAAAAACAAAACAGAAAATAGCTTTCTTGTTGTCGCTTTGTTTTGCACCTTCGGTTTACTTTTACCGAAAATATTATCACCCCTTCTTGATTATCGACTGTCCTTACTCTCCACAACTCTACGTGAAAAGTTGGGGAATACATTCGTCCAGGCGGCGCGTCACTCGTTCCTCTTCATGAGAGTACTATAGATTTTATATATAAGGGTTTTATGCATTTCAAAATTTCATTTCCCAAAATTCTACTCATCAAAATTTAAGCTCACAATATAATTTTTCTGTCCCTATTTCAGAACTCTAATACTCAAAACTGTAATTCTCAAAACAAAAACAACAACCATGTTACAAGAACGACTGAGTAATTTGTCAATTATGTGCATAGAAAGTGATATCCTTCAAAAAATTGACTTTAAGGATATAATAGAAAATTTTGCTCAACAGAAATCCCGAAAGAAACCGTTATCATAATCGTCATCAAAAAACCAGCAGGATTCCAATATCATTAATGACATATTATATCATACTATATTTGATTACCTATAATAAATGGTCATACTCATACTTATAAGTAAAAAAGTGTTATTATAATTCGCTTGTTTTACTTTCCAAAAGGGCCCCAAATTCTTGTGTGCCCAAGGGCCCCAGCCTAGTTTAAGACGGCCTTGCATATAAAGTGCAATTGACTCAAAGAACATTGCCAACAGGCAGCGCCCATTTGGAATACGTCACAAAAGTCTCACACCCGTACATATTTACATAAATAATATTAAACAAATATTTGCTATAATTCATCTTGTATTGTTTTTTTGTCAAAAATCCAAATAAAGATATTCATTGCACTTCTGCAGTCAATCTGAACTTGCAACACAAATAATTGGCATTGTGGTTTATTATTCTTTTTATTAAATTGAAAATGGTAATTTCATACCACACTTAAGAAAAAAGTCTCAATGTCATGTCAACATTGTAATTTAATAGCAAATCCTCTCGTTTTACGTTTTCATTCAAAATTTAAAATTAATTCAGAAATTAAAAAAAAAAATCCTAAAATGCACTCAAAGTAAGAATTTCCTCTTCACTCAGTCGATTTCCACTCAAACAATGTAGTTGTATGAGATAAATTTTTTTTAGATAAAGGGCCGATTTTGTACAATGAATAATGTGTGTAGCCGTGTGTGTGTTTTTGTATTGGAATGAAAGGTGTATTTTAGGTACTGCCATACTACAAACAAAGCCACAAACAAATGTGTTTTGTCTATACAGAGATAGAACTGGATTTTCCACTATATTTCGTTATAGAAACCTGAAAATAGTATGGCGTACCATCATCTGAGAGGAACTCTATGGGATGGAAAGTTATTTGATACGCCCATTTTTATTTTATTAGGGATATGCTGTTTATCGTTTTGGTTGTTTTTGTAATTTTAAGGAAATTATTTTTCCTTTATTATTGTGCGTTGCAGGAGTAGGTATTAAAATCAAAATGAACTTTTAAGCATTTGCTTTGTCCGTAGTAAATTTTTGTTCGAAAAATAAATGCACCAATGGGTCGCACGAACTTGCTCTTCTGATAGTTCACAACTTAAGCACAAAAATTGCAAAATTATAATAAAATCGGTTAACGGAATATACACAAGACAAAAATTTCTCAAAAAAAAAACATAAAAATCTGATTTCCTGAATTTTTTTTGACAAGGACCTGAAACGCAGAATTTTGGATCAAAGGTCAAAATAAATACATTTGAAGCGCAATAGGTCGCAGAGAACAAGTGGCTCTCAACCATTCCTGTGTGACGTACATACATACCTATTGTATGGTAAAAATGGAGGAAACCTAGTCGAATTCAATCGGCTAAGATGAGAAGCATTTTTTACGGCACGAGAAACCATTGGCGTATGTGTCAGTCTTTCATGCCTTACTACTTACTTAACCGGCTCCCGATCCATGGAGGGTCTCTGCCTGAGTTATTGTCGTCTTCCATCGGTTGCGATCTCTCGCAAGCTCCCTCCAGTCGACGGGACCAAGCGCTCTTGCGTCTGTAACCGCCTGGTCCCTGTAGCGGAGGTTCGGTTTTCCTCGTCGTCTCGAACCTGGGGGTTGGGATACGAAGATTTTTTTGGCTGGAGCGTTGTTGTTCATTCGCTCGATGAGACCGAGCCAGTGTAGTCGACGTGTTTTGGCTTTTCGGACTAAGTACATCCACATCTTGGTACAGCTCGTATAATTCACGATTTAATCTTCTCCTCCTTTCGCCCTCTTCGCATATAGGACCAAATATCCGCCGAAGAATTTTTCTCTCTAAAGTGCCGAGTATCAATTCCCGTCGTCCAGCACTCGGCGCCGTAGAGTAGAACTGGTAAAATTAGCGTTTTGTATGGCGTGCGCACTTTGTCTTTCGAGAAAGGAGTTTTGAACCCATTTGTTTGGCCAAACCGAAGTAGCAGCGGTTTGCTAGGGTAAATCTTCGTCGGATTTCCACTAAGGTGTCATTCGTGAGATTGATGTTCGTTCCGAGGTAGGTGAACTCTTTGACTAAGTACCTCGAAATTACTGCTACCAACAGTGACGTTTTGTACTAGGCGATGGACAGATGAGGCTTTGTTTTTTGATAGCATATACTTTGTTTTGTCCTCATTAACTTCAAGACCAAAGCGTTTCGTCTGTTCGTCAATAGCTCTGAACGCTTCTAGCACAGCTCGCTTGGAGTGGCCGATGATATCAATGTCGTCCGCATAGTCAAGCCAGTTGGGAAGACCTGTTAAAGACAGTGCCTTCCAGTTTAACACCGCTCTTGCGCAGTATCTGCTCCAGGACTAGGTTGAAGAAGTCACAAGATAGCGCATCTCCTTGTCGGAAGCCTGTACATGTCTGGAATAGCTCGGATGAGCTGTTACCCATTTACACGTTGCACCGCGTATTTTGGGATCCCGAGTTCCGAAAACGCCAATAGAAGCTCTTGGCGACTTATGCTATCATATGCGGCTTTAAAGTCGATGAAAAGATGCTGGGTCTCGACTTGAAATTCGTTGGTCTTTTCCAGGATTTGCCTCAATGTGAAGATTTGGTCTATCGTTGATCTGCCTGGCCTGAAGCCACTCTGGTACGTGCCGATTATAGTGTTGCAGAAAATTTTTAGACGCTCACATAGTACGGTGGATAGGATCTTTTAGGCAGCATTAAGCAGGGATATGCCCCTGTAGTTATTCTTTCGTGCCAAAGAAAGCAAAAAAAATGTTTGTTCTTAGGTGGCAACACATGGGAGTCGAGCCCAGACCTCCGGCATGACAGTCCAAGGCTAGATAGATATCCTCCATTTTGAATATAATTTTCAGTAATAGGAAATTACAACACTTTTGTTATGTTACCGTAATACCTGGATCTGCCAGAAATTCCGGAGTTCTTGCGCCCGGTAAAAAGTATGATTTAGAATTTTACATTGAGATTAGAAAATCGGCCCAAAATTTTGAACAGCCAGGTTATTAGGCATTAGTATGATATTACTTAAGAATTTACTAACTGAAAAGCAGTTTATGAACTTTTTCTTAATTTCAAACATTTTCTTTTGATAAATTTCTTCCGAAAACACCTAAAACAATGACAGTTATTGCCAGGGAACTAAGTAAACAAACCTTTTTTTGACATCAGCAAGTGTCTAAAAATCATGTGACAATACGATACTAAAAGTTTTTCCAATTGGGGAGTGTATTTTGGAGGTCTGGGACGGCCATGTTGTTTTGGTGACATCTGTCAAATCTCCAACTCCCTCCAACTCTTGCCTAGTTGGGCTGACTCCTCCTCGACTGTCCTTCTCCATGAGCTTCTCGGTCGTCCAGCTCTTCTTTCTTCTTGAGTAAGCGGATTCCACTGCATTGCATGCGCCGCACTACAGTTGTCGCCTTGTCGAAGCGTGTGTCCGATCCACTGCCACTTTCGACGTCGTATAATGGAGTCAATAGGTTCCTGACCCGTTTTCCTGAAGAGCTCTTCGTTTGATATACTCGTACGATTGGGCCAGAAAATCCTAAGGATGTTTTTTCGTTTGCAGCTTCTTAGTGACGCCTACTGTTACTTTCCAAGTGCTGCAACCGTAAAGTAACACGGATTCGACGTTGCATCGAAACAGCCATAGGTTGGTTCTTAAGTTTAGAGAGTTATTCCTCCATATATTTCTAAGCATAACGAAAGCAGCCTTTGCCTTCCCGATTCGACTGCTGATGTCCTGTTCGATGCCACCCTCGGTAGAGATGATACTTCCAAGGTATTGGAAGCTCTGTTCTTTCTCTACCGGTTGTTGGGAAATGTTTATGAGAGAAGGAGTTGATTTTCAGCCCCACGATTTCTGCTTCTCTCTCCACCCCTGATGTCATTTGGTGGAGATCCATGATCCTATGAGAGAGCAAGGATACGTCGTCCACATAGTCAAGATGTTTCAGGTGAGACGTCAGAGTTCATCGAATTTCCCTGTTTCCCGTCAAGGCCGCTCGCAGGACATCGCCTATCACCAACAGAAACAATATTGGTAACAGAATGCAGCCCTGTTTGACTCCACTTTTGAGCTTCAAACTCTTCTGACAGCCTCCCTTCGTACAAAACGTGTCATTTGGATCCATCATAAGTTGGCTTATTAATAGCTATTAATTTATCCGGGATACCCTTCCTGCGTAAAGCATGCCAAATAAATTCTCTATTGATGCTATCGAAAGCCATGCTATCAAAGTCAATGAATAGCAGGTTGAGTGGTGATCGACATTCAACGCACTGCTCAATTATGATCCTTAAAGTATTGATATGATCAATGCATGATGAGGATCCAGTGCGGAAACCTACTTGTTCGACATCGAATGTGGCTTTTAGATGTTCCCTGATGCGTTCCAGTACTATTTTCGCTAATATTTTGGCAACGGCAGGCAGAACGCACTGTGTTAAGTCTCCTTTTTTAGGGAGCTTGAATATCATTGCCTTTTTCCACTCATTCGGAAATCCTTTGGAGACCCAAGCTTTCTTTATGAGTGGATGCAGGAGTTCGCTCGATGTCATTGGCGCCGCCGCTTCTAGAAGCTCTGCAGGAATGCCATCAAGTCCTACTGATTTGTTGGTCTTCAGTGCTTTGATTGCGTTGCGGATTTTATCTCTACTGCAGTGCAGTAGAAGCGTTGCGCCCAGTTTACGTTTGGCATAGGGGGCACTTCCAATCGACTGTTCAACGCTGTGGTGGCTAAATTTGAAGCGACGTACGGAATCAGTAGATAATCAATTAGGCAACTTTCGTACATCAAAGCAACGCAAGATCGGCCCAAAACATAACCGCGGTTTGTAAAAGTGTTGGTGAGGTGCGGTGGCGAGCGCTACGAACGATCATAATTCATATAACCAATTTCTTATGGCCCAAATTGAAACATATGTATACCTAGACGACATTATGGTTCCAGTAGGATGTCGCTACGTGTCATACAGCGAACGCTACAATTGATATTCTGCATGAAAAATTTGAGGGTAGAAAATCTCTTGCATAGGTGACTTGAATTAGCCTCCAAGGTCCCAAGGTCATGCGATTTGACCTCGCTAGGCTTTTTTATGGGGCTTTGCGAATAAACCATAATTCACCGATGCCCTTAAGATGAACATAACATAGGCAATCTCTCAAATTCAGACGGATCCATGCGGAAGAGTCGTTTATAATTGAACCACTCGAATCTGTGCCACCGTAAGAAGTCCAGGCTTACATTTGAAAAAGAATTTTGTTAATACCTCACACACAGCTTGTTTTGTTCCAATTCAACATCTACCCGCCTTTGAAAAACTTGAAGAACCCTTTATATGAACCCTACTAAAAGATATACAAATATACATGATACAACATACAACAGCTTTTATAGCGAACACGAATAAGAAAGGACCCAGATGACTTCCCTGAGGTACACCTGAGTAAGCAGTGAATTGGCTTGAAAAAGGATTTCGGAATGATACCGAGCAGGATGTATTTTCAAGATGGGATTTTATCTATGCTATAGATAAACTCGGAAAGCCTAAAGCTCTAAGTCTGAATATAATATCTAATATTATAAGATAGCTGATCGAATCATGTGAACTCTAACGTAAATAGCCCGAAGGGAATTTTTTTTCTAATTTCACCTTTGTGATGGATTTTTATAAAATGCTAAAATTAAAAAAAAAAACCTTGGATCTCACGGTTGCATTTTCTTAATATAGATCCGACCTCCTTTATATAAAACATCTGCCTTCACATTAACCCTTTTTGACTTTAAAATTCTCTAAGATTTTTTGAAATATTTCTTAATTAAAGTCAAGAAAAACTCTGACACTTTTAACCCTTTCTTTCTAATTTAGAAAAGAAAACTCAAGAAAATACCTCAAAAAAAAAAAAAAAAAACTATTTTTCGATGAGAAAAGGTCATTGCAATTTGCCAATAGTTCATTCATTTACCCTCGACCTTTGACAGTCGCATATTCAACATACCTATCCGACCCTCCATTTGAGGGTTTTCTAGGTATTTCCTGCGGCAGAAACACTGACAGCCTTAAGCTCCCAACATATTCGTCGATTCTTCTAAAAGGGACATCGCTACCAGCCTCAGTTGCAGTGTGTGTGAAACTATATGGCTTCGCCTATGAAAAATATCTGAAGCGAAAAAGTATCGCATTACAAAGTGTGCAACGCAATTTTTCATCGAATTTGATGAAGAATTTTCATAAAATTAATGAAAATTGTTTGAGTATTCTTTTTTCGTATTTTCTGCTCTGGCAAGTTCAATTCTCCCAAAAAGAACAACTGCTGGACAAAAAAAAAATCAGAAAATGCCAAATTTTCTATCCAACGGATGCATAAAGGTACTCGTACTTTGTTTGATTTATCTACAAAATCGACCCATTTAAGTGTAGCGATCCGTCAATATGGGGAGAGAATTTGTGTTCGATTTTTTTGAAATTTGATCTACCCTATATCGATTGGTTTTACCTTAAATGGCAGCGGTGGTTGCACAGACTGAGTGACGGACGAGCGAAATAGGTGGTGCTACTGATGGTGCACCAACGAATGTTTATTCTCACAAAATCACAATTAATATGATGAGATGAACTTTTTTTTTATATATTTTTTATTCAATGCAACTTCGAATTGCCATTCAAGTGTAGGTTTTAGTTAGGTAGCTCTTTTGGATTCTTCCATTTGCAGCAGATAGCAGGAGGGAATTCAATACGTTTTCGAAAGATCGATTTCACTATAGATTTGAACTAGTTTTTGGTTTGTGTTGAAACTTTCAGGGTTGCACTGATGGCACTCTCAATATTTTTTTTTGTTTTCTGATTCTAACTATTGGAAAAAGTGCGCAGTATCTATTACAGACCTTTATACTTCTAAGAGTACCTAACCTATACTATACCTACTATGATAGATAGAGAGGATAGGAGAAAGTTGGGAAATAATAATTGACGGATTTGTATTTCTGTTAAAATGGGTTGAAACATCTGTGGTTGAAAGAAAATAAAATTTCTGGCGGTTCATTCAATGTCCGTCACCTGTTAAGGGTGCCTTTTCTTTAAAGTTAAACAAAAAGTTAAACACAAAAATCGCTGCCAAACTTTATATTCGCTAACAACTTTATATTCCGAAAGCTCTTAGAAAAATAAACTTATAACCAGCAATACCTCGAAGCAGATATATGCATATAGCTGTAATCTAATGCCCTTGAGTAAGGGAGATCTTGATTGGAAATACACTCGTTTTAAAAATATTAGTCCCGTAGAGCCTTAACCTATTGACTTACAACTTGAAACAATTCCTTTGTGCTGCATAATTTGTTGTGCCGTGTCCGAACGGCTAAGATGAGAAACACTTTTCGGGACAAGGATATTGTTGACGGAAGAAGGATACTTACTTACTTAAGGTGGCGCTACAGTCCGGGGTGGACCAGGGCCTCAACTAACAAGCTTCTCCAGCTAGCTTGGTCCCTAGCTAGCTGTCTCCAGTTTGTCACGTCATGTTGGTTGAGGTCCTCTCCCATTTGTGTGCGCCACCTGAGTCGCGGTCTTCCTCTCGGGGTTGGATTCGAAGACTTTCCGGGCCGAAGCATTCGGGTCCATTTGCTCTACATGACCTAGCCATCTCAGTCGTTGGACTTTGATTCGTTCAGCTTCGCTGCACAGCCCGTATATACAGTTCGTGGTTATACCTTCTCCTCCACTCCCCGTCTATGCAGACGGGACGAAAGATCACACGAAGAATTTTCCTCTCGAAACATCCTAAAGCGCTCTCATCCATTTTCGACAAAGTCCATGTCCCTGCACCAGACAAGAACCGGGATGATAATGATAAGGGTTTTATAGAGGGAAACTTTAGTTGCTCGAGAGAGGACTTTGCTACTCGATTGCTTTCTTAGTCCAAAGAAGCAGCGATTGGCAAGAGTAATTCCCCGTTTGATTTCAGGGCTGGTGTTATTTTCTGAGTTTATAGCGGCGCCTAGGTATATGAAGCCCTTCACTGCCTCAAATTTATAGCTGTCTATAATGACGTTCTGTCCAAGACGTCGTTATTGTGTGCCCTTTCTTGATGACAGCATATACTTGGTCTTGCCCTCGTTTACAGCTAAGCCCATTTTCTTCGCTTCCGTCTCAATGCTCATAGGTGCGCCACTGACATCACGCTTTGTTCTTCCAATAATGTCAATATCGTCGGTGTATCCGAGTAATTGGACGGACTTTTGAAAGATTGTGCCTCTTGTGTTGACGCGCGAGTTTTGCATTATTCTTTCAAAAACGATGTTGAAGAAGTCGCACGACAGAACATCGCCTTGCCTAAAACCTTTTTTGATATAAAACGCATCGGTGAGATCTTTACCGACCTTAATGGAACAGCGTGCATCTCCATCGTCGTCCTGCACAAGCGGACAAGTTTGTCAGGGATGCCAAAACTAGACATTGCTCGCGGCTTTAAAATCAATGAAAAGGTGGTAGGTGTCGATTTGTAGCTCCTGGGTTTTTTCCAAGATCTGCTGTAATGTGAATATTTGATCGATGGTGGACTTTTCTGCTCCTTCCGAAAACTTCCGCACTGATATGAATCTATCAGTTTGTCAGACGTTCACATAGTACGGCAGAGAGGATCTTGTATGCAATGTTCAGAAGACTTATACCTCTGTAGTTGGCGCAGCTTAGAAGGTCTCCTTTCTTGAGGATCGGACAGACAATGCGTCCAAAACTGGTAGATCTTTTTTAATCAATTTCTGAACAATTATGTGGCATAATTTTTTGTACGAATATCCCATATATGGAGTGCCAAGATTCCTAAGCCGAATAACAGGTTGTAACCTAAACGATTGAGAGTGTAGTGTAGGTCACTCATTGAACTAGAGAAAGCAGTCCAAAGAGAGCTTCAATAAATCATCAAACTTACTCTTAAAAGATTACTATGTAATAGTTCAAGAAAAATCTACCACGGCTTTGATTTCTTTAATTTTGGAGGTAAGCTTCCGGTAAGGAAAATCTTACTTTTCTTGAAAACGGATCCCAAAATCCAATCCAATTCCATTAAATGAAAAACCAGTAAAGTAGAGAAGAGGTGGACTAAGCCAGGATCTGATGGCATACCAGAAGAAATCTTAAAACAGATGAGATGTTTTAGTAGAGGGTGCCCGATGGCTGAACTATCAGCCCCTTAATCTAGATCTACAAAAAAGACGATCCTATATTCTGGAAGAACAACCAGGGCATATATTACTAAAACGTTTCTAATAAGATCCTATTCAACTTCAGGTGCGAGCGTTTTAATAATTTCTGCAACAAGTAGTATAGCCGGTTACAAGGGTAACCATAAGCTAAAGACAAATCCTGGATAAAATCAATGAATTTCAAGTCGAGACTGACCACCTTTTCATCGATTCCAAAGTCATCGTCAGAAGCCCTATACATGACAACGGTAGAACTCGGAATCCCTGGAAAACATGCGATGCAATGTGCAACCCGGTAATAGCTCTCTGAATAACTCCGAATATGCAAAGGGTTTCGGCAAAGAGGATGCGCTATTATGTTGCTTCTTGAATCTTGTTCTGGAGCAGATAGTGCATAGGACAAGTGTTAACACCAAAGGCACTTTATTCTGATCTGGCTGTCATCTATAAGGCCTATATTCGTCCAAAGCTCGAGTATAATTCCCATATTTGGGCAGGTGCTCCAATAACTCAATTGAGTCTCTTGGATAGAATTCAAAAAAGAGCTTTAAAAATGATAGGTGATACAAATATAACAGAAACATTTGAAACTCTCGAGCACCGTCGCAATGTTTCTTGTCTTTCACTATTTTACCGTTATTTTTATAAACACTGTTCTAGTGAAATAGCCAGCTGCACTCCTCCCCTTAAACTATTTAACCGTAATACACGCGCTTCAAGGAATGCCCATCAGTTTACCCTTGAGCCCAATTTCGGACGTACAGTTAAATTCAGAGATTCTTTCTTCAGCCGCACCACACGAATGTGGAATGCTTTACCCGACTCTATGTTTCCCTCCCATTGTAATATTCAGACATTCAAAACCAATGTGCATCGGTATCTCCTCTTAAATCCTCTCCCAATTTCCTAAAACGCTCGCACTGTGCCAAAACATTTTAAGGGTAGTCATAATCCCTTTAGTGCGCGTAAATTATAAAAAAAAAAAAAAAAATTCAACCAATCTGTTGAACAATTGGAGCATGTGGATGGTGTCGACAAAGTCAACCGGGCCCAACTTCTCTCATTATTGTTTTTCACAGTGATCGAAGAACAAGTGACACTAGTTGGTCTTGAAGTAAACGAAGACAAGATTTCGAACATGCTTTCAACAAATAAACAAACATCTGTCAACTGACTGGGACATAACGTTAACTCCTCGAACCACACCTTAGCAAGAAGAGCCGACTTATAATTTCCCTAGAAAGCCGAAGCTACTTCGGTTTGGTGAATCAAATGAGTTAATAATTTTTCAAGTAAAAGATGAAATGCTCGCTCTATAAGACCCCTATAATATCAGTTCCATTTCACGGCACTGAGTGCTGGACGAAAGTCAGAGCTGATACTAGGATATTTCCTAATTCTTCTATGGATACTTAGTGATGGGTGCGAGGAGGGCGGATGTTGTAGAAGTGCGAATCTCGAACAGGACGAAGATGGTAATCCAGTGCAGAAAAACGCACCGACTACATTGGCCCGTCCACATCGTGCGAATATACAGCAATACTCCAGTTAAGAGTGTCTTCGATTTCAAGCCCTCAAGTTCGTAGCGACAATTACGAGTAAGAACTTACGGCTTAAAGACCAACCCAACTCGGAGCGAGAGGCACTTGGTCTAGATGATTGGGAAGGGCATACTTGGGATCGTAGAGGGTAGAAACAAAGCGATTCATAGATCGGGTTTGAAATTAATACAGCACAACGGGCCAATATTTGGTCTAAGTTTTTCGGTACTCTACTTCTACTCATCTTATTATTTCAAGTAGAATAGCCCAATAAAATTAGACTTTCACTCCTTTATTTTTCGATTAGGAAATGTAATTGTTTTCGACAAATTTACAATGATTGAGTTTCAACCCCGCGCCCTCCCACTTCTTAAAACGTTCAAAATTTAGCGTACTCTAAATAAACGCTTAAATCTTAAAATTTGTAGCTCCTTCATGCCTTAACAAAAGCTCTTTCTAATTTACCTTCGCTTATTTTTTTTCTCTCAAAGGAACAAAATAATTCATGTAATTAAATTATGAACACTTCTCCACGCTTTTCTATCGATTAACGATTACTATGTAATACGAGTATGTATTCCCTTTCTTCGTAGCAATTGAACGTCTGGTCTAGGGCCGGATCAAAGGGTGTGTGCCAGTGCCTGGTGCCTGGCCCGCCGCCGCCGCCGTTCCGTTGCTGATGATCGTGTGCAATGTTCTTCGGAGAAAATGTTGATCGTTAAATAAACTCTTAACACTCGGGAGGTCCACGAAGATCAAATCGATCGTAAATCTTAACGCGCGCCTCATTTCTCGCCAGCCGCTGGCATTCCCGTAGTTTTACTCCCGCGTTTAAGCACGCATATCCACAGTGGTGGTGTTGGTGGCGGACATAGTTTTTCTATACAGCCAACATCCATGTTGCTTCTTTGGGGCATGGGGATTGTGTCAGACTATACTATATGCTCGAAGAGCTCCAGTCTGTCTGTAATGACAACGATGACGACGAGGTCTGTGGCTTTTGCACAAAAATTCTCACTCTGGAGTCTGGACTGGTTTTATTCTGTTGCGAATTACATACGTATATTCATTCGAATGGGGAAGAGAGTCACGTCGATTGGTGTCGTCGGACATGACAACGACAACACAACACATAGTCTCACAGGCACACCATCAGCCAAACCAAAGATCGAAGCAATAAGATTCTGATGGTCAACGGGCCGGGCTCAGTGCCGCAGTCCACAATGCTAAACGCTTTCCAAACGAACGAAAAACAAAAAAAAAAATAGAAACGTGCGAGGATAGGAATGCCAACATTTGTACAAAATCTTTGGACATTTTATGTGCTGCTGGACCGAGTAACAAGATAAAACATGGACAGTGTACACGCTATGTTGGCGCACCACACTTTTATTATAAGACTTTGTAGTATAGCATGACCAATGTCAAGCTTTATAAATATGCATAAGCTTCAGAGGATATAGGCATCGCGATAGCAATAGGAAGATAACATTATTCTGCTGCTGATATCTGTCGCGGAGACAAATTTGGTAGGCTATCTAATTTTGTTTGATACTTAAACATTTGACAGATAAAAAAGTCCTTTATATACGAATTGAGGCAAATGTCAAAGTGGCATTTCTTGCCCAGGAAAAAAAGACTTTCACTCCGAAAAAATTCCGACGTCCCACAAAGTAGAATTTTGGTGGAGAGCTTTACCCTAAATTTCGAGTGGGGCCAAAGTAATTTGGGGGGTGCAATTCGGCTCTTTTCGAATAAGCTACTAGTTTTCTTAAAAAATGTGCATTTGACGAAATTTTGTATCAACGGAATGTGCTTGGGTATTTACTTTTATTATAAAATAATTTTTCTGGGGTGGCAAGGGTTAGAGAAAGGCCGTAATTTTGAAAAAGGTGGTGTTTTCATGTTCAATAAATAACTCGTTCGAATTTTATTCTACAACAAATTGGCCCAGCAAAACTTTTAAGATAAAATTATCTAAGAAATAAGCTATTAAGGAGATCTGTAAGTTGATTCTTCTTGAAGTTAGAGTGGCCTAAGGTTCACCTTTGCCACATAAGCACATCAACTCATAATTTGGTTTCTTTTTTTATTGAAAGTTAGCTCGGAGGGCCAATAGGTTTTTCGACTTAGGTCCTTTGATCCGGTAGAAAATTGTGGATCTCCTTCATTTTTTACATAACTTGCAAACAGGAATGGTTGAAAGTTGGAATCACTTGGCCCTCAGCATCCTTGAAAAAGATTCGATTTCAAACCTATGGCGTGACAGTTCAATACACTAAGCATTTCGCTACGGACTACCTCAATGATCCCAGCTTTTTACTTTTACTTTTAGATGGCGCTCACAGTCCAGGGTGGACTACGGCCTCAACCAACAAGCCCCTCCAGCTAGCTGCCTCCAGTTACGCACTCCAAGTTGGTTGAGGTCGCTCTCCACTTGTGCGCGCCACCTGAGGTGGGGTCTTTCTCTGCTGCGCAGACCATCAGGGGTGCGTCGGAATCCATACGCTCCACGTGTCCCAGCCATCTCAGCCGTTGTATTTTCAGCTTCTTGACTAGATCAATGTCGCTGTAAGGCCCGTACAGCTCGTTGTTGAACCTTCTCCTCCATACTCCATCGATACAGACTGGACCGAAGATCAAACGAAGAACTTTTCTTTCAAAGCACCCAAACAGATTTTCATCCGTTTTTGTCAGTGTCCATGCTTCTGCCCCATACAGCAGGACCGGGATGATGAGGGTCTTGTACAAGGTCTCCTTGGTTCTTTGAGTTAGGGCTTTATTACTCAAATGCTTTCTTAGCCCGATGAAACGGCGGTTGACAAGAGCAATGTTAAATAGGTTGCATGAAAACGCGTCGCCTTGCCTCAGACCTTTCTCGACATCAAAGGGTTCGGTAGTGTTCTTACCGACCTTGACGGAGCAGCGAGATTTCTCCATCGTCAGTCTGCACAAGCGGACGAGCTTGGCAGGGTTTCCGAGATGGCTCTATTTAGTTGTTCTCTGTCCACGCTATCATATGCGACTTTGAAATCGATAAAAAGGTGATGTGTATCGATTTGGAACTCCTGGGTTTTTTCCAAAATCTGTCAAAGTGTGAACATCTGATCCAGGGTAGATTTGCCGGGCCTAAAACCACACTTATAGGGGCCGGTCAGCTCGTTGACAACGGGTTCACACAGTACAAACGACAGGATTTTGTATGCTACGTTGAGGAGACTTATACCTATGTAATTGGCACACGTCAGAGCATCTTCTTTCTTGTGGATGGGGCACACTATGCCCAGGTTCCATTCATTGGGCATACTTTCATCCGACCAAATTTTTGAGATGAGTTGGTGCATGCTCCTTACCAAGTCATCCCCACCTGCTTTGAACAGCTCATCTGGCAAGCCACCCGCGCCAGCAGGTTTGTACGCTTTCAGCTTGGCTATCACTGACCGCACTTCATTTAGGTCGGGTGGACGGACATTCTGACCATCATCGTCCAGGTTGAATGGAATGTTCCGCCTAGCTGCGGAATTTTGGCCTTCCTCGCCGCGCCGTTCAGAAGTCTGGAAAAGTGCTGTTTTTAGATCCTTAGCACGGACTGCGTATCCACTACCATATTCCCACTCTCATTCCGACAGGCTTCCGTTCTAGCTTTGTAGCCCTGGGCGGATTGCCTCACCCTTTGGTAAGACTTTCGAACATCCCCCCTCACAGTCCTCAATAGACTCGACCGCCCGATTCGCATGCTCTCTCTTTTTCCTCCTTAGAAGTCGGCGTTCCTGCCTTCGTCTTTGCCCGTAGAGCTCCCGGGCAGCTCTATCAGCAGCTCTGGATCTTGCCTGCAGCATTCTAGTAAATAAAGACATTAACAGTCTACAGATGTGCTCTACTTCAAGTAGTTTAACAAGGTCTTCTAAAGTCTTGTTGGATCACAAAGGATCAGAAATGGTCGATTTGTGTCAGTTTTGACTTGCTGACAGTGACAGCCACTTCAACCTTAAACCAATCCAGACTGTAGTAATTTTTATAAGTCACAAAATATTAAAAAAAAAAAACGATTCCGCCTTCAGTTGGCAACTCCTAAGGGAAACGTCAAAGTGACAGTTTGCTTTTATCTCCATGAAAAACAGCAAAACTTCTATTTTTAAATTAGCGTCAATAGTGAAAATTTAGTAGACTCAATTTTACATTGAATTTACTTCGCAAAAATAAGTTAAAGCTCAGGTAACAAGCTCTGAAACACATCCAGAAATGTTCACAAAAACGGTGATTTTTTTCAACCAAGATGAAGCTATCACTGGAACACTTCGAAAATAGTGGAAATAAAAATAATCTTTATTTAGAAACTACTTAGGTCAGGATTTTAAGATTTTTTGAAAACCCAACATGTCCACTTCTATAAATAACTGTCCACTGTCCACGCAGTAGCCACACACAATTTTGTCAGACAAACTAAATGCACTAAACTGTCATTCATGTGGTATATAAATCGAACAGTACTAAAATTGTGACAAATTTAAAAGATCAAAGCGATGTCAGACGATTCTGTTAATTGGTGTGTCCGTTACACTAATAATTCTGAAATTTCCATTCTCTCAACCCCAGCGTAGGCCCTCACCCCTCACCATACAAATAATTGCATTTATGAGCATTCAAGCTGTCATAATTTTTTGACAATTTAAAAATAAAATAATAATTTATATTTTTCTGATTAGTTTTCTCGGGAAAGCCACACAGAATTCTTTAAAAACACTTTTGTTTTTTTTTTTACTATCCACTATTTACCAAGAAAAAGTTACATTTTCGAGGCATAGGGAAATATTGTTTTTCTGTGATGCAAAACATTTTGGTTTGACAGACATAATGACGGATGCTCTTGTGTAGCACGTCACTTGTTGAACACAGCTATGACTAAATGTCGACGTAGGGTGTTGCATTTGTTACGCGGTGAGTTTTCTTTGATTTTATCGATGAGGAGGAGGATACCGAGCATTAGTTACACCGATTGAAGAACACTCTTGCCGAACTTATAGAGGATTTTTATTGTCGGAGGTCAGCTTTGGTTTTTTTTTTTTGCTCTTATAGTTCCTCTGGCGGAAGGAAAGTGAATGATTTTTGACATGAAGAGGTTTCGGTTGAAGATGTTGCATTCACTTTTGACATTTTTCTTTCGTGTGTTACACTTACACACGCATGATGAGGATACATTCTGATCTTGGTTTTTGACATGCTCCATATTTTTTTTGTTCTGTCAGATGATGATGAAGATGTTTAAAAGTTGAGCGGTTCTTTTGAATTATACAGATGATGATGTGGGGATTCTTTTTTCAAGAGCGGAAATAATCCTTTTTTGGAGTGTGTATATCCTTTTGTCGCTGTCGGATGATGGAGAGCTTGGATCATTGGAACAGGGTTTCTTGTTAATTTTTTGAACTGTGGTGTTAACTTCTGAATCTTTTGCTGATATAAGACTTTCATATATGAAAGAATGTACTTTGAAAACATTTACAATAGCTAAGGTCTTGAGTAAGTAACTTATAGTTTTTCCTTAAGACTGTTTTTGGACACTCTAAAGTCGATAAAATAATAAAAGCTATTAAAATCAATATAATACACATTCCATTTGTAATTGACAGACTCTGTCAATATCTGTCCATTAAAGAGCTTAAGGTCGAGGATTAGGATTTATGAATAAAAGATTTCCACACCAATGTCATTAATAAATAGCAACGGTTCAATATGACTACTTACTGCGTACGATTATTTAAATGTTATCGAATCAAAGGAAGTATCCAGCTCGGAAACCAATATTTTTCCAATTTTAATAATAGTGTATAGTGGATATAATCGTATCAAATGCTTTACTAATTTGTGCGTAAATGAGTCTGAAGACCATTTTGCTTCTGTCGGATAATTAATCTGAATGATAAAAGTGTGAATCCACCTTTTATGATTATACCACAAAATTCTTAGTTTTCACGTTTTTGTTGGAAACACCACTTTCATGGTTTTAAAATGAAAAGAAATCGATTTAATTTGATGCACCCTCAGATACCTAATTGAAGACCTACCACACTTTAATTCAAACAATAATTTTTCGATATTTCAATATTTTCCTACAAAAAAAATTCTCATGACTATGACTTCAATTTATTTTTAACCCAAATCAATATGTATGTACTGTACGTATGTATATAAGTAAAAAACGTCGAAGTCAAAGGTTAACCTATTGTGAGGTATTGTGTCTTCATTAATCTGACCCAAGATGTTCTGGTTCGTTGCAAAAAAGGACATATTTTCCCTGTCTACACGTATGGCAAGATAAATTAGGTATTTCAATTTATGTTCTTTTTTCTAACAACAAAAACATCAAATTTTCTTAAAAAAGAACACGAAAAAAATACTGAGGGTTAAAAATTGACATTGACTTGCGGTTAAAAGAACAAATTAAAAAAAAATGGAATTAAATTTATTTTCTTTGATAAAATAAATCGCACGAGTTTGCTCTCATGTTTAAGAGACTTATTAGAATTTTAAAAATGTTTTTAAAAGGTTTAAGCAAATTTTTTAGAAGAAGTTTAAGAACAGAATGCTCATGAACAAATATAAATGTCTTGCAAAAATAAGTATTTCAAATTGTGAAAATAAGTTAATACATATATATAAAATTCTTAAACAAAAATTTAAGTACGTCGATTTAAAGTTTTTAATATATTTAAAATTCAAAACAAATATGTTTTGTAAGTTTTATATGCACTGTTTCTTAACTTATTAGAAGCTTCTGTATACAAATATGTGCGAAGAAAGGTTATTTACCATATTAGAACCATTGTTTTGTTTTTGAATTTCTCAAAAATGATACTACCGATTTTCATTTTGCTTATGCAAAAGCTCCCCAAAAGTTTAAATGGTATTGCGTATTAAAATTAATTTTTTTTTGATTTTTTTAAAAAATTCAAAAATTAGTATATGTGGTGTTTGGTGATAAGCCCATAAAATAATTTGCGTTTTTACGTCCATTTCACAAGAAGCTAAGTCCTTAAACGGGTCAACTGATTTTCTTCAAATTTGGAACATTTATGAGAATATTCTTAAAAAAATTATGTTCCAAATTTTATGAAAATCGATTAACCCTTTAAGGTTCTAGCTCTATGTTAAATGAAGATGAGAACGCAAATTATTTTACGGAGTTTTCATGTTTCTACCAAACACCACAGATATGTAATTCGAGAACTATTTTCTATTCTATTTTCTTAAAACTTGACAATTAAAAGTTTTTTAATACAATCTACAAGATGTAAGAAAAGAAGTGTATTTTATCAGTAACGGTACCATACAAATGTTAAAAAATGTTTTTCGAAAATCATATTTTTCCCGAAAACAGTAGGTAACTAGAATTTTGTTAAAATTTTTGTTCTTTGAATTAGTTCTTACGATCTATACCTAATTCAGTAAAAAGAATTATGAAATAAAGATATATCTGATCTTAACTAACGTAGACCAATTTTTCGGAATTTTGAATTTTTTACTATCGGCATAATGGATTTAAATGACAAAGTTTGAAAAACTATATTTCAAAACTTAAAAAAAATATTTTTTCAATTTTTCCAACAAAAAAGTCAGTTTTTGAAAACTCGACAGCTCAGAAACGGGTCAATATATTTTTCTTAAATCAATATATTTTTTTTTTTAAATTTATTTTTTTTTCGTACATTAATAAAAATTTAAAGTTAGCGTTCCAAAAATGTTTTCCTTCAAACTTGGTACTTAGGCTTTTTTAGCTATAATACTAACGGTACCTGCCATACAGTATAGTTGAGCAAAATCTTATTTATCTCAAGAAAATAATGGACAAGGACTACATTTTGAAGAAAAAAAAATTGGGAAAAATGAATGGTACCTGTCACTTTCTCTTGAATCGCTCTAATGATTCTTACCAAAATTTGTATGCAGCAGCTCCTTTGAATTTAAAAAGTATTGCTTACAAAAATGTTGGAAAAAAAATCCAATTGTTTTAACAAATCAATGTCTTCAAAAATTGCGAACGATTATTTTTTTTAAATTAGTTACTTTAAAATTGGCATCCCAAATTTTTTTCTGGAAAATTTCTAAAAAAATTGTTATGTAAAAAATTAATTTGATAATAAAACGATTTTTAAACTTTGTTTGCATTTGAAAATTTGTATCTCATTGAATTCATGTTTTTTATTTATTTATAAGCAATTTTTAAACTCCAAAGTACTTTGTAAGAAGAGCTAGTTCGTGCGATCCTGCACTTTATTTATTTCTGAAACCGTTTAGCGTATCAACAAATTTATCAAAAGTTTGTGAGGAGACAGATACCTACAACAATAGATTGCAATCCTATTTTCTTAAATCAAGCTCAAATTCTATAGTCACTTGATTTTTCTACACTGTATTAAAATAAAATGCACGACTGGGTCGCACGAACATACTCCTATGTAATAGACTAGGAATTTTAAAAAACGAGTTATTAGAGAAAACTGTTCATAAAGAAGTTATTAGAGAAAACTGTTCATAAAGATAAAATTAATTTTTTTAATTTTTTTAGTAGTAAGAGATAAAAACAGAATGCTGTGCAAATATGAATTTATGCAAGAACAAAAAATATAATTTCTTTTAGTGGTTTCTTTAAAAAAATAAGCTTCTATATACAAAATCCTTAAATCATTAAAAAAAAAAAAATATGGTATGACAGCTCTATGTTTTTATTACTGTACAAATGGAAACTACTTATTAAATTAATTAGTAAATTAAAAAAAATAAAAAGTACTGAGCTCTTTTCAAGTTATGGAACTTTCCAAGAAAAAAAAATGACTTTTTTCCCAAAAATTAAAAACAATTTATTTTTTTGAAGTTTTGAATTGCAATGTTTTTAAACTTTTTGTAAGTATCTCTATAAAAAATTTCATTAAGATACGTTTTGTCGATAATGAGAAATTCAAAATTCGAAAAAATGGTTCTATGGTAGGTACAAGCTGTAATATCTTAATTTCAATTTTTCTTTTATTAAATTTAAGATCATACAAATTAATTGAAAGAAAAACAAAAAAAAATGGTTCCCTCAATAACCATATTTCGCAAAATTTTGTTTGTGTTTTTATTATTTAAATCTATCAAACAGTTTTTGAGAAAATTTTTTTTTTTTTAAATTCGAAAAAAAAAATCGTATGGCAGGTACAGGTATTTTTGGTCTTATTAGAAAAGGAAATAACGTGTGGGGGGAAAAATTAAAAATGATATCTACCATAGATTAAAGAAAATCGGCCGAGCCGTTTAGGCTGTAGTCGAACAGACAGACAGACAGACAGACAGACAGATAGACAGACAGAATTGCGAGACCCACTTTTTTAGTCTTCGATATCATCGTAATGTGAACTTTGATCAAAATCTCGAGTTCGATTTTTTTTCCGAATGCATAACTTGCCTTATTATAAGTCGCAAGTAAAAATTGATTGGAGATATTCACCCATATTCTGAAACTCGTATTCGACTACAGTCGTATGTTGTTATTCCAGGAGTCGAACATCCGACTTCACTTGTACTAATATTGGGAAACGAAAAACATCGCACACGACTGCTCCTACGACTATAGTCGAATACGAGTCATAAATACGAGTTTCAGAATATGGGTGATTACCATCATTGAAAGGATGATTTCTCTTAGTCACCTCGTACTGTTTCTTCTCTTATTTTGTCGTTTCTTTAGACATTTAGACAGTGAAATAGCCAGTTAAATTTCTCCATTTAAACAATTTAACTGTAATACTGCCCTTTTAGGAATGCCCATCATCAATTTCCTTTCGAGTACAGAAGTACATTCTTTGGCTCCGTTTTAATCCTTCCAGCTTTTCTTAATGCAAGTACTGTGTTGTCTAACATTTAAAGGGTATTCATGTCCCCTTGGGTACGCGTCAATTATAAAAAAGCCCAATATTTGTTTCAGTTGTTGTGTTAAGAAAAACTTGGTTTTAGCTAATAAGAGATTATGTTAGCCTTGAGGTCAAGTGAATGTTTGACTAAAACTTGTCTTAGACGTAAAGTTTTTTACTACTTACTTGGTTTATTGAAACATGATCCTAATCTATTGGGTGATATCAAAGATTGTACGTTTTCAAAGTTTTTTCATTACAATAACTTTCTTTTATCAATAGATGTGAAAAACTTCTTATGTGATTTAAACAAATCAAACTACAAACATTTTTACCCACCATCAGCTCTGAAATAGAGTGGTGGTCGAAAATTCTCACTGAAGTGCCTTAGGGACTTACATATATGTGCCAATATAAATGTCTTCTCTAAAAGAAGAAAGCACATATTTTTACTCCCGGAGTAGACTCCTCTATGTAATGGTCTTTGTTTTTAACCCTTTTGAACATTTCACAACAACAACAAAAAAACAGTAAATTGATACCACAAAAACAAAAATTCCTAATGGATCTTCTTAAAATATATATCTACCCATTCGCACTATGGAAACGCCCCAATAATAAACTCCATCGAAGTGTAACGAACACGCTTTACCCAATTACCTTTTCCAACAGCAACAACTTGGTTGTATGCCAGTACAACACAAAACCCATCTAAGCTAAGAGATTCCTTTTAATAAGAACGAATCCACCTGAATACAAAGGCACGTGTTCACCATGTTATCACAATAATTAAAATAATTACACTCGATTCCATTGTAAAAGTTAAAGGTGAAACAAACAAGATTACTCACGGTCCATCACACCGACATCAAGAGGGTGACGCGTTCATCATAATCGTAGCCGAAGAGCCACCCTCCTTGTCGTTGAAGGTCTGTGATGCTGATGTGCGAGTGCGAGTGCGAGTGCGTGTGCATTTTGTACGCGTCATTTTCGTTGTCGGTACTCGGTAGTAATCATGAATTTAAGTTGGCGTTATTATCCCCCTTTTCATCCTTCCTAATTGAATAGCTTCTTCCGCCACAACCAACATCACAAATCATATGTTCCAGGGTAATCCCCGGGACTATAAACAACCAAGGGTACATGCAGTCCGGAGTCCTTATAAAATAATATTGTAACGTTTATTCACATTGACGTCACATAAAAAAGGGGGTGGATTTGTAGGTACATATATCTTGGCATCTCACACTTTAACAAATTCAATCATATCACAGATAAAGTTGTTTATCTGAGCCTTGGGATCGGCGTCAAGTAATGGATGGGCGCGGATGCTATGGGTATCGGTATGGTATCCCATTTGTTTTTTAAACCCAAGGACATCATCCCCCTCGCTCGAGTAGAGCCATGGTGTATGAATGTCACTATGGTTTGGAACAAAATTTCTATAGCTTAGATGGATAAAGTCCCTTGGGAGCAAATTAACGCTTGAAAGTGGCTTTTTATCACTTTCTGGTAATCTTTTGATTTGAAACATCAGCGCAGTTTGGTGCGGTGGGACTGGCTTGCATTACCAGGACTGCCACTTCAGTCCTCATGACAGTTGATGTGTATCTATTGCCGTATCGAATCCAATTAGGATTTTTGTCTGTTTGAAAATTTTCAAGACCGCATTCTACAATTTGTGACATTAATTCGTTTAACTTGCGAGAGATGCGATCAAATAACGATAAAAAGTTGCTATAACATATGGACAATATACGAGCGTGGTGGATGGTGGGTGTTTTTGGGTATCGAAGTTTGAATTAAATATTTTCCATACTATGCGGTTTGTTTTTTGTTTTGTTAAATCTATAAGTAATGTTTACCGACCGACCCACCAGGTACTGGAAGATATTTTCTTAATTGCTCAAAAAAAAACTGTCATTTCTGTGGAAAAAAGGGGTTTAACCCCTTTTCTTAAAAATTTTCCCATGAAATAATTCTTCTAAGATTTGGAAAAAAAATTATAAGGGTGACGCACTTTTTTTTCTTGTAAGTAACATTTTTTACGCAACGAACCAGAACATCTTTTGGGTGTCAAACTAATGAATACACAATAGCTTCACCTTTGACATATCCATTTGAGTTCATTATCACCGTCACCCAGTGGCTTTTTTTTCGCAGAGAAAATATTGACTTGGAATGATGCATATAATGTTTTTTTTTTTATAAAAAATGTGTTCAGATTTTTTGACACTTTTTCTTAAAATTTAATTTATTTTTTTTTTAGAAATATTGCCGTTGTAGTTCATGATTCATGTTGTGTAAAAGAATACAAAAATTAAAAATGAATGTTACTAGATAAAAACGTTGATAAACCATAAAATTCAGTTTTCAAATGATTAAGACAATTCCTTTAGTAGTTGGAGCTAAAAACAGGGTGCTATGCGATTTCACAACTAAATAGTAGTTTATGCAACAACAAAAATTATAAATCGTAATCGTAGTTAATCATTTGATTAAAGTGATCCAACAAAAACGCACGATGTTGATTGTAAATAAAACAAAAAGTTTTCAGAGAATTATCTTAATATTTTTACTTGCGCCTTATAGGTACTATAAGGCAAGTTATGCATTCATAAAAAAATAGAACTCGAGATTTTGATCAAAGTTGACATTACAATGCGATAGCGAGACTAAAAAAGTGGGTCTTGCAATTCTGTCTGCCTGTCGGTTCGACTACAGCCTAAACGGTTCGGCCGATTTTCTTCAAACTTGGTAGATATGGGTTTTGATTTTTCCCCCCACACGTTTTTTCCTTTTTTTTAAGACCAAAAATAACGGTAACTTCCACACGAATTTTTTTCGAAATTTTATAAATATTTTTTTTTCCTCAAAAACTGTCCCATAGATTTAAAAAAAAAAATTAAAAAAAATTCATTTAGTTAAAGCTATGTTATGGTTGAAAACAATTTTCCAAAAAATGGTTATTTTTAGTACCCCCCTTGGAACCATTCTTTTTGTTTTTAATATTCTCAAAAACGGTACCACCGATTTTGATAATTTTTATTATGTTAAGGCTCCCCAGCAGTTTCAATATTATTGTGTACTTATTAAAATTTTCGAAAAAAAAAAATTTGGATTTTTTGAAAACTCAATATTTTGAAAACCCCATGCTCGATTTTTTTAAAACTTGATAAATTAAAGTTTTTTAATTAAAATTATAAGATGTAAGAAAAAAAAATGTTTTCCTAAAAATAACGGTACCCTCCATACAAATGTTAAAAAATGGTTTTTTGGTTTTTAGATAGAAGCTTCTAAAAAGTTGAAAAGACATTGCATTTCAAAACTTAAAAAAAAAATATTTTTGAGTTTTGGAAAAAAAAATCTATTTTTTTTTTGGAAAATTCAATATCTCAGAAACGGCTCAATATTTTTGTTTGTAAATTTAACTTTTATTTGAAAAATAATAAAAACTTTAAATTGGCGTACCAAAATTTTTTCTTCTAAACGTTTTAAAAATTTTGTAAAAGCTTATTTTTTAAGAAACCAGTACAGACTTATAATATTTGTTCTTCCATAAGCTAATATTTGCTTGAATCACATGGCATCCTGTTTTTAGCTCCAACTACTAAAGGAGTTGTTTTATAGTCTATTAAAAAATGAATTTTATGCTTATGAACAATTTTTTCTCTAATAACATTCATTTTTGAAATTCTTAGTCGTTTACATAAAAGCAAGTTCGTGCGACCCAGTCGTGCATTTTATTTATTTTGATAGAAGGATGTATGACAATTATGTGGGAAACAAAATATCGGCCAAATGCTCGCCACGGCTTCGCTGACATACCTCCATATTTTCAATGACTCTGAGACATAATTGAGGTTCAATGTCATTAGTGTGCCGAATTATCTCATCCTTTAGCTCTTGAATTAATCTTAGCTAATATACGTACATTTTTTCTTTTAAATATCCCCAAAGAAAGAAGTCCAAAGGTGTCAAATCACATGATCGACGAGAGATCTCGCGCAAAAGATTCATTGTTACGTTGGCTGTGTGGCAAGTGGAACCATCCTGTTGGAAGCACATATCGTCCAGGTCCATATCCTGACAATCTCACAAATCCATATCTGGCCACAAAAAGTCCGTTATCGTTTCGCGATGGCGAACACCCATCACGGTAACTGCCTGGCCGACCTCATTTTCGAAGAAGTACGGTATGACGCTGCCAGCCTATAAACCGCACCAAACAGTCACTCTTTGTGGATGCATCGGCTTTTCAACAATCACTCCTGGATTCTCATTTTCCCAAATGCGGCAATTCTGCTTGTTAACGAATCCATTGAGTCGAAAGTTTGCCTCGTCGCTAAAGATGATTTTCTTTGTAAATTCACCATTCACTTCTATCTGTTCAACCAACTATTCGGCGTATCGACGACGACGCTTGAAATGGTCAGTAGGTTTCAACTCTTGAGTCAATTGAACCTTGTAAGCGTGTAAATTCAAATCTCTATTCAAAAATCGCATCAGTGATGTTCGTGAGATGTTCAATTGTTGGGCACGACGACGAGTTGAGGTTGTCGTTGACGGCTCTTCTGCCACAGAAAGAACTGGGCGAGGATGCACAGGTGTTTTCACATTTCCTACAGACCCCATTTGCTGAAATTTGCGCAAAATTCTACAGTTTGTGGACACATTTGGTCGATTATGCTGACCAAAAAAATCTCGAAGTGCACGAAATGCATTTTGATTTGAACGCCCATTTTCGTAAAAGGCTTCAACAATCTTAACGCGCTGCTCAATTGTGTTCCTCGCCATGGTTGAATTTGTCAAACACTGAAACAAAGAAATGTCAAATTAAGTTGGACAAAAATCTCGACGTTAAGGTGTGACTCACAATTATTAACATCGTGCATAATGGTTGGACCACCCTTTATACGACCCAAACGCAAAATAGTTGGCCTACTCATCAATTAACAAATTAACATTTTTTATGTGCCTATATTTTCTGATCCCCAAGCAGTTGTTTTTTAATTTTTTTTTTTTGTCGATGTAATAAATTACATTTAATAAGTAAATTAGACCAAACAGAACTAAATTCGAGAAAGCACATATGGCTCCAGTTTGCATTCTCTCAAACAAAGATAGTGCATAATAGTTGGACTACTCTTTTTGGGATGCAAAATAGTTGGCCTACGAAGATTTAAATAGATTTTCAGTTAACCGTTATTAAAAAAATGACATGCACTTGTTTTGTTGTTTATTGATCTCCTGTTTTATGCAAGCCAGCGACAGTTTAATGTCAACCATGGTGCGTGGCGTTGCATTATCAAGAGACCTTAGGGAATCCATAAATAAAGCCTTCGAAACGGGATTATAGAGCTATAAAATCGCAAAACAATTCAATTTACCGCGCTCATCAATTCGAAACATTATCTCAAAGTTCAAAAATAGTGGAAATGTGGAGATCGGTTAAAAAACGGGACGCCCACCAATTGCAAAACCTCGAGATTGCAGAGTTTAAAAAAAAATATTGAAAGAAAATCGACGTCAAACGGCCGCTGCAATAACTGTTCAATGGAGGGAAAGAATAAAAAAAAGTGTTTAGGTCGACACTTGCAAACGGACTATGAAAAAAATTGGATACAAATTTTATAAGGTTTGTTTTAGATTTATTTAAATAAGAGCAATTTTAATTCGTTAAAAACATAGGCCAAAGAAAAACCACTTTTAACACCTAAACAAAAGAAAAAGCGGCTAGAGTGGGCCAAACAACGTAAAAACTGGACTTTAAGTCAATGGCGGTCCGTTATTTGGAGTGATGAGTCCAGGTTTGAAGTTTGCGTGGGCGACGAACGAAAACGAGTCATTCGAAATTCA
This sequence comes from Chrysotoxum bicinctum, assembly GCA_911387755.1. Lineage (NCBI taxonomy): Eukaryota > Metazoa > Arthropoda > Insecta > Diptera > Syrphidae > Chrysotoxum > Chrysotoxum bicinctum. The sequence continues at coordinate 9,701,982 of OU426988.1, read as the reverse complement.
AGAGGTTTTTCACAAAGATTGCCTTAAAAAAACGGTCAAGTTTCCAGCATCTCTAATGATATGGGGATGCATGTCGGGGCGGGGTTTGGGCAATTTACATTTTGTAAATGGAATTGTCAATGCTGCCAAGTACAGGATATTTGGAAAATGAGCTTCTCCCATCAATACCACGACTTCAAACTAGTGATGGAGACTATATTTTCCAACAGGATGGAGCTTCTTGTCATACTGCAAGGTCTACAATGGCGTGGTTATCTGCTGAAGCTATTCCTTTTCTGGAATGGCCTTCCAGCAGCCCTGATCTTTCACCAATTGAAACTGGCTGGCATAAAATGAATCAAAAACTGCGAAAAGAACCATGCCGGACTCTTCAAGGCCTTAAAGCTAAAATCATAAATATTTGGGAGTCTTTTGGTACGAAGAATGTCAAAAATTAGTTGACACAATGCCACGACGCATAGAAGCAGTTATCAAGGCCAAAGGCAACGTAACACCATGGTAAAATAAAAATTAATAGCCATAGGCCAACTATTTTGCACTTAAAAAAATGTTTAAATCGTTATTTTATTTTGTAAGATTGCTCTATACCGTTATTTAATTGAAGTCATTTTGTTTTTGTTACTTATTCCTATTCAAAATAAATATATCTTAAGAAAAATACCAAAATATTGATTTTATTTCCGATAGAATTTAAGAATCAGAATATTTTTGTTTTTTATCATATGTAGGTAGTCCAACTATTTTGCGTTTGGGCTCGTAATACTAACACACAGCTACGGAACGATGGATTGTGATCAATGAATAAAATCAAACTATTACTTAATTCAAATACTTAGTAGTAACTTTTGTATCGAATTTTAGCATTAACCAGTCACATAATGTTTAACATTGAGGAAAAATGTACCAACCCCAAAATAGCCATAAGTTCATTTGGTCAAATCTTGCCTATGTTTCGGAAAAGAAATTATTGGGATCATGCAAATTGCAGAGTTTGAAAAGCTTGAACTTTTTTTTCAAAAGATTATTTAAGTTTCTGAGCAATGTCCTAACATACGCTTTCTACATATGTCGAATGAGGAATTGCAAAAACCATGTTGTGACTATGTGTTGGGAAAATTTATAGAAGACAATTCTAATCTACAAAACAGAATTATCTAAAGTATAATTGATGAAAAGGCTTTTTATCGCCTGTGGTGCTGATTGTTGTTCTTCTCGATCTTTCAGATTCCTGATTTTTCCAGCTACCTGCAATGTAAATATTGGTCCAGTGACATTAATTTTGCTCCCTCGTTCAGGTGTTTAGTTTAGTTTATCAGATGGGAAAGGCGTAGGTCAGAACGGGTCGGATACGTTTTTAAATAAGCAACTTAGTCTACTTTCATACTTAATTCATTTCGCCTCCTGATTAGCACATGGTCCAAGTGCCCTCTTTAACATGAAGTTTATATACATATGCTTCTTGAATTTCAGTTTGTTGGAAAAGTTGTTTTCCAAGTAATGCGTTGATAATTTTACTGTTATTTCAGTGTTGTCTGGAAACTTTAGTTTGATGGCATCACAGAGTGTTGCAAACGCTCATATTTTATTTTCAGGAGCGCTTGAATTCGGTCTTATCACTGTTAACATTCAGTCCCCATTTGACGTAATATTCTCATTGGACTTGCACTGTCCTGGCAGCAATATCTGGTGAAAAAGTGGCTTTTCTGATGCAGTCCTCTTCATAAAGCTTCGTCTTCGTTCCTAGTTTGTTGTTGGCTTGTTGATCAGCAGTATAAATGTTGAACAGCAGCGGTCCAAGTTTTCATCCTTGAGTGATTCCATCATTGATTCTCTTGGTTGATAGTACCTTTGCTTCCTGAAGGTAAAATGAGTCTATGGCAGCGGCGTAGCGTAGGGGGGGCGGGGGGGGCGGTCCGCCCCGGGCGGCAGGCCTAGGGGGGCGGCAAAATGTCGCCGGTGATGAGAGTAGAGTAGAAATCATATGTTTCATGACAGATCGTTTGACAAGTCAACAAACAACAATGATGTAAATTTGAAATTTGCCACCCTATCTGTGGTTCGTCGTTGACCGCTTTCGTGAATTCGTAGACGGTGAGTAGGGCCGTAAGAGTGCATTCCGTATTGTCGCGCTGATCGCGAAACTAAAACAAAACGTTCCGAAACTCTCGCGAAACTGAAAGGGAGTGTTCCGAAACATAATATGATATGCATATGCGAGATATGATAAGATAACTAGGATTCGACGGAAATGTTATTCTAGTCTCAGCCAGCTCAATGTTTTTGCTTCCTCCCGCATCACAGAAAGTTATTTCGATTGTGTTGTTTATAGTTTAAATACTGTTGAATCTTCTAAAACTAAGCACTTAGTACTTCACTCAACCTTTGAACTAGATTTTGGAAATGAAAAGAGTTGAAGCAAGCGGTGCGGAATATAACAAGAAAAAGGCTAAGAAAGAAGCAGACGCGAAGACGCGAAATATTTCAGTTCTAGTTCTGGTTCAAAAGCTACGTTAACGTCTTCGGCGGCATCCAGCAGCAGCGGAAGTGATTCCAATGTAAGTAAGATTCTTCCATCTACAATCGTGAGTGGCCTAGAATTGTCCTCCGGCCAATATTCATGGGAATGCATAACTTATTTTACGGGCAAAAGAAGAAGACGTGCCTGCCGTCGAAGTTGGAAGTCGTTCTGGTCCCACCACAGAGCAGGGTCAAGACGAAGTCGACTCACCAGAAGTATCTCAAGGATCTAGTCACAAGCCTGCAGAAAAAGTGAACCTCGTGAAGCTGTAAAGACGCTTAAAAATAAGTTTGTGGAAGTTCTTGGGGTACTGGAAGAATTGACGGATCGGTAGCCAGTCTTCTTCTGACAGTCATGCAGTCATTCAACTTCCTCACTTTTCTTAGCTTTTGAGCTGCAGAGCTACCTGAAGAAAATGACGCACAGATTTACCTGCAGCAATGTGGACTGAGTGTGGATAAGTGTGCTCAGAAACTCTGCATTTTAAAAGCTCTCCTGGTGGACTAAGACTTTTTGAAAAAAAACTCGGAATCGATCTCAAAACGAGTACAATTCGCAGGAAATGAAATGCACGACTGGGTCGCACGAACTTGCTCCTATGTAATCGACTAGGTATTTTAAAACAAATGTTATTAGAGAAAACTGTTCATAAGGATAAAATTAATTTTTAAATTCTTTTAGTAGTAAGAGAAAAAAACAGAATGCTATCCAGCTATGAATTTATGCAAGAACAAAAATTATAAGTCGTTGTAGTGGTTTCTTAAAAAAAAACTTTTATATACAAACTTTTTTAAAAGCTTTTTAAGAAAAAATTTAGGTACGCCAATTTAAAGTTTTTATTTTTGTTCGAACAAAAATTAAATTTACGAAAAGAAATATTGACCCGTTTCGGAGATATCGAATTTTCAAAAAAAGAAAAAAATAGATTTTGTTTTTTCAAAAATTCAAAAAATATTTATTCTAAAGTTTTGAAATGCAAGGTGTTTTAGACTTTTTAGAAGCTTCTCTATAAAAATTTTCATTAAGATACGTTATGTGGATAATGAGAAATTCAAAATTCGAAAAAAATGGTTCTATGGTAGGTACAAGCTGTAATATCTTAATTTCAAATTTTTTTTTATTAAATTAAAGATCGTAAAAATTAAAAGAAAAAAAAAGAAAGAAAAAAAATTGTATCAAAATTCTAGGTGCCGTTTTCGAGAAAAATACGATTTGTGAAAACCATTTTTAAAATTTTTTTAGCATTTGTATGGTAGGTACCTTTATTTTTAGGTAAAATAAAAAATTTTTTCTCACATTTTGTAGATTATATTGAGAAACTTTTATTTATTAAGTTTAAAAAAAATCTAGCAAGGGGTTTTCGAAATATTGAGTTTTGAAAAAAAAATTTTGAAGTTTTTTTAAAAATCCAAAATTTTTTTTTTTGAAAATTTGAGTATAATTTTGGGGAGCTTAATCAAAAAAAAATTATCAAAATCGGTTAAACCGTTTTTGAGAAAATCAAAAACAAAAAAATGGTCCCATGGGGGTACCCCCAATAAAATTTCGAAAAAAATTCGTATGGGGGGTACCGTTATTTTTGGTCTTAAAAAAAAAGAAAAAAACTTGTGGGGGGAAAAAATTAAAAAAGATATCTACCAAGTTTAAAGAAAATCGGCCGAGCCGTTTAGCCTGTAGTCGAACAGACAGACAGACAGACAGACAGACAGATAGACAGACAGACAGAATTGCGAGACCCACTTTTTTAGTCTTCGCTATCAACGTAATGTCAACTTTGATCAAAATCTCGAGTTCGATTTTTTTTTACGAATGCATAACTTACCTTATAGTACCTATAAGTCGCAAGTAAAAACGCATGCATGGAGATGAATCCGCAGATGCAGCTTTGTCTCACGAGCCTCATTCGTAAGGCTCGTAAAATCCGTTTATGAAACCGCTAATTCTATTTTACTTTCAATAAAAGATATTTCATTGCCTGTGAAATGATGTCTTGAAATTAAATTTTAATTTAGTATTGAATGGGGGCGGCAAAATGGGTCTCCCGCCCCGGGCGCCGAGATGGTACGCTACGCCACTGGTCTATGGACTAAGAGATTTTTGATTATTCTTATCAAGTGATTAGGAATTCCAAAAGCGAAGAGTTTGAGTGGTAGTTCTTTTATTCAAACGTCGAAAAGTTTTTCAATTTCCAGCAATCACGCTTTATAGTCGTTTCCTTTTTGTTGAGTCCAAGTGTAGATAACGTCACTATGAAGTCCCAGCAATTGATGTATGGTAGAGTATTTATTTTAAAACCCATACAACACCTACGGTATCTAGCTCATACAGCAGATTTTCCAAACTGGTCAATAATGTGAAAAGATGAATTTAATGCCCCATAGATGGTGAATTTGATAGAGTTTGGCATGAAGCTGTCTTATCGAAAATGCGTGCATTTGGCATCGATGAATGTCTATACTTCGTTGCTGGTCAATTCGTGTTGTTTTGGACGGTTTTAAGTCTGATATTCATAAAATAAATGCTGGTTTGCTCCAAGGCTCTGTTTTGTCTCCGACTCTGTTCCTCATCTTCATCAATGATCTCTTGTCTGTATCTTCTAATCCACTACATTGTTTTGCTGACGACAGTACCCTTAGCTTTTCATATTCGTTTCCAGATCCACATCTTTCATCTTCGGAAGTGCCTCTGCAACGGAGGCATATGATAAGTTCATTAAATTCCTACCTAGACGGCATTGTAGAATGGGGTTTCAGAAACCGCGTGGAATTTAATGCTTCAAAAACCCAAAGCTGTCTCCTGTCTGTCAAGCGAAATATTCCATCCCTGCCATTATCCATGGGTGGCACTTGCATCGAGGAAACCGAAAAGCTTTCCGTTCTCGGTATGTCTTTTACAGAACATCTTTTGTAGCATGATCACATATTTGATGTTGCGAAAAATTTGGTTTCCTCAGAGATGTAAGCAGTTTTTTTCGCTTTTGATCTGGCTACAATTTATAAGGCATATATTCGGCCTAAGCTTGAGTATAACTCCCATATCTGGTCAGGTGCTCCTAAAACTCACTTGAACCTCTTAGATAAAATATCCAAAACAGAGCCCTTATAGACTAATTGGAGACAGGTCTATTACGGAAACTTTTGTTTCTCTCGAACAACGTGTCGTAATGTCTCTTGTCTTACTTTGTTTTATCGCTTCTTCTACAAACAGTGCTCTAATGAAATAGCCAGTTGCATTCCTCCCTTTAAACAATTTCGCCGTAACACCCGTCTTGCTAAGAATGCCCATCAGTTTACCCTTGAGCCTAATTTCTGGCGTACTGTAAAATTCAGAGTGTCATTCTTTAGCCGTACTACTAGAATGTGGAACACTATACCCCACTCGATTTAACCCCCTCATTGTGATGTACAATTTTTTTTTAATTTGATTGAGTTAAAGTGAGTCTAAGCTTTCTCTTTAAATAAATTTTTGGTCGAAAAAGTCAGAGGCATAGGTATCCGTGAATTACGTTATGATAAACATTTAGTTAATTATTGCTTTTTTTGTTTTATTATATACTATGAAATACGACACTCTTGGGTAGCCTCATGGTCGCTCTTGTATCGTGTCTATATCTATGTTTATCTACCCCTAAAATGGATTATAATTTTAGATACATTAAAATTTCCTGGACCATCAGAGTAAGACTATGCCAACATAAAACGGCAATTAAAATTAATGTAAACCCCTAAACAAGCCAACAAGCAGGCATTATTTAGGTTATGTGTGCCGCCCCAGAGTTATTCTATAAATAGATCGGTTGGAGCCTCATTAAAATGAGTTGTTGTTGTTAAAATTAAATTCACCACAGCCACTGGTAATTAGTTATAATAGATAATTATAATAATTTTTAAATTATGGAAACAAGATATTTTTAAATATGCAAATTATTTGGAATTGATGTTTGAAATATTTTTTCCTTGGGTTATCAACCTATCTGATGAAGACTTGTTTATATTTTTGGTTTTATTGAATCAGTGGCGAACTCGTGCTGATTTTATGCTAATAGTTTTTTTTTATTTACTTATGTAGATCTATTAGTTTGTTGATAGATATTTTTGTATCTATTTCCATTGACGTAAACCTATTCACCAAAAAGCATGCTTCAAACTCATAAAATATGATGATAAATGCTTCCGATTGTGAGACATCAAAGTTTGGTATTCCACCATTGAATTTGATAAATAATAATCACAAGTGAACAATGTTTAAAATTTATTCATAATTTGTCAACGCTATTCATCGTTTGACAGTTGCAATAAAAATGAAAAATCATTGTATGTGTTTTGTTGTTTAATTTTTTTTTTTTTGAAAATTTCAAATAAAATATCAATCCTTTTCCGTATACCCATGATGATGACTTTTTTATACAACTCAACGGGTGACGACTTCTGACGCCTAGCCTAGAGTCAGTGTGACTTCTTCTATCTCTTAATGTGAGTAAGGTGTGGATGATATTATTCTTAAGCTGGTTGATTGGACCTTGATAAGGAAAGTCAGAAAAAGAAAACATGTTAATTTTTTAAGTCTACAATCTACATGTATTATGTTCAGTATGTTGGTAGAGAAGAGATGCATGCAGCAATATCAGTATCCATATCGATTTTTGTATTCAAGGTTTTTGAGTTCGTATAAGTATTTAAGAATTATGCGACAGAAAAGCTTATGAATATATTATATCTCTGATGCAATGATTATGTTATTTTTATAAACAGTGTTCTAGTGAAATAGCTATACTTGCATTCCTCCTCTTAAACAATTCAATCGTAATACTTCAGAAACTGCCCAACAGTTTACCACCCTTGAAGCCAACTTAGGAGTTGGGACGCACTGTTAAATTAAGGGATTCTTTTTCTACACTACACAAATGTGGAATGGTTTACTCGGCCCAATATTTACCTCCCATTATTCAGATATTCAAAATTGATTCATTGTGCATCGGTGTCTCCTCTCCAACTTTTCTACACGCTCGCGATCTGCTCAAATATTCTAAGGATAGTCAAAATCCCCTTAGTGAGCGCAAAATATATAAAAATAAAATGCACAACTGGTTCGCACGAACTTGCTCCTAATGTAATAGACTATAGGAATTCTAAAAACGAAAGTTATTAGAGAAAACTGTTCATAAGGATAAAATTAATTTTTTTAAATTCTTTTAGTAATAAGAGACAAAAACAGAATGGTATGCAAATATGAATTTAAGCAGGAACAAAAATTATAAGTCGTTGTAGTGGTTTCTTTAAAAAAATAAGCTTTTATATACAAAATTTTGAAAGCATTTTTATGAAAAATTTTGATGCGGCAACTTCAAGTTTTTTCTATTGTACGAATGAGAATTAAATATCCAAGAAAAATATTGAGCTGTTTTTGAAATATCGAATTTTCAAAAAAAAATATTATTTTTATTTTCAAAAATTCAAAAAAAAATTTTTTTTAAAGTTTCGAAATGCAATGTTTTTTAAATTCTTTAGAAACATCTTTATTAAAAATTTCATTAAAATCTGTTATGTCGATAATGAGTAGATAATTCATAAATTGAAAAAAATTATTCTAGTAGGTACAAGCTGTAATTTCTTAATTTCCAAATTTTTTTATTAAATTATTTATTTATTAAAAAAAAAAAAATTATCGAAATTCTAGGCGCCTTTTTCGAGAAAACATTTGTATGGTGGGTACCTGTATTTTTAGGTAAAATAAAAAATTTGTTCTCACTTCTTGTAGATTATATTAAAAAAAAATTATTTACCAAGTTTAAAAAAATCTAGTATGGGGTTTCGAAATATCGAGTTTTGAAAAAAAAAAAATTGAAACTTTTTTTAAAATCAAAAAAAAAATATTTTTGAAAATTTTAATACACAAATCTGTTCAAATTGTTAGGGAGCCTTAGCATAAAACAAATTATCAAAATCGGTGCCGCAGTTTTTGAGAAAATCAAAAAAAAAAAAAAAAAATCGTTCCATGGGGGGGTACCCTCAATAACCATTTTTAGGAAATTTTTTTTCAACCACTTTCTAACTTTAACTAAACTAGCCGACCTAGCTCTCGACATTCGAGTGCCAATTTATTTATTTACTTCATTATCATTCAATAAAAGACAGAGAATTCATGATTTTTTTAAATTGTTGAATGCAATGAGAAGTACCTACTAACTACCTACTACTTTCAAACCTATACACATTTCTGACACATTGCAGATTTTTGACACGTTGCAGGTTGGTTGTTGATGTTGAAGGCCGCAAAAACAATTGTTGGGTTGAACTTATGTTATTTCATGTATCAGAATCCGGTATGTTTAATGTGGATTTTTGGACGTTTCCTAATCCATCGACATCGTAGTCATCCTTTGATGGAATTTTACAGTATATGACTTGACGAATAGAGGACGAATTCAGTAATGACGTACAAAGAGTCTTTCGTACCAAATGTTAGCCTAAAGCCCTAAAATTGCTCTTTTCCGGAGCAACACATAAAATACCTTTTTTTATATTTATAGACGTTTTTTAATCCATCGAAATCTTAGCCATCCTTTGATGGAATTGGACAGTTTATGACTTGACAAATAGATAATTCAGCTTTGACGTACAAAATGTATTTCGTACAAAATGTCAGCCGAAAAATTTTTTGACACTTTTTAATCCATGTACAAAGTAGGCATCATTCGATGTTATTTGCCGATTTATGGCTTACAATAACAGAATATTCTTGTCAAACCAAGGGGATATTTTATTTTCAGTAAAGATTTGAAAACAGTAACGCATAGAATAAAGCTAGAACCACATGTTCTCTTTTTCCAACTCATTTAAAATTTCTATCTTCCATTTCGAAAAACACAAAAAGTAAAAGTTGAAATGGTTCTAAATTTCACTTTTTCACTTTTTGAAAATACTAAGGCTAGGCGCGCACATTCAATTTTTAGTTTCGCAACTGCTTGGTTCGAGCAACTAAGAAGTTTGTGTTTTGACACAAACTAAACGATTGCCCAAAAAGAGTTCGCTATTTTGTGTAACATATAATTATATGCACCTGCGCGGACATTCAACCAAATAGTTCATCTGTTTTCTATAAGCAACGAAACAGTTGTGCAACTAAAATTGAATGTGCGCGCCTAGCCTAACACGGAAATTGCCCGATAGATGTAGTTAATACTCTAAGACTTAACTACATTCATTTTCAAAGAGTGAAAAGTGAACAAAATGTGCTGTATTTTTTCAAACAACAACAAAAGCAAAAGTTAAAATGGTTCTAACTTTTACTAAACTTAAACCAAAGATAATTATATATATAATGTATGACAGTAACTGTACGACAGTATAGTGTAAATGTATGCTCTATTCAGCAACAGATGTCCGGTTATGTTCTTGCAATTTTTATTTGTTGTTTTAAACAATTTCTGTGTAGTATATTTAAATAATTTTGGCATTGTGCACATCTTTGCAAAAAATGCTTTCGTTTAATATGTAATTTATGCCCCTTCGGTTTTTATGGGCCGCGTAAAGTGTACCACAAAAAACATGTTTGCCGTTTTATTATATGATGATATTTTTGTGTTTCTTTCCTTTTTTAATCTGGCGAACGGTTTTTGAGAAATAAAAATATTTATAAAATTTTGAAAAAAAAAAATCATATGGCAGGTACCGTTATTTTTGACCTTAAAAAGAAAAAAATGTGTGGGGGGAAAAATCAAAAGTGATATCTACCAAGTTTAAAGAAAATCGGCCCAGCCGTTTAGACTGTAGTCGAACAGATAGACAGACAGACAGAATTGCGAGACCCACTTTTTTGGTCTTCGCTATCATCGTAATGTCAACTTTGATCAAAATCTCGAGTTCGATTTTTTTTACGAATGCATAACTTGCCTTATAGTATGTACCTATAAGTTGCAAGTAAAAAGTGATTACCTACTTAAAGTAGGTCAGTTTCTTGAGTTTTTATTAATTAAAAAAAGTCTAAAGACATTTGGGCTTGAGCTTAAATTTCAACAGTTTCATCAAAACTTGCAACCACAACCGCCAAAAGTTAGGAAGTAAGCAGAGTCGATCTACGAGTATGTTTTAAAAATTCCAAGTTAAAACTATTTTAAGTTACAAATAAATAAATACATATAGGGGAGAGGGGAGGGGAGGAAAAGCCTTTAAGGCATTAATAACTATTTACTTTTCAGACTTTTCAATGAATTTCAACCAAATAAAACTTTGAAGTTAATTAAAGCTAAGGATCACAACAATTTGAGAAGGATTTACAAAGCTAAAACCAAAAATACGATACGACCATAAAAATTCCATTTCGCACCTTGTTGAACGACATTCTGGGACAAAACGGACTTTATAGAGAGATAGAGGAGTTGATAAAGTAGATTTTATTGATTCTAATTATTGGAAATAAGATTGAGTTAGAAATTAAGAGAAAGGGCCTTTTTGACCAATTCTTTCACATATATGTTAAAATACCTAAATGATAATGCCTTACAGATTTTTTCTCTGTTTTTTTTTTTATTGAAATTTAAAATAGAATACGAGAAGTTAATGAACCTCAAAAAATATAAAATGAACTACTGAGTCGCTTACATGTAAAACATAAGAGATTCCGCAACATTTCCGTCAGTAATTTTCCAAAAAGTCTGATGAATTCTCAACAATTTCTCCAGCTGAGACTTTGGATCTACCAAGGGCAACACAATGGGTTAAGGAAATAACAGCCTCTCAGGTCTCGTGATAAGTCAGTGGCCAGTCTAAAGAGCATATAACTTTCTCTTCATATAAGTCTTCAATTGAGAAAACTAGCATCTACAAAGAAAATACACCCTCTCTAACTACTTAGTGTAGAAGGGGCTTTTAACTTCCTTACCGAATCTATTCAAATTTCAGTCGTTGATTTTGGTGTAGAAGACTACTTCAGGGTCTGGATCATATCCATGCTTATTATATTAAAATTAAAAGATAATGAGAAAAAAAATGAAATAACATTAAATTGGTTGTTAAAATTAATTAAACAAATTCTGAAATAAATAAATTTGGTGGTTCAGCGGCTCCTAAAGGTCCAAGACCTAGTAACTCTCAACCTTTTTCAACCATTTTTGTCTGCGTGTTACCAGAAATGGAATAACCCACAATATTTCGAAGGGCTAAAATGAGTAGCAATTTTTGTGATAAGGTATGCTCTTGGAGGATTGGTCGCAAGAAGCAGTACACCACCTCAAAAACATCCTCGGTGATATAAATTATTCCCTCAAATGAATCGAAGGAAATCGCTGGTGCAGAATGTTCATATTGTAACATCAGCTACGCAGCTACGCTGCACTTAGTGTCTTCCTGTCGGAACTATATATCGTTCTCATAATAATAATAATTGAAGTTGGGCAAAAATAAATGTGTTATCAGAGATCGGTAGCGCCTTCAGATTATGGTAATGACAACACCATCGACGTTTTCGAAGAAGCACTGATCGATAATGCCGACGGGACACAATTCACACCAAACAGTGACTTTCTATGTATATTTTTTGGCCCGAGTGTAGATTATCATCGTCCAAAATAAGGCAGTTTTGCCTAGTCACTGAATGTGATATTTTTGGTGATAATAGGGTCCGTTTCCAAGTGATTTGTCTTACGTGTTTGAAAGAAAATTAATAAAGGATAAAACAACATGGCTGCTATGAACTGTCAATTTTTACTCGTCACTATTAGAAGTGCCTTTTGAAACAGTGCTTAAGTCTTAAGTGGACTAGAGTTCCAATCAATATCTCTCAGCCCCTACGGTCCCTAACTAGCTGACTGCAGTTTCGCATGTCAAGTTGCTTGAGGTACACTTATATATTTAGTCACGTTATTTGATCTCATGGGCTTTAGGTTGAAATGAAAGGATTTCCGAGTTGGAAAGGAAAATCTTAGTTTTTTCCAGTGGAATTTTTGTTTCTGCATTGCCTTCTTAGACCTAAGAAGCAGCGCTTGCCCAGAGCTATTTCTAGTTTAATCTCATAGGTAGTATCGTTGCCTGATGAGTTTAAAGCGGAAATAAGGTAGACAAAGCATCCTGCTATCTAGTAGTTATAGCTGCCTATGTTCAAGACGTCTGTATTGGGTGATTGATTAAAGCATAAATTTCATCATGTTCAGTTCATCTTGTGCTCTTCGTTTTCAATATTCACAAATTTATATTATTGTTGTGATTATTATGACTTTTGAAACATTGTACTTCTGGTTTTTAGGCGGGACGCGGGAGTCTCTAACTATTCATACAAAAACGATGTTAGAGAAGTCGGATGACAACCCATATCGCCTTGTCTAAGATTTTCTTTGCCGACCTTGATGGATAACTTGGAATTTCTATCGTGTCGGTCGCTCTGCACACACTGATGAGTTGGACACTAATGTCAAAGCTGGACATTGCCCGATTAAGCTCGTCTGTATAGATGCTGTTATAAGCGTCCTTGAAAAGGTAGGTAGGTGGTAGGTGTCTATTGCAAATTTCTGGATTTTATCAATATCTGCCAAAATCTGAATATTTGATGGATAGTGAATTATTTGAATTATATATAATGTAACACCGATATGGACCAGTGTTGGCGAACACCATAATACAGCAGAAGAAAACTTGTACAACTAATGATAAGCAGACTCTGTTGTCGGTGTAGTTTAGGTGTTCGCCTTTCTTGATGAGCGGACAAACAATGCTGAGATTCCATTCATCCATCGGACATGCTTCCACATGGCCATAGCTGCTCGATTAGATGGTCATTGGCTATCACTTTGAACAGCCCGGCAGCAAGGCCGTTGGCTATGGTAGATTAAATGAAATGTACCTATTTAAGATATCTATATTTATAGGTGTCTTCATTCCGTTGAGATCTGGTGGACGGAATTGCTGGTCTTCGGCATTCAATTCATCATCGCCGCCGTTGCACAGTTTTCAGAAATGATTTTTCTTCATGCTCAGCACCGAATGTGATTCTACTACAAAGTTAACTTGATCATCCTTGCAGGCTTCAGCTCAGACCTTGTAACCTTGCAATCTTGGGAGAGTCTATTTCAGTATTTTCGTAATGTGATATCCATCTATTTCCTCAATAACGTGCTTTCATTGTTTTTTTTTTCCTCTTCTGCTCTAAGAGCTCGGTAACACCTCTGATCTTTCTGTAGGATCTCTTTGTATGACTTTTGTTGGGCTGAATGTGCTTGTTGGAATTCATTGCTGAGCGAACAGTTTCGTTGCAGTAGTCGCATAAAGTCCAGCATGTTAGAAGTGGTACGAGTATGTCGGATGAAGTCGTCATAATGTTTCAACTGGTTCTTAACTGATGATGCCAAAACGGCATAGGATTTATCAAAGCGTTATGGGAGACGTGTGATTTTAACCGCCTGGCGTCAAATTTTCTCACACTATCGCATTGTTTTGGAATTGATCGAGATATCGGAGACAGTAGTGGTCCAAGTTAATGTTGGCCTTGCGCTGACGTTCGGACGTACTTGAAAATGGAGGAGTGATTTGCGTAAATTGTCATGAAGACAATCATGAGCCTAATCACGTAAGACGATAACATTCGCACGCTGGATATGGTGACCACTTGGTAGCTACATAAATGTTTCGTCCCGGAAAAGTCAAACAGTGCCCGGTATTAGTAGTGGTGTCTTGCAGACAACTTTCCGATCAACAAAAGCTCGCGCTGTCTTGCAGGAATTCATCATAGAACCGTATCTCTTCTTTGTGGACACGCATGAATATGACCCTTGTGTTGGGAAATTTATAGGTAATTGATGTAAATTGTAAGGCGCTCGTTCACATGATTGAAGCTCAAGACTTCTTTGAATGATTGACTTCTACCATGCTTAAAATCCAATACTACTTCCCATAAATCAACACCCATTAAGAGTTCATATGCAATTTTGCATATAAAAACGAAACGAAGCAACGTAAAACCAATTCGGATTAAAGGCACAAGATTTTAATATAAATATTCAAAAAGCTATTAACTTTGTTGATATCAATTAGTATCCGAAATTGGGGTCAACGAAACCCCAGTAGCCAAAACACACAACATCTTTATTATCTGTTTACGTCTTCAATGACTTTAAAAATCAAAATATGTTTTTGCAAGACCTTGATTTTACGGACGCATTGCATAAACAAGACGCCTCCAACTTCTGTTATTCGCTCATTGCTTATTTATTTAAGCTTCCGAATTTGCCCGAAGAGTCAAAACATTATGAAATGCTCCACTCAGAACTAAGCAAAAAAAAAAAAAGAAATCCAAAAAAACTCCCATCTCAGCAGATTAATTTTTGATGAGATTCCAATCCCAAAGGGCACACTCAAATCAAAACCCAAGCAATCTTAAGCCCGAAGCTGCATCTTGCTACTACTCCTGGTAAGGCTCCTTATCTCTTTGCCATACATTTTATTAGCGTATTCGCCCGCGAACAAACATTCCACGATGTCCGGTCTGATGTTCAATGTGCAGCCCCTTCGATCTTCGATTGTCTCCCATCCGCAAGATCATAAGAGTCTTGCTGCTAATTTGTTGATGCTTCCGATGCGAGTTTGCATGATGCCACCATGTTCGTTTCGTTTTTTGTGTTTCATGAAGAAGAAAACAAAAAGAAAATAAATTAAACTGAAAGACGCCCGGTCCGGCATATGACGTCTGCTGCTTATGTTGCCTCTGTTATGATTGCATGCGTAGCGCAGCGATCCGAAGTGGCCCGTGGAGCACGTTCCTTTGATAGCGCAATTGCTGCTGATCCCTATAACGAGTGCTGACCATCATATTGGGATACCCTTTTGCCATACATTAGTTCTGCCGCTTCGAACATTTTTTAGAGCTCACTTTTCGTATCTCGATAAAGCGATAAAAATACAATTCCGTGTAATTGCTTAGCGGTTGTTCCAAGAGATTGACTATTTCATATTCGTTTGACGGTCGATTTGGACTTTGGGTGGCTGCTATACTAAATAATAATTTGCTGATTTTTACAAAACAAAAAAAAAAAAAAACTTCGGGGGAGGATTTCAGCCACCAAGCAAATACCAGGGCAATTAATCACGACGGCGAGGCTCCAAATCAAAACGGGGCAATAAACCCATTGCGGATTGTCTTTTTAAGCGTCAGCACGGGTGACGGGTTCGAACTTCAGAATGCCACCGTGCATTTATTTTATTCGTTTTATCGAATCGGGGTTTTGGGATTGTTTTATTTTATTTTTGTAGAGTATAAAGGCGTCTGAAGTGTGAGTCATGACGTAGAAAGAACTAGAAAAGTGGACTGAATAAGCAAATTCCTGCAGCAGTGGAATATTGTTTTTATTTCTTTTTATTTATATTTCTCTGGTGTGGGAAACTATATACATGAACTTCTTTTGCTCTCATTTTCTTGATAATTTATAAAATAATTAAAAAATCAAGTGTTGATGCAAATGTAATGGTCTATGAATAATTTTTGGGGTTTAAGTGCACTACGACCTATAGATCTTAAGAACTGTCAAACGGAAATGAGCAAGTTCATAAATTTTTTTTGGTTTGATTTGATATTTGAACACGATGCCGGTGTAATGACAACCTTAAACGTCAGTTGTCCACTTGTCACTTATCTTATAAAATTATCGCAAGATTTAAAACTATTTACACTAGAAGTTAAGAAATAAAAAAAAAATATATTGCAGAAATCAAATGAAAATTTTGAGCGATCTGTGAAAAAAAAATATGGGTGATGTCTGAAAATTCAAAAAAAAAATATGCTTTACCCAGATTCAATTTTTCTAACCTTTTTAACCTATATTTCTAAACTATAAAATATAAAAGTGAATAAAGAATAAAAAAAGCGATCTCCCACTTTAATCAGAAGGTAAGCTGAGTAAAGCGACATTGACTTCGTTTTACCAGACCTTACAGCCCGATTCTCGCCAAAGTAAGTGATGCTTCACAAGTCACAAGAAGAGGTGAAATTGATTTTTGACTTTTTCGAATTCTGCCACTTGTGAGAGTCACAAAAACAATCGATACTGTGATCTCCTTGAGAGCAGGTCACAACTCATAAATTTTTAAAGTTTCTTGGATTGACATTCAGTATATTTTGTAAGAAAATTTTCTAGATTTGTAAATAATTGTGAGTACACAAAAATGGAAGTGGACTTTGTTCTAGTTAATATTATTGCTGATCTTTCCCATGAAAATGAAAAGTAACATTTTTAAATAAACAACAAATTTTTTAAGAAACTAATCGTATCAAGAAGTTTGCAGCGCTGATGGCTTTTAAAAACTTTGAGAGATACAAATGATCCATTCGCTCTCCAAAACAATACATTTATAAAGTAATTTCTTCGTTTTGAATAATTAGCTGTTCAAATAATGACACTTAAAAATCTCACCATGCTGTGGTGAGTTTTGTTGTGAGTTTTCTTGTGACGATTAGGGGGAGAATACCAAAATGTTATCGAATCACAACAATCCTCACAAGCAATAGTCACAAGAGCTTGTGACTTGTTACTCCTCACAAGGAGGAGAATCGGGCTGTTAGTCTGCGTAGAATTGAAATAGGTTTAGTTCAGCTTGATTGATCTTTTTACTTGCGACTTATAGGTAGATACTATAAGGCAAGTTATGCATCATTCCTAAAAAAAATCGAACTCGAGATTCTGATCAAAGTTGGCACTACGATGATAGCGAAGACTAAAAAAGTGTCTCGCAATTCTGTCCGTCTGTCGGTTCGACTACAGCCTACGGCTTGGCCGATTTTCTTCAAACTTGGTGGATATGGGTTTTGATTTTTTCCCCCCACATGTTTTTTTCTTTTTTTTTTAAGACCGAAAATAACGGTACCTGTCATAGGAATTTTTTTTTCGAAATTTTATCAATATTTTTTTTTTTCAAAAACTGTCCCACCGATTTAAAAAAAAATCAAAAATTTCATTTAGTTAAAGTTAGGTAATGGTTGGAAAAAATTTCCAAAAAATGTTTATTTTTGGTACCCCCATTGGAATGATTTTTTTTGTTTTTGATTTTCTCAAAAACGGTACAACCAATTTTGATCATTTTTTTATGTTAAGGCTCCCCAGCAGTTTCAATATTATTGTGTATTCAAATTTTCAAAAACATTTTTCTTGGATTTTTAAGAAAAATTCAAAATTTTTTTTGAAAACTCAATATTTCGAAAACCGCATGCTCGATTTTTTTAAAATTTGATGAATAAAGGTTTTTTAATATAAATTATAAGATGTAAGAAAAAAAATATTATACCCGAAAATAACGGTACTCTTCATACAAATGTTAAAAAAAGGTTTTCGAAAATCGTATTTTTCTCTAAAACGATTCCGAGAATTTTGCTTAAATTTTTTTTTACGACTGTAGGTACCTACCATAGAACGATTTTTTAAAATTTTAAATTTCTCACTATCGGCATAACGGATTTTAATGAAATTTTTTAGAAAGAACCTTGTAAAAAATTAAAAAACCATTGCATTTCAAAACCTTAAGAAAAATGTTTTTTGAATTTAAAAAAAAATCTATTTTTTAGAAAATTCAATATCTTGAAAACGGCTCAATATTTTGTTTTGTAAATTTAATTTTTATTCGAACAAATAAAAAAAAAGCTTTTATACCTATACAAAATTTTTAAAGATTTGTAAGAAAAAAATTTGATATGCCAACTTTAAGTTTTTATTACTGTACAAATGAAAATTAAATTTCCACAAAAATATTGAGCCGGTTTTGAAATATCGAATTTTCCAAAAAAAAAAAATGATTTTTTTTTCAAAAATTCAAAAAATGTTTTTTTTTTAAGTTTTAAAATGCAATGACTTCAAGACTTTTTAGAAGCATCTCTACGAAAAATTTCATTAAAATCCGTTATGTCGATAATGAGTAATTCAAAATTTGAAAAAATGGTTCTATGATATGTACAAGCTGTAATATCTTAATTTCAAATTTTTTGTTATAATATTAAAGATCGTTGAAATTAATTGAAACAAAAAATTTTTATCAAAATTCTAGGCGCCGCACAATGTGGGAATTCGCAAATTTAGCGGAATAAAATTAATAACGCTTGCATTTTAAATTTTTTTGTAGTTTTTTTTTCTGTTTAGTTCATTGGAAATGTCTATACAATCAAATGTTACTCACATTTTGGTCATATTTTAATTAAGTTTTTGTAAAATGAGCTTTGAAGTGACAGGTTGTTTACACCAAAAAGTACTTTTTTTTTTGAAAATCATACTTTACACAGAGAAAAAAGTACCACATAAAATAGAAGAAAAACAATAAGATTTCTCTATGGTTTTCATCCAAGAAGAAAGTCTTATTAAAACCATAGAGAAAATCTTATTAAAATCTTGATGCCCATTTTATAGGATATCCACATATTTTTAAGAAGATATCTTATTGTGTTTCAATATGAGTGCTTCTTAAAGCAATAAGAAATCTTATTGATAAGTATAAGTTAATCTTTTAGAAACAATAAGAAGACTTTATTGTTAATATGTGAAAATCTCTTAGAAACAATAAGATGATCGTATTTTAATAATGTGGAATACGCTTTGAATCAATATGAAGAACTTATAGAAAGTATTTGAAAATCTTTTAGTAACAATAAGAAGATCTTATTGGAAGAAAATGAAAAACGCTTTGAATCAAAGAGAAGAACTTATTAAAAGCCTGTAAAAATCTTTTTGAAACAATGAGAAAGTGTGACATTCTCTTAGAAAAAATGAGACGAACTTATTAAGGGTTCATTTGAAAATCATTTAGAAAAATATGAAAATTTAAAATAATTTTATAAAAAATTTCTGCTAAATTCATTTAAAGAAAAGACGAAATACATAACTTTTTTCAAACAATTTATTGTTTTTTTTTTTTTTTTTTTTTTTTTTACGAAAGGTAACATACGAACATCGTATATGCATAATATTTGGTAATTAAATTCAAGATTCGTTTTAAAAAAAGGAAGACGTTTTCAAGTAAATAAATAAAAAATAATAATAAACATAACTATGAACAGAAATAAATAAATTCTTATATATAAAATCATTAACATTAAAGTAAATAAATAAAAAAAGTAAAAAAAAAATAATAACTATTCGATCGCCAAAGTATCCGGAACTGTCGAAGTTGCAAAAGAATTTGTCGACGTCTTCCAACTCCATTTTATCAAGGACATCAATGGAGTTTACTCCATACATTTTGAGTAATGCGGACACCGAACTACTAAGCCCCCAGGCGAGAAAAATTTGCTGGGTCTCCTCAATTTGTTCAGTGTTCCATATTAAACATGGAACATTTATTGCTTCACTGACTATTCCACTTTCACTGGCACTCGCGATCACATTTTCAATTTGTTCAACATTTTCCCCCATTTTAAATAATTTTATACCTACACTTTAATTTTTTTCTTAAAATTCCCGCACGTAGACGTAGACTGGAAGAAAATAATGCGTTTTGCAAAGCAAAGCTGCGTTTCACGTAGGTATACAAAATATGAGATAACTTTTACTTTTAAAAAGGAATTCTTTTTTACTTCGAATGATTTAAAAAGGAATTCTTTTTGATTATAGAAGATTTTCTTATTAACGTAAATGGACAGACACTTTTAATAAGTTAATCTTTTTAGAACCGAAAACTCTTGCAGACGCGCCATGGAAAAACAACGGGATTTTTACATTTTTATAAGAAAATACTTATTGATTTAAGAAGATTTCCTTATTAGTCTATATAAAAGTAACAAGTTAATAAGATTCACTTCTTAAAACTGATAGGTAATAAGGTTTGCATATACTAAAATCTTTTCTGAACTTCAAAATGATTTTCTTCATAAAATCAATAAGTTTTCTCTATGGAAATATCTTATTATTCTTTACTTTTAATAAGATTTCTAAGCAAAGTAGCACAATAAGGCAATCTTATTGATTTTATGTAGTCTTTTTTCGCTCTGTGTAGAAAAAAATTTTTTGAGGAATGATGTATTGTTTAATTTTATTACAAATATGAATAAAATAAATAAAAAAGTTAATTATTATCAGAGTTTACTAGTTTTTTTTGCAAACCGATATTTCAATGCCGTTGTTTATGAACTAAAGAAACTCCATTCTTAAAAAGGGTATTAAAACGTACAAGAAATTCTATTTCAAAACTTAAATTAGTTTTATTTCTAGACAATCAATGTTTTTTTTTATATTGGTAAGTGTTGTATCACGAAATTTTTTTGGCATACATCATCAAGGATACCAAAAATTAAAAGAACCGAAAACTTCCTGTCGAAAAAATACAGTTTCACTGGAATAGACAATTTTTATTTACCAATTCTGTTATTCTTGTAAAATAAAAAGCAAATTTAAAACAATTTTATTTAATTGTTTTTTATATGTTTTGTTTTTATTGTGAACAATTTTACCTTTGCTATAATTTTAACTACATTCAACAATTCAACATATGTATTTACATATAACACATTTTATTTACATTTTAGATTAGTTTGCAATATCCAAAATTTCAAGAACCTCAGGCTCTAAGTTACTTCGTTTTCTTTTAGGAATACATCTTAGGCTTGCTAGATATGGATCTGATGTAATAAGCAGCCTATGAAATCAAATTTTATGTAAAATACGCATAAAAAGCACTTTTGCTCTTCAAATAAAAAAATCGTTTTTTTAGTCAAATTTTAGTGATTCTTGATAGATAATAAATCAAGCTTTGCAGTGAATATTGTTTCGAGGCGCAATAACGCGGAATAACTAAAGTTTTGCTCTAATAAAGGCACAAACATAGAAAAAAAAAACACATTTTTTTAATTTCAATCACCAAAACAAAAATGTGAAACACCCTGTGAAATAAAAAATGACTTACATTCTTATACCTTAATATTTAGGAAATATAAAAAAAATAAAACTTTTATTAAAACACACACCAAACGCACGAACAAAAATTAAGAGCAAAGTAATCTCTTCCAGCAAATATACAGAATAAAAATCGCCAACTGCAACTTCAATGCAATTTTTTTTTGTTCATGATCCCCACCCAACAGTGCTTTTGTTATCACTTTCTACAATCTTTTAGCTTCAAGAAAAACCGTTTTTGGCATCAATCGAGACTAGTCATTTTTCGAATCAAATTCCGCTAAATTCGCACAGTGTGGGAAGTGCGCCGTTTTCGAGAAAAATACGATTTTTGAAAACCATTTTTAAACATTTGTATGGTGGGTACCTTTATGTTTAGGTAAAATAAATTTTTTTTCTCACATCTTGTAGATTATATGAAGAAACTTTTATTTATCAAGTTTAAAAAAATCTTGCATGGGGTTTTCGAAATATTGAGTTTTGAAAAACAAAAAAATTTGAAGTTTTTTTTAAAAATCCAAAAATTTTATTTTTGAAAATTTGAATACACAATTCTATTTAAGTTTTTGGGAAGCCTTAGCAAAAAAAAATTATTAAAGTCTGTTGTACCGTTTTCGAGAAAATTAAAAACAAAAAAATGGTTCCATTGGGGTAACCTCAATAACCATTTTTTGGAAAAATTTTTCAACCATTACTTAGCTTTAACTAAATGAAATTTTTTTGTATTTTTATTTTTTAAATCTGTCGAACAGTTTTTGAGAAAAAAAAATATTTATGAAATTTCGAAAAAAATTCGTATGGCAGGTACCGTTATTTTTGGTCTTAGAAAAAAAAAAAAAGAAAAAAACGTGTGGGGGGAGGAATTAAAAATGATAAGTATCTACCAAGTTTGAAGAAAATCGGCCTAGCCGCTTAGGCTGTAGTCGAACCGACAGACAGACAGACAGAATTGCGAGACCCACTTTTTTAGTCTTCGCTATCATCGTAATGTCAACTTTGATCAAAATCTCCAATTCTATTTTTTTCACGAATGAATAATACCTATAACTTGCCTTATAGTTTATAGTACCTACCTATAAGTCGCAAGTAAAAAAATTGAAACTCGCGATCGCAACACAGACCGAGTCTTCTTCTATCGGACTACCGATTTCACCGATCAGGTCTGATCCCATGTGGGGGAAGAGGTGTTTCAATTAAAAATTTAAAAAAATAGCCTAACGTCTTGTTTAGAAATCAAATTCAGTGGCACTTAAGAGACTTAATGCCGATCTGTCCACTGTAAAACTGGAGCTCACGCGGCTGCGAATCGAACTCAAGACTTTCTGCATGACAAAAAGGTATTCAAAGATTTGAAGATTAAAATTTGCTTAAGAAACAAGTTTATAGTTGCTAGGGTATCTAACAAAGATAAGGCGAATCTTATAGACTTAGAAAGTAGGAGACATCTAAAAGTACTATTATACGAACCTATTAATACTTATTCTACTAGTTTAATGGTTTTCCCCGGAGAAAATCTTCCCGAAATCGTCACCTCTAACTGACTTATTTAGCTTGAAATGTCTCAAAAAAATGTCACACGAAATTCTTTCAACGAAATGTAAACAAATGTGATGAATGTTTTGAAAGCTGAAACCTTTATTTCAGCTTCTGGTGGAGGTAGGTAATCCAATATTTATAAACAACTTAAATTCCAATACAATTTAGAATAAATCATAATAACACCTCTTTTCATGTTTTTTTTTTGCATCATCATTTTCCCAAATGCCCATTGGGTTTGTTTGCTTCTCCCCTCGATTGAGTGAGTTTTTTTGTATTTGAGTTGAGAAAAGTACTCAATTTTCATGGCGTTCCGAACTAACACAACCTCAAATTCAAAACCCAACAACCAACCACACAACAATCTCCCTCTCCATTTATGATGATGGCAGCTGAAAATGAACTCTCTAATTCAACCCACCCACCTTTTTGAACACAAATGCAACTGTGTGTATAGATTCGTGCATTTGTGTTTTTACCTGCGACAGACATTATGAGGAAACAAAAAAAATAAATGGCAGCCCCAGAGAGCGGGAAACTGGATTTAGATAGGTGTAAGATTGACAAAAACGCGCATGCGGATGTCGCAAAGAGTGAATTATGAAAGATAAAGGGGCGTTTCTTGAATCTCAATCGTTTACCTCAATCGCGTACTGAGGTGCAGATGGATAAAACAAGTTTTCCCAGTTTCAATACACACATCGAAAATCCAGTTCACCGTTTTGTGTGTGTGTATTGCGGTGCACAAACGGAATACACAACGACAAACCCTTGCTACTTCACTTCAACAATCTATCTTTTTGTGTGTATCTTTTCCAAGAGCGCTTGAGCCTCAGTTCGATTTTGAACCTCAAAACGGTTGATTCGAGGGATAAAAGATACAAGATATATTCTTACTTTCGGGCTTCGTGTGCGGATGAGAGTATTTTTTTTAATTGAATCCTTCGGATTAATCGATATTAACCACAACACAAAGAAATATCACAAAACCCGACGGATACTTTTTGATTCGAATAAAAATCCAATTTGTGTTTATGAAATTCATTTAATTTGTGATTTGATTTAAATTTTAGATATTTTTATCTGAGTGAGAGACAAGAAAATTATTTTGTCCCCCTCCAACCCCTTGAAAAAGTGTTATTTTTTAAATTAATTTCTTGTGTAAGTTTAATTAAAATTTAATTACACTTTAGTAAATTTGCATTGATATAGGTACCTACCTAAATGGTTTAGTTTAAATTTAACCATTTGTTAAATTGTTTTGGATTAAAAATTAAATTAAAAACAAAACGACAATTTTGAGAAATACCTAACTCGAAGAGTGTAGGTATGGTCACATTAATGCCATACAGTTATTCTGCACCAAGATGTGGATTAATAGATAAAATGATTGAACCAAAGGTATAGTGAGTGAGTTTTGTTGTTTTGTGTTTGTTGAAATTTTAAAATATACGCCGTGTTTTATTGGGAGACATTCCACATAAAAAATGTCCGCAGTAAAATTTCCCTCGGTAAACAATGATAAAGCCAATTATTGTTGTTTAATTGGTTGCTGGATTATTTATCGACACTATCTTCAGTTTTCTATTGTTAAAGCAGGGGGATTTTACTGACCTAGCTAAAATATTTGCCAATAAAACATCTCCAACATCCTACCTTAGATCTACTTTTTGTGGCTAAAAATTTTATTAAACTTACTTTGTGCCACTTAACTCTCTGAAATTTTTTTAGAGGTTTTGTATTTAAATCACCTGCAATGTTGTATACCTATCTACAATTATGGGAAATTGGTTTTTTATTTCTAATTTGGGAAATCCTCTCTGTTTTCGTCTCCTTCGCTCCTGTCCTCTTTTCATAAAATCAATTTGTCACACGATAATACGTTCATCGAAAAATTTAATAAATTTAATGAGATTTTCATTGAAAGAATAGTCAATCATACTTTAAAGGAGCTGCGTTCATTAAACAACGAATTTTTGTTAAGTCAATGAAATGATTTAATTTTTCAAAGAAAAACCCATTCACTTATTATTCTTTTCCTTTGAATCAATAAACGAACTGAGTAAATCGCATTTGCTGATGAAATGATTTATTCGTTGAGTCAACGAATCTATTTCATTATTCTATGTATAAGATAAAACATATATGTTTGATGGAAACTGTTAGCCAAGCTAAGCTATTAATAGAAGGCTTATTTAATCTTAAGAGAAAGAGTGGGAAAAGGGATTTTTGAAAGAAACTACAAGATCTTGACCGTATATACAAAAAGCTAAATCTTAATATTAAATTAGTATTCAAAATCGTTATCGCTATCTGCAACTCCCCTAGGTTTTCTGATAAGTACTTCAATCGGCAAAGCTTCCCATCATCAATGTAGGTACAAAGCAAAATGCACTGCAACTGACATATTCATAAGTGCCAGTTCATGACTTAAAAAGTTGCGAATTAATCGCCAATGAATTCTGGATGGAATAAATTACACCTTGACTTGAAACGCCTTGCAAAAATCGGGTGGAAAGAATAAATTTAATGAATTAATTTGCCGAGAGACAATACAGAAGAAGTTCACGTTTCTACAATACAAAATGAATATATGTACGTTCTTAACAACAAATATTGTTCCGAATCTTATTTTTTGTTGCTTTGTACCACACAATCTTGCAAACATATTTGAACCACGTAATAATTGACATTTTTGAAGCTCCTTCACTACCGACGGGTCCAGAAAACGGGTTCATGAAGAACAGCCCCATAAGATGAAAGGGGTGTACTAGAGAAGTGCTGCTCATAAGCCGTTCGGGCCGGCAAAAAATTTGAGGGCCCTTTCATTCGTTAACACCAACATTGGTTGAGAGTTGTAAGTTACTATAGGTTTGGGCTCTCTACTAGCCGTTATGACCTATTTTTTTTTTTTAATATAGAAGATCAACTTAGATAGATTAGTGTTTTTTTTTATTGATCTTTAGGCCCATAATTTCAACATTTTCCCCAATCATTGTTGGCGTTTGACGGAATTCGGGAATCTATTTTGGAAAAAATGTAGATTTCCAAGCTCAACGATAAAAGGTGGAGAGAGAAAGAAACGACCTTTAGAAATTTGTCAGGTTAATCTTCTTGTTATAATGAAGCCCTTATAGAAATCTTATCGTTAAGTCAAGTCGATTGACTAAGTGATCATAACTTAAATTTTCAACACTTGGTTATATTTCACTTTGGCAAAAGTTAAGGTAAATACTAGTAGGGTCTAACGCCAAAAAACGCACGATTTTTGGGAATTTTTTTCTCGGAAACCTTTTTAGGTATATAACATAATTTTTTTTAAATAATGAATACATACGTCAAGAGTACACAAAAAAATGTTTTGTCATAATTTTTGAATTTTGGCCGAATTATAGAGGGCACCAACGTCGACTCATCAAAAAATACATTGTCCCATTGCGGACAGTTAATTTCAGGATTGGCTGGACTGAAACAAAAAAAAACAAAGTAGGTTATTTTTAAAGGAAGGTTTCTTGCGAGACAATTTACCACAATTTGTTTAAAATCAAAAACAAAGCAAAATGTCAAGCTTTGAAAAAAAAGTTTTTTTTTTGGCAATTTTGTTGGCCATTTTTGGGTCGCCATTTTTTTTGTTCATAGCTCTTTGGTCAAATTTATCTATGGTAAATTGTCTTAGAAAACATAAAAACAATCAAGTTGCAACAAGTTTTTTGAAAATGGGTTCAGTAGATCCGGAGCTTAACTGTCCGAAATGTTTAATTCTGCTAAAAACTAAAATCAAATAAATCCGAAAAAATGTCTTCCATAAAATATATTGAGCAATCTGACACTATGACAGGTCGGTCTAAAATTAAAAAATCAAATACATACATAGCTCAAAAATTAGTTCAATTTTGTCAAAATTTATAAAACTCTTTGTTTGTTGGTCGTTGAACCCTAAAACGTTAAAAAGATCAAATCTCTCTCTTACTAATTCGACTAGGCTTATGTCTTTAACACTTTAACAATTTCGCCGCATCTTGCAAGGCCAATTCCGTATACATATATATAAGTTCGTACAGATGTACATTTGTTGAATATTGGCGTCAAAAATCATTTCTCGAAAAATAATAATGAAAAAATGCTTCACTTAATTGAACCCATTATTTTTCAAAATGGAAAATATCAACATTTGCCCCAGAATAAGTACAACATTAAAAAAAGTTAAGAGTTCAAATAATTAATTTCTATATAATCCTAAAATCTGTTGTATTTTAAGTTTTATATTCACATAAGTTTTTCCATTCGAAATATCTTTACCAAATCTGAAGAAAGTTCAATATTTTTGTGGCATGTTTTCTAAAAACAATTTTTTTTTTTGGTTTGTTCCGACATTATTTGTTTTATTGAAAATGATTTTTAGGTTAACCTTTCAGAACTGATAAAACTTGACCATTTCCATAATTTTATACCTTTTTTATGCTCGGAGCCAAATCTGGAGAATAGGGTGGATGAGGGAGCCTTTCATAGTCCAATTCATGGATTTTTGCCATGGCAACTGCACATGTGTGCACCCTTGCATTGTCTTGGTGGAAAAGAACTTTTTTCTTGGCAAAATGAGGTCGATTTTTTTTTCAAATCGTCATTGAATCGGTCCAATAAGTTGGCATAATATTCCCCATTGATTGTTCTTCCCTTTTGAAGGTAGTCAATGTGGATTATCCCGCGTGCATCCCAAAAAACAGTCGCCGGAACTTTAGTGGCTGACAAACCCACCTTGGCCTTCTTTGGCGCCGATTTACCCTTAGAAACCCACTGTTTTGACTGTTGTTTGGTCTCTGGTGTGTTGTGATGGAAAGCTTTCTCATGCCCAAGTGATCATTCAAAATTGAAACCACTGAGCCATGCGAGATCCTTACGGCTTCCACAATCTCTCGCACTTTCAATCTTCGGTCGGCCAACACCATATCGTGAATTTTTTCGATTGTTTCGGGTGTAGAGATCTCAACTGGGCGTCCAGGACGTTCGGCATCTTCAGTGCTTGTACGGCCACAACGAAATTCAGTAAACCACTTTTTTACCATTGAAATCGATGGTGCAGAGTCCCCATAGTATTTATCAAGCTTAGCCTTTGTCTCGGTAATGGTTTTTTTTCGCAAGAAATAATGCTTAATAAGCACACAAAATTCACTTTTTTCCATTTTCTCCTCAAATTAGTGAGTAGTCTGATAAAAATAGCTGTCAAACACAAACTAACTGACGCAGCAAGTCTAAATTTTGACAGGAGTCGACTGACAGATGCCTGTTGACAGGAGCAGTGTTGCTGTTTCAGTAATGAGGTCAGAAATTCAAAAAGTCACGGACTTATTGACCCGCCATGTATAAGTTATAAGTACGAGTATAAGAAAATCAGCTTAAGTGTACCAAATTTCATTAATTGACATGAGAAAGGAATTTCGATACCAAAATTCAACAAAGGGAACAGACACTGAATCGCCTGTGCTGACCATAAAAAGTAACCTTATAATACACTGTAAGATCGAAATCGAATTATGTCAAAAAAGTTAAATTAAATTCCGAAATTTCATCGACGATGTACAATTGGACTCACTCAAAAGAATTATTTTGACGTGAATTTGTTTTAAAAAAGCCATGTGAGCACTACCAATTCTCTTAGAAGTTTTTCAACCGCTAAAACTAAACAGAAATCTGTGTTCGTTGAAGAATTAATAAGACATTTATTTATTAGAAAATAGGGTAACACGGGCAAAACTACCAATATCGACTGTTTTTGGAAAGGTTCTATGTACCACAAATTGATTTGCTGGCTTTTAAGTTTTTCTAATATTAAGTTAGGTTGGCGTGGGTGTCAGCATAAATTCTTGACACAATTTATCCATAAGTTAGTCCATTGTGATATCACTTTAATCTAGTAGACTTTCTTCCTACTCCTTGAATCACTTAGAGCTTTTTAAAAAGAGTGCGAAACTACTAACTTTGAGATAGTGCCATTCTTCCTCTTCCTCGTTCATAAAGTTTCTACAGAAATCGTTTGAGAATACTCCGAGTCTCTCTGCGTGTTTACCCATTAGACAGTGCCCGGTTATGACACCTATTACGGAGCCGATGTAAAATCCGCTAAGAGATAACAGCTGTGACCAGGGGCCAAATTACCGCTTCAGTGACCGAGTGAGTGAGTCCCATCAGTAATCGAATGAAAACGTCAAATTAGGGTAATCGATTGCTCGATGACGTAAGCGGTAATGCCAAACTCATATAATTCAGTCACGTATTACTCGATAACTGATGCGGTAATTTGGCCCGAGATTTTTTTTTGCCAGACAAGTGGTGATCTTGTCTCATCTAAATTGGCATAAATTACCATGTAGCGGTGCATATACCTATACCTATATTTACTCCATATGGCAAAATAAGTTAGTGTTGTTCCACTTTTTTCAAGCTTATCAGCTTTACAATTTCCTGGAACGTTGAAGTATGTGCCATCTCCAAATGAGAGATCGGCAGGGCTGTTATAGAGTTTGTATAGAGAAAACTTTTTAAAAATCAAAAACAAAATTTCTTAACATAAAAAATAGAAAATTTAATTCTTCGCATTTTTTGTCTTAAAAACTTTTTTTGTATAACTAACGTAAGTCCGCAAGTATTTAATAAAGACTTAAATCCAAGATGGTGGCGAATTTATGTAAGTCATTTCTTGAAATAATATTTTTCATAATATAAAGGTTTCTTAAGGCTAGGCGCGAGTTACAAAAACACCTCTCTATTAAAACACTTTCCTTAAACTCATTTTTATGTATAACATCTAGTATTAGAAAACTTTGTTTTTATAAATATATATAAGAAATATATTCATATTCATTTTGACTTTGAACAATATTATTAGTCTTCTATAATTAAAAATAAAGAAAATATTATTTATTCCTTAATTGGAATCTTTAACTGGCGCAGTCTATCGGAATGCACATTTTTCAAAAGTATATATGAAAACCTGCATTAAAAGAACCTATAAAAGAAAATAAAAAGAAAAAATAGATCTTCAAGAAATATACAGAAGAAAAAAAAATCGCTTTTCATTGAAGAAGTATTCTACGAGTATCTAGAAGAAAAATTAAATCAAATCAAGATTTGGTGAATTCTCAACGAATTTTCCGCATTTTCTGAAGAAAATTATAGAAGAAACATAAAATAAATTTAACATTTGGAATCAATAGTTAACAATCAAGAGTCAAGACATCAAAATCACAAGACGAAGAAAACTTTATCGACCATTATCAAAAATACAAACAGAAGAATTTATAAACCATCAGTTACCGGAATTTTTGTTGGAGTATTCAGTTATCTACTATTTTAAGAAATAGAACTTAATGTTGGGGTGAGTCTAAATTCGGTTTTTACTTTTTGGTTATTCGCAAAAAAAAAAAATATATATATATAAACGTATAAAGTGCGTTAAACAAAATACAACATCCGAATTCACATCTAAACCTTCGAGTATTTGTTTGTCACAAGTTTTACAAGGTTAGATATATAAGGTTTTAAAGGTGATCTTCGCAGATTTCAGCAGATTATTTGTTGTTAAGAATCAATTGAAAATTTTTGCATCTTTGAAGTCGTTGATATATTAATAAAGCATAACCATGACTGAATCCGAAAATGCCGTTAACATTTTTGACGCGTTTAGAATTCCTGACGCTGTAAAGGATATACCTACCTTTGATGGCAATCCTAGATTGCTTTATGATTTTGTTAACAACGTCGAAGAGATTTTGAGCCTCATGTTACATGTAAATCCGAGCTATGCAAGGATTATTTTACGAGCTGTACGGAATAAAATCATTGGCCAAGCTAATGAAATTCTAAATATGTATGGTACTTCTCTTGACTGGAAAGAAATAAAAGATACTTTAGTTCTTCACTATTCAGACAAAAGAAATGAAACCAGCTTAATTAGAGATCTTCACAAATTGAGACAAAACCAAAATAGTGTAGAGGAATTTTATTCCAAAGTTGTGGAAATTTTTTCCACTATGATGAATCATGTAAAAATACATGAAAAACATACCAATGTCATTGAATCCAAGAAAACTTTATATAATGAAATGTGTTTAAATACTTTTTTGACAGGATTAAGAGAACCTTTAGGCTCTACAATCAGGGCAATGCGTCCGAAGGTCTTGTCTGAAGCTTTCAAGTATTGTTTAGAGGAACAAAATTGTACGTATTATCAACATATACATTTCCAGACAAATACAAAAAATTACAGAAATCGCATCTTCCAATCAACACATCCTTCAAATCATAATAATACACAATCAAAATATCATCAACAGAACAAACCATTTTTTCATAAAAACTCACAAACAGAATATAAATCCGTAAATCCATTCGATGAACAATACACAAATACTTCAAATGACTATGCTCATCATTCTGGTTATTCTCCAAACAACACTTCATCGAATTTTTACAAAATTAACAATAATCCAAATTTTGGATACAAACAAATTTCAAATATTCCTATGGACTTATCTAGCGGAAATACAAATAGAGTATCCAATAGATCTTTTAGATCAAATAACTATCCTCAAAAACATAACCAATTATACAACGTTGAAAGCTATTATCAGGACATTCAAAATTCTAAAATAAAGTCAGCATTAGGTCAACCGAAGGACCAGTTAGAAAATTTACATCCATTAATAAATTCTAATGAATCATTTGACGCTGAGATAGACGACCAAAATTTTTGTCTACCAGCCTCGGAAAATCAATAGGCTACATAGATCTTAACAATTTCAACTCAAACCTTCTTCCTTATATCACTATTTCTAGCTTAAACGGTAGTAAACTTAAATTCTTAATAGACACTGGGAGTAACAGATCTTTTATCAGCCCAAAAATAGTAAAAAATATGAACACTTTTCCCATAAAACCTATAGAAATTAAAACAATATTTAAATCGCATTTCGTTGACAGACAAATTTTATTTAATAGTATTTCGGAATTAAATTCAAAACAAAATGTGTCGTTTCTAGTTTTTGAGTTTCACGAGTATTTTGATGGTCTTTTCGGTATAGACATTATGCAAAACTTTGGCATGAAAATTGATCTAAAAAACTCCATTTTAGAAACCAATAACGTACAAATTCCTATACAGTTTAAACCAAATGTAATGTCCGCAACTTATGTAGTTCCAGCGTTTACCAAAAAGATATGTTATTTACCAGTCGATGTTGAGTCAGGTAGTATTTACATTAAAACGACAATTATTCAAAATAATTTGATCATACCAGAAGGAATATATCAATCGAAAGACTGGTTCTCATATATTGAAGTTATTAACAAATCCAATGTTGAACAGATATTTGTCATTGAACAACCTTTAAAATCAATAAGTCTAAACAATAACTCTTTTATAGAATCAAATAGCTTTTCTATTACCAGTTCTAATGAAAGTTTAAAAAATATAGATTGTAGTATAAATACTGATCATTTAAACAAAGAGGAAAAACAAACATTGGTTAATCTGATCAAAAAGTACAATGATATATTTTTCCATGAAGGACAAAATTTAACCTTTTCCAATGAAATTAAACACGAGATAATAACAAAGGATGATGCTCCTGTGTATAGTAAATCTTACCGTTATCCCTATGCATTAAGAGACGAGGTTCAAAAACAAATCAGTGAACTGCTTGACCAGAATATTATTCGTCCAAGCTTTTCCCCTTACTGTTCCCCCATTTGGATAGTTCCAAAAAAAAAAGGGAAAGATGGGAAGGAAAAATGGAGAATGGTAGTGGATTATCGCAAATTAAATGAAAAAACTGTCGACGATAAGTACCCTTTTCCAAACGTAAACGAAATTTTGGACAAACTCGGAAAATGTCTTTACTTTACTACTATTGACCTTGCCTCTGGATTTCACCAGATAGAAATTAAATCCGGAGATGTGGCCAAAACAGCATTCTCTGTTGATAACGGGCATTATGAGTTTGTCAGGATGCCCTTTGGCTTGAAAAATGCCCCAAGGACACTACAACGTGTTATGGATCATGTTTTAAGAGGACTTATTGGTAAAATCTGCTTGGTGTATATGGATGATATTATCATCTTTTCCACCTCTTTCCAAGAACACGTTGAAAGTCTAAAAACGGTATTTGAGAGACTACAAAATGCAAACTTTAAAATACAACTTTCTAAATCAGACTTTTTTTGTAAGGAAGTATCTTTTCTTGGACATATTGTGACATCAGATGGAATAAAACCAAACCCTGATAAAATTCAAGCAATTAAAAAATATCCATTGCCTAGGACGGTGAAAGAAGTCAAGTCTTTCCTTGGTCTTTTAGGCTATTATCGAAAATTTATAAAGGATTTTGCTAATTTGACAAAACCAATGACTCAATGTTTACGAAACGGAGAAAAGATTGTGCTCAATTCCGAGTACATAAATTGTTTTGAAACCTGTAAGGTTTTATTAAGTAACAATCCATTACTCCAGTACCCAGATTTTTGTAAACCATTCAACCTTACAACGGACGCAAGTAATGTTGCAATTGGTGCTGTGCTTTCACAAGGCTTAATTGGTTCGGACAAGCCAGTTTGTTACGCAAGTCGGACTTTGTCCAAATCAGAAC
This sequence comes from Chrysotoxum bicinctum, assembly GCA_911387755.1. Taxonomy (NCBI): domain Eukaryota; kingdom Metazoa; phylum Arthropoda; class Insecta; order Diptera; family Syrphidae; genus Chrysotoxum; species Chrysotoxum bicinctum. The sequence continues at coordinate 9,668,441 of OU426988.1, read as the reverse complement.
AAAATTACAGCACTATTGAAAAAGAATTATTAGCGATAGTCTGGGCTACGAAATATTTTCGACCTTACCTTTATGGTAGGAAATTTCAAATTGTGACAGACCATAAACCACTAACTTGGCTTTTCTCTTTAAAAGAGCCAAATTCAAAGCTGGTACGTTGGAGACTCAAACTCGAAGAGTTTGACTATTCCATTGTATACAAAAAAGGTCAACAAAATATGAATGCAGATGCTCTGTCTCGAATCCAAATAAATGTGAATGAAGCTAATGACAATTTAGATGCTATTTCCATTCAAAACAATATTGATGAATCAGAAAGTATTTCTACAGTTCATTCAGCTCTTGAAAATATAAACGATGGTATTCCTATTTCCGAACGACCTATCAATGAATTTAGAAATCAAATAGTCATACTTAAAAATGCGAAACGCAAAAAGTTATCAGCGATATTACAAACCCCTTTTGAACAAAAAAGAAGATATATGATTGAACATAACAGCCCTACGAATAAAGAGACTATTGTATTTATTTTTGAAAACTACATAATACCTAGAAAACTTACGGCAATATTAACGGATGATGAGACTTTTCAATCTGTTCAAAGTGTATTTTCGCAATATTTTTGTAATTCTGCTATTAAGTTAGTAAGATGTAAAACCATGCTTAAGGACATAATTGACATTGACGAACAACAAGAATTAATAAGAGATTATCACAATAATTCTCACCATAGAGGCATAGCAGAGACTTTAGAACACTTGAAGAGACAATCATATTTTCCAAATATGAAAAATATAATAACTAGAATAATAAATAGCTGTGATATATGTCATAAGTTTAAATATGATCGTAAAGGAGTCAAATTAAAATACGCAGTAACTGAAACACCATCACGACCACTTCAAATAGTTCATCTTGATATATATTTTGTAAGCAAAGAACATTTTTTAACAATCATAGACAAATTTTCAAAATTTTCTTGTGCATATTTAATTTCGAGTCGTAATAGTTTCAATATAGTAAAATCTTTGAGACATTTCTTTTCCCACCATGGTGTACCTAGAAAAATCGTTACGGACAATGGAAGTGAATTTATTTCAACCTTCTTTAAGGACTTTTTAAATACTTATAATATCGACCATCACACAATTTGTGCAAAAAGCTCAAATGGTAACTCTCCAATAGAACGATTCCATTCCACACTCACAGAAATTATACGTATCATTCAATCACAAAACAAACAAAAACCAATCGCGGAAATTGTTGATGAGGCAGTTTTAACATACAACAATTCAATACACTCCGTTACAAAACTTACACCTTTTGAATTGCTTTCAGGACACATTAATAAAAAACAACCATTTTTCACAACTCCTACTAAATACACCGAGCAAGAATATTTAATAAATCATATACAAAACTATAAAAATTTGACAAAGCTCATACATGAACAAAGTCTTAAAAACAAACAGGTTTTAATTGCTAAATTAAATAAAACAAGGAAAACACCCCCAGATTTTAAACCTGATGAAATTATATACGAGCAAGATGATAGAAGGAACAAGTTAGCTCCTCGGTTTAATGATCACATTGTTGTAAGAAATAACATATTGACTGTAAATACCAATAAAAGAAAAGTACATAAACAAAAAATTAAACCAAATCGTAAAATAATCCCATCCTAGCTTCAAAAAAAAAAAAAATTTGTTGAGGCTTCTGAGGATCATTTAAAATACATATATGTATAATATTTAACTTACATATATTATTTACTTTATTTTCATTCAATGTTTTATTTTCATGTTGTATTCTGTTTGATTAGCTTTTTTTGTTTCTTATCCATCAACCAAAAAGTTAGACATCGAGTTTGGATGAACTTCAAAAAATCGTAATATTAACTTTTCTATTATTATTTTTAGTTTCTATTATAATTGTATAACCTCTTATTATTGTTAATATTATATTAATAATACACTTTTATAAAATAACATAACTTTAAGTTATTACTTTATACTTAAGAGGGAGGAGTTACAAAAACACCTCTCTATTAAAACACTTTCCTTAAACTCATTTTTATGTATAACATCTAGTATTAGAAAACTTTGTTTTTATAAATATATATAAGAAATATATTCATATTCATTTTGACTTTGAACAATATTATTAGTCTTCTATAATTAAAAATAAAGAAAATATTATTTATTCCTTAATTGGAATCTTTAACTCGCGCACATTCAATTTTTAGTTGCAGAACTGTTTGGTTGCTTAAGCCTAGTACGCAGATCGAGACAAGACAAATTTTATCTCTACAATTTTAATCTCTACAAAACGTTTCCAAATCTCGCGCAAAAGTTTGAATTTAGAGAGATAAAATCTAATTTAATGTGTATTGTTGTCTCACAAAAGTTGTTCATACCTTTTTGTAATCTCCTTTTGATGCTTTTAAAAAGCACCTTTTACATAAAACCAGTTTTGACAAAAATCTCTTTCGCAAATACGTTGGCTGTCAAAATTTGTCCCGCAAACAAATGTTTGTATCATTCTTTTTCCTGGCAAAATTTAGTGGAGACATTTTGTACAGCAATGCACAAAAGTATGAATTTTGCGCGGGAACTGCGTACTGCTCGAAAAAATATCCAAGACAAAATTTGTCCCAGGAAAAAAATGTATGGGAGACAAAACTTTTCCCGATCTGCGTACTAGGCTTTATAGAAAACAGATGAACTATTTGGTTGAATGTCCGCGCAGGTGCATATAATTAAAATTTTAAGAAAGTTTTTAAAAAGTGTTGAAAATGTACTGAAAATGTTTTGCAAATTGGGTTATCTTAAGTGTATTCGATATTTTGATTGTAATACAAGATTAAGAGCCTTGAAGATTTTGGGATAGTTAAATAAAGAGATTTTGAGTGTTCAGGATAGGGTGATTCTCAATGGTTGCCCTTCGACATTATGTTTTTAATGTGGCTGCATTGCTTCAGTTTTGTTTACATCTTTCGTCAATTACTATAATCTGTTCAAGACTTTATATTACTAACAACTAAATTCGAAAGAATAAGTGAAAGAAAAAGGCCCTTTATTTGTCTTATTATTGATATTTTATGTTTTATTCTATATATTTCAAAAGACTTTGATAAAATTGTTTGTAGTTTCTCAAAAGTTCCCGAAATTTGTAAAATATCAAAAGAATAGTTATTGTCTTTCCAGAAAATTTTACAAATTTGCACTTGAAAAGGAAATGATAGATGCTACTTTTAGCAAACCGAATCATCGAATCAAGTATCAGTTTGGCCTCAAAAATATTTGGAAGAAATTTTCATTCCCTTATTGCGTTTTGGTGACAAAATCACTTTTTATAAATTATACCTGGTGCGAAACTTTTGTCCAATTCTGCAATCAAGCAAACATTACCAAAACCTTGTAGAAGTTTGGCAGCAACGGTGGCAAGACAATCGCAACGCAATTGAATAGGAAGTTTCTTTTTAATATTTTCTGCGTAAATTTTTTATACAAACATTTTAACCCTCCATTTAACCCAGAAACATTGTGAAATTTGGCTTTTGTAATCGAGTTGTATCGAAAACATTTACTAGAGTGCGCATTTCCATTCTTTCAAAAGCCCATAAGTGAACACTTAGTATAGTTCCAGCATGCTTAGACCCCACAGTAACATAAAAAAAAATTTTGTGTGTACTGACGTACGCGCGGTTGAAGTAAAACTTCTTTTTCCTCAAGCAAAGCTTCTGTAAGATTATAACCTACGAACAAACATTTTGTATTCTAAAAACATGTCGCTGTCTTTGACTGATAACGTGACGGTTTGACATGTCACTGACAGCTGCATAGAGAATTTTTTACCCCCAACGCCGGAAAAGAAGTTTTACTTCAAAAAATTGAATGTGCGCGCCTAGCCTTAAATGAAATCGAGAAGAAAAGTACAAAACTCCCATACCACTTGACAAGCAAGTTGCATCGCTTTGTTTGTAGTACCCTAGGGCTGCACGTGCAAGTATTGGCAAGCATGTTGTAATCTTGTAATGTACACAAGTATTTCTTATTAACCCGTAGAAACCCGAGCAACTTAGTAATCACCTGGCATTAATTCAGTATCCAGGCAACTTGGAAAGCAAGTACACTGACAGCGGCACTCTTGTAAAATTAATTATTAAAGTATTTGATTGATTAGTCGGGTGACGTTCAAATTTATAAATACCAAAACAAATGTCGGTGGCGTGTGCGATTAAGCGAATAAATATTATTAAAAAGTATAATTTCAAAACTTTCAGGCAACCTGATGGTCATATGGCATGCCGTCTATGACAGCAAGAATACAAATGGTAGTGGATATACCCAACTTTTTGGCCAGTACTTTGTATGCGAGGGTTAGGTGTTGGTAAAATTTATTTGGATTGCAATATGCTTGTCAATAATTATTCGTGTTGCATAGCCATTGCGCGTCTGAACCTATAGTTTTATGTTTATCTTTGAATGCAGCCATTTGAAATATGTAAATTCTAAATTGTATCCAACTTCATGTTATAATTACTTTGTATTCTAAAAACATGTCGCTGTCTTTGACGGATGGCGTGACGGTTTGACATGTCACTGACAGCTGCATAGAAATTTTTTTACCTCCAACGCCGGAAAAGAAGTTTTACTTCAATAAGAAAAACCCAAACGCAATTGTTCCTTTCTTCCTCTTTTTTTTTTAAAGCCAAGTAAGACCTATTTGACTCTGTTGAAGGATTTCTCCAAGTCGTTGAATTTGAAGGTTCGACGGATAAAGTAATTATTTGAAAGTAAAATTGCACACGAAATGTAGATATCAAGAAATTACATTAAAAATGTGGTTTATTATTTATTGGCGTCACGAATATTCTTACCCGCACCATAGACAACAAATTTCCCATACTAAATCCGAAGCAAACTGACTCATTCACAAAGCGTAGGTCATTTACCGCATATTCACATTAATTACTTACGAACAAACGGTACCTATAGATTTAAAAGATTTAAAACTAAACTGCCACTTTAAATGGAAATATTGCTCCTGTGGGGTAAAGTTGTTCGTATAACTATCTAAGCCTACAAAACTCATACATATTCCTCCTGCCATATAGTGAAACAGCTATCTTTATAGCAACCATGCACTCCAGTTTACTGCTATCCGTCGTTAAGTTTTATAGATTTCCATTGAAATTGCCATGCAAATTAGTCACACGTCTTAATGTTTTGGTCGTGAGTGCATGCTTAGCCTGCCATGCTTCAGAGTGCGCCACCAATATGTAAGTATGCGCCAAGCCAAACTTCCCTAGGTTTCCCGGAGTGCATTCGACATCAACTCACTGTGTCGGTCGTTTAAGAAAAGCAAAACCTAAAAACAAACCGCAAATGCTCACTTTTTAAGAAAAAAAAAAAAAACTATTTTTTTTTAATTTATTGCAAATCTTGACATCTCTCATTGAGCAAATGACCCCACTCTATCTGATTTCTGATGTCGATGTCTGAACTTGTGGAGAAATCTATGTTGAGTGTGGTAATGCTTATTAAATTTAACTAAACGACATCGTTAAAAATTTGAGACGGATCGTAATGGGATGAATACACTTTCTCACTTATATTTACTTCAGAAAGAATTTTATTTTGTGTCAAGAGTTGGTAAAAAGGCAAGGAAATAAATAGCTAACGAGTTTTCCAGGAACTAAGAAGCCTTTTCTTTATAGTCTGGGAGATATAGTTACATTTTGACAAGTGATTTTCATGGGTCGTTTTCAATTTTTACTTGTATATGTATGGTAACTACGAGAGCCCAAGGTTCTTTGTCTTGCTTCACTCAGTAAAATTTTACATAAATATTTAAAGTTTTTTTCATTTTTGCAAAAAAATATTCTTTGAAAACTTTTTTTAAATATATCTAAATTCAGTGAGGTGTATAATTTTTGAGATATTCAGTATTAATACATTTAAAAAAAAGCGAAATTCATAATGACTTGCGCAACTGGAATCCTGAATAAAAATATTTGCAGTAAGTTCTAGTGTATCTTCTGCGTCCTAAACAATTAATTCTTGGAAAAGAAAACCAAGCTCATTTGAATCAGTTAGTATTTCTCAAACAAATTTTCATTTTTATTAACTCAAATTATTATTGTAATGTAAAATGGAATTTAAAACGAATACGTTCCACAATCTTTTGCATCTCATGTTTTAAATTGAATAATACACATCAGTGCTTTACTAGCTTTAATACCTATAGTAGCCGTGTTTTTTTGAAAGAGTGAATAGACAAGTTAGCAAAATTTTACATGCAAAACAATAAAAACATCAAGAGTGAATATAATTTAGTCAGCAATCAGAGTGCATATAGAATGAATAAAAATTGTTGATATGTTGAGATGTAGATGGCGCTTAAATCGAGTGCAGAAAAACATTTGCTTGGTACTGGGATGTGTTCTGGAATACATCTTTTTTTCTCAGAGATTTTTATTATGTCAAGACAATTGAAAATAAAGCTTCATGTCTATTTTGTAAAAGACGTACAAAAAATCTCAAATGTCAATTGATTGAAAAACTTCTGAAAAATCCTAATTTTTTCACCGAAAAATCGAAATTTTTGGATTTTTTTTTTTGTTCAGGAAAATTGCGATTTTAGGGCTTTTGGAAAGCATCTAGAACGAAATACTCTAAATAGGTCAAAATATAGTAAGTATATTATCCATCTATACCAAGCCATAAACTGTCAAATTCCATTGGAAGATGGCTGAGATCTCGATGAATTTAAAAACATCTACATCTACATCTGAATTTTTTTAAAAGAAAAATCGATTTTTTTGCTCATTAAAATTAAAATTTAGGGGCTGACAAAGTTCGTGTCAAACTTTGAGAATAAAAGAGAGTGAATATCAAAGTTACTATAATCGTTTTTTTTTCAATTTTCTTTACTGAGTGGCTATTAATTTTTCATAAAACACGGATAGTGTTGAAATCCTAAAAAAACTTCAAAATAAAATGTGTGGATTTTAAATATAATAATTTCATGCTTATAGTTTTCTATAATTATTGTTAAGTTTGCACCAAGCACAGGTCAAACTAGAATTTAAGATCACACAAACTTGTAATATACCACACTTCCTTTTTTTTATAATTAGCGCGCACTCAAGGGGTTATTACTACCCTTAAAATGATTAACACAGTACGAGCGTTAGGAAAACAAGGAAGGGTTTAAAAGGAGATACCGATGCACATTAGTTTTAAATTTTTGATTTTTTTTTAATTATACTACAAAGTCTGCACTTTCTAAATATTTGGGGTGCTTGCCTCACTTTGGATTTTAAAAAAATCAATTCATTTCGACTACTATGGGTGGGGAGTAAAAGTGTTGGGCTAAAAAATGTTAAACTTAAATGGTTGAGCATCTGTTATCTGAGATCAAATAATGTAGAAAAGTAGAGATATGCTTAATTTCTTCTTTTTTGACAACAAAAGCACAGAAAACTGAGAGCTTTGCTTCCGTTCTCTCTATGTTTTTGGGCACTAACTTCTCAAAATTTAATAGAGAAAAGCAATTTTTGAAATTTCAAATCGATCAGTTTTCAACCTCTCACTGTTTTTTCGAATCGAAATGAGCCTATTTTTAAGGGGGCTCGGGCTGGGATAAAATATTACCCCAAATTTGTTGTAATGCATTAGGCTTTGTATGGAACAATAAAGTTCAAAGCATCCTGTGATGCATTCTAATTTTTGTACAGACTGATTTTTCCCACTTAATGAATATGAAATTTGTGTGTACTTAATTTTCTTAGTCAGTTATTCACTAACATGAGAGTGTAGTACTTATTCCATGTGAAAATGAATCAATGAGCGATCAAAATCATGAGCGTGAAATTTTTAAAATTACCTTCCACATCTAATGTTTAAAATCAAAGCGCTTTAAAATTTCACGCTCAAGATTTTGATCGCTCATTGATTCATTTAAATAACATTTTTTCTTACTATCTCACTTGATATAAGTAATCAAAAAAAGATTGTGGAATGCATTCACTTTTAATTTCGTAACAGGTGTGTATTACGCTACAGCCCTATAGGATGCACAAACCGAGTGGAAATTATATTATCCGAGTTTGTATTTGAAAAAAATCATATTAAGTCCAAAATGTTACACTTTTCGGAAGCTTCATAGCATGATGCGTGAAACAAATTGTGGAACGTACCTATACATTTTTCATATCCACTTGAGGTAAAAACACAACTGAATAGGTAAATCATAAGTTTATTTTTAAAAACCTAAAGTTAGTCGATATGCATATACATATATTTTATTTTTGATCCTTAATACGTACGAGTATTTCACTCTATGGGCGTGTGAAAAAAGTGGAATACGTTCAAAACGCGCTATGCCTATTTTTGTACCTTGTAATAAATGACAAAGTATAAATTTGAAGTTTATTTGAAACATTTTAACTTTAGTCCATCGGTTAGTTTAGATTTTAGAAATCAAGCGCTCTGGAGTGCAATGTTTGTTTTATTTTCACTCAAAGTGATCTAAGATCGAAACATTTTGAAGGAAGTGAATTTGAATCATGCCTTGCACATGAGCTGCGACTACCCCGTGCGAATAAATCTTTTTTAAAAGTTTCGATAGGAAATATACACTTAATTTTTTTTAAATGTTTGTCAAATTTAAATAAAAAAAATTGTTTAAATTGCAAATTTTTGTATTTTAATAATTTCTATGCGACCAATGTCTCAAATTGCCTGCTAAATCTCTAATACGCAATCCATAACATCAGGACTCATTTCACAATCTGGCGAATAAAAAATTCGTTCGAATTTAAAAAAATAATTTGGTAGCCCAACTTTTCGAGAACAACCAAGCCTGGTGACTTAAAAGTCTGAAGCATTCTTGTGTGCGTTTGTCGACAGGAAAAGAGAACACGAACTCTAATTTGAGAATCACTTTTTCATGGCAAGAGATACTTTTGAAGAACCTATCCCTTACTCAGGAAGCAGTAAACCTAAAAAAACATTTTTGTTCTTAGGTGAAATTAACTGGGAATCGATCATCCGAACTTTGGCGTGACGGCTTAACCCACTAACAAACGTCACTACATTTCAAATTTAACCTTAAAATTTGTTTAGTACCTACTCCTTTTATTTATTCTAATTACATATATGACAGTTCACAGCTGTCGTTGACCAAAAAACTTTCTCATGTGAATGAAATGTCAAAAATTTTGACCAATCTTAATTCGCAATTCAATGGTCGTTTCTGATATGCAAGCGACTAGCTTAAATTCATGGCTAAATTTTGTGGTAGCAGTCGTTGTCTCATTCATATAATATCCTTGTTCCTTCATTACAAAACTTAAACAAAAACAATATTTTGAGCTAATGTCAAAAAGAAATTTTTCAAGAGTATCTTTGGTCATTAGCCATTCCGAATCGGCAGAAAATTGTAGGTCCCACCATTGCTCCAAACACAACACAACACAGAAATGGTTGAGAGTTGAACGTAACTTGTAAGTCATCAGGCTTAGGCTCTCTATGAGCCGTAAAGGCCTCTAATTTTATTTTATTTAATTTCTTATCAGGAAATATGATATCTCAAGCGTAGATATAATTTCAATTTCTACCATGCACAAATACTAGTATATAGCGCCTCTATGTGTGAATTGAAGCAATAATTTTATGTGACTGACCTAAATGAAAGGGTTCAGCAAAGGAAATAGAAGCGTAGTTCACACTTTGTAAACTATAGAAAATTATTTTTTTCTACAAAATACAATGACAGTTTTTGAGCTCGCAAATTGATTTAACCAATTTACCATAAACTATTTATTTTTATTCTTTAAAAATGAATCAAATCTTAAAAGGATAAGTCCCTAAACTAACTTCAAAAAACGAGTCCCATTTTGTTTAAATTTTATAATGGTTTTCAACTCAGTTTCCTTTTTTTCACAGAAGAGACCGCTCGTGAGAGGGTTAAAAATTAAAATGGGTCTTATCTATGAATTTCTGCATTGAATAAATATTTCTAAGGAAATGACATTATGGTATATAAGACGAATATTGTGAATTTTTGTCTCTGTGAACATTTTGACAGATTTTCATTAAATTCATTAAAATTTGACATTTTGTTAGTTTCAGTAAAAAAAAAAATCTACCAAAGAACGGTCTTTGTGTTCTTCTGGGATGGAACTCTAATTACCTCTCATAATTTTGTTTCTTTAGTTTTATTTGTTTACCTCAACTATTTTGCATAATAAAACCACATTCTTCCGAACTGATCAACGCACAAGAAAATCTCTGATCGAAAAAAAATAAGGAGAACTTTAAATTTATTGCGCAATTTCAAATGACAGCGTCACGATACAACACTATGTCAATCGTCGTCGTTTTCGTTTTGTTTCCCTGCCTCGATGATTCTCTGGACAGTCTGTATTCTGGATACCCCATAATAACAAAAATGCTTGGATGAAGATAAGATCAATAAAACGGGTAAGATGCCAGCGCAGCGCAGCTCAGTGAAAAATGTGGCTGCTTATCGAAATTAGTTGCTGCATGTGCGCAAGCGCACACACGAAGATCTTTTCTTATATAGCATTACATCCATGTGGTTATCCCAGCTTGTTTTGTACTGCCATAAACCCCGAGTCCCTAATAACCTGGCTCAATCTTCGAATCTTCTGTATCTGTATAAGGTAGTTCCCGTTGATCACTTGTAGAGGGTGACACTTTATTGTGTCGTTTGTTTGTTTTGTCTTACAAAACTTACACACACATCAGATTATCGATGTGTTTTTTTTCGTATTGATTGTTGTTGTTTTCTTATAGTGTTTTTTTTTTTTTTTGTTTTCTTATAAAATAATAATAATTACCATGGAGATCTATGGACTGATCAGTTTATTGGAAATTTATTGGATTTTTTCAGATTTTTATTGTTGGTGTATAATAAGTCTTTTTTAATGGGGACTTTTTGAGATCAGAATCAGCAGCACCGCTCCGCGTCGCCGTCGGGTGAGGTGATAAATTCTATTTGACACGATTTTTTTAATTCAATTAACTTACGGGTTATTTTGTTATTGAAATTACAAAAATTGAACAAATTGTATAGTATACCTAGTTACTTGCTTCTGTGGTAATGTAAAATGAATTTTAACTTAACATTTCTATCACCGACAAAATGTGACAGCCATTACTTTGGTGAAACTGACAAAAGCATGAATAAAGAGCGTTTTTTTTTTAGGGAACTTTGTGCTCATTTTAGATTTTTAAAGTATAATTTTATTTGACTTTTTGTGAATATTTCTAAATTGGGCCATTTTTGTCAACGTCAATTTGCACGTCAAATGAACGTCATTTTTTGACAGAAATATTGTTATAGTCAAATATGCTTTTGTTCTGCTGCATTAAATCCGTCACATCAATCAATTTTCTTGCAAACGTATTTGACGTTTACGAACACCTTCTCTGGAATATCAATGTTTTTGTCGTCAACTCAATTTTTTAATCGCAGAGTTGTGTCGCAGATAACGTTATCAAACTTTAACAAACTACGTTATCGAAAAAAATGCTTCTGCATACAAATTTGGGTTTTCGAAAAATTGACTCTAGCAGTTTGCGTTTAAGGATATCTTGCGATTGTATTTTCGAAACAAATAACCTTTTTGAAAATGACCTTGTACATATTAAGGGGAGGTTCTCGTTTTTCAGTGTCAGAAATGACACTTTTTCATGAATTTTTTTTTTCATGGAAAGAATGATATAATCAAATCAAATTTTTTTTTAATTGTTTATTGTCATATGTATGTATTCATGTCGATTACAGAATTCGCAGAATTTTACTCCCAGTGAATTGACTACATCCGTTGACCTTTCGCATCCACTGTAAAACTGAATTATGAAATTCGCCGGATAAACTACATTGTCGATTTCTAAAATTACCTTATCATTTGTGAACTTTCGTATCGACATTGTGAGCTACAGATATTTAGTCAACCGGCCTAGGTTTTTTTTTTTTTAGATTTCTGGCTCTCCGATTGCGTTGTTAGTTGTCCGTTTTCTATTAAAATTTGTTAAACAAACACTAACAAACACTTTAACATTCAGTGTAATAAGCTTTCCATTGTTTATTTTCGTTTAATCAAAAATTCACTTCAGATTCGTCTCGAAATTGGTGCGAATGTAAAATGATAGAAATTTTATGGAGTGCGAATGGAGTGCGAATGGAGTGCGGATGGACTGCGGATTTAGTAATACCAGATAAGATAAGTTGAACAGAATGTCGGTGGTGCAGGGATTGTTAGCGCGTTCCTTCAACTTTATTTCGTCGGATTCAGTAATAGGAAAAGTTTGGAAATTTATTGAAACTGTCGCTTTAGCTCATTCGCCGAATTCTGCATTAAGGGTGATGAAGTAAAAAAAATAATTCTTTCATCAAAAAATACCGGGCCGGTACCTCCAAGAAAAGTTGTTCGCTGTTGGCCACTCTAGCTCCTGGAAAAATGATCGAAATTTAAAAAATCAAAGTTTTTTTTTATAAAATAGAAGAGTGTAGTTAGAGTCTGGACCAAAATAATTGCCCAAAATCAAAAATTTTAAAAAATGGCCTACGCTTGAATTTTAGTGTTCGTTTTTCCACTTTTTTCGCTCTTCTGAGCGCTGTACAAAAAAAAAGTTTTTGAAAAAATTATGACGATCCGTCAAGTAGTTTTAAAGTAATCGTGGCCAACAGTTGGAAAAACGTGGTTTCGAGAAAAACGCGTTTAAAGTTTTTTTTCGAGTCATGGCTCATGTGTCGACACCTGGTGGTTCATGTGTCATGTGTCTAAGTGTCGACATGTGTTGACATCTGGTGGCCCATACGGTACCTCTGCTTACCATGGTATGGATATATGTATAGGCGCCAAATTCAAAAATATTTATGTAAAACATGCTATGCTCAAAATACCGCTAAATGTCAATTTTCGAGACAAAAAGCTAGGTCTCGTGTTTTTGTTCTATAAATTTAAAAAAAAAGTATTCGGACAAACGGTTTTAGCTACATATTCTACAAATATTTTACTAGAAAATGGAAATGGAAAAAAAATGCATTTTTGGTCGCCGAAAAAGGAGAACCTCCCCTTAACAGCATTTGTTTAATAGAATCAATAAATGTAAGTTTCATTAAATTGAAGATTTTAACCTTTGTGAATAAGTGAAAGATGCAGATATTAAGTTAATTCAAATTTTTGTTTTCATTATTTCCACATGTCAAGTGGCCATAATAGTATATCAGTTGAATATTAGACGAGAACTTTGCACAGATTATAAATTTGCCAATGTTTCTTTATGTACAGGCTGAATTCGCTTAGAGATACAGAACGTAGAATTATATAAATATACGCTTCTGAAGGTTTCTGATGTCTTGCACTCGAATCCGAAGTGAGAAATATTCTATGATGTCACGTTTTTTAAATGTTCCAATTTTAAAATTTAAAAAAATCGTTTGTGCGTGTTTTTGACAAGAATGGTGGGGTCTCACTTACAATTTCTCTGGCTTTGCAACTATGTTTTCTTTAATTTTTGGTTGGAGTCGCTTGGAATTGAACCAAGACCTCCGGCATGAGGTCTGTAGAATGTACTAATAATTATGGTAGTTGAATACTACAAAGAATTTAATGCCAACCTAAAAACTTGACAGACAATTTAATTTTTAAAAAGTATTCAGTAAACTTGCAATAATTTACACTTTTTGTGAACTCATTGAGCACTATTTTATTGAGCACTATCTGAGCTAATATTTTAACAACACATTGGTGTTTTTATGCTTAGTTAATGGTGCGAGTATTTCAATACATCGGTTGAGAATCCAGTGGAAGAGTGACTAATATCAACTGAAGTTGATTTAGAGTAGAAAGCATTGGAAATTTTATGTTTTTTCGTATGTGAGTGCGAGACATTTATAGCAGGACCCTCATCAATTTTCTAGGCTGCAATACAAAATTTGGTAGTAAATATTACAATGTTACTATCACGTCTCCAACAAACTTTACAAATATCTGTTGAATGGTGTTTTGAAAACCTTGCTTTAATTATTAAGCCCTTTTTAGACGATCAGTTATGAATGCAGTGTATTTAGACGTCACACAGTGGGTCCTCTCCATACACATCAGTGCTCAAAATACAGTTTTTTATGTTTGTCTTAAAAAAAAAAAAAAAATGTATAGTTAATAAGCATATTTTAGCACATGTCATTTGTAAGTATTATTTTTCCTCTCTGGCCAAGTTACGGTACATTCAAGTTGACTCTTTGTCATTGGTTTTTATTAGACATGCGCAAGTTTTAATTTTGTGTAGTTTTATTTTATTTTTAAAAGTTAACTTCGTTAAACAAAAAAAAATTAAAAATATGTTGTTTGTTCAAGAAGGCATGTAGATTGTAAATACATTTTAATTTTCGTTTGAAAGGTGTTACTTAGTGTATAAAATACCGGTTTTACTCACGGGTAATAAAATTTTTAAAATGATTTTTTTTAATTAGCGCAGAGAACTTTTAAATCTAAGTAAGTATACAGTATGAAAGAAGAAATATTTGTTATTAAAAATCCGAAGACAGAAGTAAAAATTTGGTGCGCCAGTTTGAAATATCACTGTTTGAGTTCGCGACAAAAAATTTTGGTAGTGGATGTTTAGCTAAAATATGAGTATGTGGGCTTATAGGTATGTTTATCATGATATCAAATCCGAAAATTCCGGTAGGTTTTTTTTCAGCCAGGGGTGAAGTTCAAAACTATATATTTTTCCTATCTTTGTTCCAGGAATGTAACCACTTATATAAATATAAAATTTAAATATGCAATTTGATGCTCTGTAATTAAACCTAAGCTAACATACCGGAATGTTGCCCATCCGACTGATGGAACTTAAAATATAAGCTTTTTAGTGATTCATATCTAATTTTTTGTGAATTTTTCGCTTAATATAAGATGGGTTTTCAGATATATGCGGAAAGATTTACATAGGTGTTTTTTCCTAGAAACAGCTCGACTTAACGTGAAGCTCTGTCCTTCGTATCCCATGACCACAAGTCTGCACCAAATTCTTATCAATGAAAGTGAAATAATGACTCACGCCCTACGTCCAACTCCAAATAGAAATAGAGATTTTCATATATCGGCAACAATTCAGCGGGAAGACATCACACAAAAAAAGAAGGATAACATGTGGAATGTTATAAACAGGTCGTTTATCTCTGCCAATCCCTTGATAACATCGCGCACAACGACAGTCATTCACCCAAAAATGTTTTATCCTGAATACATAAATATGTTACTCGAAGAACAATTGTTTTCTTAAAATAAATCTTTCAATAACCTTGAAAATGTTTACTATGGTCAGAACTATATTCATTATTAATAATATTTTCATTTTCAACAGCAGCAGTAAGTATCTATTTATAACAGTTATTAGAATTTTAAACAAGATTTTGAATTTTGAGCACTGCTTAGTATGAAGGGGACCCACTGTGCGTCAGTCCGGTGTTCAGTTGAGCTTTCATTTATTTGTGAGTAGTCGAAATTCAGAAGAAATACATTTTGTAGGAGATGAGGCATTTGCTCTACGACGCAACTTCTTGAAACCATTCAATAAAAAACAGTTAAATTTTGATCGCATAGTTTTTAACTATAGATTATGAAAAGCTCGACGCATTATTGAGAATGCATTTGGCATTTTATCAAATAGATACCAAATCTTTCTATCTGCTATAAATTTAAAAATTAAAAATGTTAAAATTGACCAAGCTGAAAGAGATCCAGCAAAAGTACCACGGATTTGGCGCGTACACATATGTAATTCTTCCCTATTCCACTTTTGTTTGAGCGCTCTATTTTTGTCAGCTCTTTATTATGCGCAGAACGAATTATGTTAATCTTTGCCCTGATCTTTGCCTTCGTCGCTTCTGTATGCACCTCTTTTGTTTTTGCAGCAACATATTGTATGTTGCTTCTCTTTTCACTGAATTGTGATAAAAAGGGTCACCGCCAACTGCAATTGAAATGACGACAAAACTGACAACTGAACTGAAACGTATTTACACATCAGTTTAACTGATAACTGAACTGACAACTTATGGGAATTCCATCAGTTTCAGTTTCAGTTAAACTCTTCAGTTTTTGCATTTAGACATCAGTTTAACTGAAAGCTTAACTGATAGGTCAACTGAAACTGAAACTGAAATGATCGTCTAAATGGTCATTTAGATTGTGAAATTGATACTAATTTTCAATGTCTATCGGATAGTTTATCTTGATCTCGACATCATTGCCCCTTGGAAGTGGAAAGACCAAGTATACTCGTAATCTAATGTTGCAAAAACTCCTGTCAGAAAAGCGTAACAGACCTTCTTTGCAATTATCCATGACACTTGCCACCTTTTGGTTGAAGGACCACATTTTTTATGTAGAAAAAAAAACGCTGCTAAGGTTTTCTTCCAGTCTAATCTGACATTAATATAAGTATAAAGCCTTCGTTCGATCAAAGCTTGATTAGAATCTTCAGAAAAATGTAATATTTGAACATGGATATAATTAAAAATAGACTAAGAAAAATGAAAGGTGATAAAACATAGAACGCAAATCATCATGTATATCATTATTATTCCTTATTTTTATAAACAGTGACAAATCCTGTTGCATTCCGCACTTCCGCATATGTAGGAGTAGAGAGATTCTTTTTTAGTTATACCACACGAATGTGATTTATTCATGCATGTGTTATCTGCCTCTATACCACCGTCCAAATGTTGCTTAAAATCTCTTTTGCAATTAAATTTGAATGAACATTCTTGATGAACAGAATAATTAATCCCAAAAACCTTTTACACTTTGAGCTCAAATATCTATGAATTTCAGTATCTATGAATTTCAATACAATATCAATATAGATATTTCAAATGATTTCTAAGGATTGGTCAACAAAAATGTTGTCCCGCATCTTGGACAATAGCATAAAACCACAGATACTATAGTAACTCTATTATCTGTGATAAAACTAAACTTCTGAAGGTAGATTCTGGATTAATTTCTGTTCTTTTTTTCAAACAAGGATTTTGAGAAATCATATTTTCTTACTCTTTCATTTTTATGTAGAAAATTTAAATTTCCTCTCAAAAATATGCACTAAGCTAAGGAAAGAGATGACATTTCATTGATTTTTTTATTTGAAAAGAACAATAAATTATTAGTTGGCGTCGTATTTTAAATGCATGTAAATTTTGTTTGGACCCCAAAAAACATGCCCCCTATCAAAAGTCCATGTAAAGAACACAAATTAACACTTGTTTTAGAAACCCATTTCACTGAAAAGACTACGACTTGTTAACAACAAATAAAACACGATAACCCGATCGACTTACCTTTTTAATACCAAAAACCCATCCGTATATAAGAAGCCTATTTAATATGCATTTTATGTAAATTTGCTACCATTTAGGAACTCGGCATCCAAAATATCGATACAACCTGTGAACATGCCATAAAATCGTATTAAAAAATTAACTAAAAAGCCACACACGAGTGTTTAACTTAAACAGAAAAAAAAATACGAATAAATTCGAGAATGTTTACATTTTGAATGCACTTTTCTGAGTTTTGTGTGTAAACAAATTTAACAACAATAAATTTACATAGGAAATAATTTTTGTGGCTTCGTTATTTGGTCATCAAAAAACGCTCAAAAATAATACACAAATATTAAAAAAAAAAAATGTATTATTTGTTATGGTGGCTCCAATATCATTATCGTCATCGGTCGTCGTAGAATCAATAAAATTGCAACTCATTAAAAATGAATTTTTCACACGCCTTTTTTCCAACTGAGGCAGCTTTTTAATTAAAGTGTGCAAGACGCCCTCTCTTCCTGATTAATAAGCACATTTTAATACCTTTGGCTGTTGCATATGAAATTTTTATTTTATATAAAAAAAATAAAATCATTTATGGTTTGCTCTGTCTGTCTGTCATTTGGAGTGTTGCTTATTGAAATATGATTCCGAAAATTCTGACGTTAGACACATAAACGTCCTCGTTTTGAAGGTTTTAACAAGTCCAACGCTTGTCATGTCTGATGGTAGTTGAGTTGTTTTTTTTTTATTTATTTTACAGAAATATTAAATTAGTGCTGATTTTTAAGAATGATGTACAAAAATCGAAGGCAACACCTTCTTCAATTGTTCGTCATGTTTTTGGAGCGTGATTTTGATTATAAAAAAAATCACATAAAACTACAAATTAAGATTATAATGAAGTTATGATTTGATATATATTCTTCTCATTTTTGTTTGCAGGTTAAACGTCCCAAGACAGAACATTCGGATTCTAATGACAGAAGCAGGTAATTGAAAAAGAAATTTGATATTAGTTTAATACAAACTATCATCATTCTCGTAAGCTTCGAATGATCGACTTTGAAATTTGTGGGGAAATTTGACAAAAAAAAAGAAACTTTTTTAATTTGATAAATTTAAGGTTTGGCACGAGGGCACTAGTGTAAACCATGGCTCA
Source organism: Chrysotoxum bicinctum (assembly GCA_911387755.1). Classification (NCBI taxonomy): domain Eukaryota; kingdom Metazoa; phylum Arthropoda; class Insecta; order Diptera; family Syrphidae; genus Chrysotoxum; species Chrysotoxum bicinctum. The sequence goes on along the minus strand of OU426988.1, from coordinate 9,649,903 downwards.
ATTTAGACAGAGTTAGGCTAGGACCGCACTTGCGATTTTTTGTCGAGGCGATTAAAAAGTTGTAAGTAGTCGCTACAAATTATTGTCATGCACGCACTTGTGATTTTTTTGCGCACGATTATTTAAACGCAAAAAATAAAACACACTACTTCTTATGTGAGTGCACGCATTTGCTACAAATAAGTAGCGACAAAAAATCGCTTGAAAAAATGGAACTTGTTTCATTTTTATAATCGCTACGATTTTAAGTCGCATGTACGTGCATTCATATTTAACGCCATGTGTCCTATTTCATGCGGCTAAGAAATCGCGGATTAAAAATCGCAAGTGCGTGCATACCAATTTCTTCTTACTACTACGATTTTAAAGTCGTAGTAATTTAAATCGCAAGTGTGAGCATGTCCATTTGAGTACATTTGTTTCATTTAAGCTTACGACAATCGCATCGCAAGAAAAATCAAACAAATTGCGACTTTTAAATCGTCATGATTTGTTGGTATCAAGTGCGCTCATTCTCATTTAAACTCATGTGTTCTATTTTTGCGGCTAAAAAACCGCGCGATTGAAATCACAAGTGCGTTCCTAGCCTTACTTGAGCACTTGCGATTTTTTGTTGTTGCGAATAATGTTAATGCAATCACCTAAGTTTATCTATCACGCATTTTACTATAATTTTACTAATCGTAAACAAACACAGTATATCATCACGTAGACTCATTTTCTTCCATTTGATCTGTTTAATTTTGCGACAAAAATCGCTGCGATTTTTAAGTCGCGTTTATGTGTGAATTCACTGTGTGTATTTCTCATTCTTTGAGAGTTAATAATCTTGCAATTGAAAACTACAATTGCGTGCATTCTTGTTGTTGCCTTAACCATTCTTTAGTAGCTGTGATTTAAATCGCAAGTGTAACCAAAAACGTGTAGATGCGTTTTCTTGATCTTAATTTGTGATAGTTCCATTGCCAAAAAAACAAATTCTAATGATAGAAGGGCACATTCGATTTCTATTGCTCAGTTATTCAGTCGCAAAAACGAGAATACATGAATTCAAATATGTATCAACGTATGTATGTACCTACATTATATGATGCCAAGCAATCACGATGCTTTTTAAGGCTAACATTTGACTCATTTTGGCAATAAGATTGTCGCAGGTGTTAAATTGAATAAATTGCCCAGACTTGCGATTTTAATTACTAATAGGTACTAAAAATTCGAAATTGTCGAAAAATTGAAAATACCAAGTATAGATAATATTAATATAATTATGCGACAAATAATCGCGAGAAAAATATAATAATTTCTTGCGACAAAAAAATATTAATTCGTTCGTCAATAAAAATACATTTTATTATTCCTTAAAGACTTGTCGTGTATTCTAAAAAAAGGCAGCATGTTCTATTGTTTGCGATTAAAAAACCATCACGCGACTAAAACCTACAACTGCGCGTCAAAATTTGCTACAAATACATAAAATTTTTTAATCGTAACCATATTTTACATGCAGCTCTATCCTAAGCGTTTAAAACTACTGAAACTCTTAAAAAAATTTAGTAGTGAATATGGACAGAACATGAAGAAATCAGATCTTCAGAAATCGTTTTTTTGTAAAACTTATTTCATGCTAAATTTTGTAACAGCACTTTCTCGCATGGTTGGAATCTTTACGGGTTACAACTCAATGGGAACCCACATGAGCAGAATGGGCATCAGTACATCTGACTCATAAGGAGGTTGTCAAGACTAAGAGGTGGAAGAGGGCTTATCTCACTTCCTTTGTGAATGACCCAGCCACACCGGAACTAGAAAAGGCGCCCTCGGAGAATATTTTTGCGAAGAACTGGGCGACGACGTCTAATTTTTCCCACGAAAAAGTATTTTTAATTTCATTCATATGTAGATCAGGATGGTTCAGGGAGGCATCCCATACCTTACCGTTACCATCCCTACATTACCTACACCCTGCGGACATCAATGGATCCATTTAGATCCGAGGAGATTATACGGCTTGCCACATCATTGTCCGCCGTGCGGCACATAACGCTGTCCTGATGGAACCACATGTCCTCTATTTTCATATTGTTCAATTCGGGCTATAAGAAATTGGTTATCAGCGTTCTGTAGCGCTAGCCATTGACCTTAACCGCCCACTAACGTCGTTTTCGAAAAAGTACGGACCAAAGACGCCACGGCTGGCCTAAAATTCACACCAAACGACGAATTTTTAAGGATGCATTGTCACCTGGTAAGCTTCGTACGGGCCGAGTCGATATTCCCGGACGATATTGCAGTACGAATGTTGGCTGATTGATTACCGAACTCAGTCGTCTCAAATTTGACCCACCAAACGTTGTAGAGTCGACTGTGAATAGACACCACGTGCGTCGATCGTAAGTCCCGACCCAAAAAGCGAAGTTCTTGTGCACGGCGAGGAATCGATTGCCTTAGGTTCTGCTGTACACTTTCACGGACCGCAGTAGTTGATTAAACTGCATTAGTTATCAATTATCCCAATTTAACTGGCAATTTTTATTTTTAATTCAACAGATACATGGTAGTTTATTCCAAATTTAAATTGTGAGTGAACATTACAGAATCTGCTGTAGATTTTACAACAAATTATGGATTAAACAGGATTTATTCTTGAATGTGCAGCAACATTCTGAAATATACAATACTTTTGTATTCTGAAGAAAATTACTTCTGATTGAGTGAAGTGATCGAATATAATTCACTTGATCTTATGTACAAACTACATAATTCTTTTTATTTACTTCGTTTTTGTGGTCAAAATGTAATTTCTATTGTCAAATCTACTGCTTGGTTTGTATAAAAACTACAAACGGGCAAACCGCATAGACGGACATAACATATCCGAAAACACGGCACACAAACAACTTCGCCAAAAACACGGTTCGTTTACATTCGAAGTGACATACAATTTAGTGCATTTTAAAAGTTTCTACAGATTTGAGTTACTTGTAACATTTGAGTTGTAAAGTTGATGACTTTTGTACTTGCTACATGTTGGTTATAAATTTAACAAGTTTTGATGTTTGCATATTGCTTTTGTCTACTAAATGTCAAAAAATCGTTCTATGTACTTATGACATTATTGTTCATAATGACAGCGTTGGTGCGGTTGCTAGATCTAGGTATAGAACATATTGTAGTTTCTACAGCCTGCAGCGATGTAAATTTTACAAGTTCGTGACTATAATTCACATTCACACAATTCAAATTTACCACACACTTTCCAGTGTTTTAACGATCTTTAATTCAGAATAAAAATTCCTACTTAATGACAAGCAAAGCTATTTCTTGATGTATTTACACATTTTCATTTTTTGGTGTTTAAAATGGGAGAGTAACGAAATCCCGCTACACAAAATCCCGAATCACGAAATCCCGCCGAAAATAGAAATAAAAATCTCGCCGACAGATATTTTTGGAAATATTTGGTGGGATTTGCAATACTATTTTAGTACTATTAGTAAAATATTTTATTTTGATTTATTTTTAAACAAATGGAAAGTATTTAAGGAACTGTTGGTTCGGGAAAAAATCATTTTTTTAACAAACTTTTTTTTCACCAATTTTTTTTTTTTAAGATTTTTTTTTTCAATATTTTTTTTTGAAGAAATTTTGATTTTGTATAGATTTTTTTCTGGACATTTTTTTTTTCAAAAATTTGCCACCCAAGGTACTTTTAATCAAAAAAAAAAAAAAAAACTGTTATTGGTGCCTGCCAGGCGACTTAAAAGAGTTAAAATTCTTAAGTCCCACTTTTTACATCTCTTAAGTCGATTTTCTGCCAAACTAAGTACCGTATACCTATCAAAGTTGACACCTTTTTTTAATGTGATTTGTGGCTAGAGAATTAAAAACTACATAACGAAAAACAAATTTTTATCTTTAAATGCGATTTGCTGTAGAACGGAGCTTCGTAGACCCCCCAAAGTTGACATTTTCAAACGTGATTTCTGGCTAAACTAGGCATCTCAGCGAGTTAAATATTGCATATTCGTAACGTAGGGAGTGATGTATCACATGATTTTTTTTTTTAACTTTTTTGGACATTTTTTTTTTATTTTTTTATTTTTTAACTCAAGATACTTTCAAGACATCATACTTATACTTTTTTTGTACTTATCTTCAGCTTTAAGCCAATCAGAGCTCGTTAAAAATTAACGAAATAAGAGCGGTCTTCTTCGTATTGAATATTCCAGTACAATAGTAGGAAACTTCGTTCTCGTTGCTTCTCATAGATGCGAGTCTCCATTACGAGGGCGGGTCAATAAGTCCGTGACTTTTGGAATAAAACACAGATTTTTTGATAAAAAAATAATTTTATTTTTCAACGTAGTCTCCCTTGAGCTCTATACACTTTGTCCAACGCTTCTCCAATTTTTGTATCCCTTAGCCTTGGTCTCTGATAAAAATAGCTGTCAAACACAAACTAACTGACGCAGCAAGTTTAAATTTTGACAGGAGTCAACTGACAGATGCCTGTTGACAGGAGCAGTGTTGCTGTTTCAGTAAAGAGGTCAGAAATTCAAAAAGTCACGGACTTATTGACCCGCCCTCGTACTATGGAAATGAAAATCCATACTGTGCTGTCAATTTAGTATTGAAACGGCGGGATTTCGTGATTCGGGATTTTGTGATGCAGGATTTCGTACCCAACCCGTTTAAAATATGTCCATTGAAATCTAATGATTTGCAAGGTCATTTGTACATATGCGAAGTGAAGATATCAATTAAAAATGTAAGTTCGTTGACGTTAAAAGAGAACAATATAGGAACCCCTGGGGACCAGGTATAATATTTTGCAGAAAATTAGACAAATTCTCTCCAACTTCTACTGCCTGTTTTCTATTTGTGAAATAAGAACACATAAGCTTGGGGCACTTAATAGAAAATAACTTCTTTATAGAAAGAAACCTTTGAGAAATCAAGCAGATTAATGTCATCTTTATCCAACACTTGCTTTATGTTTTCAGTGAGAGGTTGAAATGTGCTGTAAAATTGCTGTATTTAATTGGTCGAAATTTTAACATTGATTTGTTTCTGTAAAATTTGTCCCAAAGGCTTTAGACAGACACCTTTAGGGTTTCTTAGAAGAGGTAATATTTTAGCTACCTTCCACTGCTCAATATTCAGTTTGAACAGTAAAACGACTGGAAAATCATTTTTGACTGAAACTGCGTCTTAATTTATTTTCAGGATTATCTTATTCTGATTAACCTTAGCACTTTAAAACTAACATTTAAAAACCCTATCTTCAATTTCGGTCCCCAACCTTCAAGAATCAAGCTAACACAACTCGTTCCATATGTCTCTAAATATCTTCAACAGAATCCTAAAAAAAAATAAACAAAAATAAATCACATCTAATATTTATCATAGTCACCTCCTGAATGAGGCTATCATCTTTCTAAGCCCCCAAACAAAAGACGAAAAAAAAAAACAATCTCCTACATTGACATCATAATTTAACCAAAAACTGTTATCGAACCAAAACCAAAAAAAGACAAAACCTCAATCCAATAATTCTCTTCACTCTTTTCATTCACCTCCTTTTCTTAAAAAAAAAAAAACAAGAAGACAAAACCCTCCCACCCATATACCCATTTTATGAATTCCAAACAAATCACTTAATTATCCATCCGAACAAATGGAAAATTATTGAAGAAAAAAAAAACTGTGTATGTTTGTTGTAATTTAATAGTTTTATGACTTTTAATTGAGTGTCCCATTGCTGTGCGTATTGTAAGATGAGGGAAACATAGTCGTATGTCTTATGTTTTTTTATGGGAAACCCCTAACTAAAGCAACTGAAAATGACGCATAGCGCCTTTGGATGGAAATAAATCAAAAAATCCAAACAAAAAGATACAAAACTTCATAAATGGTCATACATGCTTCATAACATGAAATTCGAAATCTCTGTGTTGAATCTCGATCATATTATACAAACATTTACACAGTTTTGATTTGACACCGAAATAATCCCGCAGTCCATTCACACACACTCATGATCTCTCACATAATTTAACCGCATACACAATTTGTCCCGTGTATCTTGAATGTCGATATCTTTTATAGAAACAAGCTGTACGCATGAAGATAAATCAGTGGACATTTAAAGATTCTTTTTTTATTTTTTTTGTTGCTGTAGTTTTTGTGAGATCTAAGTTTTATTAGACTTCATTCGGTCTCATGTGGCAACCCTATAGATAGACCAACACACAAATATCGGGGGTGATCCAGTGGATGCGTTCACAGTAACGTAATGGGCTTCACAGATAGACACCATGTCCTTGTCGGAGGTCGACGTGTCGGGGGATTTATTTTTTGTTTCTAAGAAAATGTGACAAAGCAAGTGTCTCGAATACCTAAATCCGTTCTTTTGATTTATTTAAAAAAAAAAACGAAGGGCCATCTTAGGGCAAAATCGTTAGCAGATTAACCTCTCTTGAAATGTGTTAAGTCGGATGAAGAAGACAAACAAATTTTGTTGGTACTTTAGCTGGGCGTTAAGAGCATCATTCATATTCCGTCTACAACAGATACGAGTAATATGCAGATGAAGGTATCTAGATACTTGTACTTGGAGTGAAGACATGTGTTTGTCTTCTTCTTAATGCATACATATCTACATACATACCTATGTCCTCTTTTTTTTGATTAAAAATTTACTTTGAAAAAATCAACAAAATAAATAAAATGAGTGTCCCGTTTACTGTGCCAATGGTTGACTTGTGACAGACATTTGGTGAGGCACATGCTTGAATGTCTATTTTCGTCAGAGAGACTATAGGTATGTAGATATTTTGCACAAGATGTTGTTTTGAGTTTTTTTTCTTGTTAGATGCCATATGTTTTGGGAATTTTGGTATTCTGAATCAACAAGTGACATTCGGCTACTGGACGTCAAAACGTTTAAAAATTATAAAGGCCTTAGCTTGTTTGAGTTTACCGTAGAGTTTCCACTTGTTTTAATTTTTTGTATTTGAACTTTTCGACTTTATAAGTTACGTTATCGATTTTAGACTAATAGTTGTTTACAGTGCTTCTAATAGAAAAAAACCCATATACCCCTTGGTATAATGGTTAGTACGTTGCACCTTCAATGTATTCGATTCTCAGCCGCTGGAAAAATATTGTTTTTTTTTTTTTCAGGTCCTGTTGCGAGGATGTGACAAATCCTTCAAGAAATTGTTGAGAGTTGTTAGTCACTCGGTTTAGGCTCTCTATAATTCGTAATACCCTCAATAATATGAAAGAACTTTTACATAACTTAGAAATCAACAAATAAGAAATTTTCTGAGAGCACCGTTCGCTTACGGCTTATTCGCCTAGATTTTCGACTTAGGGAACCGCACAAAAAAAAAGTCTAACCCAAGGGCTCAATCACACGATCTCATTAGCTAGTTCACATCACAGCTATGTTTACAAATAACTCGTGCAAAATGTCCATTTTGGCTTCAACTTAGTGGCATGTATTCGAACCACATGTCTTGGGCATCTAAAGGGTGGTTAAATTTTAAGGGCCCATGTTGATTTTGAATAAAACACAAATTATTTAGGAAATTATTGTTATTTCTTTTTATTATGATAAAATGGTATATGGTTCAATTATTTATGGAACAAAATATCGGCCAAATGGCTGCCGCGACCTCCATCCGATGGTCCATATTTTCGATGACGCTGAGGTTCTATGCCGTTAATGTGCCGAATTATCTCATCCTTAAGCTCTTGAATCGTTGCTGGCTTATCGACGTACACCTTTTCTTTCAAATAACCCCAAAGAAAGAAGTCCAACGGTGTCAAATCACATGATCTTGGCGGCCAATTGACATCGCCACCACGTGAGATAACACGGCCATTGAATTTGTCGCGCAAAAAAGACATTGTTTCGTTAGCTGTGTGGCAAGTGGCACCGTCCTGTTGAAATCACATATCGTCAACATCCATATCTTCCAATTCGGGCCATAAAAAGTTCGTTATCATCTCAGGATAGCGAACACCATTCACAGTAATTGCCTGACCGGCCTCATTTTGGAAAAAATACGGCCCGATGACGCCGCCAGCCCATAAACCGCACCAAACAGTCACTCTTTGTGGGTGCATTTGTTTTTCGACAGTCACTCTTGGATTATTATCATTCGCCCAAATGCGGCAATTCTGCTTATTGACGAATCCACTGAGGTGAAAATGTGCCTTCATCACTGAAGATGATTTTATTCGAAGATTGATCATCCACTGTTGCCATTTCTTGCCACCATTCTGACGACGACGCTTGAAATGGTGAAGAGGCTTTAGTTCTTGAGTCAATAGCACCTTGTAAGCGTGTAAATGCAAGTCTTTATGCATAATGTTCATCAACGACGAGCGTGAGAGGTGCAATTGTTGGGCACGACGACGATTTGAGGTGGACGGCTCTTCAGCCACACTATCGCGAACAGCAGCAATATTTTCTGCATTGGTGTTTTCACATCTCCTACAGACCCGGTTTGCTCAAATTTTTGCACGATTTTTCCGATTGTACGCACATTTGGACGATTAAATTGATCGAAAAAATCACGAAGTGCACTGTATGCATTTTGATTTGAACGCCTATTTTCATAATAAGCCTGAATAATTTTAACGCGTTGCTCGATTGTGTATCTTTCCATGGTTCAAATTGAGTTAGTCTGAAATTGAGAAATGTCAAATGAAATGCAGAAAAAAACTTGACGTTTAGGTGTGGATCACATTCAACATCGGCCCTTAAAATTTAATCACCCGTTATATCATCCAATTTAGATCAAATGAAATGGGTTATCACCGATCGGTAGAACTTTCGTTTTGGAAGAATTACAGACCCATGAAGATGGGACTAGTATGCAATCCAGACCAACCAGTGAGTTTCTCCGGATGAATTGCCATTTTTTTGGACCTCCTATTGATTGGCTTTGTCTCAGATGCCTAAATTTTTCTTTTTGACGTACTCTTTCGTCCAAAAATGGGCCTCGTTAAGGAAGATGCTTTTTTATACTTTTTTCGGGTCCGCATCCAACTGCTCAAGTTATAGAATCGAGTAAGCACGTGTTTTTTAGGGCATTGCTTGAAATTTGCGAAGACTATTTGTATGTGTTCCGCTAAAAAATAGCGAAAAAAGGAATGATTGCATTCTACTCCTGTAACAGAATCTTTGGGAAATCCTGGGGACCTAGTCCAAAAATTATCAGGTGGCTGTATTTGGCGATAATCAGACCAATACTAACCTATGGTAATTTGGTATGGTGGAATGCAACGGAAAAAAGCACGAACCTCAAAACTCTGACAAAAGTACAGAGACTCGCGTGCATTGGGATTACGGGTGCCATGAGATCCACACCAACTGCAGGGTTGGAGGCGATACTTAACCTGAAACCCCTAGACTTTTTCGTACAAGAATCCGCAGCATATAGCGCCTTAAGGCTAAGCCAGACTAATAACTGGAAAAACAGCGCAATGGGACATGCTCAAATTCTTCAGAAATACTTGGGTGATAGCATCATTACAGATTATACAACACCCGAGCTTGACTTTTATAAACCATTCCAAACTGCCTTTCCAAGCAGAGAAGAATGGCTGAACAACCAACCCTACACCAGTGAATCAGAAATAGCAATCTATACTGATGGCTCCAAAATGGACACAGGTGTTGGTGCAGGCTTTTTCTCAGAACCTCTTGAACTAAACAAATCACTTAGCTTCCAGATCATAGCAGTGTCTTCCAAGCGGAGGTCCTGGCAGTGACAACAGCTGCTAGACAGGTATCAATGATGGCGATACCACGGGCTGATATCACCTTTTACATTGACAGCCAAGCGGCAATAAAAGCGATTTCTGCCACTGTGATAAAGTCGAAGCTTGTCTCCTGCTGCCGCGAAGAGCTTAAGGTTCTTGGCACGCAGCACAATATTAGACTCTGCTGGGTACCGGGAAGCAGCGGCATACCAGGTAATGAAAATGCCGATGAGTTGGCAAGACAGGGATCAGCGCTCGACGCTAGTCAAGCAGAGATGGTAAGCATCCCACTCTGTAACATTAAACAGAAAATTTCAGACATAATCCTAAGGAAATCCAATGAAAGGTGGAATCTACTTGACACCTGTGATACTACTAGGAAAATATGGCCCTGCTTTAACAAGCAGAGAACTGACAAAATTATACAACTTAGTAGGAAGTCCCTTCGCTCTCTTACGAGCATAATCACCGGACATAATTTATTGAAATACCATAAATTTAAAATGAAACTAAGTACAGATGACCTATGCAGAGGATGTGGTGATGAAGAGGTACATGAAGACACATCACACTTTCTCTGTCATTGCCCGTCACTATGCCACCAGAGAAGGAAATGGCTTGGTAGCTACTTCTTTGATAATCTAGAAGATATTTCTAATATTTCAGGAATACACATATTGAACTTCGTCAATGCCTCAAAATGGCTTGACTGATTAATAGAATACATAGGTTTTATCAGGAAAGAGTAATAACACTCACGGGTAACACAATGGATCTACATTGATCTAAGTGTGACAATAGCAACATCAATTGTCAGCCCAACAACCTAACCTAACCTAACCTAACCTAACCTAACCTAACCTAACCATGTGTTCCGCTAGGGGGGCAATTCGAATTATTGATTTGTCTCATTTAGAAAGATTAGCTGCCATACAGATTAGCTGCCGGTCCCAGAGCAGACGTTCTGCTGAGAATATCGTGAACTTTGGAGTCTCGACCAGACTACGCTGACGCACGTGCCTTGCCATTGGTTCTTATTAGCAAGTCATCTTGATTCTCCACCACAAAGGAAAAAAGCTTTTATCTAAAATAATCATGAGCTATGAGGCCCATTTCCATGTCAGGCGTTATGGGAATGGGGAAAATTATCCCTTCTGGGACACCAAAAATCGACGTTTAAGACACGAACACGCGGTACTGACAAAAATTTACAGGAAATAATGCAGTCATAACATTTACAGGAATTTTACCATTACTAGAGTCAATGAGTTTTTCATGCTCAAATTTAGTATCTTACTTTTTTTTCCACAAAATGGAGGACTTAAAACATGCATTCAGTTCATCCGCTGGTGTAAACCGGGGAATAACTGGTAATGTTTGAAGACAACCTCCTGCTAATAAAATCATCGATCCACCGAATCGGTTTTCATTGTTTCGCAGATCTGTCTGTCTAATGCCTCCAAGTACTTTTTATGTTTCATCGTGCATTCATCCCATACTTTTTTTGCATTGCTGCAAAACCTTTGCCATTGCAGAGTTCTTCGAAATGCTGCAAGTCGGAGTTTCGTTACTTTGAATATTCAATGGTAATTTCAGCGCTGAATAAGCTGTTCGACCGCCTTCCAACAATGTAGCTGCAATACCAGAGGAGGCAAGTGCGAGTCCAATTCCATTCTGTAAGGGAATTGTTGCTAAAATCAATGAAATCCATCATTTAACACTTTCATAAGTGTATCAAATACATACTTTTGTTGTATGTTCAACAGCGGAACATATTTTCGAACCGATTCCCTTAAAGTACGAGTATCGAGATCGAACAGTTTTTCACGTTGCAACTCTTGGATGAAACCGTCGTTCATTGGGCGATTAGGCGCGGCCATGCCTAATTGAGATAATACTTTGTTCGATATCATCAAGCACATGTCTTCAATTGTTATCAAAGTCTCGTTTGAAATGTTGATTTCCTATTCTATTGCGCATTTGATGCATGATATTGTCACACATATCATCTTTGTATTTGATCCATAAATCAATTGTGTTTGACGGAAAGCATATTGATATAATTATAGAAAACAATTTTCGTATTTGTTGAGCTTTTGAAGAAATTACAGTATCATTTAAAGTTTGATATGAGCATCATTTTCTAACAGTTGCAAACGCTGACAGGCTTCTCTGTAAGAGCCACATAATTCACCATTAACAGTTCTTAAATGTTGGAATGATATTGGGCCTCGAACATTGTCTAAGAGTAATCGTTGGCAGACGTATGTACGTATTACTAAAAGTGTTGTTTTTATTATTTTCCTTGTAATTTTTACGTTTTTTCTCTCCATAAGATCCTTCCTTTTATGCCTTAACAAAAAAGTTAAAACAAAAATTAGCCGAATTGGTCGAGCCGTTCTCGAGTTTTACGCTTAGCAACACATTTTGCGATTCATTTTTATTTATATAGATAGATTAAACAATCTTGTTGGTAATATTTAACAAATGGTTATCTTATTTAAATTAAATGAATATCAAGGTTAAAACAATTACCGAGATTTATTGAAACTTACTTAATAAATGGGTTAAGATTTTTAAACTAAATAATCTCGTTTGAATTAACCAAATGGTGATGGTAAAATAACACATTTCATTCCTTGACTGAAGATTGTTAAAATAACACACCAATCCGGTTAAAATAATCAGAATTACTTACTTTATTAATTAACCGAGTTGACTTGGGTAATTTGAACCCAGTAAGTTTGTAGGTTGTATATAACCAGTCTAACTTGCTTAATTTTTCAAGAGTTGTTCTTAAACGATAATTTTACTTTGAGCCATGCTGAAAGACTATCTCCTTCCGAAATTGCACGAATTGGGACTCAGGAAAATGTGGTTTCAACAACTACGCATATTTCAAATGTCACAACTGAAGATTTCCTAAATTAAATTGTTCTAGTCTATATTAACAAGCCTCAGACTTGAAGTACTCAAAGCTAATATACGTCAAGGATGCGATGGCCTTCCGCTGCCTGCTGTAACTTTTGACAAGTTTGATGCAGAGGATTTTTGGTATTTTTTATCAAATATATATCTGTTTCACTCACTTTTTTCTTAACATCTATTGAAGTGAAAATTACAAAAGCACATGTTTCTATGTTTATAGATATGTTATATCGTCAAGTTATCCTCGTATCTGTAGCTTATGTTCTTCTTTGAGATTACGATAACAATTTAGATAGAAACGATTTTATGACCAGTCGAAACATCTCATTCAAAAACAAAACATCTTATCTGCCATAGCGGTTGTATAACTTATGTATAACTCAATCAAAAGTATAAAGCAAAATGGGCCCATTTGGTCCGTTCATAGTAAAGTGCCTCACATCAGGCGAAATACCCACAAAAGATTTAACGACCTTTGTAAATAAAGAATCAATAAAATTCCGAAGAAACCTCAATTATAGTGATTTTTATTGTTTTTTATTTCCAATGCGCGATGAAAATCGATTAAGTGCGGTTGTTGTAAGGGAGATGATTTTATTTTTTATTTCATTTTGTAGCTTTCCATTGATTATTGCTTTTTGGGTGATCGAGGGCGTTTTATTAATGAGAATAATTAATATTTGTTTAAAATTAAAATGCAATTTGTTTGATGAGATTATTACGTAGTTTTATTTTAAAGCAATTATAAATTTCATTTAATTGAATTGTGCAATAATAACGAAGTGACAGTTATTGCTTTCGGAAATTAGGAACAAAGCTCGATCTCACATTGACTCATCACTGGACTAGTCAGGGCTTTGTCAGTACGCTGTTTTTGATAAATTTAGTTCATCTTACAACGATCTTTGAATAAAAATCCAATTGGAACTATGAGTATATCCAAGCAAGATTAAAATTCATAATCATTAACGCGGGAAGATTTTGCCCAATGAGTCCATGTTAGAACGCCGCGACGAAACTCCAGTTTGTTGGGACTAAAAGACTAAAAAATGTATTCTGAAACAATAATTCAACGCCCAATTAAATAGTGCTAAGTCTTCTACTTTTGTGATTTTTTTCAGTAGTATATATAGAGTTTGTATTATAAAAACCTTCATACAGTTTAAACTTATAGGAAACAGAGCAATAATGGAATTATTCCCATCTCTTAAACACCGTAGGAATCTTTCAAGCAATGCTCACTCGAAGTAGCCAGTTGCATTCCTCCTCTCAATTAGTTCACCTGTGATACCTATTTTGCTGAATTAAGGTCATAAAACATCAGTTCTTAATTTAGTGTTGAAGTGCATAAACAGACTAAACAAACTTGGAGAACAGAACAGGGTCGCACTTCACTGGGAACTTGGTGGGCGTTCATTTTAACGAAGAGGCAGACTCCTTAGCAAAAATAGGCGCATCAACACCCTATACAGGGCCTGGGCCCTATTGCGGAATGGGAGAAAATGTCACCGAAAACAAAATTAAACAAGAAGAGGAGGCAAGCAGATCCAAGAACTCCCAAAGCTAAGGCAGACGAAACTACTACTGGGCAATTACAAGAACCAGCAAAGTTTCACAAACTGTATAAACTCAAGAGCAAACTAAGAATAATCACAGGTATTCTAACTGGGACACTGCAAACCTAGAAGACATCTAGGTTGACTTGGTAGATTCTGCAACATGCATGAGGAAACCGAGGACGACATACTAGGAATACTAGTGTGAAGTTGACCCCGAGGTACTTGACGTTATTTTTGGCTGCTATAGTCGATCCGTCGGAAAGACGAGATTTCTGCGGGTTAGTCCAGAACTTCAACGGGTGACGTTAAAGACGGCCTGATGATTTGGTTGTGCTGCTATGTTTGGCGGTAACGAAACTCTTCAATAAAATACTAGCCTTCCACAACAAGCAGTCTATTTTCGATTAAAAAAAATTTAAACAGAATTTTTTATTAAAAAAAAACTTCTTTCCTTACTACAAATAAAATCGGTGGTTATTTTTGAAAAATATAAGATTTTCATTAATAGGTCTTAATACTCGTAGTTTAACTCTGTTATTTTTGGTCCTAAGAACTTTTTTTTTACAAATCTTCAGCATACATATTGCTAAAGGTGTAGAGTTTAAAAAAAAATCAGTCAAGTCGTTTTCGGAATTTATTGAGTTTCAAAAAAAAAAAAAAACTGAATTTTTTTTAAATCCAAAAAATGTTTTTTCGAAAATCTTTGCATACAATACTATTAAAAATTTTTAATTGTTCATGCATAAAAAATTTGATTAAAATCAGTTATGCCATTTTCGAAAAAAAAAAAAAATGGCTTTGAGATAACAGAAACAAAATAATTATTAACAAACTGAAATCGTCTGAACTGTAATTTTAGGGCTACTTAGTTATACTGCAGGTCGCTTTATTTTTGATGAAATTAAAAAAAACTTTCATATATCAAATATCGCTGCCTGTACATAGATCTTTCATATAGAATTCGTTACCTTTATATTAACTGTTTTTTACGAATTTATTACTCATCAAACTCGAGATTTTGATCAATATTTATTATAATAACAATGCTCGCAAACTACGTCTATTAGACTAATGCAAACGAAAGTATGCGAGCTGTAGTTAATTGTGCAATTGTATAGAAACGCCGCACAATTCAAATCAACACTGGAAGTATTTCTTCTTGCACTTCGAAGATCTGTGCGATTAGCTCTACGATTTCTCGTTTCTAATCTAGCCGTTTCACAGGATGCCCCTCTTTGCTCTTGTGCTTGAGAAGCACGCAGTAGGCCCCTACTTCTTGACACACCAACGCGGCGCTCTTCAATTTGTCGTTCTTCCTAAGTTAATTGGGTCGCAATGTTCCGTAGCCTAATTGCATTACGGCTCCGTTGGAAATATTAGATCTTCTTTTACGAGTATCAATAACTAGCTATTACCAGCTCGCTTCGCTGGGCACTATTTAAATTAATACAAATTGCGAGAGGTTCAAAACTTCTAGCAATACAATTTTTTTACAATTTTAAAATTATTTTTAAAGAACTCATCATTTTTTATTTATTAATTTTTATTCTTCTTCTAAAGAGTCATCTGTAGTCTTATTTTTACTACTGGAAATAGCAATATTATTTAGTTTTTGTGCTGGTTTTTCGACACCTTTATATTCAAATAAATTTTGAATTTCTAAAATATTTATTTTTGCTTTGTCGCTGATACTTGTTTTCAAAGCTTGTTCTTCTTTTTTGATAATTTCATTTTCTTGCAAGTTTTTTTTTCCAATCAGCCTTTTTTCTTTGGAACATCTTAAATCAAACAATAAATTAACTAACATTCTATAAAAGTCTGTTCAATCAGTCTTACCTTGATCGATTTCAATTTTTGTGCCTAGATATATTTAAAAAGAATCAATTCTTATGATATTTTGTTGGACTTCAGAAAAATTCTGGATAGAATCTTCAAATTTTTTTATGTCTTGCACTGTCTTTTTTTATTCATATGTATCCATTATTTATATTTTCTGTTTTTGAAATATTTGTTAAAAGAAAATAGTTGGGTAAAATATAAAACTGATATAATAAAAATTTAAAAACTGGAATTTAGGTATCCTATGTATGTATATATCTCTCTATCTATCTATCTATTAATATATCATTTTCTTGAAATCACCTTCGATTTCTTTCACAATATCAATGATATTCAGCTTCTAGTATAGCAGCATCATTGTCAAAGTAATAGGAGAAATAAGGACCATGGATATCAAGAATGTAACCATCAGGATCAACTATAAGCACAGGATTTATCAAGTGACACCCTTTATAATCGAATATGATTTTCGAAGAGCTTGAAAGTTGCTATATTTTTGTGGATGAAGCTGTATGTTCCATTAATTCAGGCAATTACTCGAAGAACTTCAGGTTCTTGGTTATATACAGTAATCCCCGCTTAGTTGCACCTCGCTTAATTGAACATCCCGCTTAATTGACCGAAAAAGTTGCATTGCAAAATTTCCCGTATTAGTAGCATAGCTTTTTAGATGGTTAATTGAACCCCGCTTAATTGAATTACTCGGTTAATTGAACTTTAAAATATGCACCCGAAAAAAAAAATAT
Source organism: Chrysotoxum bicinctum (assembly GCA_911387755.1). Taxonomy (NCBI): domain Eukaryota; kingdom Metazoa; phylum Arthropoda; class Insecta; order Diptera; family Syrphidae; genus Chrysotoxum; species Chrysotoxum bicinctum. Next base: position 9,633,048 of record OU426988.1, on the reverse strand, counting down.
ATGGACATTTTTCGGATAATTGGACGTACAAACAAATTATAATGAAACAAATATTAGAAATATTTTATTACTTAACCTACGTCTGAAGTGGTTTTTTAAAAGACAGGTATCATTCAAGATGAAGAGAAGCCGGAAAATGATATCATAGACAACATACTTAAGTACAATGCTTAACAGACGCCGAAATTTTAAAAACGGTTTAAGAAAAAGAAGAAGTTGAAGCCATTACCATCGACTTTCGAAATTCTTCAGGACATTGCAATTCTACGTTTATACTTCTTACCACTAAATAAATTTACAGTTGAGCTGAAAAACAAGAAAACATTTTTCAAAACAAAACAATCAATCAAAATCAAATCACAAATTTTTTTAAACCAATGTATGCAAATAACCATTATGAGCCTTTCGAGGTACATTATCTACTATTGTATTTATTATTTTTTTTACCCTTTTCGAAGCTAAAAGTGACTTTTTTTTAAGAACAATTTATTTCTGTTTCATAGTTTTAATTATGTGTACATATGTTTATTTTTTAAATAAAACGTGTTCAAATATTTTTGTGTGTGTATTCTTTTTCAGTTTTTTCAAGGTTTTCGTAAATTGACAATGAAATGTTCATAGTAAATTTCTGGGATGAATATTTTAATTTTTAGTTGACCGACTCGTGCAATTATACGGGTTTCGTTTAATTGAACAGGTCGGTCAATTAAGCGGGGTTTCGTTAATTGAACCACCCGGATAATTGACCGAAAAATCTGACAAAATGGTCAGTGCAATTAAGCGGGGAATACTGTAATTAACTAGCTGTCCAGCAGACGTTGTTCTGCCCTTTTTTCTCTAAAACAACAATAATAAAACATATTTTAGAGTAAGAGCCACATAATTCACCATTAACAGTTCGTAAATGTTGGAATGATGTTGGGCCTCGAACATTGACTAACAGTAATCTAATATAAATAAAAATGAATCGCAAAATTTGTTGCTAAGCGTAAAACTCGAGAACGCCGCAATAAACGTTTTTTCTCTCCATAAGAACCTTCCTTCAACCTAAGCAAAAACTTAAAAAAAAAATTATGCGAATTGGTCAAGCCGTTCTCGAGTTTAACGCTTAGCAACACATTTTGCGATTCATTTTTATTTATATAGATAAAAACTTTAATTTGGCGTACTAATTTTTTTTCTTAAAAATATTTTTCACTCCCGCTCCAACATAAATTTGTTTTCTAGACAGGTGGCATTACTTTTTTAGCTGAAACGATGAAAAGGGTTGTTTTAGCAACTTTTTCTTTTTAATATTTTTCTAATAACAAATATGTATGTATGTATGTTTGAAAGTCTAAGAATATGAGAGCAAAGTACGTTCTGTCATTGCCCTCGTCAATTTTTATTTCCTCTGAAGTTCCCTAAACAAAAATATTTAAGAAACAAATTAACACTTCATTTAGGCGCAGGGGACATTAATGTTGCTCAAAAACTATTAAAAAATGTGTGCTGAACGATTGTATAAAACTTGTTTCGCAGATCAAACTAATTATTGAAATTAATTATAATTTCATGCAAAATTCGTTCAATAATTAAAAAACAAAATAAAAGTAAGAAAAATATTTAAAAATGCTAATTCAAAAATTAACAGTAAAATTATACAAAATGATATTTTAGCCAAAGAAAATGGAAAATAATGAATTACAAGATAAAAATTTGCGAAATGGAATATACCAATTATATTCTTGTGAAACAATTATAGCACAAAATATAAACTTGCGAAATATTGAAATGAAAAATAAAAATTGCGAAATGGTCATTGCGAATTGAAAAACCGGGTGATGTAAGTCTAATCCCGAAAATTATAAATTTCTTAAGAAATAGCTTTATACTAATTCTTAATAATAAAATTTGGTGCAACATTTTTTTTTGTTAAAAATAATAGAGAAGATGATTGCTGACAAACTTTTTTCTTCTTATTTTTGTTCTTATTTGATTATTTCATTTTTCTTGACCTTTTGTTACACTTCAAAATTTTTAATCTTACGCAGATTAAGGGTCAATATATTTTTAGTGAATTAGAATTTATTTTCATTTTTAGTTGAGAAGAATTGATTTTTGTTTATAACGTCAACAAAATGAATATTTAAAAAATTCACAAAATTTATATTGTGTCACCCGTTTCGAACATCATTTTTCATAATCATCGTTCTGCTTATTGTTTTTTTTTTTTTTTTTTTCAACTCCACCGTCAAATTTCCCTAGAAGTTTGTCAAACCCAAATCTCAAAGGAAGTTTGGACATTTTTTAAAAATTTTTCTTAGCAGGTTCCTATTCTTTATTTTATGTGACAGTTATGAACATTATTTGAAAGTAGCGACAAAAGGCAGTAGAGATCTCTTTTTCGTTGCCGGAATGGGATTAGAGTTAAAAAAAAAAAAAACAAAACAATAAAACAAGGGAAGGAGAAACTAATTTCAAATGGCACACTTAAAATCTAGATAGATTTTTTTTTTTTGAAGAAAAACGTGCCTCTTGGAACATTTGCTAAACACATGGGTCACAGTTTTTTTTTTTTAATTTGGGTTTTATGATTTTCTGCTTTTATTAGTTTTTTTTTTTTTGTTTTTGATCGAGTGCACTTGACTTTGATTTGATTTTATTTTCTGCTAATTATGTGTCCCTTATATGGTTTTTGAAAATTCCCTTGGATATCGTAAGGCGGTTGAAATGCATTACTCTTGAAAATTTCAAGAATTTTTATTTGGATTCCTTTTTCTTGGTTTTTGTTTTTGCTTTTACGACTTGACCTTTTTTGACAAAAATATTTTATGCTCGTTAAATTTTATTTTTGGACCTTTTTACTTTCGGTCTTGTCTTGTTGTTTGTTCTGGATGAATGAATGTCTGTCTGAGCTCTGAGTGTGTGCCGGCCGTGCCGTGTTGGTCAAGCATAGGGAGATACAAAAAAAAAAAAAACGAAACACATTACCGATTGTATCTGCTTAGATGTCAAGTTAATTAATTTAATTTCTTTGGCACATTAATACGAACAAAATAAAAAATACTCTTGGGGTCCTTCATTTTCAACTGTGAGTGTACGCCATATATACTCGTTCATACCCATGTTCAGAGGGGACCCCAGAAAAAGACATTTATTTGACGAAATTAATGTTGATGCTTTATGGTTCCTTACGCTGAGATTGGATGTCATGATGTTTTGACGATTCGTGTTGTGTCATCAAGAAGTGTTAATTGAGGAATAAAACAATTTGAACATTTTCAATGAGTTATAACTGCGGGATAACTTAATTAATGGGATTTGAAATTGAAAGTGAACTGTAAGGTGCATTAAAACGACGAAAGCATCTTCATAATCTTCATTTTTAAGCTCTTACCTTTTGCAATTTCAAATACCTATATCTCGAAGAATAGTTAGCGATATCTTAGAATATTTTAGAAATGACAATCCTCCTCTCGAATTGAAACTGCTCTAGTTTTCTAAGTGCATTCCTATCATTATATTGCTTAAATCAAACTAAAATACAATTTTGTTTTTTTTTGTTTATTTTATTTTACAGACAATGCAGTGGCCCACCATCGTCGCTTAACACCGGCCAGTGTAGTCCTCTAACGCTACCCCACAGTCTGCAGCCATCAGCATTGAATAACAATAACAACAATATAAATTGCAGCGGTTCCTCATCCAGCCTAGTACATCCAACATCCACATTGGCGCTGTCAGCAACCGCTGTTTCACTGCCCACCTTTGCACAATCAACTCCAATTTCCTCAACAATTTTACCCCCCTCATCGCATCAACATTCACATTCACATCATCAACAACAACAACAGCAGCAGCAGCAGCAACAGCAGCAACAACAACAACAGCAGCTGTTGGCTTCATCAATTGTAGCGCACAATCTTGGACAACACGCGACATCTCACCACATACCCACCTCTCATGTATCGAATAGCTCAGGTTCTCCGTTAGGCACGAACGGTGGCAGCAGTGGAAGTGGTCTGCACCTGTCATCGAGTTCGATAGATGCTACATCATCGAGTTTGTCATTGCACACGACAAGTTTGAATCTCTCATCGGCGGCGGCATCATCATCTGCGACGGGACAGGGTGGTCGACTAGGAGCACACTCTGACCTGGGCATGTCCCATTGGCTAGCAGCCGCTGCCGCCGAATCCAACATCAGTGCAACGGTGAAATCGGAGAATCGAAGTCCAGGTTTGGACACAGTTGGTCCAGGTGGGCTCTTGCCATCAACAGGCAGCAGTCACCTCGCGGAGAGTACAGCCTCGTTGTTCTGTTCGAATCCAAGTTCTGCGGATTTTCGTCTAGACGGAAGTTCAAGTTCCACAGGTGTGCAGTCGGGGAATTCGTCGACTTCAGCGAGCACCTACGAGACGAAGCAGGAATACTACAATTACTACAACAGCATGCAGCAATACACCCCACCATTCTATCCCACCTACGGTTCGCCGTACACCACTAGAGCGGCGAAGATCGCTTCTCCAAATGCCTACCTCACCTCCAGCTATGCGGCTGCTGCAGCGAACAATAACTCTGCTTCACAGCTGTACCCCACTTATGGCTACAATAATTTCCCCCAATTCGGAACGGCCACTCAGCAGGACTACACCGGATACTACAACGATCAATACAGCAATTACTACAATCATGCTGCAGCGGCGAATTACTCACCGTACGCTGTGAGTTCCCCCGGATCCAGTGCAAGTCACGGTTTCCATGTGGCAGCTTCCAACCTCTCTGAGAGTCCCTCGGACGGGCACTCATCAACGCCAATTCTGACACACGCCCATTCGCCGCACTCTCCCCTACCCATATCGCCGAACGCTCCCATGCCCAAGACAACTCCGCCAACCGGAAAAAGTGGAACTGGTCGGGCGCGTGGTCGGCGGCACGCGCAACCATCTCCCACAAGAAGTACCACATCAGAAACACCCAATGCCGACACTGTGAAACCACCGGAACGAGTGTTCATCTGGGATCTCGATGAGACGATAATAATCTTCCACACCCTGCTGTCGGGTTCCTATGCCAATCGGTATTCCAAAGATCACAGCACACTGATGACCATCGCTTTCCGAATGGAAGAAATGGTCTTCAACATGGCCGACTCGCACTTTTTCTTCAACGAAATCGAAGAATGCGATCAAGTGCATATCGATGATGTGTCCTCGGATGACAATGGACAGGATTTGAGTAATTATAATTTTGCGACAGATGGGTTTCATACTGGCGCCCCGGCGGGAGCACCACCAAATTTATGCCTGCCGACGGGAGTGCGTGGTGGTGTGGATTGGATGCGAAAGCTGGCCTTTCGCTATAGGAAAATCAAGGAGATCTACAATACCTATCGTGGAAAGTGAGTATACAGAAAAAAGTATTTTAGTAATTTTACGTGTTGTTTATTTTTCAACTAAGTAAATTTGGTAATTTGTTAAAATTTTATAGACACACTATAGAAGAGGGGACAGCGGTTTTATCCAAAAAAGACACTTTTTAGAGTGATTTATTGACTCTTGAAACAATTGTAGTAACCCATGTCGTTCCATATTGTGAAGAAGTGATAAATGGCCGAAGAGTAACTCAAAAGTCCTTTTCATTTAAGTAATTTGGACACGCTAGACAACTATAGGTCCCCTCCATTCCTACCAAACAGGACGTACATAGATATGATAAAGAATTTGACAACACTAGGCCTGGTTCTCCACAAGTTCTTGTGCACAAAATGTTGGTATTTTGATCATTAGATCATATTCCCTTAAAACAATTCTCCCCGGGACCCTACTGCTATAGGTTCATAACAGAGGAACTATGATTGTTTAACCTTTCAAACAGAAAAGTTGTTGTCTCGTAAACAACAGAAACAGAGTTGGTCTCAACACAGTTCCTTGTGGAACACCAATTTCATTATTGCTGATTTACTTACTATCCGTGCTCCACAGAATAGCTCCGAAATTTAACGAATGACTTCGATATGTTTTTCAATACTTTCTAATAAGACCCTTATCCAGTTTGTACTCAAGTCCTTTGCTAAACCTAGTCATTTTGTAAAGAGCTTAAAACAATAAGTTTTAGAAATTTTAGCAAAAAATAACATGTTTTTTTGCCAATCTTTTTCGATGTTCTTTGATTTTTGATTTTTTTTTTTGTTTTAAAATTTTTCTTATTTTTTCCATGAATTTGGTAAACCTTCTTAGGACCAATTTGTTATTCAAATACTTTAATTTTTTTTCAGTGTGGGTGGACTTCTTGGACAACCAAAACGTGATACATGGCTTCAAATTCGATCTGACATCGAAATTGCAACAGACAATTGGGCATCGTTGGCAACAAAATGCCTCAATATGATTTCCCAGCGTGAAAATTGTGTGAATGTCCTGGTGACATCAACGCAACTAGCACCTGCCCTTGCCAAGGTCCTGCTCTTTGGATTGGGACAGATATTTTCCATAGAGAATATCTATAGCGCACATAAAATCGGTAAGAAAAAGAATTTTTCAAATATAAACCCAACAAATTATTAACAAAATTTTCGGTTTTTAATTTTAGGTCAAGAAACCTGCTATGAGAGGATAGTGACCAGATTTGGTCGTAAAAGTACCTATGTTGTGATTGGCGATGGCGCTGAAGAAGAGGCTGCAGCTAAAGCAATGAACTTTCCATTCTGGCGAATATCAAGCCATAGTGACATTAGAGCGCTCTACACTGCCCTCGATATGGGATTCTTATGAAAACTTAATTTATTTAACAAACAATTATATTTGTTGTGTTTATTTAAAACTAAAAAAGAAAAAAGTTATCCTACTTACTCACCAAGCATTTAAAAAGCAAACAAAAAATGCTAAAATCTTTTTAAAACGCACGAATGACATAATTGAGAAGACTATTTAACTTTTTATTCATAAAAAAAAAAAACAACAAAAAAACTAAGTATTTGTACAAAATAAAACAAAAAAAAAAACATTTATGTTGAATGTTAATTTTACGTAGTAAAACAAAACCTAAAATTCCTAGTATACATTTAAATAAAAATATGTATTTTTTTTTTTAAATAATAATAATTTAGATGTTTAAATATTTAGCACACAAATATTAAAAATAAACAAACAGAAATAATTTAATTATTTTTATTTTTAATTTTAAAAATGCACAGTATATAATAATAGTTTTAAATTTATGTAGTTTTGAACCTCTGGATATTATATTTCTTGTAAATTAAAAGCCAGTGAGAGAAAATTAAACAAAATCAAAAACTTCTAAAAGTTTAGACAAAAAAAATCAAATCTTGACAAAAAAAAAAATACTTTAGATCATAGGCTTAGTTATATGTACTGTACCTATAAGAAAATTTAATATTAAACTCTAAAAAAATAAGGATTATATTAATTAAACTATACATATAAAGAAAATGAAAATAGCACGAAAAAATATATATACAAATATACGAAAAAGTTAAAAGATGTTTTAATTCAACATTCTACCAAGAAATTTCAGATCTTTCCATTTTGGGTAGGTATGAAAAGGTCTGCAGGTCAGGAGTTCTACATTGCAGAGAGGTCCAAAAACTGTTATACGATGTGATTTGGGGATGCATACCTACATATATTTATATACCTACAGTTTTTATAAAAGAAGTTTTCAGTACCCTTAAAACGATTGAACACACATTGATATCATATCTTAAACCAAAATTATAAGTATCGAACACACACATAATATACGAGTACATCGCTAAATGACCATTTGGTAGCCAAATTCGATTCGATCGGTTCCGTCAACAATTCGCCAATACCCGTACGTCAAATAAACAGAGGAATATCTGCCAAAAACATACCAGCTGTCCTTGAGTGTGTAGGAGGCAGTCAATTCCACGCCACGCGCGTCACGCCAAGACCCCGCCCTTCAGAAGATATTAACTTTTGCGTCAGTACTTGGGCCTACATCCGTAAGAAATCCAACGGACTCAGGAGCTGAAACGACCATATACAATACCGCCTTGCGTTCGCTGACTGGGCTCTGGAGTAGTTGGAACCAGAGGAAAACCCTTTAACCTCAATCTCTTCTGAAAATTTCATCAAAATGGGAAGGCGGGTTCAGTTTCTATTGAATTAATATCGGCTTTCAATTAAAATTACCAATTACTAAAAATGCCATTACTTACAATAGAGCTATGGGCAACACCCAACAATAAGTATATGCAAATTAACTGTAAATGCAAAAAACACCGATTTACAAAAATATACGCAACATTATTTATGTCTGCCTCTTTTTTTGACTACCTACTTAGTTTGTCTTACTGTTTGAAAAAAAAACAATGGGCGCAACACGCGCGCCGCGCCGCCGCGCCGACCGCTCTTTCAAAGTTAAGGTGGCTGCAGTCTTTTCCAAAATTTGTTTGATTGAAAAAAATAGAATCACCATGTGACGCGCAGTCGCACGCCCTTCAATTGTGGTCACATGGTTATATTAAATTCATTTGTTCAATTCAATTCTTTGAATTTTGAAATTATCACTAACATAATTTACAGAATTTCTAAATCTAACAACTAACCCATACCACCACCTATCATCATCCACCATTACATAACCATTCCCATTATACATTTACCATGAAAAACAAATTTTCAACCTAAAATTTTTTTGAAATACCAGGCGCTCATAAATGCCAGCAAGCAAACAGACATACTTTCGCTTTAAAAAGTAAAGCATACTTCCAGGTATTAAATTAAGGTTGGTGTATCTGCTATTTTCAGTATGTACTAATTTTTAAAGCATACTTACAGGCGCTCCGATTTTCGCATATAATTTGTGTAGTTGGTAGTCTGCCCCTTGTTGCATACTTTAAGGCGCTTCAGTCAAAATGAATACCTGCTGACATTTATGTTCGCCTGGTATTTCATGAAAATTTTCGGAGAATTTTTAATGAAAAATGGCAGTTGAGTGACCGAACGTTATACAATTTGAATTTTAAATATTTGAAAATTCACTAAGAAGGTTTTGCTAGTATGGTCAACCATTGTTAAATCAATTGACACGTGGTGTGAAGGCGGTAAGGAAATTCTTTTAATAAATAAAACAGAAACCATAGAATTTTCATTATTTTTTTTGTTGTTTTTATTAAATACAAATCAAAAATACATTTATTTTAATTTGTTGACATTTTCGTCAAAGTTGTCATTGTGCGCAGCTGCTTGATGAGCTCTTTTGTAATGGACTTATTTGAGTTCAGGAACTGCAAGATTAATCTTTGTGTTGTGGTTGGCCATGCTACCAAAACCTTCTTAGTGAATTTTCAAATATTTAAAATTCAAATTGTATAACGTTCGGTCACTCAACTGCCATTTTTCTTTCATTAAAAATTCTCCGAAAATTTTCATGAAATACCAGGCGAACATAAATGTCAGCAGGTATTCATTTTGACTGAAGCGCCTTAAAGTATGCAACAAGGGGCAGACTACCACCTACACAAATTATATGCGAAAATCGGAGCGCCTGTAAGTATGCTTTAAAAATTAGTACATACTGAAAATAGCAGATACATCAACCTTATTGTACTACCTGGAAGTATGCTTTACTTTTTACAGCGAAAGTATGTCTGTTTGCTTGCTGGCATTTATGAGCGCCTGGTATTTCAAAAAATTTTTTGGTTGAAAATTTGTTTTTCATGGTAAATGTATAAGTAATGGTTATGTAATGGTGGATGATGATAGGTGGTGGTATGGGTTAGTTGTTAGATTTAGAAATTCTGTAAATTATGTTAGCGATAATTTCAAAATTCAAAAAATGGAATTGAACAAATGAATTTGATATAACCCACAATTGAAGGGCGTGCGACTGCGCGTCACATGGTGATTCTATTTTTTTCAATCAAACAAATTTTGGAAAAGACTGCAGCCGCCTTAACTTTGAAAGAGCGGTCGGCGCGGCGCGCGTGTTGCGCCTATTGTTTTTTTTTCAAACAGTAAGACAAACTAAATAGGTAGTCAAAAAAAGAGGCAGACATAAATAATGTTGCGTATATTTTTGTAAATCGGTGTTTTTTGCATTTACAGTTAATTTGCATATATTGTTGGGTGTTGCCCATAGCTCTATTGTAAGAAATGGCATTTTTAGTAATTGGTAATTTTAATTGAAAGCCGATATTAATTCAATAGAAACTGAACCCGCCGCCGTCCCATTTTGATGAAATTTTCAGAAGAGATTAAGGTTAAAGGGTTTTCCACTAGGTCTGGTTCCAACTATACTCCAGAGCCCAGTCAGCGAACGCAAGGCGGTATTGTATATGGTCGTTTCAGCTCCTGAGTCCGTTGGTTTTCTTATGGATGTAGGCCCAAGTACTGACGCAAAAGTTAATAGATATCTTCTGAAGGGCGGGGTCTTGCCGTGACGCGCGTGGCGTGGAATTGACTGCCTCCTGCACACTCAAGGACAGATGGTATGTTTTTGGCAGATATTCCTCTGTTTATTTGACGTACGGGTATTGGCGAATTGTTGACAGAACCGATCGAATCGAATTTGGCTACCAAATGGTCATTTAGCGATGTACTTGTGTTCGATACTTATAATTTTGGTTTAAGATATGATATCAATGTGTGTGTTCAATCGTTTTAAGGGTACTGAAAACTTCTTTTATAAAAACTGTAGGTATATAAATATATGAAGGTATGCATCCCCAAATCACATCGTATAAAAGTTTTTGGACCTCTCTGCAATGTAGAACTCCTGACCTGCAGACCTTTTCATACCTACCCAAAATGGAAAGATCTGAAATTTCTTAGTAGAAAACTTGGTTGAATGTTGAATTAAAACATCTTTTAACTTTTTCGTATATTTGTATATATATTTTTTCGTGCTATTTTCATTTTCTTTATATGTATAGTTTAATTAATATAATCATTATTTTTTAGAGTTTAATATTACATTTTCTTATAGCTACAGTACATATAACTAAGCCTATGATCTAAAGTATTTTTTTTTTGTCAAGATTTGATTTTTTTTTGTCTAAACTTTTAAAAGTTTTTGATTTTGTTTAATTTTCTCTCACTGGCTTTTAATTTACAAGAAATATAATATCCAGAGGTTCAAAACTACATAAATTTAAAACTATTATTATATACTGTGCATTTTTAAAATTAAAAATAAAAATAATTAAATTATTTCTGTTTGTTTATTTTTAATATTTGTGTGCTAAATATTTAAACATCTAAATTATTATTATTTAAAAAAAAATACATATTTTTATTTAAATGTATACTAGGAATTTTAGGTTTTGTTTTACTACGTAAAATTAACATTCAACATAAATGTTTTTTTTTTGTTTTATTTTGTACAAATACTTAGTTTTTTTTTGTTTTTATTTTTTATGAATAAAAAGTTATATAGTCTTCTCAATTATGTCATTCGTGCGTTTTAAAAAGATTTTAGCATTTTTTGTTTGCTTTTTAAATGCTTGGTGAGTAAGTAGGATAACTTTTTTTTTGTTTAGTTTTAAATAAACATAAAAAATATATGTAATTGTTTGTTAAATAAATTAAGTTTTCATAAGAATCCCATATCGAGGGCAGTGTAGAGCGCTCTAATGTCACTATGGCTTGATATTCGCCAGAATGGAAAGTTCATTGCTTTAGCTGCAGCCTCTTCTTCAGCGCCATCGCCAATCACAACATAGGTACTTTTACGGCCAAATCTGGTCACTATCCGCTCATAGCAGGTTTCTTGACCTAAAATTAAAAACCGAAAATTTTGTTAATAATTTGTTGGGTTTATATTTGAAAAATTCTTTTTCTTACCGATTTTATGTGCGCTATAGATATTCTCTATGGAAAATATCTGTCCCAATCCAAAGAGCAGGACCTTGGCAAGGGCAGGTGCTAGTTGCGTTGATGTCACCAGGACATTCACACAATTTTCACGCTGGGAAATCATATTGAGGCATTTTGTTGCCAACGATGCCCAATTGTCTGTTGCAATTTCGATGTCAGATCGAATTTGAAGCCATGTATCACGTTTTGGTTGTCCAAGGAGTCCACCCACACTGAAAGAAAATGAAAGTTTTTGAATTACAAAATAGTTTTAAAAAGGTTTACCAAAATCATAGGAGAAGAAAAGAAGAAAAAATTCAAAAAAAAAAAATTAAAAAAATCTAAGACAAACCAAGAACATCGAAAAAGATTGGCAGAAAAATGAAATTGGTGTTCCACAAGGAACTGTGTTGAGACCAACTCTGTTTCTGTTGTTTACAAGAAAACAACTTTTCTGGTTGAAAGGTTAAAGAATGACAGTTCTTCCACACAGTTTTTATGAACCTATAGCAGTAGGGTCCCGGGGAGAATTGTTTTAAGGGAATATGATCTAATGATCAAAATACCAACATTTTGTGCACAAGAGCTTGTGAAGAACCAGGCTTAGTGACGTCAAACTCTTTTCCATATCTATATGGCAGGAATAGAGGGGTCCTATAGTTTTCTAGCGAGTCCAAATTGCTTAAATGAAAGGGAATTTTGCATGAGTTACTCTTGGGTCATTTATCACTTCCTCGCAATATGGAATATGGACATGGGTTACTACAATTATTTCAAGAGTCAATAAATCACTCTAAAAAGTGACTTTTTTTTTGGATAAAACCGCTGTCCCCTCTTCTATAGTGTGTCTATAAAATTTTAACAAATTATCAAATTTACTTAGTTGAAAAGTACACAACACGTAAAATTACTAAAATATTTTGTTCTGTATACTCACTTTCCCCGATAGGTATTGTAGATCTCCTTGATTTTCCTATAGCGAAAGGCCAGCTTTCGCATCCAATCCACACCACCACGCACTCGCGTCGGCAGACATAGATTTGGTGGTGCTCCCGCCGGGCGCCATGTTGAAGACCATTTCTTCCATTCGGAAAGCGATGGTCATCAGTGTGCTGTGAGCTTTGGAATAACATACCTTTCCTGGGTGACACCAGAAGTTCCTGTGATGTCTGGTTATCGGAATATGGTCATCCAAAATGATTTTACTGAAAATTGACCCAAATAACAAAGTCATGTGGATGGGATGTGGATGGAGTTATTTCCGCAACCAAGGCTGGTAAGGGGTTGCAGCTTTCATATTCATATTGAATAGAGAATTAACAGACCGTTAACGTATGAACAAATATTGAATAGAGAATTTAAAGACCCTTTACGGATGAATACCAGAAGGTCCTACGAAGTCTGGGTATCGGATATGACCATCCAAAGTGATTTAACTGAAAATTAACCTAAATCAAAAGAATTCATCGGATGGAGATGGAGATATTTCGGAAGCCATGGCTCGGAAATTTTTTTTTTTTTTCAATTTAAAAAAAGTTATTTTAGTTATTTTTTCAAAGTTCACCAACACCATCGAGATATACATCAAACGAAAGGTCTATTCAATAACAATACACAAATGGAAGGTAGAACATTCTGCGTGGCTTACTTATCAAAATATGGCCATCCAAAGTGATTTCACTGTCACTGATTTTCGACCTCTAACTACATAATAATGTCTTTGATCGCGACATTTTCTAAATCAATACGTTTTTATGGTCTTGAAATTTAATTTTTAAATAGAAATCCACAAATTAAAACCATAGTGATTTAACTGAATTTCCTGATACCAATTTACAGAACTGGAAAGACAAAGCTTACCAATTGATGATGTAAATTTCCTTTTCCGGATTTGGGTGAGATGTTGAGTACTTACTCGTACATTTACTGCAATGAAAATTTTAAATAAAATTAATAATAGTATAGTATTTCTTTTTAAAGTTACACTAAAGTTAAGGTCTGGCAATCGATTTCCAGCATTTACAAGGGGTACTAGCTCCTGCTCTTTTTGAGGTAATGGCATATCTTCTAAGAGTAGATTTCGTTATGATCCTAGTCCTCCAAAAGTAGTCCTCGTCATTATCTTAGTTATTCGAGTTCCTCACAAAACGCTTGGTCTCTTCTTAATTGAAATTTTCAAATATTTTGATCCATCTATACATTTTTCGAAGCATATCAAAGATTTATTATAATGGCGCTTAAATGGTAAGTTCAAAAAAAAACGACGTAATGTTTTTGCAGAATTTGAAAATTCGACATAACCAGCCCAGCCAAGCTGTTCTCAAGTGACCCGCTTTCCAATGAGAATGAGCAGCATTTCATTTCTATTCGTGGAGAAACATAACAAAACCGAATTATATTTCAAGAAATAAGTTTGTTTTTCTAAAGCTCATTATTATATTAATTTTTATTAACCTTCTCTATGACACTTAAAGCAAAAAAAAAAATAAAATAAATTAAAAATGTATTATGATTTAATTCATATAGCTTAGGAATAAGTTTAAACGTACTCTTCTATTCTATGCCTAAGACTATTAGATAAAAATGTTTATTTTGTATAGAAACAATTTTAATTTTGTTATTGTTTAATACTATTTTCTCTTCTATTAGCTAAATTATTTACAAATGCATTTCTTTAAAAATAATTATTATTATTTATGTTTTATTCACCTAAGGAAATAATTTATACACAGAAAAATTGAAACATAAATATTATTAATGGATATGAGAAGAGATTCATTTTTTGTGTTTGTATTTTTTATTAAAGTGGCTTTTCTAAGAGGTGAAAAATAATAATAAATTAATTCAAATTAAAAAAAAAATATAACAAACAAAATATCAATAAAATTATAAAGAAAAAAAATTAAAACAAAAACATAAAACAAGCCTCATTGTGTACTATTGCTTTGTTTTCTATCTCTCAAACTCATTTTTAGTGTTAGTTCTTTTAAAAACTATTTCTACCTACATCATTTGGAAAACATAAAATGCAGTTACTGGTTTGTATGTATCTATATATGCGCCTTTTTTGAACAAAGCTATTTTTAAAATTTGTTTTGATTTATTTCAAAAATGGCAGTCTATGGTTTTTTTCTTTTTTTTGTTGTTGATGAATTAAAAAAAATCTTAAAATTTAAGCGTATATGGCAGTGATTCAGACAAATCGAATCAATAAAATATATTATATAAGTCGGGGTCGTCACATTTTGGTGGGAACGTAATGATAGTGTGATATTCTTCATTTTTTTTATCAATTCACAACTAAACATTCGCTTAGAAGAACATTGTGAAGGCCGTCCATGTCGATCCAGTCGCGTCGTTCATTTCGAATCGAAACATTTCGTATACATCCTTTGAAGTTTTCTCTCGTCAAAAGGGTGCCACTCGGTGCAATCTCTGAAATAAGTTTAAAGTTGATTTTAAAAAAAATATTTTAAATGTACAAATCTTTATGAGTTTAATATGTAGAATCAGGGTACTTCATGACCACCTATATTCAAGGAATCCTTCTTAAAATGGATAGCTCTCGAATAAATGTTATCAATTCTTTAAACCGTAAACGTTTCCAAAGCTTGGTTGCGAAAATATCGCAATGACAATTTTAATTAGCGTTTGTTCGAAATTCAGAATAATCACTTTGTAAATTTACTTTGAAATATTTCGAGAAATACTCGTAGCTTCTGGTTTCAACCTGTGGACAGCCCTTCAAAGTTAACTAAGAAATTAAAAAGACGCTATCTGTTACAAGTCTTGGTTTCGGAAATGTCGCCACCCAAAGACATTTTTAGGTAGTTAGAGGTCGAAAATCAGTGACATCAGTGAAATCCCGTTGGATGGCCATATTTCTATAACCAGACCATGACGAAGCTTTCGGTTTCCAAGTGTATATAGGAATTGAATAGACCTTTCGTTTGAGATATATTTCGATCGGCAGAGGCAATTTTAAGAAAATAATAGCTTTTTAAAACAGGGGTTAGTCTATGATTTTTTTTTTAAACTCAAAAACTAATAAACTAACTACGTTGGATGAATGAACTAACTACATTGGTTGAATGAACCAAGTACATTGGCTCAATGAACTAACTACATTAGATCAACTAACTAAATAATAACAATGGCTTACCAAGTACTTTGGATTAATGAACTTACTAAACTGGCTCAATGGACGAACTACATAGGATCAACCAACTAAATACATTGGCTGAATGAACAAAATACATTGGCTTAATGAACTAAATAATGGACTTTCAAATATGTCCTATGCGTAATCTTAATCTTAAGAAGCTCTATATAGCGGTGACCGAAATTGGTATATCGACAAAATAACTGATCCAGGTGTTTCGCTTAATATTGGGAAATACATAGAAGCTTGCAAAATTGAAAAGATATTTCGTTTGATGTTATGTATCGAATGTTTGGGGAACTTTGATAAATCTTTATTCAGCATTTAAAAGCCCTATTTCTTACAAGCTTATAATAGTATTCGGAATACACCTATAGAATATTCTTTATTTGTTCACTTGGCATATTGGTTAGTGCGTTGGACTATAATGCAGAGGGTCTTGGGTTAGATTATCAGCTGTACTACCTCTAGCGAGGAATTGACAAATCCTCCAAGAGTATCTTTTGTTATGAAAAGTGCTGCTCATTAGCCGTTTGAAATCAGAAATGATTGAGAGTTGTAACTCACTAGGTTTAGGCTCTCTATGAGCCGTCATGAACTATAATTTATAATTTTACACAACTCAAAGAACAAAAGTGAAAATAGAATTTTGTTGACATTGATTTTCAACTTATTTTGAGAACTCCGGAAACGTATGTAGGTTGATTTCTTTTAATTGGTACTCTCAACATTCTGTCACCCAACAGAAGAAGTCATTTTTATTTAAGATTAAATATTTTTTAAATAACTTACCCGGAACACCTCCAATGTAAAGAGCGGATTTTGTTTGAACCTTCCCTGTGACTCGATGCTGGGCCAGTGAGATGATTGCCGGATGATTGTCTATCCGGAGTGCTATCTGTTCAAAGTCATACAATGCAGAAATATTATGCCATTTATTATCACAAATGGCGTATTTCGATGGAAGAATCGATTGGACTCGGAAAGGATTGCCATCGCCAAGATCACATGATAGAATAACCTGGAAAAAAAAAACAAACAAATAATGAAAGGTCATGCTAGATTTCTACTTGGCTTTGAAAGATGTATTTAGAGACAAGACTGGGAATTGATCATTCTTGTTAAAATGAGTTTTTTTTTAAAGATAAGCAAGTATGAATTTCTAGTCTACTAATCCTTTTTAAAGGAAGCAAATAAAATTTCAAATTTTAAATTTTGTACGTGATACCTTTTTATATATAACCTATAGTATTATCATGGGGCATGATTTTGTATTGCGAACACTATCCTGGTATAGCGCACGATTTTACAGTGGAGAGTAGGATAAGATCAATACAAGTAGCAAAAAAATAAATATATTATTATTAAATTAAGACAAATCTAGCAAGTACTGTCCCTAGGCTTAAGATATCGCCACAATTGTTCGGCTTCTTGATAGTACTATAAATTTTATATTCAAAGATGATACTCACATTTCCTGTGTGTATTTCCAGCGACAGTGCTGGGAAGCCATTGGGTTCAGAAACACTCAGAAGGATGCCATTCAGCTCTGATGTTCGGAATTCCATTTCAAGTTCTAAATATTTTCCAACGTGAAAGTTTTTTTCTGAAAAACAAAAAAAAATATTACGACTCTCAATTATTTCTTCGAAAAATTTCATTATCATTTCTTTAAAACTCACTATAAACAGCATAAGCATCTCCTGGGAAATAGGATCCTTTTTCGACCTTAGGAAAGCATTGTCCCACATTCAAGTGTTTCCCAGGTCTAGCCAGATCCTGAGTTGTTCCATTGATGTTCATTTTTCGAAGACATCCCTTAAAGCCTTCCAACTTCAAAGCCAGTTCATTAGGTACATTCACCGGTTGTTCGGGTAAGCCACCTACATAAATCGACGATGAGGCACTAATTTTCTTCGGAACTTTCATTTGTGCCGAAGTCTTTTGATCAGTGGTTCCGATTTCTACACTCATTGTGACTTTTCTATCTTGACAATTGATATTCACATGATGCCATTCACCGTTATTTAATTTGGCTGTCAACTGAAGTTCTTCACGTCTTCGACCACGAACAATAAGCAAAAGATGACCATCTTTGAGAAGAAGACTTACGTAGTGTTTTTGTTTTTCCTTTGTACCAGGTGCTAGGAAGATCAAACCATTCGGATAGAACGAACGAAAATCGAATTCGATGTGGAAATTTCGTTGCCAAAAGTTACGAGCTTGTAAATTAAGTTGAGAATAACTGTGATGATTGTCACCGAATTTAAAAGCATTCGGTTCGTAAGAATAACTTCCAACCTGTTGAAGGAAGAAGCAAACATATTGGAGGTTTTTTCGCATTTCAAAAAGAATAAGAAACCATCGTTGAATGATAAATAAATAAAGTTTTCCTTTTCCGTATTCTATATAGGTCAATTTCATGAATGTAAAAGTTTTGACAACACTTCAGAACTCCCGTATTGATGTGTTATAGTACCATTTTTTACAATTGTTTTTTGTAGTGATACACAACCTTAACATCTATGAGGCAGTTCTTTAAATTATACTTTTAAAATAAATGAAATCAAAGATTGCTTAACATCCCATACTCATAACTAGCACCGTTTTCGAAAACGTCATTTGCGTCAAAAATGCGATTGCAAAATGTTCTTAATTGCAAACTTATGCAAAAGCAATATTTTCTACAACGCAATTTTCTGAAGTCATATGTTCGAAAACTTAACTTCTGGTGCAATTTTCAAACTTTGAAGTATTTTACTAACTCTACCTTAATTTTAAAAACTTTCTAACTAAGATCGTGCTAAGGCTTTTCGTGTTTAATAAATTGCTTCTTAACACACCTAAAACGTTGCCAGTTCGTCAAAGAAACTAGTAAAAACACATTTTTTGACGTTTGCAAATGCCAGTGTCATATAAAGTTAGCACGATACTAAAATAATGAAATAGCTAATTTATGATTTTAACTTAAAAAAAAGCTACAAAAAGTATAACTCTAAGCTCGTATCATACGAAAAGAGTTTTAACATTTGATTCGACTAATACGAGTATTTTTCCCCAACGGTCCTCAATGAAAATTTTGAAACATTTCTACGGCAACTCCAAAATTCTGGCTGCGATTGAACGTTTCAAGAAAAAAAGATACACAGCTTCTACAATTTGGAAACAAAAAGTAAAACTACGTACAATGTGAGTAAAAAAAACAAGCGCTACGACCTCACTATTTAAATTACATCAATATATCCTACTTTTCTTCCCACAGCGTTTTGTGTTAGTCTTGCTACTACTGCTATCACAATATGTTAGTTTTTTCTCATTTGATGATTTAGTAAGATGAAATATTTTTTTTAATTTTCAAAATTAAATAAAAGATTTTTTTTTAATTTTTCATAAAACTTTTTTATTCTTTTTTATCAAAATCCAATAAAATATTATTTGTTATAAAAAAATTGCTCAACGAACACAACACAAAAAGCCATGATAATGAAAAGCAGTTATATTTATGTAAAATTATGTATGATTTGATAGATGAAAATTATTAAAATATTACAAAACTAGTGAATAATATTATTATTAATAAGAAAAAACATTATATGTCTTTTAAAGTGATAATATGATGATAAGTGCATAAAATGATAGTTATTAATAATTAAAGTTATTATATACATAAATTAGTTCAAGTTTTATTTTTTTATTGTTTGTTTAAAAGAAGCTTCAGCGCCATCTGGTATTAGTTTACTTTTGTTTGTTTGTTTTAGTTAAGACCACAACCATAGAGGAGAGCTTTATTTTTTAATATTAATTCTATGTTTAACTTTCGATTAGTTTGATAGTTTTTGAAAGCTCGTACTGTCTCCATTTAATAGAATTTTTAAAAAAATTATTAAGATAGCCTTGTTTAACAACTAAAATCCTATAAAAAGAAAAATGTTATGTATTTTTTAAATAAAAACAATAATTATTGTTTTGTTAAGAATAAAGAGATAAATAAAGAGGAAATAAAATGTTGTGTACTCACTCTTTGACATCCTTCGGGAGCGGTAGTGAAACTCTTTCCAATCGGTTCGGTTTTCATTAAAACATCATACATTCCATTAATGCTGCCCATTTGAGGCCCATTTCGTCCAATTTGAACATTTGAAAAGCTTAAAGCTTGATTAAAATTGACAGTCTTATTATTGAACACAATATCGCGTATGGCACCCTCTAGGGGTATTAATGTTGGTGCTAGTTGCTTATATTCAGGATAATCTGGAGCTCCACCAATATAAAGACCACCTGCTTCACGAGGCATGCTAACCATAGTTGGAGAACCAACTAGCGTTTTCGAGTCTTGCAGCTCATCGTCTACCATAAGATCAAATTTTCGACCGTTTTTAACGAGATTAACAACATGATACTCTCCATCGTTCACCGAAGAGTTAGATACAAGTTTAATGTTGCTTCGACCAGAATCTATCCAAACATGGATATGACCATCAAGGACACTAATCGAATAGTTCCCTTTGATATCTTTTGAATCATAGTCGCCGCTTACTTCTGGAGGATAAGCAGACAGTAGGAGAAGACTATTTGTCTGAAGAGTTCGAAATACAAAACCGGTATTCGATCGTTTGCGGAGAGATTGCGAAGATAGCTCAACAAAGCCATTTCCAGTGAAGCCAGCTCTGAAAATGAAACATTGACAACTAGAAATATGTCTTTGAATTAAAAAAAAAAGCTTCTTATATACTTGGTGACAGTATCTTTGCAGGATTGTTCAACACCAAAGTATGTTGAACTACCAAGAGGATCGTAAGTTTCTCCGTTGATCTGGACATCCATCATACAACCCATGAAGGGATTATCAGCTCCAGGAGCTTTCGTTGACCCTGATCTGAAACCTAGAATAAAAAACAAATGATGTGGACTCAAATGGTTTTTCCAATTTTTCCAGACACAAGTGTGGATGGGCAAATTGGACATCCATAACAGTTGTCCCAAAAAACCAGATCATACCGGAAATTCGTAAGGACAATGTTTGTAATAAATTTGTACTGTTATCATTTTACCTGGAGGCACTCCGCCCAAATAGTACACCGCTTTGGACAAATCAGGAAGCATGTGACCTTTGATCGGAACTGTTGGTGATCCTGTAATCGGAGTATCATTGTTCACCCGAAGGCTTCCGTTTTCGGTGCCTCGTTTTGGAACAAATTCTCTTGCTGCTTCAATCTTAACCCATCTACCAGTGTTGTATTTCTTTGTTGTATTGATCTCGAGTTTTGATTCATCACCATAATCGATTCGGAAGAGAATACGTCCACGACTCAACGTCACTGAAACCGAGCGATTCTGAAACAAAACACAATGTATACAAATTTATCATTCAGATTAAAACCAAATTCTTACATTTCTATCGTCAACCGCTAAAAATAGCAATGCATTCTCGTCCAGTGTCCTGAAAGTCATTTGTAACGCAAACAGATTCTTCCGATACGGTCGTGGTCTGGATTTCTTAACCTCAGCATAACCAAGTCCATTGAAATATCTCGCATTCGACATGGCTGCCGATTCTTGTGCCCCAATCATAGCTCCTCCACATTTTCCCTCAGAATGGGCGAAATTCCATAAGCCCAGAGGCTTATTATCAACTTCGACTTGATGAAGGATCACATTCAAACCCTCTCCAATAAGGGGATCTTTAATTTGAGCTTCAGATGGATAGCCACCAATCCATATTTTATCAGCAATTGTTCGGAATAATCGAGTGTACTCAAGATCAGTAACTCCAGTTACGGGAATCGAATTAGCCAGTGTTCCAATATTTGTCATTCGACGAACTAACAAGCTTCCAATGTTCAAAGTTCGATTGGCTTCGATGTGATACCAAGCATCATCATAGTGTGGATCACGTGTTTGAATTTCAAGAGGATGCGTAATAGTTTCAGTGCTACCGCCCAGATTCCATTTGAGACGAACACGTCTTTTGTACAGGTCCAGTGAAATATATCTTCCATCTCGACCTTTGATGTATATCAACGGTGAATTGCCGTTAGCATTGTTTAGAGCAAAACTAAGCTTTATCGAGTTTGATGTTGAAAGGCCATAGGATGATGGTAGATATGAGCGAACACACTTGGGGTCTTTTGATTCCACAGAAACTTTGATCTATGAAAAAGAAAAAATGTACAAAATGATTTAATATTTCTCATAGATCAAAAAGATAGTTGAGAAACGAAAGTTCGTTTTTATGTTTCATTTAGCAATACTAGCGATATCAATTTAGATTTTTTTTTTTTACTTACACCTTCAGCCGCATGTCTAGCCTTTGCAATCTTGTCGCGCAATTCTTGCATTTGCTTCGACATAGTATCATTCCAAACTTCAAATTTCTGCTGCGCTCTCATTGTTTGTTCTTCAACAAAATTCAACGATATATTGGCCAATCGAATATTGGTTTTTGTCAGTGAAATATTCTCCTCAGCCATGCCAAGCTTTATAGCAAAATCCGGCTCCAACATATTGAATTTTTCACGAAGTCTTAAAATATCATCGTTTATATCGAGTGCTTTTCGATTTTCTGCATTCATTTGTTCTGATATCCTAGCTGCCATTTCAATGCTCTCCAAAGCCATTTTCTTAGAAGCGCCGGTATTGATTGCTGAGAGCAACGACGAAATGTTATTCGTTCGAACTCCTGCATCGATTATTCTGGATTTGATGCCCTCAACTTCATCCTCGTGGATTTTGATTTTCATTTTTAAAACTAAAAAAAGATTTAATTTTGAAGATTTGTTTGATGGGAAAAAGAAAATAATCTTACCATTGGCTTTTTCCATTTCGCGAAGAGCATCTTTTTGTAAAAGCTTTGATTTTCCCAGAGAAATTTTAGCTCGTTCGATGGGAGATGTACCGTCGTTTGGATAAAGTTGATTTTGAGCCTGGGAAACACCCTCTTTGGCTTCGAAAGATGATCGTCGTGCTGCTGTGATTGCATCTGAAATGTTTTTGTGAGCAGAGCTAGAAAGAAATTTTATCAGAAAATTGTTTCATATATTTAAGTTGCATGAAATTTAAAAAATGCAAATTCAACAAACTCATATCTTCTGGTTTTTAAACCCTAAAAGTTAAAAACTAGTCTAGTTTAAAGGCACATACACAGATCGAATGAACATTAAATGTGAATAGAAATTATTCACTGTACATTCCGAATTTTTTATCGTGAACCACGCTCCGCCAAATACTTCCCTTAATGCCTTATGATAACAATTAGAAATTTTGGCTAGTAAAAGGTAAATACAAAACTAACTTAATAGAAAATGTCAAATGTCAAAGTGAAATGTTTTCCGGAAGTGACAATACCCTTTGATAACAAAACCAGTTTTCCAAACCGCAAAACGAAAATTGCAGTAAGCTCTTTGAGAAAACACACAATCTTCTGAATTTTTTACCAGAAAAACTAGTGTGAAAAGGTTTAGCATTCTGCAATAATTTGAATTTGTTTTAAAATGGAAGCTGTATATTTGGAATAAACATTCCACAATTGTTTAGTGACTATACACACTACTCGTATTTAAAAGCAGTATGTAGTTTGACAAATCGTGAATTGCCAGATAGAAAATGTGGAATGTAGAGCTGTTAAGTTCACGCTGATGATTTTTCATCGGCTTAACGCGGATCTAACTAACATTAAACTCAAAAACTTACCTCGCCAGCAACGCAATTCTAGCTCCATCTTTCGTCGGCTGGAACTGTCTCATATACTCATTGGACCGTTCTGTTAATCTGGCGGCATGTTTTTGAGCCTTTGGCAACCAATGCTTATAGACCTCCTTTCGAATTTTATCATTCTCCTCCAAAGTGTCATTCATGTATCTTGACAATCTCTCCATTGTATCGATTTCTCCATCCAGCTGCTCTTGTTTTCCTTCGATTATATCCAAAAGCGTATCAGTTTCAGCAACTAAACTATTATTTTGATACTGATCGAATTCGTTTTGAAGCTCCCTTATCTGGCCATGATCTTCAACTAGATAACTCTTCAAATTCACAATATGCTCATGAATATCATCTATTTCGTTTAGAATTTCAAAGGTTTTATCAGTGAACATTCGAGCATCGGAAAGTCGATAGTTGGTATTGTTTAGATTTCTCATAAACATTTCTAAACGACCCTTCAGATCAAAAGCTGCATCCGAAGCATTGCCATAAAAGTAGAATAAATCCCAAGCTTTCGTCCAAGTTCCACGAATGTTCTGCACAGACTCGTCATGTTGCTGAATCTGTTGCAGATAATATCGTGCTTCTTGCAAAACTGCTGGTAAACTCATGTGATGATCTTCAGTTCCATAATTGTTCAAAGCGAAAATCGTTTCGATGATATTCGATCGGACATTTCCGATGTCCGAATACAGATCAGAGGATTCTTTTTTCAAAATCGATGCAGCTTCAGTTCGTTTAGCTGCCGTTGCAGCGGCTTTTCGCGATTGAAACTTATTATTCTCTGCATAAGATCCAAGCTTTTGTATCGTATTATCATCATAGCTCAGCATAACTCGTTTGGCATCCATGTAGTCTTGCAGCTGATCGGTCACATCCAATCGATTTTCTTCATACTCGTCAAGTTTTAGCCAAGGTGCCGGAATACCAGTAAGGTCCATATGTGCCATACCTCGGCGGAGTTTATGACCAATAAGGTCCACATAGTCCAGA
Organism: Chrysotoxum bicinctum; assembly: GCA_911387755.1. Classification (NCBI taxonomy): domain Eukaryota; kingdom Metazoa; phylum Arthropoda; class Insecta; order Diptera; family Syrphidae; genus Chrysotoxum; species Chrysotoxum bicinctum. The sequence continues at coordinate 9,608,367 of OU426988.1, read as the reverse complement.
AGGAGTAAAGTACAGTTATCGCAGACTGAAAGAAATCTAATTAGGTAAATTTGAAATGCAAGCAAAATAATTCAAACTCACGTTTACACCGGCGATCTTCGAGGAAATGCCTCTCGGCCACACAAACATCGCATCTACGACCGGTAACTCCTGGACGGCAATGACACTGACCTGTTTGATCATTGCACTCATCCAATGCAATGCCATCTAAGTTACAATCACAAGATCTACAAGTTCCATTGATCGATCGTGGCGACCCAAAGAATCCCGGTCTACAGCGATCACACAGAGCCCCCGTATAACCAGGCCGGCAAATGCAACTTACTTCACCATTCCATACGGTACATCCCTTTGCGAAATTCCGACTTGTTTCCGGACAAGGACAAGATCGACAACTTCCAATATTCGGATCGCCATAGAACCCCTCGGCACAACGATCACAGTGATCCCCACCAGTGTTTCCTCGACAGTTCTTCAAAGAAATATAAGTGAGTGACCACCCTTAAATATCTTCTCGAAGCTTCTTACCAAACAAACTCCAGTTTCTCGATCACATTCGGTACTTCTTCCGTTACAATGGCACGGTGCAGCTCGTCCTACAAGATCTTCAATGAAAGTACTTTGAATCTCGGTGGTATTCTTCCATCTATAGTATCCGGCACCAGGGTCTTGACACGACAGCCCTTCGTACATTTTCGGGCACTTGCACCTCTCGACACCCTTGGCGATCATATTGGTTGATCCATAGATATAAATTGCTGTATCCATGTGGACGTTTTGGATTCTAAGAGAAGGTCAAGATTCAAAACCTCCAGAAAACGTATAAAGCTTTTTAGAAAACTTACATAACTTGCACAAAGTCCATGGTTGTTGTTCCTCTCAGGAAAATGTGTTTGATATTCTGCAATGCAGCCATCATGGTAGGCCTATCTACATCGTGTCCATTCTGATGTAGCTTCCAGTAGGACTCATGCAACGGTACACTAAATGTATCATTGTTCGAATAGCTCCGGTCTTCATATTCATAAAAATCTATGATAAGCCTTGAGTGGGAATGAATTTGTACTAAAGGGAACTGGAGCAGGATCTTTCTGTCTAGACAATTGCCTCCACCTTCTGTGAGAAGAGTATAAACGAGATTTCCGCCATAACTACTCGTTCGATCCCCATAGAACTGTGGAGGTAGTTGGAAGTACAGGGGATAGTAAAAAGTCGTATAGGCTCCAATCGAAATGTTTCCCGTCGATTTCGGTATCAGATTCAAATTATTCATCGTGCTAAGCTCGGCATCTTCTCGATATGATTTACTGCCTTCCATTTGAATGATCTAAAAGGAGTTGTGAAAGGTTAAAAGTTTTAAGTTTTCTTTATGAAAGACCAAAAAACTTACCACAATATACTCAAATTCACTATTTGGCACTGAAGATGGATGCATGTACTGAATACTTAAATTCCTTGCACCCGGCATTCGGATATGTCCCCATGACCATTCACTTTGTCCACACTGATCAGATCTGCCAAAGCAGAAGCAACGTGTACAACCCTCGGGATTTAAGTTCGATAGGCCGAAAGTTCCCTGTCGACATGTGTCACACTTAAGACCGAATACCAGAGCCTTACATGGACACTGACCATTTGTATCACATGCAATCAATCCATCTGGCCGCACAAATGACCCATGAACATCACAATTGCAACGGCGACACTCTGGATACCCAAAATAGCCCACAGCACAGGTTTCACACTTCCGTCCCGAATATCCCTCACGGCATACACACTGGCCCGAAACTTCGTCGCACAGCTGTCCAATGGAACCGATCATGTCACAGTCACAATTTATACAGCCCACTCTATTCTGCCAGCCCCATGTGCCCGGCACACATTGTGAACATCTCAAACCCCGACTGTTCGGTGGGCAGATACATCTGCCGTTGAATGGATCACAAACTTGACCTTCCACCGGACAAGGATCGCAACGAATGCAGCCATCATTGTTAAATCCATAGAATCCCTCGTGGCACTGATCACATCGTTGACCACTAACACCGATCTTGCAATCACACTGTCCAGTCCAAGGATTGCACTCACTACCTCTGGAACCAATTGGATCACATCGGCAATCGAAGCAACCATTGCCGGCTGTAAGGTTCCAATGACCCGGGCGACATTTATCACAGCGCCTGCCGGTGACGTTAGATAGACAGGGGCATTGGCCAGAACGCTTCTCGCAAACAAGTGTTATCGCTCCAACTGGATTGCATATACATTCTGAAAGGAAAAAACATTTGTTAGCTAAGCTACCAGGGAGCATTTTATAGGTTGTAATTTTGTGAAAAATTCAAGACAAGTTTTTCAAAATAAAAGTGAGAACTCAACGGTTTTGACTACATAATGTATACAATATAGACATCGAAGTTTTTGTAGAGTACCTACTGTCCTACTGGAACCACATTTCATCGTTCAACTTGTCGCTCTGCAGCGGTCGCAATTTTTCGGTAAACGCCTTACCAACGTAAGGACCAATGACCCTGCCGGCCCAAAACCGACATCACTTATGGCCCTAACAAATGTTAATTGAGCTTTCACACGCGTCCCGACGTGTGGTAGAGGAGTATATTCAAGTTTTTGAAACTCAGCTAGCCGATTGCCTTTTTTTGTGAAATGAGTCCGGTGAGCTTCAACTTTCACGTCAAAATAAGTCGTTTGGAAATGATTTGATTAAGTCTTGTAACTCTATATAATATGATTGCTCCCTGAAACTTTCTTAACACATTAGCACATTTTGTCTCTTGCTCCTGGTACGCCTTGTGGGTATCAAAAAAATATATTAAACTAACCTGACCTAAAGACTCTCCTAAACCAGCGCACTAGGATTGCGTGGGCCTTTTTCTATTCCGCACACTAACCAAGCCTACACGCTTTATGCCTGCCAACATAAAACCACAAAAAAAAACCTTTCAATGACATCATCAACACCATCAATTTGAGACTTCGATCCACATGCATTTTTAGCTGCTTCGATGCTCGTATATCCTCAAGTTTGCTGAACCTTTCGTATGCGTTGCGTTGGCACACTACGCCAAAAAATATCCATGAATGAATGCAAAAACTTTCAATGAGATATAAATATTCGTACATAGCAGCTCCATCTATATTCAAAACCCACGTTGCAGTAATTTTTATTTCCGCTTGATGTATAGATCGTAGACTTGTGCAGAATAAAACATTTTCCGCCTACGATCCACAAACATTCAATGGACCACAAGTTTAGAGAAAAAAAAAAACTATTCCTATGTACAAAAGTCCCCATTTTATGATGACAAGAAATGATAGACTCGAGGGAAGCTCTATAAGAGTCATACAAAATATTCGCAAGTCTACCACGGATTGCTTTTCACTTTCCCAGACAACAAACACGCTGAGGATGTAAGTGAAGAGGATGTGCTTATAGACTATATCCACAACACAGCCTACGCGTCTGCTGTGCGCGATTGTATCCACTTAAAACCGGCTTTTGAACAAACCTAAGAATGTCAGATTCCCTTAGGCGAGATTGTCAGAGTTTTAAGTGAGAATAGAGACATCTATATGTACAAAGCTAAGCAGGTGTGTGCGGTGTGGAACCTAACAACAAAAAGAAACCTATTGCGGCATAGTTTAAAGATCAATGGCGGAAATTCACATTCTAAATGCAATCTTTAGTCTATTAGTCCCTGTGGCAACTGTATTGCCGCCATGGAACCTGCTGCATCACTTTAAAACCCATCAATCTTTGAATGCGCAATTTCGGTCTCATCTGCTGCTAGCTTGAATGATAAATCGTTTCTAATGATCACAAACTTAAGTGTGGACTCTAATTAAGATTTTTTTTTTTTTCAATTAAATTGTTAAATCAAGGTGATGCAAGCACGGAGCGATGGATAGAGAGAGGGACAGAGAGAGATGAAGAGGGGAACCAAGAAGGAGACATGTTGTTTACAAGCAAGCTCGCCGATTTCATTCAATTAAAATTCTTCATCAGAGTCTTTTCCCAATGGAATCCACAGCGATTGCATATTATCATCATCTCCATCGTCCGACTTCGAGTGAGCTTCTATTAGCCTCCAAAATGCTCCTCCAGAATACAAGGTCTATCTACTTTAAATGCAAGCTGCAGCTTGTGCCCTCTACGTTATGTAAATTGATCATTGATCTTAGAAAAAGCAAAAAAATGAAAACAAAATCAGAGTAAGACGCACGATCTCTTATCCAGCAGCAGACACATCAAAGGAGCCACAACAACCAGCACTATAGAGTTAGGGCAGGGCAATTATTTTTAATTCCATCCAGATGCCAAAGTCAAATGCACCAAGATCACTGAACGTGTGCCAAACAATGATGATGACGACGATGGCAACACAGAGAGCCAGAAGGAGGGTGGATCAATAAATTACCCGGAAAAGGCTGCAAGATCAATTGAATGCAAGAGTGCCAAGTATGTCGACCTTCTTGGGGACAACTTATTATATAAAATGAGTAAATTAACCGAGTTCCATAAATTAAAAGCCGACTGGTTTGAGTTGATACTCATTCCACTTAGACTACCGGTTGGATATAATTTCACGCACCTCCAACTTTAGATGGATTGGACCTCCGTGATGGTTGGCAAGTTAAAACTTGCAACTCCATCTATCTGTCCATATTACTGAATTTAGTTCCCTTGGGGGCATAATATGGGTAAAGTGAAAATTTCTAAATTAACTCGTCTCTTCGGTGCAGATAATCGGTTCTCCAAGGTGGGATATATCAGTCGGTGGATTGGTTGTACTCAATAAATTGCAACCACAACGCAGATCTCACACCATCATGGTCCGCGAACAACTTTCAGTATTGCTATCTCTTAAATGGAGGTTGCTAATTTGTGCAACTTCCATAAATCTGCAGTCTGCAGTGTTTTTTGTCTTCTTTTCTAAAGGTCACTCTAAGAATTTTCGAATCGATCATCATGACGATTTGAAAAAATCATCAAGTTGTTGCTCGATCGGTATTTGATTTGATCGATTGCCATGTTGCCTCATTAGACCAAGAGTATGTAAAAGGTATATAAATTACTGTGAGTGTTGGGATTAAACGATCGATTAATTTTGCTTAATCAGTTAGAGGTGTTTCGATTAATATGAGGATGGCTAACACAAGTTTTATGGAAGTGATCTGTCAGTAAGAGTATGGGAATTAATGATCGATTAGTCACGGAAATTGCATGTTGTTGTTTATTTGTTGCTTCAGGTGATATTCGGTTTTGATTTTGAGCGTGGGATATATAGTTTTAGTTAAGGCCTGGGAATATTCGCACTGCCAAGTGAAGATTTTGAGGTTTAATTTAAGGAAGTTTAAAGAGTAAGTGGAATCAATCAGTTTTCCGTCGAAACAGCTGCTTCGGTTGCTGGGTCATGTAGAGCACATAGAAAACAATGACCAAATCAATACGTAAAGAGGCGGTACCAAGACGGTAAATACTTTAATCGACATAGTTTACCAAGCTTAAAAATCAAAACGCTGAAGTGCCAAAAAGAATGTAGGTGTGAGATTAACAAAACCAAATTTCATTTTATTTAAAGATGGCTGCCAAAATTTACGAGTTGGCTGGTTGAAAACTTGTTTTTAGGACTCCATATAACTTTTATAGCTGATAAGTGGTCGCTGTAGTCTGCATCAAAGTCATCGTGCAAAACATAAGCCTAGTAAAGCGCACACGGCCTTACCGATAAAGCTGAAGAACTTGTGAAGAAGGAATTTTATGACCTTGCACGGAGTCCGTCCGGAGTACGATGTCAAAATTGTGCTTGGGAACTTCAGTGCTAAGGTCGATGGAATTCTTGGTGATCATAGGCTCTACCAAGTGACAACAAGTAACGACTTCCGACATTTAATAGAGACATGCGAAAAAATTTAAAGGCTGATGAGCTTACTAGAAGTCGAACAATACTATCCATTTACCTGAAAATCTTAATATTTTTATACCAATCGCTACATGTAAACTTATGTTGCACCTAGATGCTTTAGAAGGAACAAACCATAGGCAGAATAACTTAGCCACTTGTTTAGCGACAAGATAAATCAGGACTTAAAACATTCTAAGGGTTTGATATCTTTAAGTAGATTACACATCAGCCTCTTTGTAGGTGTCATAAGAGGCCACTGTTTAAAAGGGAGGCACGCAACGGAACTTGGCGTATTGTCAAACGATTTTTTTCAGAAGCGGATGCACTTACAGGATAAACAAATGACTCCTCATCTTCTCTATACACATACATGTCTTTCACAAAGAGGCAGGCTCCATTGAGTAAACTACTTCTTAAACGATCCTAGTGGTCTGCCAAATACAGCCATTTTTAGTCTCATATACGCTTCGTCAAGAGCTCTGAGTGGTTTACCGAGAAAGGAGGAGTTTCTTTTAGATTTATGTGGTATCACAACGGATTTACTATGGCCTTACTGTGTCAGTCTTAATTACTGACTTAATTACCACTGCTTCCGACGCATGATCGAATTATTAATCAAATCGAGCATGCGCTAATCGACGCAAATCACGTATTTATTATTTACTTATGAATGCAAGAAGGTCGAATAGTGAGGAAGATACAAATTCAAACTCTATGACATGTGCCAAGATGTGGATGTAGTTCAGAAAATCAAAATGCGTGTAAAACAGTTTTGCAGTCGAGAGAAGCTTCGAATAACAGTCCTGCCCTTCAAGTTCGAGGCAACAAGGAAGACCGAAAGTCAGGTCGTCGATTCGTGAGCTCCTGGTCCAGATGACTTGAAGTAGCATGCTTGCGATGGCACTGGATGGAAAGCAACCGTGTCTCAGGCACCGCACTTTCATACATCGGGAGTCGTCTATAAGTAAGTGAGTAGTAATTCCTCTCAACTATAGTCAAGTGCAAATCTGCTATCGAACATAATAAAGGTTTTTTTTTTTCTAGGTCCATATGCTTTAATTTAGGCCATAAGAAATTGGTTAAGATCGTTCTGTAGTTTTCGAAAAAGTACGGACCAATGACATCGTCGCGCCCGGCCCAAATTTCCTTCTAGCGCTGCCGTATTTAAATCTTTATAAGGGTATTCATAACCCCTAAAGTACGCGATAATTAAAAAAAGAAAACACCAAGCATCAACTTTTTTGAGGATGCATAGATCTGGTGAACCTCGTGTGCCATTGATCCAAAAATGCGCCTAGTCGCTGAAGGTGATTTCGCGGCCAAAATTGGGGTCCTCTTCCAAACGCTCTGAAACCCAGTCAGCGAACCAACAACGTTGTTTATGCGGGCATGAACTTTGTGCGGGTGGTACGAATGTTGGCTAATTGATTACCGAACTGGTCATCTTAATTTTGGTGACCAAAAAGTTGAAGAGTCGACTTGGAAGGGCCACCACATCTACCGTAAAATGGGTGCAAATAGCCTGCAATGTTTGCACTAGCGAACACTCATTTTGTTAATAAAGTTCCATTATTTATACGAGCTGTTCAATCGTGTAACTAGTCATGGAATCAAAAACCAAATGGTAAACAACAGATCTGACAGATGTCACCAAAACAGGATGGCCTTCACAGGTAGCCAAAATTTACTCGCGCGAATTAAAAAATCCTTCACAATCGAAACAGTTATCAAATTATTATTTCATTATAGAAGTTGAAACCTAACTGCAATTTACCAATTTCGCTTTCGATGATATAAATTATCTTCCACCAACAATTTAACGACAGATATTGAACAATTTCGATTAAGACACCTGGCACTCTAACGAAATCATTAGACATTTTCAAGCCTTACATCAACATGACTTGTTAACAAAATTTTAATTAACCCTCCCTCAGTTCACCAACTTATCAGCAAAAAAAACTCCATTTATCAAGTCTGACCCGAATCCATTCGTCCGAAAGAGAGTTCCCATTCCCGCCATATCATAGAAATAGAAATTACCTACAACTACATGTAGGTCAAACAGTGATTTGTTTTTTTCAAATTAAAATCCATTTAACCGTATAACAAGCAAATACCAATATTTCATCCCAACGCGCCTCCTCCCCAACCAAAATGTGATGTAGTTTCGTTAATTTCCATCAATTTTTCTCCTCTACCTGGCAATGACTCAATATGATTGCTGTTGAGGCAATGCAAACCACTGAAAAGCTCCTGCTAGCAAGATCCAAACTCTAGGAACTCCCCTCTTGAAATTGAACAAAACAAAAACGTAAATTGCTTCCAAGTCGATTACATGACGTTAATAAGTCTTACGTAGGAATATCTAAAATTTATATTTTCGTGTAATTATCGATGGAAAACTAATTGAACTGAAGTGCATTGTGAGTCGAGGGAGATATACAAAGCCAAGATACAGATGCAGATCGATCTATCTATAGATCTACCGATCTACAGAATCCGCACTGCAGACTCCCTCTAGCATGTAATTGAGTAATTTTCTAGTATGTTGCGTTTGTATTATATATAATGGGTGGTATAACATGTGGGTGTGGCTGCTTCACAGTGTTGTAAGTGACAGGAATGGATTTACAGACTTTGATAAGAAAAATCGATTTTTAATGCTTAGGCTTTTGGACAGACAGAGACAGTTCCTGACGAGATTAGGTACACACTGAACTTGGCCCAAAAGATAACAAGGCGTTTTTGACTCCTTTTAGTGACCCCCCTTGTTGATGGAAGGGATTGGCTAGTTTAGCTGTGCACTGGCACTGTGATTGTGTGACACTTTGGTGTTGATAATCTATAGGCGAGGCTATAATTTGTCTAACTGTATAGAATAGAAGCATAATCGTTGAGAATGCGACAACACCACTTATGACAGTTAAAAGTTGTTTGGTATTTGCGAAGTTAATGCTTAGTTGATAAGAGTTTTTTTATATTGGTTTTAGCAAGGTCTTATAGGTTTATAAATAAAAATAGAAAGATAAGTACATTGTGGTAATAAATTGTTTAGTCACTCATATTGGCATAAGTATCTAAGTAAGGAGGTCATTACGGCTTTTCTAACTTTCTACATTTATATTTTTATAATTAACGCGTAATCAAGGCGATGAGAATACCCTTTACTTGTTATCCATCACAGTATTACACAGCATTAGGGAAAGTGGAGAGGATTGAAAACGAGGTAATCCAATTAGAGGGAAAAAAAGAGCTGGTTTGAACATTTCATATTCGTCTAGTGGCTAAAAAAACAATTTCTATAAAATATAAATTGATAAGAATTGTTAAAACCCCGAGTGTGATGGGGACCACATTCATCATCAGGATCAATAAAAGACCTCTCATTTTCCAATCTTATTTTTTGCAGGCAAATGGATTGGCAGTCCTGTGTCAAACCTTTTTCTTGTCTGTTAGGACACCTAAACTTTAAAATATGGCGGGAAAAAGTTTGTGGAACCTCTTAAATTTTTATTTTAATTAAGTAGATTTGACAACCATTTTATTTTGATTCAAAGAAAGCTGTGGAATGTAAAACTAAAAACAAAGCAATACTTTGCTTTTTACGAACATTTAATTTTCACTTAAACTAGAACCCTCGTTCTGCTGAGGAAAAGACGAAATTTCAGATATTAGTCGCTTTTCCGGCAGACTGGCATAAGTCGAAATTTGAAAATTTTCAGGAGAGCCATCATACTGAAAAAAAAATTCGTTGTTCATAAAAAACAATACTCGAATGTTGAATACGTGAAAAAATTGCATTTTTTGTTAAGTTTTATAAAAAACAAAATATTAAAAAAAAAAAAAAAAATTGATTTATGCTGTATTTATACGTAGAAAATGACAGGGATGTTTGTGAAAATTGAGAGCGGCGCTTTTTCATAACTCGGAAACTAGAAGAAGTAAGGTTAATGCCGATTACACAGAAAAATTGTGTTTTTTTTTCAGCTCAGTTCTGTGTTCTAAACTAAAAAACGACAAATTTCGACTTATGCCACTCTGCCGGAAAAGCGACGATTATGTATTTACGGCTAACATGTACAAAAAACTACAATCGCATAACATTTGATCCCAAAATACAAGTGAAGGGAATTTTTTCTGGAACTTTTTATTCACGATTGGTAACAATTGTGGTGTATAAACAATTTTATTAGTTTTCTGTCATTTTTGGTGGAAGCAGAAAATTTCTTAAAAAGTGCGTAGGTTTTGAATCTTCTATCATTTATTTAGTAAACGTTATTTTGAACACCTTATTTAATTAGCATACTTTGTACTACTATAGCACTTGGCTATACACTAACAGCCCGATTCTCCCCAAAGTCAGTGATGCCTCACAAGTCACAAGAAGAGGTGAAATTGATTTTGTGACTTTTTCAAATTCTGCCGCTCAGTCACAACTTGTGAGAGTCACAAAAACAATCGAAACTGTGATCTCCTTCAGAGCAGGTCACAACTCATAAATTTTCAAAGTTTCTTGGAATGACATTCAGTATATTTTGTAAGAAAATTTTCTAGATTTGTGAATAATTGTGAGTACACAAAAATGGAAGTAGACTTTGTTCTAGTGAATATTACTGCTGATCTTTCCCACGAAAATGAAAAGGAACATTTTAACATAAACACAAATTTTTTTAAGAAACTAATCGTATCAAGAAGTTTGCAGCGCCGACGGCTTTTACAAACTTTGAGAGATACAAATGATCCATTCGCTCTCCAAAACAATACATTATAAAGTGATTTGTGCGTTTTGAATAATCAGCTATTCAAATAATGACACTTAAAAATCTCACCATGCTGTGGTGAGTTTCGTTGTGAGTTTTCTTGTGAGTGGGAGAATACCAAAATGTTATCGAATCACAACAATCCTCACATGGAATAGTCACAAGAGCTTGTGACTCCTCACAAGGGGGAGAATCGGGCTGTACGTCTATGGAGAAGAGCTAAAGTCATTTTTACTCCCAAAATTGGGAAAAACGATACAACACATCCAATGGCATTCAGACCAATAAGTTTAACATCTTTTTCACAAAAAAAACTTTGGAGAAGGTAATTGATAACCTTTCATGCCTTTTAACCCCCACCAGTTCGCCAGAGAACATACTGGGAAGGCTAAATGTATAGGAACTAGAGACTCGATATCAAAGTCTTCAGGATCAAGTTTACTCGAAAATCCTAGGGACGGCATGATTGGAAAGTATTACTTCCAGAAAAATTCAGAACGGATTTAAGAAGCAAGCGAATCATGTAGCCGAAACTCTCTCAATGCAAATGCCATCGAATGGTAAATTGATGGATCGAGAAAGAAGCAGGTCTGGGAATTTTCGGGCCCTGAACCAAACTTCCTCCGTCCATGAAGCAGTCGATAAGCATTTTCCAGACGCACGTAAATGCCATAGGAAAATGTGAACAACGAAATCTCGAAAGAAATTACGACTTCAAAATTTTGACTTCATGTCAGATAAACAAGCAGCACTCAAAACGTTAAACTCCTATGTCATTAGTTCTAAACTGGTATGGGAGTGTGTGGACAGGCTAAACAACCTCGGCAAGTATACGTCACAATTTATTGGGTACCGGGACACGTAGGTGTCACTCTATTGTAGAATAGGAGAGAATGTGATTAAAAATATAACCAAAACGGAAGAGAAGACCATAAGATCAAATATATAGATAGACCTGCCAAAAGGAGGGCACGCCAAAATACTTTTTGAAAGCTACAACCAACAACGCTTTACATCCTGTATCTGATCAAGCAGTAACAACCCTAGAATAATTACGGGTTTCCCCACTGGTCACCGCATTCTGAGAAGGCTTAGTATTATTGCCCTGGTGACCAGTACCATATGCAGATTCTGTAATGCTCACGAGGAAATACCCTACCATATATTATAGAGTATTAATGCACTCGAGCATCAAAGAAGTAGGTATTAAGACTCCCTATAATTAAATTTTTCAAGGAATAAAGTCTAGGGAAGCGCTGTTGTATGAGCGATTATACTCAGTTCTAGAACAACGGGGAAACAATAGATCTATGGGTCGCAGTGCACTTATACCCCTAAATTATTCACTTTCATGAGAGAAAGTTATTATGCCAGAAAAATATAAGGCTAGAAAACTACCATGCGAGGAAAATATCATGCAAAAAAATTATCAATAAGAGAACTAACATGCGCAAAACTATCATGCGAAAAGAGTTCCATGCGAGAAATATATCTCGCTATAAGACAATCTTGCAAGAAAACTATCAATGAGAGAACTATGATGAGCGAAAACTAGCATGAACGAAAACTATCATGCGAGAAATATATCGTGCGATTAAACTATCTTACAAGAAAACTATGAATGAGAGAACTATTATGCGATGAAAATATAATGCGAGAAAACTATCATAAGAGTGAACTATCATGCGAGAAAAATATAAGGCGGGAAACACAAGAAACACAAAAAAATCCAAAGATAATTTGACAAGTTTCTCACAAGATAGTTTTTTTTTTGGAGTTATAAGAATATTTTTGGGCTTTGCCACTTTCTTTATCGACTATTTGGCGAAATTTCGTTTTTTTGGCATTAAAATATTTTTAATTTAGGGTTATAGTTTTGGGTAACAGTAGTAAACGTACGTAGTATATTTCACCAAAGGAAATCTATAGAATAAAGGACTTTTTTTGTGGAAACTAGGGGTATTTTCTTTAAAGATAATTTCAAATCACGATATCCCCGTCAAAAGATATTCACTGACCTTTTGAATTATTTGAAAAGGTTTAAAAGTTAATTGTTTTTTTCTTACGCTGATCTGGGTTCAGCTTTGTACGATTCTAGTTCTGTATCAGGTAAATCGGTTGGATAAACTTTAACATAATATTTAAGTCACAATAGGTTGTAAGTTAAATTAGTGCAACTATTTAAATATCAACCCAAACTGTTTTTTTTTAGTCTAAAAATTATCAGCCGTGAACTGATTCGACTATCTTCCCAAGTGTTCCCTTTGATACTCCTACGACAAATTAAAAACAACATAAACACACTTTATTCAAGGTAAACAGAAGTCCAGCCAACGCACCCAAAAAAATTAACATAATTGAAACCTTTGTATAAAATCAAAACACAGCCAAACCCTTTTAATATCCCGAAAGAAAAACCTACCTTCTTCAGCTTCTATCGTCGCACCAGACTAGACGAAGAAACAGGTAACGTTAACAACAGAACTATCATTATGTTGACAAATTCCAAATCATATCATCGTTAAACTATCATCATTTGATTAAGAACCGAACAATAACACAAACTCCCACTTAATTATAAATTTTTTGAACTTTCCACTCACGTCCGTGACGCTCCACCAATCAAGAAGAAAAAAAAGGGCCTCATTGTCAATGCAAAAGGCACCACCATCTCAGCCCACTCGCCCCCGATGATGATGAATGTCAACTTTTATCCGGAATACACAGTCGTTATGATTGTTAGGACCCATATAATCACTACAGCCACTCAATATGCCCAGAGTGTGTGTGTGTGCTAATCGGGTTCGAGGGCGCGCGCGTTGAAATTTGTGATCTTTTTAATTTGGGTATCACCTCAAGCATACTCAACAAAAGCCAACGCCTAAACGCCTGGAGTTTAAAGCGTTAACGGAGATTATGGAGGCGACAAAAGGCGCAAGCGCCTTCATTATGTCTAATAAACATTTTCTTTTTGACATAAGATATTCTCTCTCTCTATCTGCGACTCATGACACGTTTTCACTTCACATCGATGAATCATCTGCGATATTCCACCAGCTAATTTGTTTTCCCGCCTAAAAGAAAATCAATCATTGCAAAGTGGAGCGGATCGGAGGTGATGGGAGTGGGTGATACTGCTCCAGATGCCCAATTTATTCATTATTTATCAAACGATACAAAATAAATATCTTATGGAAAGGTTGTTGTTGACCAGCAGTTAGATATTTATGAGCATCTCTTTAGCTCTACCCACATCTCAGTTTAATTTCTCTGAAGTTATTTATTACCGATTTTTGATCAAGCTCATGCGAAATTATTGCATTTTACATTGTTGCATTAAACAATTATTCTCAAGGCACATGTTTTGCACCTAGCCTGAGACAGTACAGATCTAACAGAATTAACAATCCAAACATGGGAAGAAAATACTAATAATGGGTCGCATGTTGTTGTTCTTAAAGTGAGATTTTTAACAACACAGTTGCCGAAAGCATACATAGATATTTCGGTTTCAAAAAGGACTATAAATAAAACTTACACAAGAAATTTTAAATGATATCAAGACAAGAAATAGTCTCTGAAGGCAATGGCTGAGGAGACGCGATTTTAGTTTACTATCTGAAGTTAAGCGGATTTAAAATGTGATACAAAATTGAATTTCAAGTTCAAAATTGCAATCCTTGGATAAAAACAGTAAGCCTTTGTGGAACATGTCTAAGGCATCAAAATAAAAAAAAAACATTTATTTCCTGCATTTCGAAACACGCCATTTCCGTCCATGGATTACTAACACTGATAAAGCAAATGCGATAGGGAGCTCTTTCAGTGAAAACCACAGAGTGTTTCTCGGAACAGGAACTGTTCCTTTCCAATGTTTAATGATAATTTTACTCAAATATGGATGAATTAGTCCCATTCGCGAAAGTCAGTAGGTTTCGATGGGGCAAAAAACGTATTTCTCTTACAACTACCCAAGTATGGATTTGAGTACCTCCGTTTTATTTTCAAAAGCTGCATAAAGTTTCAATCGTTTTCTGATCCTTGGAAAGTAACAAAGTAACCGTTTTTCAAAGCTGGAAAACAAGTCTGTAAGTCTCTTGAGTTGTTTGAGCTTCCAAAGTTTTCGAGAGTGTTATAGAAATTAAGTTAGATGTGTTCTTTTTGATTAAAGAAATATTTATATCCTTCTCAACAGTTAGCGAATTAATAGAATAACGAAACATGTTCGTTACAATTTCAATGCACCACAGCCTACGGGACTAGTCCCACTAGATGTTGAGAAGGTATTTGATAGGGCCTGGCATAACGGTCTAATATTAAAATTTATTTATTTAAATAATTCAAAGTTTTTTTGTTTAACAGATAATTCATGGTTTCTATTAATGAAGACGAGTATGAAAAGTTTAATTGACCACCAGGAGTCCTTCAGGGATCTGTCTTAGGACCTGCACTATATAATATACATATGTCTGATTTTACTGTGCTATGATTTTTTGTATCCGTTGATAAAACTTTACTTAGCAATGACAAGGAACTAATAATTTTTAAGGTAATTTTTCGATTGAATAGTACACCTTACTATAATGGTCAGCGTTATATGGTTCCAGCAAGATGGCGCTACGTGCTACACAGCAAAACCTACGCTTCGATTGACATTCTGCATGAACGATTTGTGGGAAGAGTTATCTCTCGCAAAGTTGACGTGAATTAGCTAACAAGGTCATGCAATTTGACCTCATACTAGACTTTTTTGTGGGGTTTCCTAAGGCCGTACGTCAATGCCAATAAACAAAACAACGGGCCGATGACCTAAGGGTGAACATAACACAGGCCATAGCTCAAAATAAGCGGGATATATGCGAAGGAGTTATTGCAAATTGAACCACTTGGATACATGATACCATTAAAAGCCGAGGCGGGCATTTAAGCGATGTCATATTTCATAAATAATGGCACAAATGGGTCTTTCAAATAAAAAAAATTGTTTGTTAAAACCCCACACAGTTTGTTTTATTTCATTTCAACATCTACTCGCTCTAACTAAAAAACCCTATATCTTATGAATAATACTCGAATATGTGTTAAATTTTTTTTTTTATTTTTATTTTACTTTGACAAAATAATGATTAATAGTTTAGACAAGGGGTTATCCCATAATTTTTTCAAAAATCTTAAATAAACAATAAACTAACTTCATTTAATCAACTAACTTAATACATTGGCTTAATGAACCATGCGTATTGGCTGAATGAACTAACAACATTGACTTAATTAACCAAGTGCAATAGGTCAATGAACTTACAACAAAAGATCAATGAACATAGTACATTAGGTCAATGAGTTAGCTATATTGGCTCAATGATCCAAGTACATTGATAATATGAACTAGCTATATTGGTTTAATAAACCAAGTACATTAGATCAATGAACTAACTACATTGGCTCAATGATCCAAGTACATTGACTGAATGAAGTAACTTTATTGGTTTAATGAACCAAGTACATTGGCTCAATGAAGTTGCTAAATTGGCTGAATGAACTAACAACAGTGGCTTAGTAACCAATTAACTTACTGCATTGGATCAATGAACATAGTGCATTGCATCAATGAAAAAGTACATTAACTCCTGACAACTCGGCAGTTAATTTTATTGATTTTGTGTATGTGATGACTGAAGGTGGGGATTGTTTGCACGACAAAAAAAAGCCTGTACAAAATCATACAAATTGTTTTCTGTTTATCTTAGTCTTTCTTCTCTCTTAACTCTTGTTACAAAAAACTGCTCTCCGATGTTAGCTTTCGGACTTGGCAGTAAATGTTTGATATTCTCTTATTCTGCCGAAAACGTGACAAAGAAATGGTTGAAAGTTGTAAGTCACCAGGCCTTGGGTTTCTTCGGTCTGTGAAGCTTAAAGACTCAGTTTATAAATTTCCAATTTTATTCATTGGTAGTTTAGAAAAAAACATATTTTTTTAACTCGATTAACATGATTAGTATCTTATAATTTATCGAAAACTTGATTTACATTTTTTTCTTCGCATCCGTAAGTTACCCTTAAAGTTTATATCATAAAGTCAAAGTGTAAACAAAAGAGGTCCGAGTTTATTTGTTGAATCATTTTGTGTTCGTCTTGTTGTATCTTTTATCCATGATTAGGAAATGGAACTATGAAAAAAAGGTGCAAAAATTTCAGTGCAACTCGTGTGCCAGGAGTTGCGCCCTAATGCTTGGCCTGATCCCTGGCAGATGTGCATACAGCCACAGACTCAAATGGTATTTATTTTGGTTTATTTTGAATGTACATGTCTTGAAAACTTTTTGAAAGTGCAAAGTGCAGTCAACAAACCTCCAGTTTATACCAGGTAGGTATAGTGTGATAAATTGTATTTAATGGACCGTTTTGAGTGTTGTTTAGCTTGGGTGGAAATTTCTGCGCGCAAAGTGACAATGATTTACGATGAGGAGCGAATTATGTGTTAAAACCTATCAACAGAAATATACATTGGAATGTTTAGTTTTGCTTTTTGGTTTGTGTGTTTAAAACTCAGCGGGAGCTTATGACCCTTTGCAAGTAGTTTTATGAGCAATACAAGTACAAAATTACACCTACCTATACCTAGTTTGCTGGTATACTCTTGCGTAATGAGTCTAGATAACCCGCCATCATTTATAAGCATGATCGTTCACAGCAGTTGGTATTCTTTCTGGAATGGTTTGTTTTATGGCGTAGCGCACTTATAATGTGTGAATGGTTTTTTTTTGGTAGCTGCAAGCTACCATTTCACACTCTTGTAGCAATTGTTTTTTTTTTTTAAACCCGTACTCAAATTTTTGTAGGGTAGATTTGAATGTGTTCAAAGTATTGCAATATACAGATTTTACTAATTTAGTGAAGTTGATTGAAGAGGGAAGACGGGGTTTTTTGTGGAAGGTGATTACTTGGCTTAAAATTTATTTTGACTTTCTCAAAATTGGTTTCGAAACTTCAAATCAATGAAATTTTTCAGTTCAAGTCTTGATCCCAAGTCATCAAGTCATTTAACTTTAAATAAATATCCATCAATACAGGGAGCAATGAGTTGAAAATGGTTGTAATAGGGTATATCACTTAGCACTCCCAACGCACCGTAGTGTCTTGTATTTAGCCGTTGCTCATGTCTTTTTCCGTTATAACTAACCTACCTTTTTGTATTATTTTGTAGGTGCAAACAAGTTTCATTAAATTGTGCAAGTAGTTAGTTTGCAAGTAGATATCCAACCATTCACCAATTAAAAGTCACAGCAAGACCATAAATATAAATTCTTCTTTCATTGCCCCTTTTAATTGCTCAAAGCTTAATTCCAACGTGAAAACGGAGTTTTTATTTTTTCAAATCTTACAAAGATCGCGTTATATTTGGCCATCAATCGGTCGCTCGGACTCTCATAGAATTCCATCACATCCACCACTACCAGACAACAGACTTCTCACGCACGACTTTTGTTTTGATTTAAGGTGAAAATTAAATGCTGTCACTGATGATGACCATGATTAACAGTGACATTTTCATTTAACGTCATGTTAATTTCTCGCTAAACAGTGGAATTGGATGTATTGTAAGTTGGAATAAAATAACGAAGAAGGAGTTTTCTTGTTCACTATTTCCGTCAATCCAAAGACAATTTCATACTAAAAAAAAATCTGGGAATGTTAGTCTTTTTGAAATCTCTATTGTAAATTGAGTTAAAATAAAGGTTCAAGAAAAATTCGCGACAACTTAAAAAAAAAAAAAAAAAAAAACTCACAAATATCGAAATTTTGCGTTCTGATCCAGCTTAAGATCTTTAGAGTTCTAGTAAAAATGAAATATTTTTTGAAAAAAAAAGCTGAGTCCTTTATAAGCTACACCAACGTAAAAGTGCCGCCTTTTGACAAATTTTTAAACTTATTTTCATTCCAGTTATGTATATGCCAAACACACCTGATAAATGATGGAAGGGTGATTGCGTGCTCGACAGAAAACAGAAGTTGTTGTATGGCAGCTTCCCATTCCAATTGTCTGAAAATGATCTCTTCAAAATTTTAAGTACATTTTTAGCTCGATGTACAGTAAACGTGGAGACGAACAAACCCAGAAAACGACCAACGACCACCTTTTTTGTAATTTTTTTAAACACAAAACCATAACCTTCCCTATGAAGCAAGTAAAAAGATAACATGTCAACAAGTTTTAGGTTTATGTTTAATGGAGTGTAATTACAAAATTTTAACTTCCTATGGACAGTAAGAAAAAATTCATTTACATTTTTTTCGTGAAAACAAAAGTGGAACATATTCATTTTAATTTCACGAGTCTTAAATAAATAAAGTAATTTCTTACATAGCAAGCCGCTATAGGTTTTTTCTAGTAGAAGTAGGTGAAATTCGATTGAAAATTAAATATTCATTCAAAAATGTCAACGTGAAATTCAACAAGTTTACATCACACAACTTATAATATTTACATTCTTTGGTAAAAATTTAATTCTGTTTACTCTATTTTACGTCCTTTCAGTGGGATAACATGTGGAAATAAAACTATTGATTGAACAAGATTGTGGACGTCAATTATGTTTCATTTCACGAGTGGGCTATACTAAGCTTGCGATGGGATTAAGTAAACGCAAGAATGCGTGAAAAAATAATTGATCGTTTTCCTACCTCATTTTACTACCTCAATAGAGTCTACATACAATTTTTCAAATTTTGTTTAAAAAAAATTACATTTTGAAATTAAAATTTTCATACGAATATTCCGCGATGTATTTTTAGCTTCTTTATATAAAACAAAGTACCAAACACAATCAAAATCTTTCATCTATTTTAAGTGTGAAAGAAATTTGCGAAATTAAAATCACAACTTGTGGAACGTATTCTTGTATATTGAACAGAAGATGAAAAAAAAATTGCCAGAAGATGGATGGACATAGATGCACTTCACAGTTCATGTGGATTTAAATTATTTAAACGAAATGTGATGATAAAATTCACAACTATTGAATTCCACAGGAAGTAAGTGGTGTAAAGGTAGGTCTACCTTTAGCCTAGATGTCGCCAGACATGCAGTTTGGCTTTCGGGAAGGGCATTCAACACTGCATTCGTTAGTAAAGTTCCAGTCTGACGTCTCCTCAGCACTCAACAGCTATCGTGCCACTGTAGGATGCTTTCTGGATGACGAGAAAGCATTCGACAGCGTATGGATAGAAGCCCTTATCCATAAGCTTCGAGTACTTGGATTATTTTCTTTTCTCTCTTTCAGGAAATTGTTCGTTCAACTGGAGAGTCTTCAATCAAATCCATCAAAGCCGGAGTCACCCAAACATCGAAGCTGGGTTCTTTCTTATATAGCCTGATGACGTCTGATCAACCCGTGCCAACTGATTTCGAGAACCTGCCTGAGCTTGTGTGTTTCAGGAGACCCACTACCAATGGCAACCGCTGTCGTTCTGCAGCCACTGGCAGAAATCTGACCCTGAAGCTCCCCGTGGGTCGACGATAGCAGCCAAAATACCTCAGAGTCCACTTCAACGAGCTGTCCAAATGTAACCCTCACTCAAGGCAGCTACTAAGGAAGGCCAACTTTGCGTTTCACCGCTTGCACCCATTGCCAGCCAGAAGAACCGGACTAGGCCAGCCAGTGAAATTACTGATATACAAGCAGGTAATCAGACCTGTCATCAGCCATAATTTACCTGCATGGTACACCATTTCGAAGACAGCAATGCAGAAGCTTCAACTCTTCGAAAGGAAAATTCTGAGGATAAGCATCGGGCTAATCTTTGATCGACAGTGAAAGAAGCACTACAGCAACGAAAGAGTCTACGAAGAAGCCAAAATCAAGCCACTGGACTAGTTTCTCGTTAAATTGGCAAGGAAGCTTATTCGAAACACCGCCAACCACCCAAACCCGCTGATGAGAAGGATGACCACCCAGGAACGACATCCAGAGCCTAGATACCTTAGTGCTTTGGATATATTACAAAGGATACCAACCGACAACGAAGAAGCAGTTCGATTTTATGCTGACGCGGAGTCAGCATACCACCGTGGCTGAAAAACACCTATAAACCCACCATCTGGACAACCGGGACGGAACAACCCGAGAGAAAAACAATTGTATATATAAAGTTCAATAAAAATCCTTGAAACCTTATCCCAGATGTCAGGTTAATGGATGTTTGGAACATCAGAAGTATGAGCAAACAAAGTTTTGAATGTAATCTATCAAACGTCACATATGAAGACGGAAATGATTTTGCCTTAGTTTCGTCTTGAAAATTCACCAATTCACACATCAATCTTTGCACATTTGGTGACAGTAAAATTATTGAACTTGATATTTAAAATATACATATATGACATATTTTGACATCAAACTCTCTTGTCAAAATGAGTGTAAAGTTAATATCTTCGAATATCTGTATCGATTCAAGAAGTATTGGATAGGTTCAATACTTTGATATTCACTTTTGACTAGAACATCTAATCCACTCGCTTAATCTCCGAAAATTCTACAAAAAACTAAAGTTTTCTTAAACGTTGCAAGAAATTTTGTAGTCCTTTATTTCTTACTACAGTATTAATCTTAAATACAAATCTCAAAAAGAACAATTGTTTAGACAGCCCGTCAATTCACCCTTGGGTTTATAATTTCGGACATAGCGTAAAGTAAAAAGAATCTTTCGTTAGCCGCACAACATGAATGGTGACTTCAATTTTCACTAGAATTTTAAAAAGACATATTTCGACTGTATTAAATGATTATAGAGTGACGAGTTTACTAGTAGCACCCCACTGTTCGGCGAGGAGATGACAACACGTAGACTTAACTGCTAGACGGTTGATGTCCCAAGCTATGTTGAAATTTATATGATCGGTGTTTAGTGCGGGCATAGTTAGCAATTAATTTCAAATTCATCGACTTAATTACTTACTAAATGGAGGAAAAGTCGTTGATTAGGTATAAAACCTGAGGCTATTAAAAAAAAACTACTCTTCTCAAAGAAAGTTGTCTTGGGTGGAAGATAAATTCTGTCAGAGGAAAACCTCTCTCAGCTAATAAGTGCAACAACTTATTTGTGTCTTTATCTTTGTCGAGTTAATGTCAACATTAACGAAGACGACAAGGCCATAACAGTTCGTTCCATATTTAAACTTGCAACAGTAGAAAAAGAGGTGACAAAAATTTGCATAAAAGTCAAGTCAATAAACGTACCTATTTCATATAGGAAGCCTGTGACTATCTCTATCTAAACAGACATGGTATACTCGTACCTATGAATAGGAGTTACGGAACGCTGGAATCTTAAGAGATTTGCTTGCATTCTTCGAAAGAGTTAATAACACTTATTTTTTTTCTGAACGGATAATTGTGTGCTAATAGGCTGTCTTGTGGATCTTTGCAGCTTGAAGATCGAGCATGTAACGTGTGTGGCAAAGTGAAGGTATATACTCGTATGCGTCGTTTGAGGATCGTTATCATCATGAGGAATTTATTTTAAAGAAATGTAAATGCCTCTGGTAAGATAAGATTTAAAAAAAAAAAACATAAATAATGAGAATGTGTTAATTAAAGATGCGCTATAAGTGAAAGCTGAAGTAGTAAGATACTTTAGTACAATTTTTTTGTATTCCAAACAAAGCGGCATTCGATCATTTAAAGTGTTCATGCATGTGAATTTTATGACAGTTCAGATCGCCGACAAAGAGTTTGAATTTGTCTAATGACGTTAATAGGCGATAACTTGGAAAGAAATGAATCATATTCAATATGAATTCGATGATAGAACCTCTGCCGACTTCGACCAACCGACGCATGTTACGCATTTCAAAGATAGGGACACATGAATGCAAGGGTAAATTTATCTTTTTTTTTCTGACAGATAAGTGGCAGCTCCTGTGCGATGTATGCAAACAGTTCTTGACTTGAATTTCAATCATTTTTCAAGGAATTCATATACTAACAGATTGTAGTATATCAATCAGAATATTATCCGTGCATTTAAATGTACAGTCGTTTGACAATAACCGTCATTGTGACAAGCAGTTGTCAAAAGAAGGTTTTGCATGAATTGCAGAGTGACAGAAAACTGTTCTTTTTCATGAAGAGGAACTGTCAAAATGACCGACAACGACGGGTGATTTGAGATTCGAAATAGTCATGTCAAAAAATTCGGACAGGCTTTCTTTCTACTCAAAGTAAACTTGACAGCCATATCTAAGGTTGGTCTACAAATTATTCGATTTTATTGGATTGACGTTTTGCACATCAGTATTGAAGAGCGCTTGGAGTTATACAAGTCTTACTGACAGTATTTATAATAATCTTTCGTGTAAGATATTTTGTGACAGTGATTTTTACGTTGGAAACAATAGCAAAGAGTGATAAGAGTCATAACTTTCGCGTATATGAAGGGGCTGTTTGATCTTCACGGCTCGATCGCTATTTTTTCAAACTTTATTTGGCTGATAGGTGTATGATATTTAAAAATGGAGTTTGAAGAAAATCTCGCAATTTCGTACATTTGGCCGTTGATAAACGTCAGGTTTTAAATTTTTTAAACAGAAATACTGCTTTTTCGTAAAGTAAAAATATTGTTAGGATATCGAAAAATATTCTGGTTGCATACATAGAGAGACCCATTAAGGAATCCATCCTTTAACTTTCTGACGAGGCTAAAGAACGATGTTACGGACATGAGGGATTCAATTTTCAATGACTCCGACGCATAGATCAGGCTGAATTTGAGCGTTGTGTTGACTTTGAGGGCATCGGTCGATACCGAGCAGCTATCATAAGGCAAAACAAGGGCCCTGTCCTCCAGTTACGGGAGATTTGTCGTCGGGTTTACTTCCCTACCACATACAATTTAACGATTATGAGAGAGACACGAGGAGCCTCGGATAATGATAACCCGCTCAAATGCCAACGAAAACTGGAATGCCAAAATATAATCATCAGAAAGTATGTACCTGGAACCTGTACATCCCAGGTGATACCGCAATCTAGGAGATTTGATGAAAAATATAAGCTTAATATGCACACACGCCCTACTGATGAAGCTGAAATATCTGTCAAGGCAGAGCCTGTCTGGAGTACGATGTCAAAGTTGAGCTCGGAAACTTTATTGCTTAAACCGGAAAAGAAGACATCTTAACCGGATTTGCCTCCACGAAACGACAACAGACAACGGCTTCCGACTGATAAGTAGTGGGGCTTAGAATCCCCAATGCAACCTGGCCCTCTCCAAAAGGCCGAACCACCAACCAAATCGACCTTAAGCTAATTGATGCAAGGCACGTATCTGACATCTAAGAGGTGCGTACATTTCGAAGAGCAAACGTGGACTCTGACCATTTCTTAGTTGAGGCTACATTCAAAGCTCGACTGTAAAACGAAAAGAAACAGAGATCACCGAGAAGTTCTTCACTATGTATTCACCTACCACAGACGGCAACAATCAGTGGTCCCGATATCACCATATCATCAAAGAGGTAGTCGAAAACTCCGTAGGCTACCAACCACTCCAGAGAAAGAATTCGTGGTATGAAAACGAATGCACATGCGAATATGCTGTAGCGCAAAACAATAATAGGGCGAAAAGAGTATCGAGCAAAGAGGACGGAGGAAAAGAGGATATTGCGTCAAAATAAAGGAGTTTACGCAGCCGCACAGCTCAAAAATATCGAAGAGTCTCGTGACAGAAACAATAGCCGGAAGATTTATAAATAAGCTAAGCAACTGGCTTCTGGTTTCAAGACAGGAATGCAGGCTATTCGAAACAACGAAAGTAAACTAGTCACCGAACCACAGGCAATTGTGGAAGCTTTCAAGTAGCAGCATTTACAGCAGCTATTATATGAGCATCATGTTGAGAGTTTAAGTGGGCCAGAAGACAGCCCGCTTCCAATCAACGAAGAACCAGTTCCAACATCCAGTATAGAAGAGATAACCCTTGCTATAAATAAGCTTAAGAACAACAAGGCCGAGGGTCTAATGTCTAACCCTCAGAGTTCTTCAAGTTCGAAGGTGATGTTTTGGTAGACATATCCCTGCTAAAAGTCGCATATAAGATCGTATTCAACGTGCTTTGTGATCGTCTTAAACCGTTCTGTAATAATTTAGTCGGGCAGTACCAGTGTGGTTTCCGGCCCGGCAGATCGACCATAGACCAAATTTTCATATTGAGACAAATCCTGGAAAAAAGCAACGAAGTCGAAAACTGATTCAACGGTGTCGCGTGACATTGGAAAATACGCTGTGCAATGTGCAACTGGGGAGCAACTCCTAAGAACTATTCTAAACACACGCAGGGTTTCGGAAAGGAGAAGCGCTATCATGTGATTTCTTCAATCTCGTTCTAGGGCAGATTGTGCGCAGGGCAAGCGTTAACACGGGGTATGCGGACGATATCGACATAATTGGCTGTTCCCAACGTTCTGTAAGCGACTGCCTATTCCCCACACACAACAACATCACGAGAATTTAATTTTATTAAACTCGACTCAGTTTGGACTGCACTTGGCCTTACATTGAAGCTATAATGCAATCTTAAAATTTGTGTAGCTTTTATAAAACTTAACCTCAATTTTTCCCTCATAAAATATAGCTCCAATTTAAAAATCCAGGTTTACCCTTTTTCTTATTCAAGACTTGTAGTGCTCTAAGGCCTTCGTGACAACGTAGGTGGTCGCAGATCGAAATACTTTGATAAATCGATGTTTTATTGCAGAAGTGTGACTAAAACTGTTTTCTTCGAATTCATTGCTAACTCAGCTGTGGAATACTGATAAGTGTGTCTTATTCAATTGGAATATCAAGTAAGTAGTTGCATTCCCAGGCTTTCTGTTAATCAATCTTTTGGACGTGTCACTTCTTGACAACCAGCAATATTGTAAAATCATTATCATTTGCATGAAACTTCAACAACAATATAATTATTATTTTCCTGGGAAAAAAACAAAACTATAATAAAAATGTCCACTCCCATTTGTTGGTGCTTCTTCTAACTTACCAGTACCGCCCTCATTCGACACGCACTCAATGATTTCACTTACGTATTTAGATTAGACTGCAATATTCTTCTTCTATCTTACAACTACCGGCTCCTGGTGCAATCATCAAAGTGACGAGAATGAAAGACGATAATTGACTTCTTGTTTACAGGGTTGCCACTCGGCCAAGAGTAATGCATCTAGATTCAAATTCGCATGCTCTCCCCCACACCCCACCACGCACCGGTTCCTATCCAGCATGTATCTTTTTACAAGTTTTTTTCTTCCCTTTAATCAACATCAACATCTTGGATATACCGCTTTTTCAAAGCAAAATCCTTTGATCTTCTCAGGGAGATCTAAAAGTGACCGTTTAGTCAATTGGGAATGCAACATTATTTCCACTGAAATAGCGTGTTTGCTTTTCCGGAATAAAATAGCTTAACTCTTCAACACAAATTGTCCGACATCATCGGCTGCGATGGTGGATTGTGGATGACGGCTGGCAGCAGCTTGGCCGATGTGTAGAAAGCTACACAAAAAGTGAATGAGTGATATCGTAGGATCAGAAATATCGACTCAATTGATTTGCAGTTTGCATGGCGTTTGTTCCAGATTTTGACAATTTAATCGTCCGTCGTTTGTCGTGTCAGTTTGTCCAAAGAGCTGTCAATATGCTGGGGTTTGTTTCTTGTTTAGCACGATTGATGGACGCACATCTGGCTAATCTGTCCTGTCTGTCATTGCCCGCATTGAATTTAGTTTAGACAATTTTACTTTAAATTTAGAAAAACTTAAGGGTAACTTGTGGTTTGGTAAAAAGAAAAATTGGGGTGGTTACAGATATTTAAATGTGTGGATATTAAAATGGGAAAGAATAACATATTTAGTTGGGTAAGTGATTCCACATTCGTAAGGTACGGCTAAAAAAAGAAGCTCTATACTTGCCGTTACGTTCGAAATTAGATGAGCATTCCTAGCAGAACGGGTATTACACTGGAATTGTTTAAGGGAGGGAATGCAACTTGCTATTTCAACAGAGCAACGTTTGAAGAAGTAGTGATAAGACCCATAAGTAAGCGACATTTCAACGGTGTTCCAATCGATAATGTAATCGATTTGTCACCTATCAGTTTTTAAGCTCTTTTCTGGATTCTGTCCAGTAGGTGAGGTGATGTTTTGGATGCGCCTGACAAAATATGAGAGTTATACTCTATGCTTCATACATAGTTTCCAGGCCAGAAGTGAAAAAAAGTTCTTATATCATCTAACAAAGCCTAGGCATTTCGCAACATTTTTAGCAATATCTGATATGTGATCGTTCCACCAAAGTTGTTCCGTAACAACATACCACCAACCGTTTCCTAGATACAAGTTCCATTCATGTATAATATCAAAGGCGGTAAATTCCGCTTTAACAACCGAAGACACAATTCTACACGATTATTAATGCCCAATATAAAAATACTGTTCAAATCTGAGTTTTAAGATCTCAACATATCCTGCCGTTGCCACTCGACGCTGGATCAGCGAAGCAGTTTAGTGGATTAGCAGTTTCAGAGAGGAGATCATTTATAAGAATAAGAAATAGTGTTGGAAACAATACGGAGCCTTGTGGCACACCAGTATTTATTCAATGAATTTCGTCCAAAACAACTTGTATTGAACGGTCAAAAAGGTAATTTATAATCCAGCGAAGACCTAGCTCTTTGATACCAGAAGCATGCATTTTTGATAAAAGAGCTTGATGCCAAACTCTATCAAATGCTTTAGAAATATCAAGCGCAACAATTTGGTTTTGTCCAAAGCGACGCACAGTGGGCCCAAGTGATGTTTTTTGTCTCAAAAATCTGTAACTTTTTTGTTTCTTGAAATAATTCAGTGAAATTTTGCACTAATAATCTTCAATATATTAGCTATCAAATAACACAAATTTTTTAAGTGTAAATTTATTTTAATAAAATTTAAAAATTATTCAAAGTTCAAAATTAAGAATTTATGGCTATAACATGACTTAAAATATATTGTGTAACATTTAAAATTCATTTTTTTTTTCTAAAACTAATTAACTAGTAATAGTGTTTGAAAGTAGGGATTTAAATGTTTTCCAGGAGGTGCATAGCTTCTTCGCAAAGCTCTTTGCACACAGATGATTGTTTTTTGCGTAAGCTTGAAATAAGTGGATCTGATGTTAATAATAAACGGTGAAAAACATCCTCATTTGTTGCTGCCCTCGAACACTTTCTCGAATGAGTCAATCTAATTTTTTTATAATCCTTATTTCGCGCCTCCTGTGCTTCTTCTGATAACTGACCAATAGGTAGTACCATGAAATGTTTTATAATCGCTTCCCCGTGTATAAGTGTTTTATGCACCGAAGATGGCATATAATACCATTTATATTTGTCCACATAAAGCTGAGCTGTATTTAAGCCATACTCGCCAAACTTCTGAGCATCTACAGACAATCCTGATGAAAGAGTTTGCAGAATAACGTAAAACCTTTTTATTAGTTCTTCATCTACTCCTGTTATATTGGCAGAACATTTGTAGTTTTGGAAAAATCTCCGTGCAGTGTTACCATCATTACTATTACCCGTACCTTGTCGAGGTTTATCTAAATGTAGACCCAGTTCAGCTCGAAAACGGTTTTGAACATACTTCTTCTTATCTTCTTTACTTTTTTTGTTTTCGGAAGTATTTGCAGACCACTTCTCAAAGGAAAGATTGTAGGATAAATGTAAAATTAGTTCCATACATCGAATCCAAGCGTGTAGAGTAGAAAGACCATACTGGTATGCACTTTCGTTTTTTGGTTTTGATTTTACTTTCATTAGGTCATTCATCTCCTTGGGTTTTGCTCCACATACTGTACACACAGCACTCGAACTTGTTTCAGTAAGGACTTCACCAACTTTTCCATCAATCATTGTCAAGAAAAGCTCATGTTGAATTTGTATTGCTTCGTCATTTTTATTTAATTGAGTCACTTGTAATTGATTGATCTGGTTTTGTAAAGCATTAACAACTTCTTTTGTCTTATCGGGGGTTTCTTTTGAAAACTCTATTAATATTGGGCGACAGTAACGCACTGAAGAAAAAGTCTTATTTTGCCATAACACCATGTTAGTATCCGTGTTAATAAGTTTGATCGGAACGAGTGAGGCTATAAATAAGTTGGCATCAGATATTTTATCATTTTCACCTAATAATATTTGTTTGTATTCACTTTGTCCCGAAGAACCATCACAACCCCATTTAGTAAAGAGTTTCAAATTTGTAGATCCAGAAGTATAGATAGAATCGATTTGCAAGATACGTCTGGCAGTATGGTCTAGCAAATCTTGTACCTGAACTTTAGCTCCTATATCAGTTACAGTAATGCTTGACTCTGGTGGGTAGCACAGTTCCTTCGCTTGGGCTAACATTTGATAAGATGGAAGTATTGAACATTTTTTTTCAACCAAGCAAGTCCTTAAATATTTGTATTGGTATTTAGATAGATCTAAATCGATAAAGATGCCCATAGCTTCGTCAGTTGAATAAGGAATATTAAGGGCTGAATCATGTGAAATTTCCTTCAAAAGTTTTTTTTTTTCGTCCTTACTTAAATTACGTAGTATAGCTACAATTGCAGCTTCTTCTGATTCTCCTAAAGACCTTAGTCCTTGAGTATATGCATTGTGTAGGTGTTCCAATCCATACTCTTGAAATAATTCCATATTTTTACGTTTTTTTGTTTTTTCTGATGACTCGCCATATATTTTAGAAGGTCTTCCTAGTTGTCCAGATGAATTTGGTTGCTCTTTATTAAAAATGACTTTGAACTCACTATCCAACCACTGTTTATTATTTTTCACAAAACGATCTCTTGTTCTAGATGCTTTAATCCACCGATAATTAAATTTTGAAATAAAGTTTTTACTGATACTTGATACAGCATTTTCAAGTTTCGTACCTGATAATTCAAATTTAGAACTGAGGTAATTCGTAAGGCCTTTTAAATTGCATCCATTGTTTATAAAGTAGTTGCACAATTCATTTACAGAAAACACTAAATAACTCATTTTTTAACTTTTTTTCGCACGTATTTAACTAATAAATAACCCGGACTCACAAATTTTCCTTTTTAAATACCGCATACGAAGCCATTTATGGCTTTTTGCATTTTAATCCTTTTTTAACCCTTTTTTCCAAAAAATGATTAAAATGCCTAATTACTCCTTTTTTAGGTATATCTGACAATCAATTAAGAATACTTTCATCTACCTGCTTCCATATTTATAGGATTTATATTAGTTTTGGAGGTAAATGTTGTCAAGCCATATTTGGCTTCGTATGCAGTAAAGGGTTAAATTCCACATAAACATTAAGAAAGTATAAAATCATTAGAAATAACGGAAGTTTGCAACCGTTATAATAAAAAAGAAAGCCCAACAAATTAAAAAAAAAATAAATATAATCTTAAAAAAAAAAAAACAAACAAAAATGCTAATCTTAGATTTTTTGTTTTGTAGCTACCTTATTATAAGCTTATCGCTCTTGTTCAGAGGGGGGCAAATTGGGGCAAAAAATTTTTCTTTTGCCATTTTACTAATGAAATGAGGAATCTTTTGTATAATAAAAGAAAGCAGCGGAAGACAGCGGAGCCATTTAAAACCTTAGCCAAAGATAAAAACAAAGGAAAAAAAAAACAAATTTACAAAAATTATTAAATTTATTAAACTAATATTTTTTTTTTTAATATCAATTGATTTGAAAAGCTAAAACTACAAGCTTTCCAACGATATATAACACTTGTATGATCACATTATAAAACAAATGAAGAAAATTGCACTAAACGCGTTCTTCATTTCGCCATGCATATAGGGTTGTCTCGAGCGACCACTTAAGGTAGCCATATTATTGAACCATGCAAATTAATTCATAAAATTTTAATTGCAGTACAAAATTTGAACTTTTCTTGATACATTTGCATAAAAATTTAATCTTTCGTAATAATTTTGAAAAATACATTTTTGAGACGCAAAATGGCATTTGGGCCCACTGTGCGACGCAAGGTTTTATTTTACTTTTCAGTTAGAAAACGAAAATGTATTGGTCCCTTATTGACTTTATCTATGGAACTAACGACAGGTTATCGTTGCAGATGAGCTTGTAAACTGATGAGAATGTTGAGTTTTTTTAGATTCTTAACGAGTGTGACCAAAAGACCAAAAATGTTAAATTCCGTGCTGAAATACTTTTTGCATTGTGGAATCGTCTTTCCGGATATAAATGGCTATACCATAGTGGAGAATTAATGATGGCACTAAGCTATACCCAGTTAGGTTGAACTTGAAACTAAGCATAATTGTGAATATAATTTGAAATATCGTGCTTCAAAAACACATTACTATACCTAAGGTGTTAGGCCTCTTTACACAATGGTCTCATCTCAAGTCTCATTTCTTTGTCAATACCGAGTTTTTTTTTAATGGAAAACTTCACAAATTTGATTGTCTTTTCGGTAAAAGAAGCGAAGTACGACAAAACTTAGTCTCGGGATAGTGCATTTTCGTCAAACTTGTTAACAGTTCAGGAGCTGCTGTTTCTATCCATCTTGTCATTCAAAGCAAGTTCATACGACTCTTTTATGCTCCTAATTCAAACATGCATAATTCGCTTTGTCAAAATTGAAAGAAACCAAAATCGATTGGCCAATCGGTGGTTAATCGATTTTGGCAGTCTCCCCATGACGATGATTATTCATTTCAATCAAAGCTCAGTTCTATGCGATAGAATCGATTCGAGAATGGGAAAATCAATAAAAAAAAAAAAAATTGTATCTAATCCTGTGGAGGTTGCTGCTGTAGTTGTTATAAACCACCACTTACCAACCTAACGTTATGATCAAATTAAGTGTGTTTGTTTGCTTCAATATGTGATTAATGGTCTAAAAAAAAAAACAGAGCGTAATTGCATTGGGCGGAACGGGGGCTTTTTAAATGCAATTTAGTAAAAAATTATTGTTGAGTCTGGTAGTTAAGGAGAGTGCGCGATTAAGCGTTGTGCCATGTGTGTTTGTGCTGTCGATTTATTTAACAAAGCTAATAAATTTATTTTTGTTTTCTTCACATAAAGATAAACAACTCAATTTTGGACACAGGTACGAATAGAAAAGGGTAATTTGGACCGCGAAAAACTCGCAATGGCCAAAGTCCATTCGCGGAATTTCCTTGGCTGCGGGTTAAATGGATTTGCTGCTAGTTCAGATAATTAGAAAAAGCCAGTGGTTGTTGGGACTGTATTTAATTTTAAATATACCAATTGGCACTTGAACTAGGAGCTTGATCTGTTAATTTTTTTTCGACAGCATTTTATATTTTCTATCGAGATTTTTAAGACTTGTTTGATTAAATAATCATACGAATTTAAAGTCTAGTACAAAGCTTAGGCAGGTATAATGAAAAATATCGATGCAAGGGTAATATGGGGGAATGCCCAATTTTACATGTTCCAAAAAAATATTGTTCTTATAATTTCGACAAAAGGTTTTAATTCTATTATTATAAATGAAATGGACGACTGGATCGCACGTACTTGCTCTTATGTAAAAGTACGCTGGAATTTAAATTATTTAAATTATAAAAGCATGGATTTAATTAGAGCAAAATGTTCAAATGCATAAAATTGCCTTTTAATTTCTAGAAAAGTATAAAGTTATGTAAATAAAGTTTAAAGATCGTTTTATTATCAAATTCATTTTTTATATAAGAATTTTCTTTAAAATTTTTCAAGAAAAAAAAAATTGTGATGCCAATTTTAAGCATTTCGTAATATATATAATTCATAAATTAGTTAGTGACTTATGATTTAAAAAAAAAAAATTATTCATAATCTACTAACCCAAGTAACAATTTTAGCTTGTTCTAAGTATTTTAAGCGCTTCAAGAGCTTTTCGAATTAGCTTCATAATATGCTACAAGCTTTATTAGTTATCCTAGAGCTACTGTTCAACTCATTTGAAGCAAATTTCTTGAGTTTGAGAGCTCTTTTTAGCTCCTTTTCTGCACTTTTAAAGTTGCTGCATTAGGCACAAGCTTTAATATCAGGCTAAAGGCCAGTATCTTGCTTATTAGGAGCTAATTTTTTGATATAATGGAGCACTTTATCTGCTCTCTAATAGTTCCGTGATATATTTAGGGCTGTATAAAAGCAAAAGTGAGTTGATTTTGTTATTTTCAAGAGCACTTCCGGCTCTACATTGTATTTTACGTTATTAAAACTGGAGCTGTATGTTCTTCAGCAGTGGAATATTAATCAAAACAAGCAATGATGTACTTTTTGTATTAGTATACGTGTTAATAAATACATTAATGCATCTGTATTTTATGTCCAACATAATGTTTTCCAAAAAGAAACAAAGTATTTAAGATTGAGATATTTAATAATATAGCTGTTTTAACAAAACAAATGGTGATTTTTGAGTGCAATTCTTTTTTTACCACAAATGTTTGAATTGTACTTAGAAATATTACAACGCGCTTCTAAAATAAGCGATTTTAACACAAAAACTTTAAAAAATAAATATTTTGGAAAATTTTTGCACGAACAAACGAACATAATTTTCTGTTATATTATGTTCTGCAGGCAGGAACTGAGAGTAAATGTACAAACTTTATTTGTTTTGTACATTTATTCTTGATTCCTTTGGCAATCAAGTTTTAAAATCAATTTGTTTTTATAATTTTTTTCCATTTATCTAAAGTTCGCCATATTAGAAAAAAAAAAATACTTTAATGGTAGTAGAGCTTTTATATCGCCGTAGGAGATGTGCAATGTTTAACTAGAGTTCCTACAGAGCGACTTTAATAAGCGAACTACAGGGTGCCTACTCGAAATCTTTAATGTTTGTTAATTGCCCAAGCATGAAGTGTTAAAAATCTTCGCGTATTAAAAGAAAGTGTTTTTTTTTTAATTCAAAAATTTAATTTATTAAAAAATAAAACAACCATACATCATTGAACAAAAGTAACATTTTCAATTTCATATGTCAATAAACGAAATTAAAATAGATTATTGGATTTTTAGTCTAGAACAAAATTTTATTTTATTATTAATTTTTGATGTGACTTACGTTGCACAAAGTCGCTTTGACATACCCCTTGTCTAAATCCTTGCTTTTCGGCCACAAAACAGCAAAAATTTATTGAAAAGTATTTTTGACGTTCTTCTACCATACAAAAACATACTTAAAAATACTTTATGTGTGAATCAGAGTTTTATTGGCATGACACAACTCACAATCCTTGAACATTATTGTTGACATGCTTTTTGTCGCACAAAGTTGCTTTGAAATAATCTTCGTGTAAATCCCTGGTTTTCGGTCAATAAACAACGCAAATGTATTGAAAACTATTTTTGACACTCTTCTACCACACAAAAACATACTTTACGTGTAAATCAGAGGTTTATTGCCATGAACATGTTTATAGTCGCACAAAGTTGCTTTGAAATAATCCTCGTGTAAATCCCTGGTTTTTAGTCAATAAACAACGCAAATGTATTAAAAACTATTTTTGACACTCTTCTACAACATAAAAACATACTTAAGGTGTGAATCAGAGGTTTATTGCCATGAAACGACGCAAAATCTTTGAACATGTTTATAGCCGCGGAAAGTTGCTTTGAAATAATCCTTGTCTAAATCCCTATAGTTTTCGGTCAAAAAACAACGTAAATGTATTGAAAACTATTTTTGACACTCTTCTACCACACAAAAACATACTTTACGTGTGAATCAGAGGTTTATTGCCATGAACATGTTTATAGTCGCACAAAGTTGCTTTGAAATAATCCTCGTGTAAATCCCTGGTTTTTAGTCAATAAACAACGCAAATGTATTGAAAACTATTTTTGACACTCTTCTACAACATAAAAACATACTTAAGGTGTGAATCAGAGGTTTATTGCCATGAAACGACGCAAAATCTTTGAACATGTTTATAGTCGCGGAAAGTTGCTTTGAAATAATCCTTGTCTAAATCCCTGGTTTTCGGTCAAAAAACAACGTAAATGTATTGAAAACTATTTTTGATACTCTTCTACCACACAAAAACATACTTTACGTGTGAATCAGAGGTTTATTGCCATGAACATGTTTATAGTCGCACAAAGTTGCTTTGAAATAATCCTCGTGTAAATCCCTGGTTTTTAGTCAATAAACAACGCAAATGTATTGAAAACTATTTTTGACACTCTTCTACAACATAAAAACATACTTAAGGTGTGAATCAGAGGTTTATTGCCATGAAACGACGCAAAATCTTTGAACATGTTTATAGCCGCGGAAAGTTGCTTTGAAATAATCCTTGTCTAAATCCCTATAGTTTTCGGTCAAAAAACAACGTAAATGTATTGAAAACTATTTTTGACACTCTTCTACCACACAAAAACATACTTTACGTGTGAATCAGAGGTTTATTGCCATGAACATGTTTATAGTCGCACAAAGTTGCTTTGAAATAATCCCCGTGTAAATCCCTGGTTTTTAGTCAATAAACAACGCAAATGTATTGAAAACTATTTTTGACACTCTTCTACCACATAAATATCATACTTTACGTCTAAATCAGAGGTTTATTGAAATGAAACAACTCAAAAACCTTGAACAATATTGTTGACATGCTTTTTGTCGAACAAAGTTGCTTTGAAATAATACTCGTGTGAACCTCTGGTTTTCGGCCAAAACATAACACAAATGTATTGAAAATTATCTTGTGTGCGAAAGTTTAGTTGCATTGAATTATATCGGTATTTGTTGCTTTTATTATTTATTTATTCATTAAAATTATTCAAATACAATGAAATTAAATTCTTAGCACTCCCCGCTTGAAAACGATAATTATTCTTGACACAAATAAAACATACATGTTTATATTCGTATATATTTTTAATACACCCTGTGTTAATATTGGGCAAAGCATTAACCAAAAATTTTAACTTTGAGATGATGTATCTATTCTTAACCCATATAAAACTCTGTTAGGGCTGTGTGTTCTAAAGCGGTAAAATATAAACAAATATACAGCAATTCTACTGTCTGCATTGTGTATTCTACAACTCCAGGAAATATTTTGTGATTACGAGTACTTTCGGTTTGCTAAATTGTGTCGTTTCGTGGATGTCTTTTAAAATAATCCAAGAGCTGAATAAAAGAAATCGCACGGTACTTACAATAATTCCAGCTGCCTTTGAAGTTAATGGAGTTTACTGGTTCCCTCCATTAAATTGGAGTACCAAAAAATTAAATAGTGTTTTAAGAAATCCATTCTCAAAGCCAGAAATATCTAAATGGGGAGCTTGATGTGTGAAAAGGAGCAATATCCCAACGTTTGCTTTCGCTGAGGAGCAGGAAGAAGAACTACTGAACAAAACTATTACCGAGGTGGAAGACGATGCGGATGTTGAATCAGAATCTTCTTATACGTATGTGCAAGATAAACGAAACAAATCCCAGTCAGCCAGATCACCGCAAGCGAACTTCAGTTCAGTTTTAGAGCAAAGCTTGGACTCCTTGCCGGTTCCTCAAAGAACAACATACGAATCTGAAGACACTGAAATTCAAGTCCAGCATTTAGATATATCTGATGTTAATGCGAAGTTTAATGTTTCTGAGACTGTGTTGAATGATGATGAATATTATGGGCAAGACAGGCCACAGTCGGGCTATACGGTAGTGTGTGACAGCTCACCATCTCTAGTGGCAGATGGTGTTGTTTCCTTGATTTTAGAAAATCAAGACAAAATTTTCAAAGAGATCAAAATGTTAACAGAGGTCGTAACAACTGGTCTCGCCAAGATCTTGACCCAAAATACTGTTTGACAAAAATCCAGGCCCAGCGATTAAACCAAGATGTT
This sequence comes from Chrysotoxum bicinctum, assembly GCA_911387755.1. Lineage (NCBI taxonomy): Eukaryota > Metazoa > Arthropoda > Insecta > Diptera > Syrphidae > Chrysotoxum > Chrysotoxum bicinctum. The sequence goes on along the minus strand of OU426988.1, from coordinate 9,571,765 downwards.
AAGAATAACATTGTTGAATCTGCCGAAAATTTCGAAAAAAATTATTCTGGTGAGCAGGCCTACACATTCTAGGACCAGCTTTTGAATATCGATTTTAAGGCCGAAATGGTAAGATATAAAAAAAAATTAAAATGATTGAACAATTTAAACCTAAGATTTATTTATTTATAGATTCGAAAAATGTCATTCGTAATCGGCAAAAATGGGAAACGGATTGGGCAAGGCTGGACCTGTTATGAGTTAGTAGATTCCGTATTTGACAGAGCTTTTTTGACACAGTGCTCATGGACCGGAGCTTCAACCAGTAGGGTTGAAGAAGGAAAAATTCCTTTTTTGAAATCAAAACACATTTTGATACTCTTTGCCACTGTGGTCACAAATGCCGACCCCGATTTCTCTATTGAGAAGACGAAAGAATTTTTCTAAAAACTTGCTAAGGAATTCTACAAGATTCCAATCCCAAGAGATGTCACAAACGCGAAAATCCACTAAACGTGAGAGGGGTTCAAAAAATTTTAAAATTCAAAATATGTGAGTGCTAAGCTCAATTAAATTATTTCTGTTTTTGTTAATATGTTTATATATCATTTTAGAAAAGCCAGTGAAAGAAAGATAGACGAAATTCCATCTAACACTATAACAAGGGAAGAACGCATGATTCATCTCACCGAGCATGGTGCCTAAAACAAAACTGCTGAAGTGTAAAAAAAGAACTCAATTCAAATGTAAATTTTTAACTTTTTTCTAGAAATATCTTATTATACATATGTATAACATTATCGAACAAATTCAAAACATATTTTAGTTAACTATGTATGTTTCTTTTTAACTATTGAAGACTGAATACAAGTAAAATTATTTACCACGTTAAGTTACTTTGATTTATTAAATCAATACTTTCTGAAATAAATATGTTAATGTAATAAATCAATATCTGTTCGTTTAAATTCTGTTTAGGCATTGGTTTATTTCGCTTGAAAATATTTTTTGTATTTGCTTCCGTAACCGTTTTGTATTGTGAATTTAGATTTGGAAAATGTATATAATGTAAGGAAACGATTCGATCAGGTATTTACATTATATAATATTTAAACAAAATAAGAAATAACAAAGCAAATTAAAACAAGAAAAAACAAACCGAAGTATAATACCATACATGACTTCATATGTGATGAAGTTGATATAAATTCTTCAAACCAAGGGATTTAAGATCTTGGAGACCTCAGCTATCTCATGGTGAATCTTTCAGCCAAAAAATCGATTTATCTTAAACAGGATCGAATTTCGTCAGTTATGTTAACATTTTTAGAAACATAAAATTTTGCTTGTGTGTGTGCAAATGGCTGTATAAGCATTCTAAAATTTTGCAAGATATAATCTAAGATGGGTGCAGTAAAAAAAATGACTCAAAATATATGTAGGTCATATGTCTATCTTTATTTTGTAAAAATAGGCCTTATGTATATGAATTTTTCAGTAACATATTCATTATTAAAAGCTGAAAAATTGAAAGAAACTTGTGTTAATTTAAAACAAATGCATTAGGTCAGATTAAATAAACGTAATTTATTTCAAGAAAAAACAACAATTAATAAAGGAAGAGAACTTTTATATAATTTTCTTGATTAGTTTGGTTCGTATCTTCACTGAATTCCATTTCTGCGGTTGAATTTTTTATGATTAGGATTTCTTCGTCAAATAAATTACAATCCTTGTCACCGTTTCCTTTCACATTGTCAATTGGAGCAGGCACATCCAAAGATATTTTAGTGATGTGCTGCTTTACGTTTTTCAGCACTTTTTTAATTTTCTCCCACAGATTGCCAAAATATTTTGCTATTTTTTTAAGTAAATGCGACATTTTACGTATAAATAATAATAAAATCGTACACCGGAAATTTATATATTTGTATTTGACATTCACAAAATACTAAAGCAAATAGCTTTAATAAATTTTCTTGGCTTTATAGAAGAAAAAGGAATATGTTTTCTTAGAGCTTGATTATTAAGGTATCTAACAGCTCTTAAGTGACTTTTAATATTATTTTGTTGCTACTTAAAAGCCTATTTGAAACGCAAAGAAATAAAACGTGCACTGCTCGTTGAAAGCGTTTATAAACAGTGTTAAGGAGTATATTTATAGAGCAAAAAGCTTTTAAAGATGATAGAGCCTTAACATGTTCTTAAACATTAATATAGAGACACAATTTTTCATATATCCAATAGAAGCTGTAACTTAATTGGAAATAGTGCTATAGTATTGAATTCTACTCTTTCAGAGCTACTTTAAAACATTTAAATAACTTGTAGCTGCGCCGATGTTACTTGGGAAGTGACTTATGAATTGAAAAAAAAAAATAATTCATAACTACTAAGTGACTTATGAATTAAAAAAATCCAAGTCATGGGCAAGTTAGTGACTTATGAATTAAAAATAAATAAATTCAAAAGCTAGTTGGTAGATTGGAAATGTTTAAGCTTGTTTTGGCTACATAATTATTTAATTATTAACGAAAGTAGATTTGAAGCTTTTGTGTGTCATAAAATAAAAATGCTAGCTTATAAATTTTGCAATTAATAATTTTTTAGTCAGATTTCATTCATTAGCTTATGAATTAATTTTTTTTTAATTCATAAGTCACTTGGTAACTTTTGAATTAATTTTTTTTTTAATTCTTAAGTCACTTACTTGCTCGTGCTTAAATTTTTTTAATTCACAAGTCACCAACTGACTTATGAATTAAATTTTTTAAATTCATAAGTCAGTAACTAGCTGCTGAATTATTTTTTTTTAATTCATAAGTCACCCACTAGCTTGTGAATTAAAGCCAAGCTTAAGCTAAAAAGTGACTTTAGCTTTTTGAATTTAGAGCCCTAGTTTGATAAAAATACGTCTAGTAGTTTAGGCTGTAGATCGAGGTACAGACATACAAATAGACAGACGGAATTGCAGGACCCACTTTTTTCGTCTTCGCTATCATCGTGATATTAACTTCGATCAAAATCTCGAGTTCGATTTTTTGCCAAATGCTAGCTATGTAGCCAAAGCTACAAACATATATGTATATCGCAAGTAAAAAAGAAAATATTATATTGTACCGATGTTAAATCGGTCTCAAGAAGTGGTTCAGAGATGTCTGCTAGAGTATGAAAACTTTGAAACTTAAGACATATTTTAGTTTGGATCATTTTTGTTTTGACCCTTCAAATTCGGTTAAAAAAATTAAGTTGTTTTTTAATAAAAATGGTCAATTTGATGGAGCAGAAAAAAGAGCCTGGGATGTTAAAAGAGTTTAAAATTATTAAAAAAAATATGTGGAGGTAAACATTGTATCTGATGTCAATCCACTCAAAAATAATTCAGATACATTTTCTGTACAACCATTAGATTTTGAGAGGAACATTAATGTTATTTTTAATTTGGTCGAAAAATTATTATTGAATTCATGTTTAAGTAAGAACACCTTGTTATAATGGTTGACAGATGGACTGTTATGCTGGAGATCAGGGTCTGTCCTCTAGTCGCTGACACTTAATAAGGAATCAGAATTTTAAAATGAATAGCGCTAAATTTAAGTCGAATTATTACGACACTAAAAATGATTTAGTATGATACTAGGTTAAACCGATTATTTTGCTAATTCTAATCAAATTTTGTTGCATACTTTCTCTAGCAATTTATTGAAGTATAAACCATCAATTAGTTATTTAATTATTTTAGTATCGCGCTAACTTCACGTGACTCTTTGACATTTACAAACGTCAAAAACAAATTTGTTTACTAGTTTTTTTGCACCAACTGTCATTGTTTTAAGTGTGTGTTCAGAAGTAAATTATTTAAAAATAGACTTAAAACGATGTTAGTTAAAAAGTGTTTAAAATTTAGGAACAGCTAGTAAAATACTTTAAAGATAGAAAATTGTTAAGTTTAAGTCATACTATACTTATACATTGACACTATAAGTTTTTTAAAATTTTGCCCCAATGTAATTAGAGAAAAATGTTGAGAAGCATAAAATAATTTTTTTTAAGGTTAACACAGCTTTTTTAGTAGTTGGAGATAAAATCAAATGCATGGTTATTAAAACTTTTAAGAAGCCTTTGTATAAAAAATTGTGTTGAAATCCGTTTTCTAATAATGAGATAGTCAAAATTCGAAAAAAAAATTATTTAGGGTTTATGTTTATGCATGCCTTAGTTTCCAAACTTTTCTTTTTTTTATCAAACTATATGGTAAAATTTTTCGAAAGAAGAATATTTCTATCAAAATTCTTGGTACCTTTTTCGACAAAAATACGGCGTACCGTGATTTTTTTTGTAGATAACATTTATTTTACACATCTTGTCGATAGTATATTAAATAAAATGCACGACTGGATCGCACGAACTTGCTCTTATGTAAAAGTACTTTGGAATTTAAGATACATTTTATAAAAATATAAAACATGGATTTATTGAGATAATAATGTTCAAATGCATAAAATTGCCGTCTGGTTTCCGGAAAAGTATGAATTTATGCAAATAAACCTTAAAAAATCGTTTTATTATTAAATAAATTTTTTATATAAGAAATTTCTCTAAAATATTTCAAGCAAAAAATGTGGGATGCGAATTTTAAGTATTTAATAATATTGGTTTTAGGAAATAATTTCAAAAAATAATCGTTCATAGGTTTTGAAGATATTTATTTAAAAAAAATTTTTTTTTTTTTTAAAAACCCAATAAATATTTTTTCGAATATTTTTATATACAATATTATTTTAAACTTAAGGGGACTCCTGCTAAAAATGTTGGGTTTAAATCCTTAGAGCCGTTAATGAGAAAGTCGAAAATCAAAAAAACCGGTCTATGGCAGGTACCCCTAATAACATTTTGCACCAAAATTCTTTTTCACCAAAATATAGTCCATGTCCATAATATCACACTTAATTTTTTTTATCAAAATCGTTAGAGCCGTTTTCGAGATAAATAAGATTTTGCACTACGGGTGTATGGGGGGTACCCTTAGTTTTGGAGCTAAAAAAAAAATTTCAATTTTTCCTCTAGGGAATCACCGAAGACTCTTAACTACCGAGATTGAAAGAAATAGGTCCAGTGGTTTAGGCTGTAGTGAGAGGTACAGACATACAGACACACTGAAACATGTTTTTTGTGTACTAAATTTTCCTTAAAATTTTTATAAAAAAAATTGATATGCAAATTGTTAGTATTTAATAAAATACATTTTAAAACGTAATTTAAAAATTTAATCGTGTATTGGTTTTCAAGATATTGAATTTTCAAAAAAAAAAATTGTATTATTTTTTTAAAAATCCAAAAACTATTTTTTCGAAAAAATTTTTAGTTTATATTTTTTGAAATGCAAAGCAGCTCCTGCATAAAAATTTTGGTTAAAATCGTTAGAGCCGTTGTGGTGAGAAATTCGAAAATCAAAAAAACCGTTCTATGACAGGTACCCCTAATAACATTTCCCCCCAAATTTTTTTTTTCACCAAAATATAGTCCATGTCCATAATATCACACCTAATTTTTTTTATCAAAATCGTTAGAGCCGTTTTCGAGATATAAATAAGATTTTGCATTACGGGTGTATGGGGGGTACCCTTAGTTTTGGAGCTAAAAAAAAATTTCAATTTTTCCTCTAGGGAATCACCGAAGACTCTTAACTACCGAGATTGAAAGAAATAGGTCCAGTGGTTTAGGCTGTAGTGAGAGGTACAGACATACAGACACACCGAAACATGTTTTTTGTGTACTAAATTTTACTTAAAATTTTTATAAAAAAAATTGATATCCAAATTATTAGTATTTAATAAAATACATTTTAAAACGTAATTTAAAAATTTAATCGTGTATCGGTTTTCAAGATATTGAATTTTCAAAAAAAAAATTGTATTATTTTTTTAAAAATCCAAAAACTATTTTTTCGAAAAAATTTTTAGTTTATATTTTTTGAAATGCAAAGCAGCTCCTGCATAAAAATTTTGGTTAAAATCGTTAGAGCCGTTGGTGAGAAATTCGAAAATCAAAAAAACCGTTCTATGACAGGTACCCCTAATAACATTTCCCCCCAAATTTTTTTTTCACCAAAATATAGTCCATGTCCATAATATCACACCTAATTTTTTTTATCAAAATCGTTAGAGCCGTTTTTGAGATAAATAAGATTTTGCATTACGGGTGTATGGGGGGTACCCTTAGTTTTGGAGCTAAAAAAAAAATTTCAATTTTTCCCCTAGGGAATCACCGAAGACCCTTAACTACCGAGTTTGAAGAAAATACCTCCGGTAGTTTAGGCTGTAGTTCGAGGTACAGACATACAGACATACAGACAGACAGACGGAATTGTCGGACCCACTTTTTTCGTCTTCGCTATCATCGTAATGTCAACTTTGATCAAAATCTCGAGTTCGATTTTTTTTCCAAATGCAGAACTTGCCCTATAGTACCTATATCGCAAGTAAAAATGTGAATTGTTAAGATAAAAAAAAAATTGCTTTCTTAAATTTCTAAAAAAAATATTGTGTGACAGGTACCGCTATTTTTAATATTAAAAAAAAGATAAAAAAAAACTTTTGACGCTTTTGAAAACAAATAGTCGTTAAGTTGTGAGTTATTTCCTGGTACCTGTCGAAAAGTCATCTAAAAATATACTTATAAGAATCGTTTTCTGTAAAAACTTTCATAAAGACTTTTCCACGATGTAATATTCCATTCATAATGGCAGGATTCAAACAATATATTGAAGTTAATGTTTTATCGAAATCTAAATCGTTAATGTATTTAATTTAAATTTACTTTCGAGACCACAAAATGGATATATTTTTAATATTTATTTATTTATTTATTTAATTAAAAACTTATTTTTGGTTGTCAAATCAAAGGCTTACAGGCCAGGATCAAAACAAGATATCTACATAATTTTATCCCTTTGAACCTAATTATTTTCTTTTATTTAACTTTCAAAAGGACAATTTTTAAGGCGCACAGAATATATAATCCATATCTCCATCACACCTTTGTTCCTCCCTCTCAACTCTCATATATTCTCTTTCACCAACTAAGTGATGAAAAGATCAAAAATTAATCCTTCATAATAAATTACATCAAATGATCAAATGTCATCACCTGCCATAACCTCCCAATGACACCTCCTCAATAATAATATTCTTCCCTCCTTCATAATCCATATACTCCAATCTACGAGTACCAATTCCTATAGGTGTACACACAAGTAGGTACGAATTATATATCGTGTGTGGTCTGGTCTGGTCTCGATGGTTTCCAACATTTATCTTGAGCTGAAAATCTCTTTTTTTGAACCACAACTCAAGGCATACAAAATATCCGGCTAGCAGCAACAACGATCGTAACCGCCACCGCGCGGATGGAGTGTGGTTGAAAAAAGGGCTTTCTCTGCCTCACGAAACATCAATTAAATTGCATTGCAGAGCTTGCCTTAAGAAGTTTTACTTTTTGTTATTGTTGTAGGTCAAAGAAGGGGTCATGTGATATATGAGTTCGTTTTCACTTCACATAAGGGTGTAATATTGAATCACAAAAAAAAAAAAAATGATCCAGTTCGACATATTTCTCAAAGAGAGAAGTCGAATCAAAACGATCGAGACAATGATAAACCTTTTAAAAATCATTCATTGAATGCATTTAAAAGATTGAATTAATTGACTTTGCTTTTAGACTGCGACTTCAAATTTACAATCAACCTTTAATTTAAAGTAAAATGATTGCAATCACTTTTTTAACCATTCAATATTCAGCAATCAATTTATTGCACTCTTCTGGGAATTCATCGATTTCTTCCATTCCTTTGAATAGATTCTATTATTTTACCCTCCAAAAAAATTACTTTCCATGGCTTAATTAAGCTTTTTTTCCATTAACATGGCATCAGTTTTCCTAGTATTGTAACCTAACTCAGGAGCCAGCGCGAAGCACTCGCTGTTTCTTAATTGAACTTAGAAAAAGTTTCACATATTTTGTCACTTGAGAGAAAGTTTAATGAAGCCACAGCACATAAGGTTGGTTTATGAAGACCAAAAGAATGCCAAAAATTCAAATGAATGCAACGAATATGTACATGAATTCTTATAAGATTACAATCAATTGATCACTGAATAAGGAATGGGGGAAAAAGTGAATGCAATCTTTTAAATTTCAAATAAATGATAATTGAAAATTTGAAGTAGCAGTCTTAAAGTGAAGGCAGTCTTGAAGTCATCAAAAATTGCATTCCTTTCAGACCCTGCTATACATCATTTCTTAATGCACATTTTTGGAAGACAGATAGAATTTGGTCTGATATATGTACATCTAAATTTTCGTACACATTAACTCTCAAAATTGTTAACGCCCTCTAGCCGATATGTTGGTGGGACTTAGTTAGTAGTTGGGACTTACGAGTATTTCATTATGAACTACATAAATTCCAAATAATTGAGCCCCATTTTCAATAAAATGGGAGTAAGTTCATTTTTATTTCTTCGATGAAGCAACAAATTAGTTAAAATAGGGAGTTAGTTCGTTTTTCCAAAAAATTAGTTTAAGGAAAAAGAAAAACTGCAAAACATCAGTTTTCCACCAATTTTCATTTTGGAAGTTTTTTTTCGTTTGGGAGTTCTAAAAATAATGGGAGTTAATTCATATGAAACAAGGGAGTTAAGTTAGTTCATTGAGAGTGAACTCTTTTGGGAGTTAGTTCGTAGGGCCAATTAATACCATGAACTTCAGACTCGCCATTCCACAAACTAAACATGGAACAACTATTCAACACAGTTCTGGTCGCTAAGAAAGTTAAAAAAAGGATCTACAGGGGAAAGAGAAATTGAAAAAAAAAAAAATACAACAACAACCACACGGATCTCTTGGTTTCTCTTCATTCGCTCTGTAAAAATATTGTATTGGAAAAACAGCTGATTCTTCTCCACTATATTTAACAGACTTAACGGCACCCTATAAACATAAAAATCGAATTGTTGTAAAGGGACCTTTAGGACCTTTCAAACAGAAAAAAAACATATGACCATATGTTGCTTTTAAGTCGGTTAAAAAGGCGCGGACAGAATTCATGTTCACATATTTATGTACAGCCGATTTCGCGAGAGATGACTACTTGATTCCACAAGGCAGCACACTTGTGCGACATTTTGAAGAACTATGTTTAAATTTACCTCAACCTCCTCTATCTTCCGGTTTCTCAGACGTCAAGAAACAACAAGTTGTAAAAACAAAACAAAATCAAACCATTTCACATCAAAGTTTGCCGAAAGGAAAATAAAAGTCAAACCAGCAAGTGATGAAAGAATCACTCGTTGCGGAAGTGCCGAAATCACGTTCGTTTATTTTTCGATTCAAATACCAAGTTGCTATTTCCAGATGTGCTAGTCCAGGGTTAAAGGCTATTTTATTAGACATTTTCGAAAGAAGCCCTTTAGAGGAGTCTGCCGTCATCTATTTGAACTCCTACCATCACTAAACCTACTCGCACCTCATCTCTTGTGAATACTTATTTTTATGTTTGTTATTTTTGTATAGCTCGTGCCAAAACCGCCCATGCACAGTGCAGCAGTGAAATCAAGCCAACTTTAATCCGGAGCAGTATGTATTCACACAGCACCTGGGCTTCCATATGCAAAAGAGCGTGGCAAGTCGATTCGTTGGCGATGTAATGGCGATGGCGTGCGTCCGTTCATTCATGAAGAGACGCATACAATGTGGAGAGACACAGTCAAATGGACCTGGTTTTTTCGGTGCGGATTTTCTATTTAGAATTCCACTTGGACGACACAGTGAGAACGAGGTGTATTTCGAGCCCCCGGTTGAATTGGCGCGAATTTTCATTCAAGAAAAAAATTCGTAAATTACAAATCGTCCCTGGAGGAACCTTTCTGATAGACCTAAGCCTAGCCGTTGTAGCTGCTGGTAGCTGCCCACTCGAACCAGTTCGGATTCAAACATCTCAGCCACAAGCCCCGAGTTACTCTCTTTCGTTTCGTTCCTATGGTGAATCAGGAAGACTTGCTTGACATATTTAAAAAAGAATACGAATTTTTGTCTGCCGGTGGACAACGACAACGGCAACGGCAAAATCGAGATTGTCGCATGGACATGTTTTTTTTTATTCTTCTGCAAGCCAGCTGGTTTGGCGTGGTCGTCGTCGTCGTCGTTGTAGACCGGACATAAACGGTCACAAGGTGGTGGCGGCGCAGCAGTAGTTCGTGGCACGGGCCTGACTCGTTATTTTTTTCGAGGATCTCTGACTCTATGTCTGACTGAACGGTTGGCTTGTTGTCCGGTTTTTTATTTTATTCCTGCCTGGCCTGCTTATAGCCTCCGTATTTATCGATGGTGATGGTGTCGTCGGGTGTTAATGGCTGGCGAATGAGTTCTGTGCCAAGAAATCTCAAGAGAAACAAAAAAAAAAAAAACTACAACACATTTTGAGGGAAAAAAAAATTATGTGGGAGCTCATCAGAGGCGTTCCATTGGCACCCTTGCATTCTGGCTACAAGTAGTTTCTCCACTTATTATTGGATTTGGCACCACTTCAGCGACGGTGACGATGACGGTTTTGCTGAAGCTTGTCAATCGGCATATTCGCATCGATGATGGCGGAGGTGGTAGGGTATGATGTGACGATGATGGTGACTAGACACCGGCAGACAGAAAGCCATTGAGCGGATAAATGTGTTCAGATTATATAGACTCCTGTGGGATTGAGCGAATGAATGGTGGATGCCCACAGGGATGCGTGATTGGCATTTTAAATGCATTTCTAGACGCGCGCGTATACCAATGGCTGGCGGATTTCTTGTGCGCACATTTGCATTTAAAAAGGGGACATTTATAAATTTTTTGTTTCGTAGTTCAACACGATTTTTGTGATTTTTTTTTATTTGTACTCTTCCCTGGTATTTCACAAATGGTTAAGAATAAATTTCATTGACTGACTTTATGAGATTTTGGGAACTTATTTTTATATTTTAGAGATTATAAAGATGCAGTAGAATGGTATTTTTGTAAAATTCTGTTAAAAGTTGCGTGAAAATTGAAAATGCCGTTTGCTTCGTCCGAGTAAATTTTCGTGAAGGAAAATATTGCATGAAAATTATTAAATTTATTTTTAGAACTTTGACAAATATTTTATGGGATTCCAACTGAACCTAATTTTTACTTCCAAGCATTTGAGAAGTAAAAATTGTAAGTGGTTTAATTTGGTGCGTAAATATAAATATTTTTACCTTTAGGATGTGTGCAAAACACGAGCAATAAAAATTGACTAGTGCTACTATTGTTGATTGCCCTTTTAGCAAGGCTAGATGGACTAGAAACTGAATAATCACCCGATAAGTAAGAGACGATCAAGGAGATTCATGACCAGTACTTTTTATTAGTAAAGATTTTAGTTATAGTCAATTTGTGAAACCTTGAAGTTGTTACCAGGCTCTCTTGTTCTGATATACAATGCAATGTGTTCCACCGTTTATAAAGTTTACAACCAAATGACAATGATAATGAAAACTTCGTTCGGTATCGGTTGACAGCGTCACTCTTGCTCACAAGTGCCAGAAAATAACGTCCAATAAAGAAAGCCAAATTCGAAATTTAGGTTACTTGTCTAACATAAGACGAAACTGTTGGGTTAGAAACCATATGACAATGTCTCACGACTGAACATAGCCTTCGGCTTAGTTTTTCAGTGCTGAAGTGTAGGGTTAACTCGGACTTTACTCCAAGATTAATAATAATTTAAAAAATATGATTCAGAAGTTAGCTCCGATTTCACTCAGGAACGAGGACAATCTCACATTGAAAAACTGAGCCTAAGTGATTCAACGGTGTTTGGTGAGGGGAAAAGGGGGATCCAAAGACTGAGTTAAAATCTATAATACGCGCAAGTTATTGCTTTCTTAGAATATTGTTGATATAGGAACTTCTTTGACAACTGATGAGAATACTCAAAGCTGAGCAAAGGAACAAACCCGCGAACCGCGTCACACAGAAAATTATTAGTTAATGCCAATTTTTGATATTTGGATTTATTTTTTTTGGGGTTATACGAGTATCACGTCACTGTGCTCACCCACTCGAGTTTTATCTGCTCGTATGATGATTTTATTTTCATCGTTTTCAATTTCTTCACTAGCAATTAGAAAAATGGTGACTAAATGCAGCTTCTGTTGCATTCTTTCAACAATTTCGGACATACAGTGATTTTTTTTAGCCGCACTACACGAATGTGGAATGCTTTACCCGGCTCAATATTTCCCACTCATTGCAATGCGCAGACATTCAAAACCAATGTGCATCGGTATCTCCTTTCTCATCCTATCCTACTTTCCTAATTACACGTACTGTGTTTAACATTATAGGGGTATTCACAACCCCATGAGTGTGCGTATAATATAAGAGAAAAAAAAAACCCGATCAGTCTCAACATTAGAAACACACATAAAATAATTTTCTTATTATTTTGGGTTCTTATAAGTCTCAGGTAACAACAATCCTACTTGGTGGTGTATTTGTCCCTGTTTTGATTTGCCTATGTTCAGCAAGCATACAGGTGAACTTTGTACCATAGTCTTTTTTTCGAACCAGAACAAACAAACTGCGGACTCATGTTTATTGCAGTTACTCGTATATCGAACAAAATTAAATGATGAAACATGCAACCATTTTATTCAGTTTTGTCATCTAGGAGAGATTTGCTTTGAAAAATTGCAACAAAATAGAATTCAAAAACCTTAAAGAATAAGAGCTTTTTTTTTAAATTGGGGACCATTCGTTTATGGGGCATATCTATCTGCTCTCTGGGTTGAAATTTCACATTTCGAATGGAGTACTTTTTCGATATATGTATGTATGTAGTACCCCGGGGCGTAATGCTCAGTGTGTTGGGCTGTAGCTGCCACATTAAAACAAAAAAAATACTTTTTTGGCAAGGGTATTGACTCTTGTGAGATAGTGACAAATCCTCCAAAAGTATATTTTTTTTTAGAAAATTTTACTCAACAAAGCCGTTCGAGCTCGGTAGTAAATTGTAATTGGGCTGTGGGCTCCATTCCTGTCGAAAATACGCACACAAGACGGATAGAGTTTAAAGTCACTAGAATCTTATTTTCCTCGAGCTGTCATATCGCCCCACAATATTTGTTTTAGTTTTCATACATAGAATCACTTGACTCGAAATTATTTAATATTATGAAAATTAGTTTTGGCGCACTTAAAATGTTGACCAACAACTCAGAACTTCAGTAGTAATATTTAATAATTACCAAACTTTGCTCGTTTGTAAACTTTATCATTATTAAAATTTGAACCCTTAACTGACGTTTTACCATTGACAGATCATACAAAAAATTAAAGGTTTGTTTGTATTAAAATACAAAAATGTTTTGCTCCTATTAAAACAAAATAAAATCCACGACTGGATTACAAGAACTTGTTCTTATGTAAAAGACTAGGAATTTTCAAAGGCATACGATTCATTAATTAAAATATTTTAGTAGAAAGAAAAATAAGCTTTTTTTTAGAAAAATAAGCTTCTATGCACAAATTTTTTAAAACATTTTAAGAACAAATTTTGATACGCCAACTTTACATTTTTAATATTGTATGAATAAAAATAAAATTTCAAAAAAAATGTGAGTTTTGAAATGCGATTCTTTTTTAAAATTTATAGAAATTTCTCTATAAAAAATTTCATTAAAATCCGTTATGACGATAATAAGCATTTCAAATTTTGAAAAAATGATTCTATGGAAGGTACAATCAGTAATATCTTAATTTCAAAATTCTTTTATTGAATTACAAAATCATAAAAGTTAATGGAGAGCAAAATATGTTTTTTGTACATCTGTGGACACATATTGTAGATTGTTTTAGAAAACTTTCAATTGTCAAGTTTAACAAATATCGAGCATGGAGTTTTCGAAATATTCAGTAGTACCTACCGTTTTTGATAAAATAATAAATAACTTTTTTTCAGATTTTTTTTTAAAAAAGCGGAATTTAATAATGTTATCTATCAAATATAAAGAAATTCGGCAGTGCCGCTTAGGCTGAAGTCGAACAGACATAATTGCGAGACCCACTTTGGACGTTTTCCCTATTATCGTAATGTCAAGTTCGATTAAAATCTCGAGTTAGGTTTTTTTTCAACAAATGCATAAGTTGTCATATAGTTCGTACATACATACATACACACTAGTTAAATGTGAAAATGTTAAAGTTTATTTTTTTTTTATTTTTTGGAAAAATCTATAATAATTTGAAAACCTAATGCTCTACTTTATGGAACTTAACAACTGATGGTTTTATATTACTATCTTAAAGATGTAGACTAATGACCAACGTTACCCAATATTTAAATGTTAAAAAATCGTTTTCTAAATTTTCGAACACGAAATGAGAAAGATGAAAAGAATTTAGAATTTTGATTATTTTTTCTCTAAGGCTTAATTTTTACGATATAAAAAACGGAAGATCCTTTTATTGTATAAGTAAAATGCTAATACACCTTTCATAAAACGAACGTATAGAACTCGAACCCAATGTAACTGAGTTTTCTCAATTTTTATATGTAGAAGTTCCTAAAAGATTCAATATAATGTTGCATACAAAAATTTCCAATTTAATACAAAAAATCAAATCGATTTTTCTAAAACTGGTTAGTGATTTTTTTTTAAATTATTTGTATCTATTTTTTGTATCTAATTTTTTTTTCATTTTTTTTCTTAAAAACGTTCTTAAATTTTATCAATTCAAAATTAAGTTTAAAAAATTTTCAATTTTAATAAGCCAACGAAATTCGTCAAAACTCACACTAAATGCATCTTATGTGTTAAAAGTTAATAGAGAAATTCCCATCTTTCATGATGGAGGGAGTACCTTATAAAATTTAACTTAAATCATGCCGATCTTCATTCAATTATATGCACGCACGTTTTAATATCATTAATCGGGTTTTCTCAAAGTTATCCACCGCTTTTGACCCTCATTAACTTTCTCGATTATGTGGGTATATGAATTTCATAAGAATATCTTTATAAATGAAATTATTTATTTTTAAAGATCACTTTGCCACTATCGAATTATTTCCCAAATAACCCTCAATTTAATCGAATAAATTTTCATACAAAGCAAAATTATATTTTTTAAATCTTAATCTTACCCCGTCCTCTTGGTCGTGCGGCGGCAATATATTGTGGCACAATCCTTGCTCCTGGCGGACAGGGTATCGCCGATGCTGTTCCGCCATTCACACCCACACCATGGTGGAACTTTTGATACACCACAATGTCGGTATTCTCGCGAAAAACTAAGTGATCTTTATCGCTGTGTATCGTGTGACTGCTATTAAGGTAATGATCGGTGGATGATGATCCTCCAGCCGATCCTCCACCGCCACCACCACCTCCAACGCCGCTATTACTAAAGGATGTCATTATCCTTAATGTGGTTGTCTGTTCGTTGAGGGCCGAAGTACTAAAGTTATTTTCATTTTTGTAGTTGAAATGGAAATTGCTATTAAAATTATTATTGCTGGTGCTGCTGCTTGAGCTGCTAGAATAAATATTAGTGTTGGTTTTATTATTATTGTAGTTATAGTTATTATTTATATTGATCTTTGGTATGAGTGTTTGTTGTTGTTTGGGTTGAAAGGCAGAAGATGATGATGGAGGACGTTGAGTTCCTGTGGCAGTATTGTTCATCGCATGTGGATGAATTCGACGACGTTTTCCGCCTTTGAATCGTTGTTGTTGTTGTTGCTGCTGCTGCTGATGGTAGTGGGGATTGTTCTGAGGGGATATTGGTTCATTGCGAGTTGTGCTAGATGGTTGAAATCTTCGTCGAAATTTCCGCCTCTGCATCGCTGGCAGTGATGATGGTGGTGACTGTCCGGGACTGTCACTTTGCATTTCCGTCGCTGAATTTTCCTCCGAGCTTACAGCTAGATAATTATTTTCTATTCTATTATTGCTAATTCTATTACTAAGAACACTATCGGCTAGATTCGTTTCGATCTCGGCAGAACATTGCAGTAGATGAATTCCACCAACAAGATACAATGATATTCGCAATAGATACAAATTTATTCCAATAAAATGTTTTCGTTTGCGGCCAATCCGCTTATTGTCCGCTTTTTGCGGCATAGCTTTTAAAGATTTTCACTTTGCTTTGGTAACAGTTTTTTTTTTCGCCGTTTGCTGTTGGTGGTTTTTTTTTTAAGCATCAAAACACATGATTTATCGGTAATAATCGATAACACTGATTTTTCATAATTTAGAAGTAAATATCTACATTTTCACGCATTAATAAATAATGTTTTGTTATTCGTCTGCTGTCATTTGACATTCTATATATTCTATTGACATAAAAATTATATATTTTTTTATCATAGATGACCGAGTGAGAATGCATTTCTTTAGACAAGTTTCTATTTATGAATTTCTGGTCGACGACGACGCATTCTTTAGTAACAGAGAGCAAAAACTAGAGATATTTATGTGTGGTTCGCAGATTCCTAACCATAAATCACCGGACTAGTTTAGATGGTTAGCTTACAATGAAGAATAAAGACACCTTTTTTCCATGAGCGTAGATAGAGACTTCTGTTGGGGTATGCAATATTGAGGGGGTCCAGTTAAGTGAAAATGAGTTAATTTATAGAATTGAAAAATGCTTTGAGACTAGAAAGTAACTTAAATACATACATCTGAAAAATGGGCACACCTTCAAAAACGGGTAGAAATAAGCTAAGCTTCCAAAATATATCGAATTTACTATGGGAGAAGGTTAACTTAGCATGAGCCTTGATAAGCGTAACTACATCAACGTTAAATCAATACCATTCGTCTATAGAATCAATAAGGAGCTCACAAGATTTCACATTTCCATAAAACACTCAGTGAAAGATTCAAACTGGTGTCTGCTTATTTCATGAAGACTCTCATACGACCTTTCGAGTATCAACAACAAAATCGGAGAAGTTGCTGCATCTACTGGTATGAACATGGAATTGCGAATCAAATGCCAAGTTAGCAAACATCGTTTAACGACCATCAGGAAGGCACTCTCGATGTCGATTGAGTTCTATGCCGTTATGGGTTTTCCTGCATAGATCACATAGTCGACTTGCAGATTATAATTGGGTAGTGATTATCGAGGTTCACAAATATAGATACATTTTTGACGACGAGAAGACAGAGTTCGAAATCAGCATAGGTTGTCGCTTCCTAGATGACAAGACAAAGTGATTAAGATTTTTAAACAAAAATGTTAACAATTCCAAAAAGCAATAACCTCCATTACAAAAATTGAGTTCGAATATTCACATATACTCGTATTCCTCTTAGAGAAATTCCTTGTTGAAATGCATGTTTTGGGCACAGTTAAGACGAGATTTTTTTTTATTGTATTATTTAAGAGGGGGTGAAGACTAACAATTATCTATGGATTTCTGGGAAAGTAAGAGATATGGGAAAGATGAAATGATTTTCAGTTTTGAAGAAGAAGAATATTATTTTCAGGAGTTCGATGCGATGAAAAAATACCTCTTTGATATATACCCTCGAACAAAGCGGAAAATATTTTTTCTGCATTTTCTGAAAGGAACGTCTATACAAGCTCAGTTTATTATGGAAAACAGATGACAGATTTGACTTCAGCACCAAAAATTACTTCTACAACGAGTTTAACTTTCTTGTGTCAAAAACCTGACAAGTTCACCTACCGTTCATTAATTCCGAAAAATCCTTTCACAATGTCAATAAGAGAATTATCTGGCAGAGACATACTACATATAAATTATATAACATGCGATGAATGAAAATGGAATGTCCTGGACAGGGAAAGGTGAGCGAAGTTTAAATTCAAAGATGGGGTCACACAAGGTGGTATATTGACATCAATGCTTTTTTATTTGCGATATTCACACAAAGAGAGATAGAAGTAATTGAAATATGCTTTAGGAATTGTGTAGATTAATATAATTGTTTGTGCTTAAGAACAAAAAGCATTTGATAGGTACGTCAAGTCGCTGTCAGTTGTTCCTTGTACCCGAATTTAAGCATCTAAAGTTACTTTGAAAATATCTGCAATGTTCCAGCACTTCATCACTAGACAATAATCTATGTATTAAGCATTCATTTCTCGAATAGTTTATGTCTCTTATTTCTTTATTCTAGGAATCTACATCAGTTAAGCCTTGAGCCCAATTTCGAAAATACTGTCAAGTATAGAAATTCTGTATGTAGCCGCACTTCACGAATGTGAACTGCCTTAAGTGACTCTATTTTTCGACTCAATATTGATATTCCCAGCTTCATAACCAATTTTTATCGGTATCACCTTTTTAACCGTTCCCTCTTCCTTAAGTAATGCCAGTGAAGGTGTTATAGTCAAAATATTTTTAGAGCGCGGTCAATATAAAACAAAATTTAGAACTGCTCATCATACAGCAAATTTTATAGTTGGAATCTTTTAAGAACATTCTTTAAGGACTTATACATTCACATGCATTTAAGGTGCAGAAAATTTTGTGTTTTTAGTTTTTGACACAGTCAATTTGAAGTAGGTAGGTAAGGTGGAAAAAACTGAGAGATGACAACTCTTCATGCCTCCAAGCCTTAAAATAAGAAGAGGGGAAATTGATCCTATCCTATAAAAACACAATACAAAGTTTTTTATGATGAGCTGTTCTAGAGATTTTGATTAATTTTTTAAAAAAATTTTCTTGCTGCTAAAGCATAGAACTCATAGTAATTTTTTGAATTCTCCAAAGCACAGACACACCAGTTTTCATATCGATGACAGTTTATTGCTCTAAAGATGGGGTACTAACTTTTTTATATTTTGACGTTTCTATTACTCAAAAACCTTTTTTCCGTGGGAATAGTAAAATGTTTGCTTTGATAGCTTAAAAGGTGAAGTCTTTATTTCATATACAAACAAAATATCGAGGTAAGAGTTGAGTGACTTTAAAATTTCGATTACGAAGAAATTCACCCAAAATGAGTTTCGTGTGGTTACTAGTCCCTGAGTCTATCGTCTATTTTGCATGGACTTAGAGCCTAAACATGAAAACGGATTTGCTGGACAAATTGGGCTTTGGGATCTTGGCACCCCATGTATCTGTTATTCGCAAAAAAAAGTATAAAAAATAATTGGTCAGTTATTCGCCTAAAAAGAACAACGAGCTTTAGAAATTGACCCGCCCTAGAAAAGGCCTAGAATTTTTCTAGACCATGATTTCTGATGGAATATTCGCAAAAAATGAATACTTTCTGATGAGTGATCACCACAGTCCATTATTCTATAGGTCTAGGTTAGGTATAGATTGTTGTCAGCTCATGTGGGTCATTAAAAACATTAAAAAAAATGTGTCAGCTGTCAAATCTGCTGTCACTAAATTCAGTGTTGTCAATTTTTAAAACTAATTAGCTATTAAAGCTTTATTAGCAATTATTTGGATGCCATAGTTTTTTTGTTTAAAGTGTTAAGAAGAATCCTCATAATCCGGTTTTTGAGGTATAGTGGTATTTCAAGTACACATACGAGTATATAAATTTCTTTGTGGCAATACAAATCATGCAAGAAGAAAAAATTATAAATTTATTTTGAACTTTTAAATGCAAATAACCTTAGAAACGAAAATAGCTAAAACGGAAGTCGATTTTGATTGTCTATTGAAAATATGTTTAGGAAGGCATTTTGGAGGGGGTGAGTCGCCCGAGTCAATCGCTACGTCTCTGCCTATACATCTAACATACTTCGATGTCTGTCATCTTGACAGAACGTGCTGCACAATTTAGACACAAAAACTCACGACACTCTTATGTGCGCGCAGTAAAGTATCTTAAGATAAGAGACACGAGACGATTCACTATAATGATGCCAACACATGGGCCGAGGTGCAAGCATGCCTTGGTCAGGCCAGGGACTCCCTCTCCGCATATACATGACAAAACATTCAGATAGGTATACTATTTTCTACATGAATAAATTATGACATGAAAACAGTTACTTTAGTCGTGTGATGTGTTTGTAGTAGCCTGTTTTTATTTTCATTTTTTTTTGTGGCTCATTTTCAGGAAGCCAAACCAATAAGCACGACTAATGGCTAACACTCTATTCCAACTCTAGCAACATTTGGTTGTTGCTGCTGCCCCTGCTCAACAACAACAAAAGATCCAAAGATACATTCCATGACGATTTTTATTATTTTTTGTTGTTGTTGTATATGTCAGAATGGCAGTTACCAGTTGCCAGATCTCTTGATCCACTGGAGTGGAGAGTGAAGCTGGTTCGCGTTGTTCAGTTGATTAAGGTGATTACCTAAGTGGATCTTGTGGTAGTCAATTCAATAATAATGTTGCCACTTGAAATGGAAAAAAATAAAGTATAAATGCACTTTCCGTTTGCATACCGCGCCATCACCTCGTGTGGTGTGGCAGCATATAGCGACAGCACCACACGGAGTATCTTATGAATTCCTTATGAACATGAATAAATGGGAAATTCATTAATAAATTTGACACCATTCAGAAGTTTTCGTATTTTATTTTTTGTTTGGTTTGTTTGTTGTGTTGCTGAAAAATGTATTAATAATTTTTCAGGGATATAAGAGGATTAATTTTTTTTTTGCTTCTTGAGAAATATATTAACTCTTTTTTGTCTGCCGTTGTTGTTGTTAATGTTTGGTGTTAAATGACACACAAATAATAATAAAACCCCATAAGAAAGATTAATTAGAGAGAAATTGTATTTGCATATTAAAATCTTATTGCAGTTGGAGACATAGATAAGTTTAAGGCAAGCTGCGGTCGCAAGAGTTTACTCTTTTCGGTATTGATAGACATTTCTGGGCATCAAAAGCTCTGAACTTTTATGAAAAAAACTAACCCTTAAGATCTCATAATAATTTTTTGGATATCCCAAAAATCAGGGTTAATATCCTCTCATAATATTCTTTAATAAAAGCATTGAAAATTCTTTTAAAATTGTCTATGGTTGAACCATTACTCACTTATCAGATGCCATATTAGTTTTTTGAATATCCTACAAATGACTTTCTTACATCTCCCATCTTATCTTTGAACAAAAACTTTCAAAATTCATTTTAACTCTCCTTGGGCTGACAAATAACTAAAATTAGCGGATTACTGAATAATATTTTTTTGAATATCCCATAAGTGAGGTGCTAACATCTTCTCATATTATTTTCGGAAAAAACTTGAAAAATTCAGAAGAAATCGATTATTGCTGACGAATTACTTCAAATTTTTACGATCATTTACTGAGCTATTAAATAGCACACTAATTTTTTGAATATGCCACAAATGACGTATTCAAATCTTCTCATGTTATCAGTGGAAAAAAAAATTAAAAATTCATAAGAAATCGACTATGGACAAAGATAAACCAAGCAAGCTCACTTTTTGAGACCAATTACTAACTTTTCAGACGACATATAGTTTTTTGAATATCCCACAAATGACGTGCTAACATATTCCCAAGGTAGCTGCGGACAAAAACTCTAAAAACTCAGTAGAAATCCCCTATTTATGAAAAATTACTCAACATTTTTGTGGGGAATTACTGACTTATAAGATGGCAAGCTAGGTTTATGAATATCCCACCAAATTTTCCCATGTTCTCTTCGGAAAAAAAACTATACAAATTCAGTAGAAATCGACTTTGGCTGAAGAATTACAAAAACTAGCTGAAATTATTTGACCACTTTCTAAACTTTCAAACGAAATACTTATATTTCGAATATCCCACTTTTCGGTTGTTAATATCCTAGTCTTTATTTTCATTCATGACATAGTAAGGGGCTCCTTAGGTTTTAAAACCTTCTTCAGTAGAAACTTGAATACTTCTTTTTTATTTCGGACCAAAATCTGAAGATCATTTACATTAACTTTTCAGGAAACCAATATTTTTCCTTATACAAAATAAGCAAACAATAAATGTGAATTGGCTAATGATTTCATTAGTAGAGGCTTTTTCAGATTGATATGCTATTTAATAGTTAATATGACTAAACAGTTGTATTGTTTTTTTCTTGTTTAATGGCGAAACGGAACGGGACAAATTTATATGTCAAACCATTCATTGGATTATGAAGATTGATGAGAACCTCCCAATTGAATGAGTATTATTTTTTTTATTTTTCCATTTTTATTTTGTTTTGTTATCATAATTGGTTAAATTAGTTCTTTTGTTAAATAAAATGTTATGGTAAATAGGTATAGGCATCTAGCTATCTACTGACATGCGAAGCCCTATTTTGTGTTTTTATTGTGAACTATAGTCCAAATAGAGAAGATATATGATTTTTTCTAATTGGATTTTGATCATTAGGTTATTGGATGGGAGGAGTTGCTGTTATGGGGTAACCGGATTTATGTATAAAGGTTCCTTTTGTAAATTAAAAGTGAAATTTAAAATATCGAATTACGATAAATTCAGAGATGAAGAAGTGATGAACCGACTTGCCCTTGTTGTCATTATGGAAAAAGAGTTTAATCTGCATTGGAATGTGTGGAAAATTAATATTTTCCAATCTTGTAATGTTTCAACTGATAAACTAAACTGGTAAATTGTCTAACTTTTGTTTAGACAGCACAAATAATTGGGAACACAAAAGACCATCAAGAAGTTTTAAGTTCAAAGAAACGTGTTGTCTTCATTCTTGAAGTAAAATTCTGAATTGTTAATTCAAATTCATAGAACAGGTTAACAGATTAAAAATTGTATCTGGGGTTGACCTTACAGTCTTGTGCAAATAAATTTGGCAATTTGATAATAGGAAAGTACAACAGTTTCAGCAGCAGCTTTAATTGATTCTTTATACAAATTCGCCATTAAGCCAATTTTGCTCATATTGGCTTTTTTGGAGAGCTGATACCAAGATAGAATTGTGTTAATAGTTTTTGTCACACCGTTTAATATTTTGCCAAACATTTCGTTAGAAAAATTCAGGAACGAGAAATGCGAAAAGTAAACAAATAAACAATAAAATAAAAATGGCATTTAATTGAAATATTATTATTATATTATTTTAACCATTTTACATATTATTTTACTTCCTACAATTTTGCTCGTAACAATTTTCGCACTTAAACGAATTGTTTCGGAATTTTCGCATTTGCCAATATGAAAGGTTTTTATAGAAGCGTTCTAATAGACAAAAATTACCTGGAGAAAAGGATCTGGATTTTTCAAGTGTTGCCAATTGTTCAAATTTGAACAGGAAAATTGAGAAATGAGTGCACTCTTCATTAGGCAATAATAATAAATTAACTTATCGACTAAACAATAACACATATTTTATAATATGTATATCAAACTTTTTGAAAAAAAAAAAATATTTTTCTCAAAACAAATTTATTTTAATTTTTCATCACTACCCGCAGTCAGTGTCTTTCGGCTCACATTGTTAAGTGTTTCTTCTAAACAGTTAAGAATACCAAACAGAGTAGGCCGATGGAATGCAAGAACTCTCTGAAAATTAAAAAAAAATAGCGTTCTTCGTCAAGATTCAGTTCGAGTAGCCCGAAGATGGAATTCTAATTCCGAAACGCGTTGCCATTATTACTAAAAATTAGTTGTGTAAATTAAAAACTGAAATAAAAACACATTAAATTAATATTTATATTTTATTTAATTATATATTAAGAAAAATCTTTCAAAAGAACGCATCCATATTTTCAGACAGATCTATCAAATAGTTTTTTTTTATGGCAGCCATTATACCTACTGTAGACGCCTACGAACATTTTCGTTAAAATGGATAACATTTCGAGTGCTTATTAAACGCCATTTTTAACGAGAAAAAAATCATCACGCAAACCAAACAAAAGCTTGACAAATATTATGGGGACGCTTTACCATCGATTGGAACCCTTAATCCCTGGTTTACTTAAATTCGGTGCGGTCGTTCCAAAAAAAAAATGGGTCCGAACGTTATGGGCACTACCTCACCAAAAATGGTCGATTAAATCTACGATTTGATAATGGATGGATCGGCGATTGCAAGCACACGAGCTTGAAGAACCCAAGGTTTATCATGTGGATCAGTTATTTCTACATTAAATGCATATTTATACTTCAAAACCCATTCCGCAAGATGACTGTCGCATTTGCTCACAATCGACAACAAACGCAATCGTTTGAGAGCTTCAAAGGAGTGTTTGGCGATGATCAAGAAAAACTCAACCGAGTTTGTGCACTGTTTCGTAACCGAGGATGAAACATTTATTCACCATAACACACCAGAGACCAGGAAAGAGTCGAAACAACGGCATTCTCCTGGTGATTCAAGCCGAAGAAAGCCAAGGTGGGTTTTTTTCAGTAAAAAGATCAATGCGACAGTTTTTAGGCATACGCACTGTGCGGGGCATATTCCGCCGACCTGCTGGATCGATTCCAAGTCGATTTGAAGCAATAACGGGTGCATTTGGTGGAGACAAAAGTTATTTATTATCCACCAGATCAACGCACATGTCCGCAGTCACAATTAAAAATTGCATTGTTTACTCGTAGGTCAACCAGCATATTCCTCAAATTAAGCCACTCTGCGACTGTTTATTCTATCCAAACTTGAACAAATGGCTCGAAGTTAATAGATTTAAGTCGAACAAAGAGGCCAACGTTGAAACACGTTGAGGGACAGATGAAATCGTATTATTTTGGGGACATCAACAAATTGAAGAAACGTCAAATGAAGTGTTTCGAACTTAAAGGAAATAAAATGTTTTTATGCCGAAAGAGTGTTATGTTGCTTATATAATTTTTTAGGGACTTATTGACCCACATGAAGATTTATGAAGCATTATATAAAAAGAAATTCAATTTTTCTTCAAACACACTTATTTGATCAAAAAATAAAATCCAAAGAAATAACATTCCAAATATTTGTTTACTTTTCTTCATTTTTTAAACTATTTCCTTCTTTCAACATAAACACACATTTTTTTTTTACATTTTTTCCAATTCAACTTTCGGCGCGAAAATGTAATGTGTGATCATTTTTTGTTTAACTTGAAAAAAGCAGGTGCTATAGTTTTGTTTATAACAAATCGCATTTAAAAAAAATCAATTTAAATTTAAGACATTGCCGCACATACTTTACGAATATTTCCTTAAAAACAATCATAATTCTTCTTATAAACAAAAAACTATCCATTAAATTTTCTCTTTACAATAAATTAATCATTATAGCGAAACAAAATAAGCAATTAGCTACCGAATTTACGCCTACAAAATTTTAGCACGATTTGTAATTCTGTTACTTTCTCAATTTGTATCTGCGACTTTTTTTGCCTCGAATATAATAGTACGGAAGATAGAGCTGCAATTGGTAACGATGAAACGAAAAACAAAAGAGAAATAATTATACGGAGTCAAATCGGTTGTAGACATAATTTTAGGCGCAATTATGTCCATTAAACAGATTTCACAGGAAATAGCGTTGTTGGATTTCAGCAGACTTGACGATTCTTCCAATAACTGTGACATTGTCACGCAAATACAAAATGTTGCACCATTTTAACCCCTATGCAGGTTTGATCAGTGAGAATATGGTAGTCACCAAAATGATGAGAATAAAAAAAAATTTAAATATTCTACTTTTGCAAAATGCAAATCATTTCTTAATAGGATTAATCTTGACTGATTCTTAGCTAAGGTTGATTTTTTTAATTGACGATAGTATACGCTTGAATTTTCCAATATTTGCGAATATTTGTAAATTTTAAGGACTATTCACACGGGGGTGACCAACGACCGACGAATGAACGAACATTTATCTATTTAGCCATTTCATTCACATAGTTCTTAAATTTGAGGGTTTTAAGTTCAGTGTAAATACTTTAAAAATAAATTCCACGATAGCTTTTGGAGACTAATAACTCCATACCTTTTTTTTGCGTGTTTTTTTTTTTTTTTGAAAAAATGCAGGAGACCTACAATTTTCTTCGTAGTCCGAACGAGTGTTAAGAAGTACCTTTTCATGACAAAGAATACTTCAGCACAAGATGCAGTAAACTAAAAAATACATTTATGTTTTTTTAAGATGGAAGAGGCTGGGAATCTATCACCAGATCTTTAGCGTCAGAGTCAAATGTAATAACAAAAACATGTAACTTGGCAGCACTGTTTTTTGTGACAGCGGATTTGAAAGAAAGGGGCAATGTTTGTAAATTGTTCAAATTTATTTTGAAAAATATGGTTCAATTCAAGAATCACATCAGACGTTTCGTGTGTTTTATGGTGCTCTTAGTCGTCCATTAGGGCGATTAATTCGAGAAACTATGAATCGTTTTCGTAATATGTTTACTCTAAACGATAATTCGCATCCTGTCATACAGTCATACAGTGTTGACAGAACAAGCGATCAATTGCTGATGTTCTAGCGTAATATTGATGATGATCGAAATTTTTTAATTCGTCATCGTTTTCATCAATAATTAAACTGGTGCCCATCAAATGTTAGGCAAAGAAAATTGGACCTCCGGATTATGCCATATTAATCATATTTAAACAATTTCATGAATGATACAAATATTTGTCTATTTTATTTCAAGTAAGTTATCCACCTTTAAGAAAAACACTCTTTAGCTAATTTTAGTCGAAGCACAGTGGTCCCATTATTTAATTTTGACAACAAAATTAAATAGAAATTTAATGAAGTTTGGTACACTTAGGCTGGAATATCGGTTTTAACGAAACAAAATAGCAACTATGCTTGTAATCTTAATGAGGAGTACTGCCTATTTTTGCTGGTGCCTATTTTGCTGGTTCACAAAAAGGCTCTAAGAATGTATGTGGGAAAATGGTACGAAATTTGAAAATTTTGGCAAAAAAGCATAACCTAAGTCAGTTAAATGTATGGACATCGTGCCACACATCTTTCCTATCCTTCTTTCTCTTCATTAACTTCACGCCCGCGCTGTGTTGAAACATTTAAAGGGTAATCATAATCCCTAATGACGAAAATATCTTAAAATTCGGGATTGTAATGCAGACTTGTACAAACCAGTCCTAAATGTACCAAAACACTCCAAAAAGATTGGAATAAATCTGTGTGTTTTGGTATTTTTGCATTAAGATTTCTATTTTCAGTCCAAATCTGATTAAATCTTTAAGAGAAATCTGACAATTTTGACATTTCAAAATTACCAACCAAATTTAAGGCCAAGAACTCTAAAAGTTGAAATAATATAAAATTATAGTTTATAGATTTGTCTTGTTTTTTTTTGCGGATGTATTTGAATTTGACGTCAAATAAGGAAAGCTGTCAATTGACAGCTGAATAGCTTTGGTGTGTAAAAGCATTGTGACCTTTAGATCTACATATTGTGCCCCAGTTGACAGTTGTAAAATAATAGTTAAATTGTCATGACACAGTTGAAATCATCTTACAACTAACTCACTGGCCTCTGAATTCAAATTCTAAGCAGCTGTCAAATAATAAATGAGATCACTTTTATAAAAAAAGTATACGAGTACATCCACATTGATAATACTTTTTTAATTTTAAAATGATTTAGAAAAACACAAAAATAATCATAACTTTTTGACGTCTTAAACGTCAGTCACGTCTAAGTAATGAAATATGTATTTTGAATTGATGAATTAAAAAAAAAAGTTTTACAGCGTGTTTCAGAATATTCTTCTAAAAAAAACTTGTTCCTTGCAAAGCAAGAGGTTTTATAATTTTTTTATCAAAAATTTTGCTTGTAGAAATCCCTTCAAATCCCTCTACCCTTTGATTTCTAATTATCGTTTACAAATCCAATCATTTCAATACAACACTACCTCCTTGACTATAATTCTGTTTGTAATGAATTTGCATAATTCTTTCATTATAAACAAAACATTAAGTAAATTAACATACTCGCAAACTATTTTATTTATAAGCGTATTCAACCCGAAGAAACAAAATTCGAAAAGAAAATTAAAAATAAATAAAACAACTTCTAATGAACCAGAAAAATACATGTCTACTTCATCGCACCAATAAACCCGCATTGTGTTAAAGCAACTTTAGATCTCGAAAGCGGCAAAGAACACAAAATAAGAGTAACAAGAAAAAAAAATAAAACCAAATTTGTTTAATTCGTCATTTCGCAGAAATTTAGTCATAGTTTGTGATATTTTTTGTTCTGGTCAGCGTTGGTTATATTAAAAACTTTACGACCCTAAAAAAAAAAAAAAAACGAAACTCAAAGTCTAGAAAACCTTTTGGGAAGAGGTGTCTCTTAACCTTCGATATTCAGGTTTCTTCAATTTGTTAGCTTTTTTTATACATATATCTTTGTATCTATAAACGAGATTTTTTGTTTTCATTTCTTTCGAATTCTAATTCTCGGTGGTGTTCATGTTTCATCTTTAGTTACAGGCTAGCAATTCACCGTGGTGGTGGAGGGTCACTGGCCCTGAGCATACAAAAAGTAGCGAAACACACCTCTACCTGAAAATTGATTTATGACTTAACCCTTTGATTGTTGTTGCGGAAATTTCGAAGTAGAATTTTGATCGAAAAAAACTAAATATAGACAAATTGAAACTTGTTTTATGTCAATTCAGCTTGAGCCCCCCGCACATGAGGCAAAGGGTGTAACATACGCCCCTGAAAATCGGGCCGTTTCAACATTTAGCAAGAATTTGAAGCTGTGACATTAAAAAGCAATAAAACATAAACTTAACATGCATAAGAGTGACATCTCACTCCACCCCTTCGGAAAAAATTCAGCGGGCGCCTATGATTAAGTGAATTATATTTTTCTTTTAAACTTACTTGGGAACAATGTTGCTGATCATTTGATTTTTTTGTTTTTCTGTAGAATGGCATACGACTAAGCTTCAAATTACTCGCCAATGACATGCACCCGCTTTCAAAATTTTGTCGTCCAAGGAATCAGAAGAAACTCAACACCTTAAATTTGCTAGTGTAGGTATTATGAGTGTTGAAAAAGATGTTTCTGGGAACATTCAATTAATATGTGTAAGCGATCTTGTCATAAAGATTAATCAAACAACTTTAAGGTCACGATCAGTGATCAACAAAGCATTATAATCCAAATGTTCACCCTAAAGCCTTACAAATTTTGATTTTGGCCTCAAGGATCGAACCTAGATCACAAAAAACAACTCACTCCATCCATGATAGAATGAAGATCGTTTGCGATCGCGCTTAAGATCACTCCTACCGCCCTCTTTATCAGCAAAGGTCTGAATGTGTAGATTGTGTACATAATGTAAACAACGATTACGAAGACTGGCAATTTTGAGCCATTCATAGATCCATCCATCTTGAATGTTTGCCTTGGATCATGATAATGATCTTGCCATCTGACGTTATCGTAACTCTATCGTCTCTGATGGAAGAATGTTCGTAAGGCCAGCACGAAATCTAGCAGTACAATGAAGATTTTATTTCTGCAAAACCTATAATCTATAATTATGTAATTCTTCAAACGCTCTGTGGTTGGTCTTCAATAGTGCGATCGGCTTTTTATTCCTGCCAGACTGCCAACCTGTGTATACACAGTATCTTGACAATTTGGAGGAGAATCGAAAAGGAAATAGCACATGGGGAACTCAGTTCAATTATTATAGTGAATATATTTTTTTTACTGATGATGATCATTATGATGATGATCGTGGCTTATATTTTTGCAATCAAGTCGTTTGTTGTGCAGGGTTTCCATGAATTGTAGGCTTTTCTTATGGCAAAATATTCATGATCGTTTATTTATACGATCACTTTATTTTGTGGGACGTTTTCTGTTTGTCTTTTCGTCTGTTTGTTATTGATCTTGACTTAATTGAAACAACAAGTAGTTACGAGTAAAATCTCCTTCTGATCATTTCTATCTCACGAAAAAGATCTTTCTGCATCGAATGACAACTAATTAGATCTTGGCAGAGCCGAGTTATGTTGATTTCTGTGAAGTTTAAATCTTTAAGTCTTGTTTTTTTGTTTGTAATGTAATGACCTTCCCTCGTTTCGAAGAAAAAAAACAACAACCATAAGAACTAAAGCACAAAAGCAAACATATCCAACATAATTGATCGTAAATCAAGTAAAATGCGATCACTGTAGTTACAGCCATTTGGTTGGTTCGCGCCTTCTTCATGTACACTGAGAGAAAAACATATTCCATTGCAGAATTTTTTGGACCACCATTTCACAAAGCCAAGTGCTGAGTTTGCTTTACGAATAATCCCGTCAAAATGTGTGAGAAAGTTGAAATATCTGTCCATTTATACTGTTGAAATAGCGAATCGACTCAGCGGTGGAAATGGGTTGATAATGGAGAAGGTATAGACGTGAAGGGAACCTTGATTCGTTTCCGAGAAAAAGTAATTGGTCTAATAATATTTAGGTCTCAGCAATTTTTGAGATATCAAACTTGAAAAACTGTGGGGATCAACTTGCAGAAGAGTAGAATCATGCGTGGACGAATTGGGCTTGAAAAACTTTGTATGTTCAGCGTAGAGTGAGAAATGAGAATATATCGTAAATAGTTAGAAAAAAGAAGAGAAGAGGACCTAGGTGCCTGCCTTGTGTGATCATAGAGTAGATAATAAATTATCAGGAGGACAGTTTGAAAAGAATAAGCCTAAGGTAAATTTTATCAAAGGCTTTACCAAAATCAGTTAAGACCGAAATTAGAAAATAAAGTTGGCGATTTTTTGTGGTTCTTGGAAGTTTCGTTATTGAAAGAGATGTGGAGGAAACCCATCAGATTTTCGATTTAAGTTGACAATCTGGAAGAAGGATTTAGGGTCTTTAATAAGATTGCTTTGAGTTTGGATGAAATAGCGTTGATAAAAGGAGTTGTTAGAGACAATAAAAATAAGATAATTACTAAGATCATCAGAATTGTCTCTTCGAGTCTTCCAGATGGAGAACGAAGAAATATTTTCCAAAACTTGTTCGTTTTATACAATCACAATCGGAACTTGTGATTCTTCCATGGTGGGGAAGAAGATGAAATAGAATTAAATATTTCGCTATAAAATCATTTCCCGTTAGGTTGTTAGAATTTAAGGAAACTTTGACGACATATTCATTAATTTGAGAAAATTTCGCATAGTGAAAGTCCTGAGAAGAAGGTGCAGTTGCAGAGGGAGAATCACTGACATATTTAACAAAAAAAAAAAGCTGCGGCAACTTTTCGATAGAAAAAGAATTTATGTGTGAAATATGTACACTGCAATATTAAAAGCTCTTGAAATTATGATTGTTGTTGAATTTATTATTTTTTTTTAATTTCATGTGAATGAAACCTTAGAAAACAATTACCAATCTTATCTTTTTTTTTAAGATGAAAATGAAATATAATAAAATTTATGGCTTCCGGGACTTTTACTGCAATTGTTTTACCAGTTTTTTTTTTTTTTTTTTGGAGTGGCAACATATGGGGTGGAAGAATTGGTCCAGTCAAAGCGTCATTTGACCTTGCGCGCAGAGGCATGGTCTTTTTTTTTCATGGATCGATAGGTGCTTATGAGAAAAGCTTAAAACCAAATTTGCACCACATGACAACTTTTTTTACCAAAGTTATTGGTAAAAATGTGTTTTGTGCCATTCTTTGGTCATTTGCGAATATCTCGGCTCCCCTATCCCTTACAAACAAAAATTAAACATGTATTTATTCCTAATAACGTTATCTATTATGTTATAAGAAAAAACATTTGTTTAAACAAATTAAAAAAAAGTTATAGTAAGTTAAAATAATTTTTTGTTGTTTAAAAATCACTTTTTCGTGATTATTAAGAAAAAAGCTCATGTAACGATGAAATTTTTATTTTTTATTATTAAAGTTCTTGTAATTACCTACAATTTAAAAAAAAAATCAACACTCTACGATGAACAAAAGCCGAGTAATAAATTATTGAACATAGGTAAGTCAGCGCACCCACGCAATTGATGATTTTATGTTTTAATTAATATCTCAGCCCCAGTATGTCACAAAGTGAAAATAAAAAAACTGTATTGCTAATAACAATATTTTCTATCAACTTGCATTTAACTTAATATGTTTGAGCAAAAACATAAAAAGTTACCGTTGGTTTCAACGTTTTTTTTCTTGTTTTTAATACCTTTTTTTCATAGTTATTGAGAGAAAAACTGTATTTCACGGTAAATATTTTTCAGTTTTGGATTTTTGTTGTATAGTCCAGCTAATTTTCTTCAAATTAAAAAAAAAATAGTCCATTACAACAAACGGGAGCCAAGATATTCATGATTTAGAAACTTAGGAAAGCTTACAATTTAGTATTTTAACATTGTAGCTTGTAATTTTGGTGTCGCCAGCAACAAGACATATTGGTATCCTTCAAACACTCCACACATACTTACACATATTTGTTGCTTCTTGTTGCTGGCGACACCAAAATTACAAGCTACAAGGTTAAAATACTAAATTGTAAGCTAATTGTAATAAAATATAAAAATTTCATCGTTAAATGAGCTTTTTTCTTAATAATCACGAAAAAGTGATTTTTAAACAACAAAAAATTTGTTTAACTTACTATAACTTTTTTTTTCATTTGTTTAAACAAATGTTTTTTTTAGAACATAATACATAATGTTATTAGGAATAAATACATGTTTAATTTTTGTTTGTAGGGGATAGGGGAGCCGAGATATTCGCAAATGACCAAAAAATGACACAAAACACATTTTTACCAATAACTTTGGTAAAAAAAGTTGTCATGTGGTGCAAATTTGGTTTTAAGCTTTTCTCATAAGCACCTATCGATCCATGAAAAAAAAATAGACCATGCCTCTGCGCGCAAGGTCAGGCCGTTTTTCATGACGCTTTGACTGGACTAAATATTAATTATACGAATGCATAACATTATCAAGAAATTTTTTAAACAAAACACAAACTCATTTCCATCAATTTTGACAATGACTTCTTTAAAACAGTGGGCGTGACAGTGGATTGAAAATTACTGTGATCATGCCTTGTATACTTTTCTTAATCATATCTGATTCAATTTTTACAGATTTAAGACCGCCTTTCCATGCCAATAACATGAACCACTGTGCGGATTACTTTTCTACTGTGGCTCCAGCTAAATTGTCGAATTTGGGACGATCACAATCCACACAAAATCCACTAAATTGCAATGCACCCAGAGAAAATCATTGTTTGGTGTGAACGACGTTGGTCAGGCCATCATCGTCAACGGTGAGTGCTCTCGGTCCATGATATCCAATTTCATTTTGCCCGAATCGGCTGATATGAACACCGACGACATCTGTTTTCACCAGGAAGGCGCAACATGCCACACGAGGTCATTTTGCACGAGTGATTTTCGAGCATTGTTATCTCACGTTGAGGGGATGTGATTTGGCCCCGAGATCGTGAGATTTGACAAAGTTAGACTTCTTCTTGTGGGACTTTTTTAAGTAGCAGGTGTATGCTAATAAACCACAAACCACCTATTTTCTGTTAGACAATATAATCAATTGGTCAAATTCAGCCCGATTTTAGCGCCAGAGTTATTAAAGATTGGACGTTTCCACACATAATGGAATAAATGACCGTTTTTAATAATTAGACAATTCTAATATCTCACGCACTCAAATTTAAAAATAGGAAACCCTTAATGAAAAACCTCTTAAAAACTATTTTTAAAAATAAAACTGGTTTCTTCCAACCAATCTAAAAGTACTTAAAGGTTTATAAAACAGAGGTAACTGCTGTGGGTCTTAGGAAGAAATCTGAAAACTAAAACTTTTACAAAAAAAAAATTATCCAGTATAAAATGAAAATGTCTTCAAAAAAGTATTTGATTTTGATTTCACAAGAGACGTTTTTTTTCAGTGTAGAATTTTGAACTGACCAAAACCAGACTTAAAAGGTCTTGTTTGTATGGATTGTGCAATAATTCTTTGTCGGCATTTTTACAAACGACCCATTCAAACGACGACTACAACCACGACAACGACGACGACGACGATGCACACAAAGTTCAAGACAGCAAGATCACTTATTATCGCCCCAGATGATCGTGAAAGATGAGTTTTGCAAATATTAGCTCAAAATCTGTCCGACTTAGAGGCAAGTGATTTTAAGGGGCTATAAATGTTGGATGTAAGAAGATAACAAAAAAAAATTGATTTATGATCAAAGTAGAAGAAGAAGCTTTTTCAAAAAATACCAACTTAAAAAAAAAATAGAAATAGAAAATGATTGCAAAATCAATACAAGCAATTCTTTATGTGCAATCAAAACAAACTAGATCGAATATTGCCCAGCAAAACATCTAAGGCGAAATATTTGTGTGTGTGTGTGTATTTTTTGGTTCTTAAGCTAACATAAACATTAACAAAGACTATTCCTCCTCTAAATAAGCACTCCTCTACCTCTATAACCCTTTGATATGGCCTATTGGGATATTCAAACAATCCACTTATAAACAAAAAAGTTTGTTCATAAAATTTCATCAAAAGATCACAAGATCATCATCAGGGATCGAGAGGTGATCGAGGGAGGTCTATCGATTTCGATTTCGACTACAACATAATATTCCTCATTACGTCACTTCTAAAGCTATTAATCGATCTATCTTAATAGAGTTTTATACATGTGTCTTTTTCGTTCTTGGAATTAATTTTAATTGGATTTTTATTGAAAACATTGTTCCTTCGTCTACTTGATAGCGTAGATAGAGTTAAATTGATTTCTGTGAAACAATTTCATCTACAAACTATTTAAAAAGAAATAAATTCTTTTCTTCTTCTAGTCTTGTCTCAATTAAAGCTCCTCGATTGCGTGTTAGACAGATAAGCCTTTGGACAGAATTTAATTTAAGACCATTGAATAAAAATTCATTAAGAAAAACTATCTCCTATCACGCAACTTCATATCGAAATAACCCATTTGAACCTTTAGGAAAAAACATTAATTTAGCCTTGTGAAGGGAGGGGACTGTACTCTTTTAAAATAACTATTCACTTTGAGTTTTTGACCTCTATTATTTGTATTCATTAAAACTCATAATATTAAAAATACAAAAAAAAATACTCGGTTTCAGTTAAAGCAGAATAGCGGAAATGCTCAAGCTCCGAGAGGTGCGGCGCCTTATTTAAAGACAAAAAAAAAGTCTTAGATAGATAAGAAAGAAAGCATACATTTGAATTAGTTCTATGAGGACAACAATCATTAATTAAATATAAAGATTGAATAATAGGAATAGGTACTTGTCTACTTGACTTTGAATGGCATACTGATTGGAAAATTGTAGATAAATTGTAGGTTTTTATGTCAAGGAAATGTTTTTTCTTGGCAAATAAAATGTTTGTTCTAAAAAAGGTTTGTACAATATTTTATTGACGTTGATTCATGCGTCGGGTGTTCTAAAAGTTACAATTTATGCTTGCTCAAACTTGAGCAAGATTAGGTGCAACAGGCCTTATCTTAATGTTAAATAGCGACGAGTTGTCTATATGTGAGGCTACAATCAGAGCGGAATTTATATGAGCGTAATTGAAACCAAGCGTATATAATTTTAAAATTATTTTAAAACTGGGAATCTAGGAAACGATCTTCATCAGAAAGATTACTTCATCGAATATTTAAAAAAGAAAAAGAGAATATGAAATTGAGTTTTTGACATGACGGGATTTGACTAAGTATTACAGACTTTATAAAAGATTTACGACTTTTCACCATGTACTGTTATACGATGTTAAGTAGCCACTAGTCACTAGGTTTTCAAGGCTAAGAATCTACAAGGCAACGAAACATTCTCCACATGTCGAACCATCAAGTATATCTTTCATGTAGATTCTAATCAACACAAGTCACGAATCCGACAAATTAGACGTGCATAGATTTTGAAAGCAGATGTGAACAAAATTCAGAGCTCGAGTGTCGAACGAATTCATGAATGCCTGGAATTCACAGAGTCTGCAGACTTTTTAGAATTTAAATCGCTTTTTTAAGACTTTTCAGCAGGTTCTCTGTAATATGATAATAGGTATAGTCAATAGGTTTCCAAGACTAAGGATCTACATAGCAAAGAAATAATCTCCATACGGTCGACTCATGAAACATGTAGATACTAATCACCATCCGACACCTAAGGCCGTGGTTACGGCCAACGCTAGTAGGCTAGTGCGCTAGTCCGCGCTAGTAAGCTAGTAAATCTAATGTTTGGATAATCCATAACGTGGTCATAGATCACGCTAGTTGCTTTAACGCTAGTAAAAGAGTGCGCGCTAGTCCTTGCTAGTAAGCTAGTAGATCAAAACCCATTTGATTTTCAAGCTTACTAGCGCGAACAGTGTTTTAATTTTTGTCGGAATGGACATCCAATATCCAATTATTGGTAAGTAAAGTAAAAAAAATTGAGTTCTTGTGGGATGTAAGGTCCAACAACTACAAAAATAAAAAAAACTATAAAAAGCACAGAACGATTAATAATAACAAATACATACCAGTTATTTATAAATATATTCAGTTTTTTATTTTTTAACAAAGGCATGAAAAACATAATTAAACATTTTCGCTTTTTCACACAACTAAACAATTTTTAATAATTTTGTACGATGCATCATCTTATAGTACGTCAAAAAACCTTCAATTTCATGTTTTACTATAATTTAATTATTGCAGTTAATTCCATTAAAATTTACATACAAAATAGCTTTTTCATCCGAGTAAAAATTCAGTGTAATCTCCGTGGCCTTCTTATCTTTGTACCAAAATAATATTTTTTATTTAATCATACTTGAACCTAATATAATTTGGATGACATTGAATTACATTGACTATATTAAAATTAAGAAATAGTCGATTTTGTAATCTCCGTGGCCATTTTCGTATTTGTTTTTTTAATATGTTCTTTTAGTTTATAATGGCTCATATTATTATTAATTTTTTTATAAGATAGATAAGTATACTGAATTTCATCATTATAAATTTTAATTTTAATTTTTTCATTATTATAAATTTTAAAGAATAAAACAGTTTTCCCCTGAAGAGTATGATTTTGAATTTATTTAATTTGTATTTTTTATTAATTATCCTAATAAATTTGTTTGCTTTCCACAAAATTTCAACTATTTATTTTGTTTCGTTTTGTTATTTTATGCAAGAAAAGAACATTTTTAGTACATTCGAAATTTTAAATTTAAATTTTTATCAAAAAATACTCGTAAAATGAAAAATATTTGAAATTATTTTTGCGCAACTTGGAGAACTCCTTTTCTACTTGTTTACTATAGATTTAGAAACTAAAACCGAAGAAAAACTGAAAAAAAATTTTTTGAAACGATCAATAAAAAATGTCAATTTTTAAAAAATTACCCATATACATATGTAAATAAATAAATTCTATAAACTGTCCACTATTTTCTCTTCCCAAATGAATAACCTGATGATGCTCTCAAAATAAACAATACGATGAAATACCAACTAGTGCAAATGGAACTAGCGTGAACGAACGTCCACGATTTTCTTACTAGCGCACTATCACAAAATAGCGAGAACTAGCGTGGGCTAGCGCACTAGCTTACTAGCGTTGGCCGTAACCACGGCCTAAGACGGTCAAATGTCGACAAAATTCAGAGGTCAATTGTCGAACGCAAAAAATTGAGAACGCCCATAAGAAGACATTCGACGCTGGTCTTTGGGTCGACTTAGCATACCTGGATTTCACAGTCTGGCACAGTCTTTCATCAACGACTGACTAAAACTGACCTAATTAATTTAAAAAAAATCACAATAGGAAACAATTAAATATTGAGTAGGTTTCTGTTAGGTTAATGGTACGAGTATGACAGTTGGTCTTGTTACCGTCACACATGTTAAGGGTGTTGATGACTTAACATTTTCTGGAGAAAATAAAAAAATTGATATATGCAAATAGTTTTTAGGCCGAATTAAGATATACTTTAGCTTAGAGCGCCCGCAATAGGACCAGTAAATAAGTTTGAAGATATTGCCTAATTAGACTTGTTTTTATGAATTTTTGTCTAGCTTTAAGATAGTTTTAAGATTAATGATAATAAAAATGAATTTAAAAAAATGGTGTTGATGAGTTTTAGCAAGCTTTAGTCTGAAATGTCGGTTGGTTCTTCTAAGTCATTGAAGAAATGTCTGTCGTCACTTAATCACCCTGGTTGATGAGGGGTAGACGCCTTTTACGAGCGTGATCCTTTCCCTTACCCATACTTGAGAATTCATCCCTCCACCCGACCCGTAAAAGCATGTGGCTCCCTGCAATGTCTGGTAGATGAGTTGCTGTATATGTCCAGTTTGTTTAGTGTGATTGTTCTTTGTCTCAAGAGGATTTTACTAATCTT
The DNA here is from genome assembly GCA_911387755.1 of Chrysotoxum bicinctum. Lineage (NCBI taxonomy): Eukaryota > Metazoa > Arthropoda > Insecta > Diptera > Syrphidae > Chrysotoxum > Chrysotoxum bicinctum. The sequence goes on along the minus strand of OU426988.1, from coordinate 9,533,400 downwards.
AGGGATAAGTGACCCCATCAACTCACTGACGCTCGTGTTCACCGCAGGAGTGGCAATCGCTGGTGCAAGAAAAACATTTTTTTACCGTGGTTGGAGGTGATTTCCAGTCGTTCGGCTGGTTGGTACAGCTTAGGAATTTTCAAGCCATTTGTTAGCATCAAAACATTACAATTTGTTTTTACTTGGAAAGTCAGGGAGCTCTTCCAAGTCGTTGAAGAAGAAGAAGTGTCTCCTTAGGAGTCTGTTTCTCAGATGACACTGCGCACGGTAGTGACACAGTAAATTAGGAGTATCCTCATGTTTGTCCTTGTCACTGTATCCTCTGCATAAGTTGTCCATACTAAGTTTTATCTCACCCGTTGGTTGTGTCCGTTGGAGATGCTCACGAAAAGAGATAGACTTTTTTACTCTGTTCGATGATAATGTCGGTCTTTTGATTGTAACACAGGTATCGAACGAGCTCCATCGTTCATTCGTTGTAGCTAGAACTTTGCTAAGAGTACTGGGTTGGGACCTGAACTATTGTGTCTGATTAAGATCAAGTATTGATGCAATACTTGCCAACGTTTTCATATCTTGGGACACCACTGTGACCAAGAACCCAACCCAAGGTGTACCCGTAGCTCTTCGAGACAGCAAGTAACAAGCTTCGATTTCACTTCAATGGAGGAAATCGCTTTTATTTTTATCAATGAAAAAGGTGATATCAGCTTGTGGTATTGCAATCATTGACACTTGTCTAGGAGCTTTCATCACTACAGCAAGACCACAGCTTGGAAGACACTACTCTGATCAGGAAATCTGAATGAGCTCGCTAGTTCAAGGGTTTCTGAAAAGAACCCTGCACCAACACCAGTCTCCATCTTGGAATCGTTGGTTTATATTGCTCTCATCAATTCGCAGGTTGATGGCTCGTTGATCTGCCATTCCTCTTTGTTAGGAAAAACAGTCTTGAACGACTAGTAAAAGTCTAAATGGGTTGTTTGTAGTCAGTGCCTAGGCCTACCCTATTTTCCGTGTTTTTTGTAGAATCTGCTATGATGACCTATGAAACTATTTCTCTAGCTACCAGTTTCATATTTCCGAGTTAAGCAAATCGATTAATTCCGATTTCAACAAAAAAAAAATTAAATGCAATAACATTTTCATTCGCCTCTCTATACGAAATTTGATGCAAGCCCAAGAAATAGTTTGCGAAAAAGTCAAACATAAAAAAATTGGTTCCAATGAAGGGGTGATTTTTACGATTTTCTTCGAGAAAGAAAAAATAATGAGAAAAGAATCGTATTTAATTGTAGTCATTTATTGAAATTTGTTTATTGTGTTTTATTTTTGGGTGGGATACGATCTTCAGAGGTCTGAGAAATTTAAATAATTTTCTATTTCTCTCAAGGGAATATATCGGCAAAAACCTTAAACTCAATTGTTGTAATCTAAAAATTTTAAATCTAAATACAAATACAATTTGGAACTCTCATCCATTCTCCCCACCAACTGATTTTTTATAAATATAATTTTAATGATCAAAGGCGAACCTTCAAAAATGTTCAATTTAAAAAATTCGAAGACTCGAAATCGCTGCAGTAAAGGTCAAAAATTGAACATTTTTATAAAACATATTGTTCTTTTTTTATCTTCTCTCAAACCACCATAAGATTAAATTTATAGCACATTTCCTTTATTTATAGTAAAACTATTTCCCAAAACTGACAGTAAAATCTGATTCTGAAGTTTTGAAACTCAACTTTTTACGTCAAAAATCTTTCTGACAATCATTTTTTGAACTGAGGAGATGAAAGGAGGTTTTGCGGATAAAATATTGCTCTAGGAATTCATCGGAGCTTTTTTTGAAAATGGCTGATACGATTATTTTGATTAGATTTTGTAATCGTATTTGACTTAGTGATTTTGTTCAAACATATTTGTCTAAGAAAAAATCATAAATTTTGTTTCCTTATACCCTTCTTTAATACCGACAATCAGCTAAGCTAAAGTCCTAATGCTTCAATTTGTAAGATTAAGTTGATTGGATCTTTAATGCTCTTGTTTTGCTTAATACACGATATTGTTATCATGAAAGCTTTTGTTATAAAATTAATTGTTTTTTTTTTCTGTCCATGGGTAGACAGAAAGGTTTAAATGTTAGATCAAAGAACCTCCGTCCCAACACTTCAATTTCATAAATCACTCACAAAGAAAACTACTTAGTCATTCCATGGTTACCAAATTCAAAATAACAACACAATCCCAAATGAAGACAAAAGCTCAGAAAATGGAAACAAAAATTAATTACAAATCTTCAAAAAAACAAAATCTCTTGCTTTCTGCTACAACTTCATTAAAATATAGATACATATGAATTTAGGTCACAAAAGATACTGCTTATCATCCGTTTCGATCTCTTCTAACACAGCGCCCTATTGACCCACAATTCGAATAGGTATCATCCCAACCTGCATTCCCAAAAAAGCGCACACACACACAAACCATATTACAAACAGAAAAATCAGTCAATAAATTTACTATCCAAACGGTGCGCGTGCGTGCAGATTTCGAAAAAGATACAAATCCATAACAACTTGTTGTAATAGGTTTAACCCCGGGGTACATTCCCCTCGTTAATAGAGGAAGGTAAAAAAAAATATATTTATAGGTTTGGTAGTTGAATTACTGCAATGCACTCTCACTCTGTCTCGATGGCAATTAATTACAACAACATCGAAAAAGTATCTAACTTCAAAGTTTAAAACTCTCTACCAGTATATTTGTCGATTTATGATGAAAAAAAATACTTATTGATCCAGAAGACGCAGAGACAGACAGAAGTAGGTAGGTAAGTAGTTGTAGTAGCGCACAACACCACCACTTTGTCATTCAATTAATTACGATCACAATAAATCACTTTGTAATTAATCACTTTTTCTTATATTATATATTTTTTTTATTTGTGCGGTATCCTGAGGTTTGATTTTTGTGTTGTCGTTGTATCTTTTGCATGCACGTTATAGATACTTTTGCATCGCTGAGGAAGAAAAAGAAGTTGATGTGGTTTTAAGCCGCCTGCTGCTGCTACTTCTGGCTGGAATTTGAGCACACATCACTAACACATTCGCCATAATGCCGAGGAGAAGCAAAGAGACAAAAACACAAGGATATGAAAATACAACACTCAATCGCAAGCCCGTGGAGATCTACTCCTTTCACACAAACCACAATTCACCTTTTTTTAGATTTTTTTTTTTGTAATTTTATTTTCAACAACAAAAAACTTATTGCTGCTTCACCGTTACACTCTTAATCGATTGCGATTCGCGACGATCACCACAATCATCATTGAAGTTGTCATCGTCAACCATCAGCATCAATATCATCAACAACATCCCGTCGATCATGGTTGAGAAAAGACGAGAAGACGACCACGACGAAGAAGCAAAAGAACTTTTATCCCAAAGATACAAATAAATTTAAGCGACCACCGATCAAACGCTGCAGGAATTATTAAGTATCTGCCAGATAGGTGCTCAAGTTAAACAAAAAAAAAAAACGCAAAAAAAATATTAAAATTTCTGGTATCTTTTCTATTTAATTCCTCGCGTTCTTATTGCCAATTGCTGCCGCGCAAACACACTCAGTTCGACTAAACTTTTCACATCGACGACTCTAAAGCTACTATCGAATCGGACTTCGTGGGCCTTACCTCGAACGTAGATCGTCATTCGCCGCAGTTCGCAGATACTGTAACTGAACTCAAGTATCTAGCACGAGCACCACCGAGTGATCAAGCAACAAACCAAACTCTAGATACATTTGTATCTTTCGTGATGGTTCATCATCATGTTGCAATCTGGGGTAAGCAAAAGCTCTTTCATGCAACAATTTTTTTTTCTGTGAAAATTTTAATTGGAATTTAAAGGTAAAGGTATACGAAGGTACCTTCTTTCAGGGAATAATTTGGATTTGTAAATAAAATTTATTCGAATATGGAGAAGCCGGAAAAAGTCGACAAAAAAGTTGCAAGTCTCTCTTATGTGTTCAACAAGGTTGCACTTCAAAAGATTTAAGTTCAGACAGGCAAAAAGTAAAAGAAAACACTTCAATTATATGAAAGAGAGAAAACATATATGGAATTGATGAGCCATGGGTGACTATTCAAAAAATGGTGCGGAAATATGTGTTGCGCATCAGACGCCATTTTGAAAAACGCGTTTTACCCTATATCTCGAGAACTACTTATGCTACAAAAAAATTGTGAGATACTTTTCGATAGGAAATTTAATTATCTTTATTTTTTACAATTATGATTTTTTCGTTGAGTTAATATTAGAAGAGCTGGAGACCTTAAAAGATTTTTGTTTATATGTATTTTTTACGAGATGAGTCGTTGAAGACTGGTTAAAATGATTTTTTATCAAAATTATTGAATAAGCACCGTTTCGACAGCAGCACAATTCAATAAAAACCAATTGACTAATTCAAATCATATGATTTTTGGGCATCATCTTGTGAGAAAAAAACGTCCAGTGAAAGCTTGAGAAAGTTTACTTCTATATTTTTAGAAATTTATTTTTTTAGAATATTTTTGGCCCGCAATTATAAAACTAACAATTTCCTCTAAGAAAAAAATGCATGTTCTCCTAAAAAAAACAAATGTTGGACTATTCATATAAAACACTCAGGCTTCCCTTTTAGTACCTTGGGGACGGTTTAAAGTACTATGTTACTTGCATTTGAATTTTCCCTTTATTTAAGTTTTTTAGTTAAACTTATTGTACTCGTATAAATGATGTTTAATTATTCTATTTTAGAATTAAGTTCACAACTCTTGTTTCGAAATGATAAGGGGCTCATTCCCAATAGCCCCTAGACGATGCATCATTGAAAAGAGCTACTGCTTGCGACTTAATGGCTACTTAATCAAATTTTTATTATGTTTACCTTAAATTGTTTCGGAACCTGATGTGTGTTTTTGATAAATAATTATGATTGTTTTAAAAATTCTTTTGTACCGTTTTTGTAATATTTACTTTTGCATTGCAAGACAGCTTAACTTTTTGTATCTCGTTGTGATATGATGAGACTCCTCAAATGGAAAGTGAAATTAATCTTAAAATAGAATAATTACAATTCGATGCAGATACTCTTGTCTTTTCGATTGGTATAGGAAATGCATTTTTTTCCTATTATTTGTGTATCTGTTTTTTTTTTATTCAAGATAGAACACTGACTTTCAAGTGGTATCTTTTTGGTTAGTTTGACTTGATGTTTATCAATGGGCGTTTTTTTTATTAAAGTGTTTCGAAGTAGATGATTGACTTCAGATATATCGGTGATGGTTAATGCGGGTTATATGCAGATGATGCTGCTATTTTGTGATGTGTTTTAAACTTTTAGATTACTGTATCTAATGGGCATTTAGTTTTGGTTAGTAAATTTTAATCTTTAAGATTGAAAGGGAATAATATGAAAATTTGTATTGATTATTTTCTTTATCGAATTTGAATGCAGAGCACACACTTGGAAAGTTTTGTTTGTTCTTCTTAATTAAGTATCGAAAGGTATGAATGAATGAATAATTTTGTGATATTATGCCCACGTCTAGAACTGAGTGAGATTGATCATGCTAACAGCTCTTCCTCAAAACTTGCTTTTTCAGAGATTGTAGTTCACTCTCTTCTATCTGTTATAGATGCATATTGCATATGTCTTTAATGCACAAGTGCATCACAACTACCTAATATATTTTAGTACCGTGTTTCCTCGTGAACATTATAGAATCTGCATGTTGCCAAGAATACTGAGGTGCCTTCTCAATAAAGGATGTAAAACGTTTGTGGTTATAGCTCTCAAGAAGCATTTTGGGAGGTTTATCCAAATTTTTGATATTATAGCCTTCTCTTCTGTTTTGCTTCTATTTTTAATCTCCTATTTCAGAATACGACTTAGGCCCCGTTAGGGTTGACATTGCTCCTACTTTAGCTTAAGAGTCAGCCTCTTATTAACTTATCTTATCAACGAACCCTAGTTGTCCCGATACCCGATGAAATGTAACATAATTATCCTTGCCATGTAGCTTGTCCACACGCTCCCATACTATTTAGAACTAATGACATAGAAGTTTAACGCTTTAAGTGCCGCTTGACCTTCCGAGATAATGGCGAAGTTTTGGTTACATTCATTTCTTTCGAGATTTAGTTCGGCACATTTTCTTATGGTATTTAATTCCGTCTGAAAAAAGATTGTGGACTCCCCATCGACATTTTAGTTCTTGGCCCAGAAATTCACGAACCTGTGCCTTGAGACGTTTTCGATTTATCAGTTTACCATTTGATGGCATTTGCATTGAGAGAGCAATTCGCTGTTTCGCTACAAACTCTTTCTTGCAACTTAACTCTTTTCTTAAGTTTTTGTCAAAGTTATACTTTGTAATTATGCCATCTCTTGGGATGTCAAGTCTATGGAGTCTTTTTCCCTAGTTCCTATATAGTATACTGAGTACACGTCTGGCTAGAAAGTGCCATCATGAAAAAGTATATGCTGTAATCAACTTAAGTTTCAACTCATTCATTTCTTGCACCAGTATTTCGTGGCGCGTGTTAGCCCAAGTTAATGAATACGAACGTTTTTAGATTTTTGTTTTTGGTAAGAAAGAAAACTGTTATACATTTTAGCATTTTAAGCCGACAGTAAAGATCATAGATATACATATGGCCTCGATATAGAAAAATATAGAGAGTACACAAACAATACACAAACATGTATTCATAACAGATAACCAAGAGGTATTTTTTTTAAGCTGTGCATAAAAACTGTACCCATTACATAGTCTTCCTGATAAAAAATCGAGTATATTTATGTGTTCAGTCTATAAAATTATTTACTGACTACATCACTGTTAAGAACTGCTTTTCATTACAGATTTTATCATACAACATTGATTACATATTTTTGCAGAAAGTTATGTGATGAGTACATGTACTTATTTTTATGCTGACTACAAACATTTTTGATTTAGTGTAGTAGTATCGTTTTGATTTTGGACTCATTAAATACACCATTAAAATTCTCTAAAATCTTGTGTCAAATGCTTAGGTATATTTTTCAAAATTTAAAATACATATGTATTTCAGTAAGAAACAGAGGGGTTAAGATTAAATTGTTAATGCTAATTAAAACATTTCGGTATTTCCAAAAACAGTGTAGTTAAAACAAAATTGCTCCCCTGAACAAGCGCAGGAACTATAGTAACTGACACAAGAAAACCATAAAACAACAGGAACTCTGTACGTTTGCTTTAAAATCTGCAAAAAAAACTTTGATATTGTTCCAGTTCGAGTCGTATAACTTCAATTCTATAGATCGAATATTCTAGTTTAAGATATTTAAATTCAGATGAACCACTAGTATCAAGTACTCTTTCTGTAGTGTCCAAATCTATTCATACATTATAAAGAGTACCACAAGGAAGCAATTTAAGACCTATTTTTTTTTTTTTTTTTTGACTACAAACGATGTTCAAGCGATCTTACTCGTATCTCAAACTGATTTGAAAATTACGATGATTACATGGGGATTTCGAATTAAATGTTATCCTTCAAAAATGTGATTTAACTGCAAAGTGACTTGAAAATTTGTTTAATTGGTTCCAAAATGACTTTCTGGAGCTAAAAATTAAGAAATGTCAAGCCATAATTTCGTTGCCATTACGACATTATTTTTAGCAAACCCATTACAGCTCTCGGCTTCGTAAAACGCTTGTAAAAATAATTATTTCGTTCCTACATCAACAAATTTTTTAATATTACTTTTGTGAGACTACTGCTTGAATATAACCTGCAGGACTGGTCACCCTATTATCAAGATCACATGAAACGGATTTAGATTTGCACCCTCTCCTTTGTAACGCCTAGCATGGGATAATCCTTATAAACTAGTTTCTTACGAAGACCGACTTGAAAGTCCCTCCAGGGCTGGTCACCCTCTCATCAAGATCGCTATCTGCTCCAAAAGATCTCTAATACTTCGAAGCTTCGCCACTTTAGATACATCATTGTTGTCTCCATTACCTACCATAATACCGATTACGGCTTAATGGAACCCTTGACCCAAAAACACAACAAGCAAAACATCTTAAAGACATCCAAACTCACCTAAGTAAGACTCCTAAAAAACGAGATATTCCTTGCTCGCATCTCAGATAGTCCAATACAAACTTTAGACTGGGTGCAAAATTGCATTCTTTTATAGTATAGGATCTCTCAACCATCCATATGTGAATGTTGTCGATAGGAATGGAAGGGACCTAAAATTTTTTTCCCAGTACGAATGGCTAAGATGTGGGACACTTTCTAATGACAACAGATACTCTTGCTGGTTTTGTCAGTTCCTTGAAAGTGGGGTATCCTTGACAAAACGATATCTTTTTTAATTTTGAAGGAATCGAACCTTGGATCTTGACAGACTCCGACCCTTCAAACTCTAGACATTCATAGATATGAATGCACTCCACCCAATAAGAGCTTTTCATGAAGAAACGAAAGAAGTTGAATTTTTCTTAATTGCATCATTTTAATTTTAACTTTCACAGGAATATACATAAATATGGTACGAGTACCATCTATTGGGCTTCTTAGAAATCCCTTCATCATTCAGGTACCCCTATTTCCGAGTAAATATTTGATCTCAGCCGAGCTAATAGAAAAACTAGCTTACATTTTATAGTTCACTCATATAGTAAGAAGACTCTGAAATCAAACTTTCATCCACAGAAAAAAAACAAAAACGAAGATCCAAGACCCGCCCTTTAATTGATAGCCCATTAAAATCAAATAAAACCTAATACCTCATACAAATTTACGACTTTTAAAATAATTACTTTAACATCAACCATTTAAATAGAACAACAAAAACTCAGCAATAAAATTAAATTTACATCACCTCTATATTTCGGTCAGTTTTTTATTCCTCCATCATGAGGCTTGGAAAAAATGGTCTATCAAGATGGGTTTCAAATTACAAGGAAACAAAAAACAAAGCCGTCTTCTTTAACGTTAAACATGCATATAACTGGACATAAACTTTAATTATTTTCTACTCCTCTAATAGCTTTTTGTTTTTTTGTGAGAACATTAAATCCAAGGAGGAGGGAAGCATTTCACATCTCTATAATATTATGAGTGCTGGTCCAAGAGACGTCAGCTTTTCCACCACAACCGTCATCTTGATGGGAGATCTCTCTTTAAAATTCCACCCATGTTTTTCATTCCGCCCATATTTAGTTGAAAAACTTAAAGAATTTTCTACCTCCTCGCCCCCAACAAGGCTAGTGTCGTGTGTATTTGAAGGAAAGAACTCAACTCGTATATCTCATTTTCCAGCACTCGTTCCACTTTCCAATGCACTTTTCATAATTACACTTCGCATCTACGACCACTGCTCTTGCAACACGTATGCATATATTGGTCGTCCCACTGTTGGGAGATTAAGCGATAAACTAGCTCAGTCCAGGATAACATCTGATAAAGAATTAATAACGAAATGGGGTGCCACAGTGGAGCATTTTCAGGCCACTCGTATGTAGTTGACTTGTAGTTGGAAGTTAAAGTGTCGTCCGCACTTGACATTATCCCCGCGTTTGCAAACGAAATAAATTACCGGCTATGTGGAGGTGAACGTGCGGTGACAATTCACCAGAACTTGTCCCACAACAGCACCGCCATGTCGCTGCCGCGCCACCGCCGTCGAGCCGTGTGTTTTAGAAAAGCCAAATCGTGGCATTGCAACCAGGCACGACACAGAAAAGACAGCAAAATGATAAGGTGCCACAGAGGCTACTGCTGCAGCAACATGAGTCCCTTGGCCTTTTGTCTTAGGTTTGTTTTGTCATGTTTTTGTTCCCCATGTTCCTCCGCAGATATTTTGATTGATTGTGGACAGTTTTGTGCAATAAAATCCTTTTGCAAGAAACAAAAACATTCACAATCAAATGTAGCCACTCTTGTTCCGGTTGTGATGGCCAACTATGAGCGACCGACTGCGGGCGACTTGTTGACTTGCTTATCCCGAAAAAATTAAAAACCTGCTGCTCCGGTTGAACCAAACGACAACATCGTTGTCGACGGCGAATACTCCACCACCGAACATAAATCGTGATTTGTAAGTCATCAACAAGAAGCAGCAGCAGGAGCAGGAGTAGGAGTTGTAGGTTGCACATGAAGAAGTCGTCGATAAGTACTTACTCGTTTCTACCAATGTAGGGCAACCAAACCATCCAGCCACTAATTGCACCAGGGAACATTTGTCATCCGAAACATTTCGGTCGTGATGGGCGACGAACCGAACATCGTGTGTGGCCGCTCAAACGATGAGCTTTGCCATGTCGTGGATTTGTTGCAAATCGCTTCGGTGATTTATGATTTAAAATGTGATTTCCTTCCGGGATTTCATCCATGTGTCTATCCAAGTGGAAAATAAATTAACACTCAGCCCACGCAACCAGGAGGAGGCAGTGCCATCACGCAATTCAAATAAAGGAGTAGTTGTTTATTGATTTAGAACCGAACTGAACCACTGCATCCGTGGAACACGGTAGCAAGACATTATTTTTCTGCCGATGATGAGTGTGTTTTTATGCTGATTTCAACTTAGGTGCCAAGTAGATAGAAGAATACAGAGGACACGGCAGGATATCTCACACATCGTAATTGGCTTTTAAATTGATATTTACCGGGTAAAGTCTGCTGGCACGCAATGTGCCATTTATATTGCATTCGAATTATTTGTCAATTTAGTTTATGGAATTTGATAAGCGTGTTTATTTGGAAGGAAGTGTCAATGAAGTCGTTTTGTTTCAAATTGCGGAAAGAAGAATAAGATCCAGTATAACAGTGCAGAAATAGCGGGATCAGAGAAACATAAGATTCCCAGTTCCAAGTTCTACTTTTTTCTTTTATATAATTAACACACACTAAAGGGGTAATGACTAGCCTTAATTATAAGGTGTAACACAGTGCGATCGTTTAGGTAAAGTGTGAAATCAGGCCTAAGACACTAACGTTTTGAATCTTAAGGAAAATCCATTGGAAGTTGTTAGAAAATATCGTATAAGTTGTTTACAATTTCGAAAGTAGGATAAGCCTTCTCATAAATTTTTGAAACTGCAGATTTCAATGTTTATCCAGGGACAGTGACATTATTTTCGGGCTACCTTAAAAGGTTAAACTTTAGAAAAAAGGGAAGAATTTAAGAGGAGATAGCGATGCACATTGATTTTGAAGTTCCGCATATCAAAATGGGACTAAAAAATGGAGCTAATTTAAGCCTTCCATATTCGTATAGTACGGCTTAAGAAAGAATCTCTGTACAGTACGTCCAAGATTGGGCTCCAGGCAGGCGTAACTGATGGGCATTCCCTGAAGCACGAGTATTATGGTTGAATTGTTTTAGGGGAGTTCCCATTTCGAAGGAAATTCATCCATGAGGCTCAGACTTCTTTGACAAAATTTAGGTTTACATCCAACAGACTTGGCTGCCTTACTTGAATAGAACAACCTTCAGCGACACCAATGTTGCAAGTTATCAACTCGTCAGTCCAAACATGAACCACTCATCAGAAATAGCTGACATGATCAGCAACACCAGATCAAAGAATAGAACTGATGGTGTATTACACTTCGTCTTAAAGAAGCATCAACCTGCCAAAATTCTGAATAACTTCATCGCAACAAGCAAGATGTGACAATTGATAGCTTTCCAGAATGTAGAGGCTCTCATCCGGGGTGATAAAACACATAAGAGCTATAGTTGCCCGAGGCTCAAAACCTGGAAGATCATGATCTTCGCCCACAAAGTCATTTCAAGGGAATACTGAAAGCCCTTATATAATGACGACTCGTTCATCTTTCGACGTCCAGAAAGTCAAGACTCATATCCGCAAAACCATTTGAGTTTGAGAATAGGATGCCCGGGCTTACTCATCCATTCAGAGCTCACCTGCTGAAAACGGCAGAAGCACCACCCTAGCACTCCCGCAAGAAACTAGATTAACAAACCAAACACAGTGCTGATGAACTAAGTTTAGACTTCAAAAAGGTGTTGAAATACAACCCATATATTTACAAGTTGTGCTTAAAAAGAACTTTGCCTTCTAACTGCAACGTCTTCATTCGCTGATGAAGCAGGGAACTCTGCTATGCCAGGTGACAAAAGTTCATCATCAATGACAACTTTGCTGGCCATTTCTTAAAAAATCGATGAAGGAACTGCAAGTGTTTGAGAGGATATTTATTTGGAGGTACTATATCGGTAATTCTACTCTGAAGAACCGATAACCCACTAGAGGGGTATCAATCGAGAATAGAAACATCTTCAGCGCACTGATCAATATGTCAAACTAAGTAACGTCAGCACTATGAAAATCCTGTAGAAAGATATCATCCCAACATCCTTTAATCCAGGTTGAGCCCCCAAACATGTCTTCACTCTCACATACTATGAACTCTGAAACCTCCGAACCGATAGAGCTCAAAATTTCTTTCTAAATAAGAGACCTATTTCAGGGATAAATTCTTGCTTACTCGTAACATGTGATTTTGAATTCAGATGTTCTCGAATTACTAAAAAATGGTGCCTACACACAGTTTGAAAAAAACCATTTCCAATATCAATCAAATTCAAATCCGCCCCTGAAGCCTTCAAATACAAAACTTGTTTACTATGTTTGCCAGAGTCATTCACAAAAATAGCTCACAGATTACCATAATTTCCTATTAGACAAAATACGAACAAGTAACATTTTTCCATAACGTCGTATAACCTTATTGCACTGCCTGTCACAAGTTTTATACCGAAAAATCGTTCCACCTTTTCGCGCCCAAACAAAATGGCCACACAGCGATAAAATAAAAAATCTTTTGCCATTCAGAAACGATGCCTTTAACCGAAAAGAACGCGTAAAACCCACGTTCGCATCCAGGAAAACGATGCTCTCTACATCGTCGTTGAGTCGATTCGCGTCGGTTGGTCGGTCGTCCAGACCCGGTGCACTGCGCAAGCCACAAAAACACGGATAAAGACCTTCTATAATAACTTAATCTGCCCTATAATCGTAAGTCTTTGGCATATGAAAATTTTCGCATTAATACGTACTCGGGAACATGCGTTGAATAAATATATAAGTTCAGACCTCTGCACGCCTTGAAATTACACATTAAAGCCAAAGTCATGATGGTACGAGTAGTTGGTGTAGAACAGAACACAATCTCTAAGGCATTTATGCGAATTCAAGACCCGCGAGGAAATTTCAAAAGACCCAAACAGGAGTGTTGTAGTTATAGAGTTACAGATGAAACACAAAAATATAAACTGCCTGATGTGCCTGGCAAATCTTCTCCACCAAACCAGGCGGGGGAGGGGGATATATTGGTGGATGGTGAAGGAAAAGTCCTTACCAAAGTCACCATATTACCATCATGTAAGTAAGCTTGGCTAGCTGCGGCTGCAGTCAGCATTCCTCACAAATGTGAATACATAATTTATTTCGTACACGTTTTGCCTGTCGCGCAAAGACTCCTGGGCCTTTTTCTGCCTCCCAATTTCAATGCCCCAACGTACAGTGGGATAACATATATTACAAAGTTGGGATAAATTACTCAAATTGAAAGAGATATTTGAATTCTGTTCGTATTTAAACAAAACAAAAACTGTTAAAATATTGATGAAGCTGAAAGTGGGCGTGTTTGTGGGAGTTTTTGAGGGTCAAGATAGAAGTTCTTGAGTTATTGAAAGGTTATGTCAACTTTTAACACCTATAATTCTTGAATTTCTTCTTGAACAAAAGCTTTGAATTTATTTTTGTGGAAACAGTTATTCAAGAAAGAGGGCGTGTCAGAAGGCGTAATGAAACTGATTCGATTTGAAGTGAGAAACTAAGAGATTGAATGTTTTTTATTGTTGGTTAATTTACTATCAATTTCAAAGGTTCCCTGTTCCAATGTGGACATCGTCATCGTAATATTCCCATTTCGCGTCGCGTCACTACAGCCCCCTGAGCGACCACCTCCGTAAACCGGATGGATATTACGCGTATCTATGTCCACAATAAATTCAATTTAATTTCGCTCGCTGAATTGTTGTTAAATGTTTTTTGTTTATTATTATTTTTTTTCCCATTTTGAAGGATTGCAAAGTTTTTCTTTTTTGTTGACTTGTAACAACTGTACGGTCCTTAGTGCATTGTGTGGCGTAAATTTTCAGGGAGGCGAATATTTTATGTTCTATGGCCTTTCCAGGTAAAGTTATATGAGTATGTTCTATTGGATGAAAATGCGGAGGCGGAATGCCACGAACAAACTATATAAAATGAAAATACGTTGTGCACCATTCTCGTGGGTAATATGGACACAATGGACCTTCAGTTCAGTGTATATATAGCTGCTTTTTGGCGGCAATAATTAAGAATTTAGGATTTTTAGAACTTTCAGTAGAGTTTTATTCGAACGAAGGTTTAGCCATAGTTATAAACAAAATTAATGGGAACATGCATGTTCGTGTACTTAAACATAGGGTCCGTAAGGCTAAGAATTTTTGTCTTTTGATGGGGGTCAAATTGATTTTGTTTGACTTTGTAGGAAAATTAGTCAATTTGAGTTTCAGGTCAAAAGGAGGGAACTATTTTGAGAATCTTACTTTATCATGAGACGATCATTAAAAAACAAACCTTTTAACAGAATAGGGCTGGTTTACAAAAAAGATCATATGTTCATACCTTAAATGTAACCTTGTATGTATATTTAATTAGAATTATATGTTCACTTTTAATTTTGGACACCTGAGAATTTTTCTAAAAGAACCATTCCTTGTTCTTTCCTTTGGCTTACTTTGGGTCCAAAAATCACAGTTTATAAAATAGTTTAAGAACAAACTTATATTTTTTACAAGTCTTTTGATTTCACTTGGTAAATGTTGTTTCTTGGTTCTTGACATGTAGTGCATTTGACCAATTTGCTGAAGTTTTGACGATGAACCTCCAACCTATGCCACTGCCACCTAGAAATTAAATGTTTTTGTTTTTATTTTCGAAGTTATCTTTTGTCATGAAAAGTGCCTTTCATTTTGGCCGCTATCCACTTGGTCTTGAGCTTCTACTACTGAAATGATGAGCATGTCGCAATTTGATTTTTATTGCAAGAAAAAATCCAACACAGATTTTTGGTTAAGAAGAATTTTGTGTCGTTGGGATTCCAAATTGGTGGTCGCAATAAGAAAACGTTGAGCGATTTTCTGTTGATGCGAAAAAGTGTTCATAACGCAATCTATTTTTTTGTTATCATTTGCATTCATATTATAATATTATTATATATTAGCAGGTCGTTGAAATCGCATGTGTGTTTCTAGGTTTAATATGATTGCAAGAATATATTTCAAAGTAATCGCAATTAGAAGCGAAAATTTGAATTTATTTCCTAGGCAATTATTATTTGCCAGAAATTCGTATACAAAATAGAACATGTCTAATTTTTGTAATTTTTGCTGCGATTTGAAATGGTAGGAAAACACCTGCGAATTACTACCCTTGCGACATAAAAAAAATTGAGCACAACCCAGTACAATTGTATTGGTACCTATTATATGCGTTCAAATTTCTCATAATGTGTTGTATTTTGTTGTATTTGCGACTGAATAATCGTGCGACAGAAAATCGTAGGTCAATCATATTCAAATCTTTATATCTCGTTTCTTGCACATTTATTCATAGACATATCTTGTTAAAATCACAAGTGTGAGTGTAAACGAGTTAAAAGTTAATTCATTATAACTTGTGACAATCGCGTTATAAGAAAAGAAAAGAAAAATACAGCATGCGATTTTTGGTATGAGATGCAGTCATTAAAATCGAAATTCTTGTGGTCTATTTTTGGCGACTGAAAATATCTTGCGATTAATTTCACAGGTGTGATCCTAACACGTATGAACTATCGCACATTTTAAGGGTTGTCATAATCCCTTTAGTGCGCTTAACATTATTAAAGAAAAAAATGGACGTATATTAATAAAATTATTAATTAAAATATATTTTGTTGACAATTTATTATTGTGTAAAAAAAATTAACCTAATTTTCGGGAACAAACAAAAACAGGCATTCAAAAACGACCCTGTTTCATTTTAATAATCGCCCCGATTTCTTAGTCTGATCTTCTTTGTTACTAAGAAATCGTGCGATTGAAAACAGAAACTGTATCTTGGCCCATATATTGTTACTGTAACCATTTTTAAGTTATATACATAAATGGTTTAATCGCAAGTGCGCATAAGAACATTCAAATCCATTTGCGACTTCCATGCGATAATCGCATCATTAGAAAAATTATATAATAATCATTCTAATAAATTACATAAATTACATGTGAGTTCATTTATTTGATAAATATGTATATTGCCTTAGGCTTCAAGTACTTTGAAGTCAATGCATACATCCAAGAAAAGACGTATATTTGAACTCAAAAAACTTATCAATTTTTTTTCAGCCTGCAATTCAAAAACAAAATGAAAACTTATAATAAAATAATTCTAAGACATCTTCCGCCGCATTTGAGTCACTGGAACCTAGCTTGTACGAAAATGACATATGAACACAGTAAGACTGCAGGGTCTGATACCTTTCCTGCCAGGCTCTTCAAATAATAATAAAATAAATTTGGTGTCGCAACAGCTCGAAGAAAACCAAGACCTAGTGACTTATAATTCTCAACAATTCATGTGTGCATGTTGTGTTACTAGGAATGGAGAGGACATACAATTTTCTGCTGATTCCGAACGGCTAGTAAGCAGCACTTTTCATGACAAGAGATACTCCTAAGGGATTTGTCAAATCCTCACAAGAGACAGTACAACCGTGAACAACTTTTTGCAGCAGTTGAGAATCGAACTTAAAAACTTCTGCATGACATGCCAACGCACTAATTATTACGCTCTTCAAATACAGAGATGAGTTTTTGATGCCAGCAAAGAGTATGGGTGGCAGGACGAATGCTAGACAATCAGTTCCATATGCCCCATGTTAAAAAGAAACGATTCAATGCTCTCCAAGAACTATCAAGACATATACATTTAAAGCTATTCTGTAACACAATAGTCAGAAAATGCTAGTGTGACTTTCGGCACGGCAGATGTTCCATAGACCAGATCTTAAGGCTTCTCCTGGAAAAGACCAACGAACTTCGAGTCGAGTCTCACCAATTTTTCATCGACTTCAAAGCTGAACCGAATATGATAGTATTTATCTTCAGGATAGTATGAATCTTCAGTTCTAAAGGATGATGACCCGAGTTGGGGATCCTGGAGAACTAGTCCAGCTATGAAAATTCGGAAGCCAATCTATAACTAGCACATATGTCTTTCGAATTATTCCAACATGCAGGGTTTTGGGCGAGGAAATGCGTTATTATATGAAATATTCATGCGTTAGCCCCGAGGGCATTAGTTTTAAGTAATCTGTCTTATCTTGTCGGACGAATCGATATAACCTACCGTTCCCAACGTTCTGTAATAGAGTTCTTCACGTTGATCGCTGAAATGTAGAAAATAATTGGTCTTGAAGTAAACGAACATCCTGTGAACCGAAATGTCCCTATTGATAGAAACAACTTCGAAGTAATAAAGCAGTTCATCTCCCACAATTTAGTGAAGATCCAATAAAGAATTACCTACGAAACTCTTGCTACTTCGGTTTGGCCAAAAAAAAAATGGGTTCAAAACTTTTCATGCGGCAGACGAAGTGCATGGTCTACAAAAGACTTTAACCACCAAGTGATTGAATATAGGCAAAAAAGGAGAACTGATATTGGGCTCTTTCAAGTGAAATATTTCTTGATGTATATATATTTGGTTACATGTGTGAAGAGGGCGAATGGAGGAAAAGCTACAATCGCGAACTCTATGAACTACACCAAGAAGTAGATGTGGTCTGGAATGCCATAACAAGGCCACTATATTGGTTCGATCGCATCAAACGAATGGACAAAGAAGCTCCAGCCAAAAGAGTCTTCGACTTTTTTTTTTCTGATTTTTCTGATCAGTTGATCGAAATTTCCTTTGCAAAATGAGGTCTTCAAATTTTGAATTTAAATTTTCCAAGAATGTCTTATTTCCAATCCCACACCCAAACTTCGTTCAACTGATTTGATTAGTTTTCTCCTCCAATTTAAACCGATTTCCGGTGACCGGTGTCAAAAGTTTAAACGAAGACTTTAAACATATTCATAAATGCCCATTAAATGTCATTAAGTTTTGTTTTGTGTTTGTAACTTTATTATAAAAACATGTTTACAAATACACATAGATGTGTATGGATGTGGGTAGATACATAAAAACCTTCAGCAATAACTTGATGAATATTAAATTGTTTTCAAGAGTTATTGACACACATCAATTAAGATGTCAGTTTAAAACGAACTTGCAACTCCGATGTAATTGTTAAAACAAAACAGTAATTAATTTTACGAAAAGAAAGTACATGAATGGGTTGCATGTACCTGCTCCTACATTTATCTAGAGCTTGGTTGTAAAGTTAACTTTAATAAAAGACAAATAAATGGATAAGTGACTTACTCATTTATCTCACTTATAATTGACTTTTTGTCATAAACATATGATTTGAAATTTTCTGTAGGGTGCACTTAGGCCGTATGTTCTAAATTCCAACAAAACAAAGAGGAAAATAGGGTCAAATTGTGTTTTTTTTTGTTTTGGATTATGGGCCGGTGGCGCATTGATCCGTACTATTTCGAAAACGATGTTGTGTGGTGGTCACCGTCAATGGGAAGCATTAGAGAACGATGATAACCAATGTCTTATGGTCCAAATTGAACCATATGGATCTAGGCGACATGTGGTTTCAGCAGGACGGCGCTACGTGCCACACAGAGCACGCCACGATTGACATTCTGAATGAACGATTTGAGGGTAGGGTTATCTCTCGTAGAGGTGACGTGAATTGGCCAACATGTTCATGCGAATTGACCCCGCTAGACTTTTTCTTGTGAGGTTTGCTGAAGTCCCTCCGACTATGAGATTAAACCACAATCGAACGATGACCTTAAGGTGAACATATCACATGCCATAAGCTCAAATTTAGCCGGAATTGAAAATTAGACCACTCGGATCTGTGCCACAGACCCTTATTGAGAAACCCTTTAAAATAGCACACGATTACCCCGATAATTCACAAAAATGTCAAGAGTAAATTTTGACACAAAATGTAAAAAATATGTGATTCCAAAAACCTGGGCTAGAAAGAGTTACTATAGTTGCACATTGTACGAGTGCATACTGCAGGTCGAATTGTACCCCGTTTATCATCGTTAAGTCAACTTTATTTGATTTTGTTTTACGAATCCATACAAAACCTTTAGGTCGTAAATAAAGAAGCATTTATTTTAATTGCCTCAGCGCCGAGGCGCATATAGAGTGGCACTGCATAAATCTATTCAACCAACCAACCAAAGTCGTATTTTCCACTGTCAGCATACTGTCTAGGTCGATGACAGTAACGATGGATTTAGTCTTCGAATTCAATTTTACTGTTCGACTCTAATTAAAATCAAATGTCAACGAGAGTTACGTGATAAAATTAACCAATTCCAAGTGAGCAATAGTTATAGTATGTTTGTATAATGACAACCATTTTTTCGAAAACCGTTTGAGCTATGTTATACCATCACCATGCGAACCCATTTATCATATTAGGGTAGGTCTAAAACTAAACCAAAAAAGTGACGGATGGCAAACATTAATCTTGAAAGATTATCCCGCAGTTTGTGTTATTCGAAGTCAAAAATGAAAGTTCTCATTTCATTTTCATATGTTTTGACAGCGAGATGCAATTAATTCAAAGGTGCAGTGTATGCATATTTGACATGTCTTTATCTCGAATCATCTGTCAAAACAAATGATACGATACGATACACAAACTATGTCAACACATTCATGGCATGCCTTTCATTTCACACGACACACAGGTTGCTTTCCAAATTCTTATCTCACAAAGATAGAAGTTATAAAACACAGTGTGGTCCCCTCTGTCTTCCGTGGTCTCTCTGGAGAAGTGATGACATCTTGTTACCATGTTTACATATTTGCCCTTTTAACGGGCGGTGACTTCCGTTTGACTATAGCAACATGTACTTATCAACAACAATGGATGCTCTTGTTGGAAGGAAACAAGCCAAAGTGTCACCATCACCATTTGATGTCTTCTGTTCTTTGTTGGTACCTACTCCATCTTCTTCAAAACCGGGCAAAGCAAAACAACCAGAAAAAAAAGAGAATGTTCTGTACTGTATCCGTTGTAATGTGCCAGGCGATAGACATTTTGTTGTTGCAGCTTCATATAGGGCCTACTCCATCAGGAACACATAAAGTTCTCATCCAGAGAGTATAGTACTCGTTAGCAAAAGCGGCTTCTTATAACAGAGAACAAGAATAAGATAAAAACTTTCTTTAGTCACAAAACATAGATCCGTTTGTTGTTTTCAAACGTGAATCCATCTGGAATGCATTCACATAATAATAATAAACGAGTACCTTTATGCTCACTGACGATCAGATGGACGAATTCA
This sequence comes from Chrysotoxum bicinctum, assembly GCA_911387755.1. Classification (NCBI taxonomy): domain Eukaryota; kingdom Metazoa; phylum Arthropoda; class Insecta; order Diptera; family Syrphidae; genus Chrysotoxum; species Chrysotoxum bicinctum. The sequence continues at coordinate 9,512,787 of OU426988.1, read as the reverse complement.
AAGATTCAACAAAAAAGAAACATAGGGAAAGAAGTTCCAACTTATTTATCGTGAGTATGAGTTTTGCAGGTTTGGAACAGTGATGCCACTTTAATTCAAAAAGGTTGTATTTTATTAGTTTTGAGGTTAATATTGACTGGATGTATGGGAGATAGGATCAGCGCTCCATAACTTGGTTTTGACGTGTACTTCTTCAGTAAAATTCGACTTTGACATCATGAAAAATCTGTTATTTGGCTATCAAAAAAGGTTCATTTGGAAAATTTTCCTGGATTTTTGAAAATTTGTACATATTCTTATAGATTTAAACAATAGATTTCGGGAAAATCGTCTCCAAACGTAATGAGGACTGTAAGGCTAGGAACGCACTTGCGATTTCAATCGCGCGGTTTTTTAGTCGCAAAAATAGAACACATGAGTTTAAATGAGAATAAACGCATTTGATACCAACAAATCGTAACGATTTAAAGGTCGCAATTTGTTTAATTTTTCACGCGATGCGATTGTCGTAAGTTAAAATGAAACAAATGCACTCAAACGGATATGCTCACATTTGCGATTTAAATTACTACGACTTAAAAATCGTAGTCGCAACAAGAAATTGTTATGCACGCACTTGTAATTTTTAATCCACGATTTCTTAGCCGCAAGGAATAAGACACATGGCGTTAAATGTGAATGCACGCACATGCGACTGAAAAATCGTAGCGATTATAAAGATGAAACAAGTTCTATTTTTTCAAGCGATTTTTTTATCGCTACTTGTTTGTAGCAAATGCGTGCACTCACATAAAAAAAATAAATAAAAGTGTGTTTTATTTTTTGCGATTAAATAATCGCGCTCAAAAAAATCACAAGTGCGTGCATGACAACGACTTTTTAATCGCCTCGACAAAAAATCGCAATTGCGGTCCTAGACTAAGGCTAAAAACGCACTTGCGGTTTCAATCGCGCGGTTTATAAATCGTAAAAAGAGAACATATGAGTTTAAATGAGAATGAATGAATGTTTCATTTCTCTGGCGATGCGATTGTCGTAAGTTAAAATGAAACAAATGCACTCAAAAGGATATGCTCACACTTGCGATTTAAATTATTATGACTTGAAAATCGTAGTCGCAATAAAAAATTTGCATACCGCAGTTGCGATTTTCAATCGCATGATTTTTTAGTCGCAAAAAATAAGACACATGACGATAAATGTGAATGCACGCAAATGCGACTTAAAAATCGTAGCAACTATAAAAATGAAACTTTCTAATTTTTCAAGCGGTTTTTTTTTGTTACAAAATTAAATAGATCGAATGAAAACTTAAGTATCCGAAGTTAAAGCCACCCCAACTCAGAAACTAAGCCTTAGGCTAGGCGCGCACATTCAATTTTTAGTTGCACAACTGTTTGGTTGCTTAAAGAAAACAGATGAACTATTTGGTTAACTGTTCGCGCAGATGCATATAATAATATGTTACACAAAATAGCAAACTCAGTTTAGGCAATCGTTTAGTTTGTGTCAAAACACGAACTTTTTAGTTGCTCGAACCAAGCAGTTGCGCAACTAAAAATTGAATGTGCGCGCCTAGCCTAGTGTTAACAAAGGTTGAATTATAAAAGGTATTGGGTCTAGATAGGGAGGGAGGATCAAAAGATTATTCCAAGATAGACTTGGTACAGCAAAACGAATGAAACGATGTAATATTGTCCCAACTATGGAAATATGAAGAGAACAAGACTTTACATGGAACTGGTCAGATCGTCAACGATACAATCAAAATTTAAACATTTTAAAGGTTTTTGTAAGGGTTTATTAAATCTTAAAAATTCTAAGCGACTTGAAGTGCGAGACCAAGTACATACAAATCAGTCATGCATTTTTCAAAAACATACCACATATTGTATGATTTTGAATGACTTCCGAAGTTCCGCAATAAAATAGAAAAGTGGCATCACTGATAGCTAACTATAAAATTTATAATGCTTCGTGTGATTGGATATGCCTTGTTACGGTGCAAACGAGGCGCCTGGAGGAAGCGGCACGGCCTATAACAGGTATATAATGTAAGTATACATTACACACACACACATTATCTGGCGATGACCTATTGAACCGTATCTTCGGTTAAGCCATCGTATGTAACAGTGCCTCCTCTCAAAAATCTTAAGAACAACAGGTATGCAAAGAAGATCATCAACAACATCAACCAACATGGTTACCATGATCTAGCTTCTTCCCATGGACCGGACGAAGCGACAGACCGTTCGACCGATCGACAGACCATGGACGGAATAGTCTCACTAGTGCATCCACATTAAACTCACTATGAGTTCGTTCATATAGTAGAATGTTTGATGCGCGGCGAATATCTTAAGATCGCGATTTAACGATGATATTCATTTAGCGCACTGTACGGCTAGTACAACTCGCCGACGTCGATACAAGATGGACGCAGGAAGAAGAAGAGGTTATATACCACACTCGTTTATTGTGTTAACTGATCGTCGTAACTATTTGTACCTACCTACTTCTAACTTCAGTCGTCAGAGTTCGAGATTCTAGCGGCATTTTATTGATGGTTGTTGTGTGGTGGTGAAAGAATAGAATTTTCTCTGCCCGCTTAATGAATTATGATCTTCCAGGCGGATCCTTCTCCAATGAATATGTGCATTTCAAGGATTGGTCCGTGAGAAGTCAAACAGATATAATGAAAGAGAGGAATCATTGCGTGTCAATTGGACATAGACTATTCGCCATAAGCATCCCAGCACCAAGCCCACATAGGCTTCACTATCCAAAGTCCAATGACAATATTTTCTCTCCTTCCGCTATATAAAGGTGCACCTTACCACAATCTAAACGGAAAGCACTAAAAAAGCTGAAGGCATTTTACGAGGGTCAAACTGTCTGTCTCTCTAGTGGAGAGGATTATTTTTTGTATTTTTTTTTAATTTTTTATATTTTCTTAATCAAGTTTATTGATCAATTTTAATGGCGGATTTACGTTCACACACAGTTCTAATGGTGATTCACTCTACCAGACTCAATTGAAGCCCAACAAGAGTTTGCTTTTTGAGTTGAATCTTGTATGAATGGGATGGTCCAGCATTCGGTTTTATGGTGAGTTTTACAAACACCAGCTCTAAAATGACAGTTCGTTCAATAGACTTTGTCCACACTAATAATTTAATAGTGACAGAGATTTCTCCCAAACTGGGATGTCTCATGGCTTTTATGTGCTTTTAGATACGAGGAAATAATCAAGTAGTGGCAATTTCGTTACTTTGTTTCACGATAATAAACGAAATAAACGAGTGTATGGTGCAGGTGTAAACGTTTTTCTGATTTAGATAAGCCTTAACGAGGAATTGGGCCTCATAAAAACATAAACGACCCTGTTAAGAGTTTTTATAACTTTTTTTATTTTTGTGGAAGAATTTTTTTTTTTTCATTTAATTGGTGCCTTTGTGGGTTTTATAAAAAAAAAAAAATAAAGTGCCCAGGGAACTTGCTTGAGTCATCAAATCGGAAGAAGAATAATGATGGAATCGTAGGTGTAGTAATAGTTCGATATGTTTTCATATGACCCACGAAATGTAGATCCATTTTGTTTGTTTTAAAAATGGAGACACAAAGTTCTTAAAACAAGAAGTTTGTCAACAAAAAAAGACACCCAAGCGCATGTAGTGCCTCTTAGAATAATGGCCAGAGCGTTGGATTGTCATGCAGAAGGCCTTGAGATCGATTCTCAGCCGCTGCGAAAATGGTTTCAGATGTAGAGTATCTCTTGTCATAAATGTGACATAAGCCGTTCGGAATCCACAAAAAATTGTAGGTCCACGCCGCGCCATTCCTGCCAATTACTAGAACAGGCATGGTAGAGAGTTGTAAGTCACTATAGGAATAGACTATCTACGAGCCGTATAACCTAACAAGAGGATATCGGAGGCGTCCAAAAAGGAATGACTCGGACAAAAAAGATCTAAAAAATATTTTGGAGAAAAAAAAAATTTGTTCCAACTATGTGAACGAGCTCCTCACGAGACATATGAAGAGTTTCCTAACTATGACATTGAACTTGTCTTAGCTCAGAAGGGAAGACACCTTTGATGTCACTGTGGGAAAGTACAGGGAGCATGATATCACCTCCAATAACTGACCCAGGTTGATCGATTTTGTAGAGTTCTCACATCGCAGCATTCAAAAGGGAACATGGATTGATCGCATGGCGACCGACACAATGCGTTCTTCCGGTATCAAGGAAGTCCAAACAATCAAAGGGGGTAATATTAAATCTGACCACTACCTCGTTTTAATATCCCGAGCACAGCCAAACAAGGGCACTCTTTGAGAAAAATCGACATCACCCAACTACAATCGCAAAATATCAATTAAGTCTCTTATAAGCTCTTGAAACGTCTCGAGAACTAGTGGAAACATTTTCCAGAACTCGCCAGTGCTTTACAGGAACACCGTATTGAGACCGCTGGTGTGACGATGCTGGGATTCATCAAGCACTTAATAGAAGGGCCAGAGTTGACTACGAACTCGATGAGCATTAGGGGATAGAGTGAACACCGAATTCTTAAAAAGAAAAAGAAGGAGTAAAGCGAAGCAGAAATGAAGTTCGGAAGTCTTACGAAAAAAGTAAAAACTATTTCTCAAGGTTACAAGCCTCGACCTGAAGACTGCAAGGTGTCATTTGAGTAGAATCGGAGATACTGGAGAAATCATTTCCGCATGAATGAATTTCCGCTATCAGGTCAGCAGATTGTACAATTCAATCTAGGCAAAGCGATATAGACCAACAATTTCGTCCACCCGACCTCTATGTAATGAAGATAGCAATTTTTATTTGATGACTTTTCGACTGGGCCGTCAGAATATGGTCGGAGGAAAGCAAGCGTGACGAATTGAGCCTCAGCATTGATTGACTGCTCTTCAAGAAAGGAGACCTTCTGATCTGCGCCAAGTCTCCTTAACATCAGTCTCCTTACAATTCCCACACGATCTTTTCTGCAGCGTTATCTGAACGGGTGAAATTTTCCTCAACCAACCGTCTATCCATGTCAGTGTAGCCTTAGACCAGAAAAGTCCAACATCGACCATCACTGAAGGCAATTCTTGGAAAAACAGACCAGCAACTTTAAATCTGAATCTGGCTGAGTCATAAAGAGCGATTAAACATCCATGGTTAGGACCGCACAATCGTTGGATGTAACCCCATGCAAAGGAGTCACAGAGGAAGGCCGAGACTCACAATGGGAAGAGGACGTCAAGCAACTTTGAGTGCAAAGCTAAAAATAGCTACCAAGGGACCGAGCTGGTTGAAAGAAGATTGATGGTTGTGGCCTCGGTCTTCTCCAGATTGTAGGGCAACATTCTGTATATGTGTATGATTTTGCCAAAAATCGGGAATCAATACCATTTACCTAGAGTTATCAATTCACCAACAATCTCTAACACAAAAATAAATATTTCTCAATCAAACGATCACCGACTCGAAATAATTCATAAACAAATTTCCAAATATTGCCAACCTTGTGTGCGCCATAGCAAGAAAAAAAACCTCAACCATAAAAGCGTTCCATTCACACAGTTCAATTAATTTGTGATGTCTTCTCAAAACGATTGCCGTTGTCATCAATATACATATACAAACCTATAATTCTCTTCTTGGTGTGAAAAACCAACCACAAAACAATTGCACAACACACATCACATCAATTCCGCCCAGACAGGTATTAGCGCAATTCTGGTATTTTATTTTTTTTTTGTTAAGCTTTTCAATTTAGATTTGTTTTTCTTGAAAGATAGCCGCCTAACCACCAAACCATAAGATTTCGTAAATCGTTATAGCTCATGGCAGACTGGATAAACTATTTCAACAATTCGTTCCAAAATAATCCGCAAAGATCCAAAAAGTGGGTGACATTTTTTGCGCAAATTGCGTAAAACTTTCTTAGAGCCAACGACTTAGCATGACAGCTTAACAATAATTCAACAAAACCACATCATCCAGAAAAAATAAAACCACGACAAGGATCAGGTTACCCCTTGCAGAGCACGGGCCATGCGCCAGTCGCCGATATCGGCTCGGCGGTGGGGCATACCATGAAAAGCAATAAAACTTGTTGTTCTCGATGGTATAACTTGTTAGTAAATATAGTTTTCTAGACCCAGTGGCGGCTTTTTTCACATTTCATTAGCCATTGTGAAAAATGCATTATCAATGTTTCAATGGCTCCCGCCCAGAAGGGACGAATAACTCTACACTAGACAAACCAACAAACTTGTGATGTTGGGTATTTCAATTTACCAATTGCATAATGACCATCTTGCGATTTTTTCTTTTTTGCTATTTTTTGGGTTGAGCCCAGAACCACAAGTTTGACAGCGAACGACAAAGGAAACAATATATAGCTCACTCAAGGCTGTCAAATTAAGAAAATTCCCCCACAGCATGCGGAAGAAATTCGATGCCATCCATCCATGTTGTATTGTTTGTAGCCCAGCAAAACCAAAAAAAAAAAAAGCAAAAACGTTCTAATTGAAAAGTTATGACTTGCCCAACCAAACTGGCCAAATTGAGTCCATAGGTCTTTTGGGCTTCGTGTTTAGACCAAGGTCCCTTTTTTATAAACAGGGTGGTTTCTTTTTTTTCTAAAGAAGTGGGCTGATTTTGAACGCTATTTTGGAAGAATCAACAGTGGAGCTTTTAAAATTTAATTAAATCGTTGAAAATAGAAGTATTTTTTTTTTGAGGGAATGACTTACTGTCATTTTCAAAAATGATTTCGCTGCATTATATCGTAACATTTGTGCTGTTATGACTTTATAGCCCTAGTAACACTTTAATGTACACTAAAAAGACCGAAAATGTACTCATTACAAACTCTTTAATGTGAAATGTACATATGTATTGAATATTGTAAGGGATCGCAACAAAAGTTTCATGTACAGTTGCCATGTAATGGTTACATTTCAATGTAACAAATAAAAGTCGCGAAAACTCTAACCCAATATACATATAAATGGAATGAAATCAGTACACGACTTACGTGCTCAAACATTCAATGAATAAAGACGATATGTACTGAATAAATAACTATGAAATAATCAATAGTGAAATTTGTAATGGTAACAAAACCATTTAATACCGACCATCTTAATAGAACAGATAAATTCGTTTTGCATTATAAGAATTTTTTAATGTAATTGGATAGTTCATGGCTAGACAGATGTTCTACAAAGTTTATTTTGACGTTTAGAGAATATTTCATCTCAAATGTCAACGAAAAGTTCTAAGCAATTTTTTCCGAAAATGGAATTTAGTTAGAAAAAAAAATAAGGAAAAATTCGTGAGAGTGCATTTTCGTACTCTGCTTTTAAGTAAGAAATATTTTTTACACCACTTGCATAAACGTAAAGTTAACAGGTGAAAAAATAATGGAACAAATTATAACACGATGTGGGAAATTATGCTTTCGCTGTTTCTGACTGTTTCAGAGAAAAATGTTTTGTTTAAAAAAATTCTTACAATATTTTATTTACATATATAAAATTAGAACAAAATAGTGCCCACACAATTTGCACAAAACAAAACATCTGTCAGTACAAATTTGGTTGAAAATCATTGACAGTGATACGAAAGAATCACGAAATTGAAAAAGTGAACAACTGTCAACTGTCAAGTCGTATTATCAACTGTCATTTTATTTTTAAGTTTAATTAATTTCTTATTTTTTTTTATAAATTCAAGCATCGATTAAATTTTTGATGCCATGCATTATTGTCTTCCAAAAAATTGAGTTATTTAAAATTCCAGGGAACACCCTGTTTTTGTGTCAATAAAATTCAAGCTGACTTTGTTAACAATCGCTTGAACATTATATTCGTCACGATTGCACTCAAGGTCCGAAGCACATACATAGCTTGGCGGGTGCAGTAGCATAAGACATCAGCCGACTGGCCATCGCGGCCGGCGCAGCGTCCCTATCGATTGCTCTGCAACTACACGGCGGGACGTAGTAAAACTGAATAAGTGGTTGCCGAGCTGGGGGCGTTTATATTTTTTTTTGTTTAAACCAACGAAATATATACGCACTCATTACGTTCAGCGCATAGGATTACCAATCATCCTGCAGGGAAGAAAATCATTGTAAATTGCCTTAATTAATTAGCCTTGCCAAAGAAAAAGGCACACAGAACGGAACGCAACGTCTGTCTGTGTCTTGGTCTTAGCCAGTGCCAGTTCATCTAGCCGGTTAGGCTAGCGTATGCAGATTTAGACCACTTAAAGTGGGTTAATGTCTTAAAGCTTATATTATATGCAAGCAGCTATGCAAAGCAGAAAATGAATGAGGAACACAAACCGGGGCACATGGTGTGCGCTTGATGCCTTTCTAATGTCGGGCGGAAGGTTCGTTATAACATCATCGTGACGAGTGACGACACACAAGGTGGAAATTATGATAACAAGGATGAACTCGCTACTCCTAGTCTATCCGCAGGTGTTTTTTTTTTTGTGGACACCTTTTAACTGTTGAATCGCACATAGTCCAGCCGAAAACCTCTTAATGAAGCTTGTTTGGCCTAACGACCTATAACTCTTATGGCTTTCACGCGCGATGACGCGACGCACGATTGAGAAGCACCGATGTTGTTTTTTTGTTGACCTTTTTGAGCCTTAACACAAAACACGGCTTCAGCTGGCGGCAACGCCAGTGTGTTGGGATTGTTGTAAGCAGAAGTTGTATACTGTTTGTGGTCAACTAATGACTGCAATTAAGCCGGAAAACGTAGATGACTGTATTTTCTGCGAAGATCAATGTTATAGTTGTTGGAGCGCAGTGCATAAGACTGTTGTTTTGGTTGGCTTGATTGATTTCATTTGGTTAGTGTAGGAGAGGAGAGGGGTAGCTGAGGACGGTGTAAGAGTGCGGGATTGATAAGGATGTGCATAGCAATCTAGTACAATTTGACAGGGCATATAGGAGACTAGATGCTCTGATTTCGGCGAAGTCCTAAAGATTTTGAGAATCTGTATAAATTCCATGAAAATTTGACTGTAACCATCAGTGGTGCTAGATAAGAGCTCCGTGTCTCGATCACTTTAAGTGTCAGACTCAACGCCCAGAAAGAGACAAAAATGCTTGAATGCAAGCCAGAAGAAGTTTGACAACATATTTACAAAAGAAATTGACTATGCAAATTTACTTCGATGACTCAAGGGATGCTTTAGGCTTTGAAAATAGCAAAGGGCCTCAGAATACAGACATTATTTTCCTCTGAAATTGACACTTCACACTTCTGTTATATATCTGTCAGATTTGACAGCGGAAATGATTGATTGTGATTTCTAACGGTTTTGATTATTAATTCGGAAGCGTTCTACGATATATGTGAACGCTTATCGTTTCGATTTCCAAAATCAGTTTCCATTTTTTCAGAAGAAGAACAACTGTCATTCTAAGAGTTAGACCAATCGAAAAGACAATTACAATTTTTTGCTCTCAAAATGTCTTAGTTGCATAGATGAAATTATTTTCAGTTGATCGAATTCTGGTAAGAACAATTTCATTGGTGAATTTAAGTTCAGGCTTCCTCTGACTGTCTTTCCATGACAAGGATGACAGATAATGTTATCTGACTTCTTATGTCATTTTCACACAAAACTGTAAATACTTTTGAGCACTTGCAACTCTTTTATCCAATCGCCATGATCGATGACGATAAGATCGTAATTCATTCCCCAATTTTCTAATGATTGTTTTTCCTAAATCACTCCTCTGAGATGTGAAATGTGGAAATCAATTATAGCCATCTCCATTTGCACTGCATGCACAATATACAAGAAGTACCAGAATCACTCATCTGGATAGACAGCCAGGAGCCCCGCCATTATATACCTTTACCCCAATCCCCCTTCTTGGTATTGTAAGGCATAGCATGTTCCCACCACCCGAATACACATATATGTTGAAAGGAGTGCACCTTTGAAAATCTCGGTCATTGAGCTGCGCGTGAACAACATCAACAAGTTTAAACGATGGCTGTTGACATTTCCCGTCGATCGTTTTCCCAATCGCTCTCTGTTAAGCCGACTACACATTTTGCAATTTAGCAATTTAGCCACAGTCACTTGGCAGAAATGTAGCCCCATTTAGCCAGCACTAAATACGCTATCAGGGATCAATTAATTATCGACTCCGAGCGCTGAGCTGCCGTTGGATTGAGATGTGTTTGCGGTTTTTTTTTTCTCATTTTTTTGTACGATGATATCTTTGCCTATAAATTGTTTGCTGAACGATTTAAAGCTGCAACAGCATTGTCCCCTTGTAATTGCACAATTCCCAAATCATAAAGCAATTCCAATTGCAACTTTTTTAACAGACTTTTGCTTGTAACAAGTTTCTATGGGAGAAAATGTTCACATATCATTTTTGACAAAAGACCTTTTTGTGTTTGAAAGTGTAAAAAAACCTAATTTGTGAACCACATTCCGTTGCGCCTCATTATAGAAAGGTGCGATTTCAATGAATCGGCTTGTAAATTATACACAAAGTACACTTTGTGTGCCTTATGGACTCGAAGAAAAAAGTGTGGCTCTATAGGCAGTAGATAATGTTTCTTTCAAGTCAAACGTTTGAGTAGAGGCTGAGATTTGAATGAAGTAAATAAGCACCGGCTTTTGACATGAAAATTACACTGTCAATCGAATGAATTGGACGCTTATTGTACTTGTTCGGGCGATTAATGTTGACGTTTAGGTCTTGAATGGGTTTTTTTTTGTTTTTTTGCAAGAATTTAGGGAGAATGTAAACATGGATTTGGCGTGTGATATAAATTTAGAGTGATTTATGAAGTCGAAAATAAAAGCAACATCCAACATGACAGTTCGAAGTAGAAAGGAGGTGATTTCTAAAAACGTCAGTGAGTTTTTACTGTCAAAAATACTCAAGAACTGTACGCCATCTACTCAAAGCAGGCATTATGTTCAACAGCAAAAGGCCTCATCGAAGTCGGGTTGGACCCTCTTTAAAACGAAAAACAAATTGTTAAGATATTGTGTCGACCACGCCGATGCCTTCTCAAGACCTGTCGATAACATTTTAGCATTTTCAAAACAAAATCAAATAATCAACGACTTTTGAAGTATTAGGTTCATATACCTAATGAGAGTGCATTTTCCTGCCCAAAGGAAGACTGCATTGAATATTGCTTGGGATTTTTTTTTGGAGTAAGCTTGAACGAAACTTCGACCCTTTTTAAAACCTGCATTAAGTTGAAATAAAAAAAGCTTGACGAATGGAGCCTAGATAAAGAAGAATTTGATTATTTAATTTGACAGATCTTTCATGGACTGTGTGTTTGGAGATATTTGTTCACGATTGGGTGAGTTTCGGTAGAAAATAGTGGGCGTGTCAGTGGCTGGAAATTTTGGATACTGAGTTTTTGAAATAAAAATAAATTAGACACCAACAGGTCGTAGTGACTTACATAGTCCAACTATTACTGTGTGCGTGATAGTAGGATGGATTAAAAGAGATTTAAAATTTTCTGTAGAGTTCGAACGGCAAAAATGAGAAGCACTTTTTAAGACAAGAAATAGTTTTTGGGGATTGTTCAATTTCTCAGAAAAGGAAGTAAACAGAAAAACAATTTTGAAGCGGCTAGGAATCGAACCCACACCTTCTACATGACAGTAATGCAGTAACCATTTTGCCAAGAAGTGCCAGCCAAGTAAATGTTTACTTCTCTTCGTAAAGCACAGTGTGAGCTTTAGAAAAAAAGTGAAGGGCTAAGTAGGAGACACCAGTGTACATTGGTTTAGTAGTTTTGAAGATCAAAATGGAAGGAAGCAATATGGATAGGTGTACACGTAAAATGTTGAACATTCGTTTAGTACCTTTGTATATATGTATAACCTATAGTATTATCATTTAGCGTGATTTTGTATTGCGAACGCTAGCTTGGTGGTGGCGCAGAAATTAGCGCACGCTTTTACAGTGGAGAGTAGGATAACACACAAAACAAGTAGTAAAAAAGAGAATAATTTATTATTTAAATTTGCAAAGGCAAATCTATCAATTGCAGTCCCTAGCCTTAAGATGTCGCCACAATCTTTCGTCTTCTTGATAGTACTTTAAGTTTTATATACAAAGGCAGTACTAATCTTTCAGGATTGGGATCAAGGGTAACGTGATATTCATTGCTAGAAATGGGAAAATTACGGAGAAATTGTATTGATGAGAGATGCAACTGTCTATTTCATAGAAAACTGTTTATAAAAATATCTACGATTCAGGCGGGTATTGGTGGATGTAAATCTGCCGGCTTTAGTTCTACCTTTTATAATTTTTCGTTCAAGAGACACAAGAAAGAGAGATATATGTAGGTGCACCTGCACAGAGCCTAGAGATATGCTCAAAAAACATGCCACAAAAACCCTGTCTTTCTTCTACACGACTGGGTCGCACGAACTTGCTCCTATGTAATAGACTAGGAATTTTAAAAACGAATGTTTTTAGAGAAAACTGTTCATAAGGATAAAATTATCATAATTTTTTAAATTCTTTGAATAGTAAGAGACAAAAACAGAATGTTATGCAAGAACAAAAATTATAAGTCGTTGTAGCGGTTTCTTAATAAAATAAGGTACGTCAACTTTAGGTTTTAATTATTATTCGAATGAAAATTAAATTTCCAAAAAAAATATTGACCCATTTTTGAGATATCGAATTTTCAAAAAAAAAATGATTTTTTTTAAAGTTTTGAAATGCAATGTTTTTTAAACTTTTTAGACGCATTTCTATAAAAAAAATTTCATTAAAATCCGTTATGTCGATAGTGAGTAATTCAAAATTTGCAAAAATGGTTCTATGGTAGGTACAAGCTGAAATATCTTAATTTTAATTTTTTTTTATTAAATTAAAGATCGTAAAAATTGATTGAAAGAAAAAAAATTTTATCAAAATTCTAGGCGTACGTCGTTTTCGAGAAAAATACGATTTTTGAAAACCATTTTTTAACATTTGTATGGTGGGTACCTTTATTTTTAGGTAAAATAATTATTTTTTCTCACATCTTGTTGATTAAATTGAGAAAGTTTTATTTATCAAGTTTAAAAAAATCTAGCATGGGGTTTTTGAAATATTGAGTTTTAAAAAAAAAAATAATTTTTTTTTTTTTTTAAATCCAAAAAAAAAGTTTTGAAATTTTGAATAAGTACACAATAATTCTATTCAATTGGGGAGTTATAGCAAAAAAAAATTGATTAAAATCGGTTGTATCGTTTTCGAGAAAATCAAAAACAAAAAATGGTTCCATGGGGGGTACCCTCAATAACAATTTTTCTGAAAAAAAAACAATATCAACTTTAACTAACTGGAATTTTTTTGTATTTTTATTTTTTGAATCTGTCGAAGTTTTTGAAAAAAAAAATATTCATAAAATTTCGAAAAAAATTCGTATGGCAGGTACCGTATTTTTGGTCTTAAAAAAAAAACATGTGGGGGGAAAAAATTAAAAATGATATCTACCAAGTTTAAAGAAAATCGGCCGAGGCGTTTAGGCTGTAGTCGGACAGACAGACACACAGAATTGCGAGACCTACTTTTTTAGTCTTCGCTATCATTGTAATGACATCTTTGATCAAAATCTCGAGTTCGATTTTTTTTTACGAATGCATAACTTGTCTTATAGTACCTATAAGTCGCAAGTAAAAAACAGTATAAGAATGTGCATGGAGCAGGTAAAAGCACCAAACTGTCTTGATTTATTTCCTTCCAGGTTAGCAGCTATCTTCCGTTGAAACAATTAGAAGCGTGCTCTTGGCCTACTTTAAAATAGGCGTTCAAATTGTAAGACTTCCCAATAACACTTAATTTTAGCTTTAAATTGCTCTTATTTGTTTTATTTCTTTTTTTTTAAATTTTGCACGCACGAAAAGGATTATAACTCTTCTTAAAATGTTTGAGCACAGTGAGAGAGTTTAGGACTAAGAAAGAGAAACCGATGCACTTTTGCTCTGAATGTCTGAATATTGCAATGGGAAATATTGAAATATTGAGCCGGGAAGAGCATTCCACATTCCTCGAGTGCCGCTGCAGAAAGAATCTCTCAACTGAAAAGTACGTCCGAAGTTGGGTTCAAGGGCAAACAGATATACATTTCCTGAAGCGCGAGTATTACGAATATATTATTTTGATTCAAAGATAAAAATGTGCACTCTTACCCCAAATGCTAATCATTAAATTCAACTTTCAAAAAACTCCCTTCTCCACTCCTAAGAACTTAAATTCTGATCCAAATTTTCGTTACTTTTTGTTATATTCTATATTCAGTTTAAGTAAAATGCCGAGACGTCTTAATAGATTTGAATGAGTTTATTAACTAACTTTAAATAGTTCAAGGAACAAACATATTTGTTTTAGTATAAGTATAAATGTATGTGATTTTGCATGATAACAAAAGAGAGAGATATAGTTCATATTAAATTACATAAGATATACAACATGCCCCTTTTTAAGTTAAAATATACATTCAGTTTTCTTCGGCATATAATTCAATTTGATTTTTTAATTTTTTCAATTCATATGGGCATATTTTTGATTTTATACATAACTTAAATACTAAGCTTTAATTACAATTATTTCTTCAAATTTCAAATTTATAAGAAACTTGTATAAGAAAGTTGATCACGAGATTGGAAACATTAAGATGAATTCATTTTTTTACTACTCGTTTACCGGATCTCAATGTCAATGTGTCGTTGGGTTGTTCCGATTCGATCGTTGTTTGGCTCTTACTAGTACTTAAATCATTTGTTTTATCAATTATTACATCTCTTTTATTGCGGCGATATTTATTTCCGTCCGTATCCTTTACTATTATAGATCTTGGCGTTTTCGATATCTCCACTACCTTTCCCTCTTTCCATGGCTCGTTAGGGATTTTTTTGAAGTATACTGGTACTTGATCCATTATTTCAGGACGTTCTCTAGCATGCTTGTCATATGCTAGTTTCATTTTATGTTGGTATAGTTTAGTTTGCTGTCTATAAAGTATGTCATCAGCTAGCGATTGTTTGAGTTCCATTTTGCTCAGTGGAATTCTAGTTCTCAGTTTTCGTGACATTAATAACTGTGACGGTGAATACATAATATGTTGTGTTGTTCGGAGGTTGAGGAGCCCTAGGTATGGATCCGTGTTTGTTTCATTGCATTTTGTAAGAAGCTTTTTGACTGTTTGTATAGATCTCTCAACTAATCCGTTCGATTTCGGGTAAAACGGACTGCTTGTCGTGTGGTCAAATTTCCACTCATCTGCGAATTCCTTAAATTCAGCCGAATTAAAGGGTGGGCCATTGTCTGACATGAGTTGGGATGGTATTCCATGTCGTGCAAATATTGATTTGAGATTAAGGATGATTTCACTAGCTCTGTACGATTTGAGTTTTGCAATCTCAATATATTTCGAATAGTAATCAACTAATAGGAAATACAACTCTTTTTTCCATTGAAAAAGGTCGAGACCTACCTTCTGGAATGGGAGATCTGGCAATTCATGCGGTATTAGTAATTCTTTGCTATTGTTGTTGAGATATTTAGTGCAGGTCTTACAGTTCTCGACTGATTTCTGTATGTCTGCATTCATGCCCGGCCAAAATACTAAACCTCTGGCTCGGCGTTTACTTTTTTCGATTCCAGGGTGACCGTCATGAATGTATTTCAGAATCATTTCGATAAGTGATGATGGAATCATCAATGCTTGGCCTTTGAATATCATTTCATCGATAACTGACAATTCATTTCGATAACTCCACAACTTTTGAATTTCAGAACTTAACTTCTTTTTATTTTCGGGCCACTGACTTTGAATTAATAGTCGAACCTGCTGCATTGTTTTGTCTTGCTCTGTTTCATTTACAATTTGTTTCAGCATTGGTTGTGATATTGCAAGACTCGACTTTATCAATCCTACATGGATTTTAATTTCTCTATCCAATTGACTTTCCTCTTTGTGACATAGTGGTGCCCGAGACAACATGTCTGCTACTAACAATTTTCTTCCAGGCTTATATACAACTTCCAGATCATAGAATTGTAGTCGGAGCATCATCCTTTGTAACCTAGCCGGTACATGAGCTAGTGCTTTTTTGAACAGTGGAATCAGTGGTTTGTGGTCGGTTTCAACCACTGTCGTTTGTCCATATATAAACTGATGATATTTTTCGCAGCTAAAGAGAATAGCATAAAGTTCCTTCTCTATCTGCGCATAGTTTCTCTGACAATCTGTTAGAGTTTTAGATGCGAAGGCTAAAGGGCGATTATCTTGCAAAATGCATCCACCCACTGCAAATTGTGAGGCATCGGCTGAAATAACAATTGGCTTAGTCGTGTCAAAATAAGCCAGGACAGGTGGTTCTGTGACCAAAGACTTGAGTTTAGCGAAGACTTTTTCCAAGGATTCATTCCATTGAAAGACTGTATTTTTCTTGAGCAGTTTTCTTAAAGGCTCAGTTTCATTAGACAAGTTTTGAATGAAGGACCCAAAGTATGTTATCATTCCTAAAAATCGATGAACATCTTTCACGCAAGAAGGAGACGGCATGTTCAAAATTGCTTCGACCTTTTGCGGATCTGTATGAATACCAAGTTCATTGAAGACATGACCGAAATATTTAACTTCTGTCAAACCAAATCTACATTTGTCTTCATTAAGCTTAAGGCCGACTTTATGCATTCGTTCGAGCACTCTCATTAGTTTAGCATTATGTTCTTCAATACTCTTGCCATAGACAAGTATATCGTCAATATAAACAATGACATCCATACTAATAAACATTTCCGTCATGACACGGTGAAAAATTTCTTGGGCTACCTTCACTCCGTACGGCATTCTAAGAAATCTATACCTTCCAAACGGTGTGTTAAAGGTGCACAGTTCAGAGCTTTTATTATTCAGCTTTAACATCCAATACGCTTTACTAGCATCCAAGGTTGTGTAATATTTTGAACCAGATAATTTTGACTTGATGTATTCAATAGATGGAATGGGATAGTGCTCCCGCTGAAGAGCTTTATTGAGGTTTCGCGGATCTAAGCAAAGCCTTAGTGAGCCATCTCCCTTTTCCACCAAAACTATTGAACTGACCCATGACGTTGGGCTATTGACTCTAGCAATGACTTCGTTTTGTTCCATTCTATCTAACTCCTTTCTAAGCTTCTCATGTAATTGAAATGGAATTTTTCTCGGTGCATCAATAACGGGAGTCACATTCGCGTCAACTTTTAAATCAAATTCTCCTTCCAGGCAACCTAACCCTTTGAACAAGTTATTAAATTTTTTAGGGATGCTTTTGATGATGTGACTAGATTCATCTTTAAATTTATTGACAGTACCTACATTCCGATGCACCAATCCTAATCTGACGCAATCAAACTTTCCAAGCACTGTTGCGACATTTTCTTTTACGATCAGAAAATCTATATTTGAGCTATTCGCCTCGTTCAAGAAGGCGTTGACAGAACATTGACCCAAAACATTGACAGTTGACCCTCCGAATGCTCTTAAGTTTCCAAGGCATTTGTCAAGCATAATTTGTTTGTTACAATTGATCGAATTAAATGTACATAAAGACATGACATTTGCTTCTGCACCCGTGTCTAACTCTACCTTTATTCGCTTATCATTAATTTGAATAAACTCTGTAAAATTTGTGTTAGTTTCACTACTATCTTCATTAGGCTTAGATAATTGATATAAATTAAGTATACCTATAAAAAAATCAATATCTTCATTTACATCATTATTATCATCTGATTTGTTATTTATATTTAGAGATTGGACTTTATTAGACTTACAATACTTAGCGAAGTGATTTAAACCTTTACATATATGACATCGTTGACCAAGGGCTGGACATTTGGTGCGGTGGTACCAGTTTCCACATCGTTCACATCTCTTGCCTGGCTCTTTTTCTTTGACGTTGGATTTGCTTTTGTTGCTGTGGTAACTGTTGCTCTTTCCGCTATTCACCTGCTTGTACTGTTGTTGCTTGTTGATACTTTTGGATGCTTGTGGCCTTGGACTGCTGTTGCTGTGTTTTTGTAAGAAGTTTATGTTGCTTTCAGAATGGACTGTGATTGTGGACATCTCTTGTGACTGGGACTGACTAAGAATATACGATTTCGCACGTTTTTCTGCTGTTTCGAGAGTGAGATCATCTATATCGAGCAACAGACGTCTCAACTTGTCATCATTTAGACCAATTATGAAAACATCTCGGACCATGCTATTTTGGAGATTGTCGTAGTCGCACGCTAGAACAAGTTCCTTTAAATGAGTAAGAAACTGATCTATTGTTTCGGCTGACTTTTGCCTCGCAGACAAAAACTTATAGCGCTCAAATACTATATTTGTTCTTGGATCACAATGACTTCCAAACTTCTTAACTACTTCGTCGAAATTAAGATTTTTGGGAAATGTATTATATATACGTAGACCATCATCTCCGATGTACGAAAGAATAGCGGTGACCTTCCGTGCATCTTCTTTTATACCCACCAGATCCAGAAAAATTTCCAACTTTTGTATCCAGAACTTCCAAGCACCACTCAAGTTTGGTTGATTGAAATTCATTTCTTTCGGTGGTTTTGCACCAAAAGAAAACTCCATTTTGTGATGTGTCGTTTGGCAATTCGATGAATTTGCAATTGTTCTCGGCGGCGGCGGTGGTGGTGATAACGGCGGCGATGAAGGGCTTTGTTCTTGATCTACTGAATACTCCAGACTTTCGTCTTCAATTATTTGGACACTGGAATCAAATGATATCCCAGAATCAGCTACAGATTTTCCTTTTTGATCCAGCTTTACTACTCAATGAACATGTGGTTTTTTGACAAATTTTTTTTTTTTTTTTTTTTTTGGTTATCGAGGTCGACTTGACTTTGCTGCTTGACAGTTTGTCTTTTTACTTTTATTTTTTTATTTTTATACTTTGACTTTGACTTTTCTTTTTTTGTATGGATTATAATTTCAGATTAACACCTGACACCATGTTATATTCTATATTCAGTTTAAGTAAAATGCCGAGACGTCTTAATAGATTTGAATGAGTTTATTAACTAACTTTAAATAGTTCAAGGAACAAACATATTTGTTTTAGTATAAGTATAAATGTATGTGATTTTGCATGATAACAAAAGAGAGAGATATAGTTCATATTAAATTACATAAGATATACAACACTTTTAAGCAAGTTCTTTACAGACTTTAAAACAAACTCTGCACACTACAGCTTTGTCGGATTTTGTTTTTGAAGTTTTTACCATTTATTTGTCAAATTTTCCAGGTTTAAAATGTTTCAGTTGTTAGAATCGTTCTCCAGCATTAAAAGTTTCATAAACGAAAACAAAAAATGGCCGCCATATCTACCTCTACACAGATGCATCAAAATGAAATATCAATTAATGCAAAGCTTATTCCTACATTTTGTTACATGACCGTTATCCAGTCTTACATCTTCAATGGGTACTTCAACTACTAACTACTTTTTAAATTCTCCAACAAACATGGACGAAAGGTCGTCAACTCGTACGGAACGGAAGAATACAGTTTTTATGTTTTGTCCGGATATTGTTTATGTTCTCTTCACAAACAAAAAAAAAGTGAATAATGAAACAAAAGGAGGGTGCGCTTAAGCCATTCGAGTCGAACCCAACATCTATTATGCATGCACCTCTTCTCAGAACTTGTACGTTGAATCTTCATAAATATTTTCCAACTCTCTTCTATTGGTGAATAGTTCATAATTCTAATGGATAAAAGAGCTCTATATAGTTATATAGAGGTAGGGTAGACTTTTGGCCTGAATTTCATGCTTCGAACGCAACTAGGACACGACAAGAACGAAGACGACAACGCAATCGACCCAGAGAGCTCTTATGTTATGTTTTGATATATTTTTTTTTCTTCTTTGGTTAGTCCGCTCGCTCTTTTGTTTCGCTTAGCTTTAAATGCACTTGGCCGATAGCAAAGATCGTGTTACCAATAAATTCACGTAATGGGCTCTGATTCTTAGAGATGTGTCGTATACAAACCGGACAGTTGGGCGATTGGATGAAGATGCGGCGAAGAAGAGTGTGTGTGTGTGTGGACGTGGTATGTGGACCCGCGCAATGAGTTATTTCCATTTGAAGGACTTTTTACGAGAACGTCTGTCCTCGCTTAAAACAAACATCAACACAATTCATGCATACAGAAAAAAAAAAATTAAAAATACGGAAAGGAGTACCCCGGGGAGGGCAGATGGCGCTGAGTGACAAATTCGTTTTGTAATACTATGCCACACCATTCTCATATATCAAGATGATGCTACATTTAACCTGTGTTGTTGTTGCTGTTTTGGGAGTTGGTAAGAGCACCCAAGAAGCCCAAAGCCAGAAGATGCACTTCTTCGCCATCTAACACTTCAGGAATATCAATTTATCTAGGCCATAAGTTGTAGTATCTGTATGTTACGTTATATTGTCACAGTGCGTTGGCTTGGCATCAGTTAGACCAGAAGTTCGCGCCAGAGGAGAAGGCGATCGCAAATCGAGGAGATATGCAATAGGTTGACCTAGTTGACTGTCAACAAACATGGAGTTCCATTTCACTGTTTTTTAACGCACAAGCGGCGGCGGTGGTGGCGATGGCAGCGACTGCAATAATCGTTGTTGATAACACATACACACACACACATACCCAAACGCCCGCAGCCGGCCGTTCGTCCGTTCGGGCCATTTGGCTGGACATCCAAAGAGATATTGGTTGGTAAATTAATTTTGTTAGGCGGAGTCTTTGCCGTATACTCGTAGTTATGGGTTGTTGGCAACGAAGGAACAGAAGGGTAACCGGTCAAAAGCCTAGTTTTTGCGGCCGGGCACGCGTGTTGTGTCTCCTCTCAATGGAAGGAAGATTGCTGAATTAATTGCATGAGATTTCATGGCAGGTTGCGGACATAATGTGTAATTTAAGTGGCGGCTAAGCGATTAGGGAGAGAAATTTATAGCTCTCTATAGCAAAAGGATATTATGCATGTATGTTCATATACAGGGTGATTGGCATAAGGTGTGACAAAAAGCTAGGGCGTGTAGGTTGGACTTAGACAAGAAAAAAATCGTATGGGAGGGGGGGGTCTATTTCCCCCCGTTTAGGCGGGAGGGGCAATTTAAGAAAAAAATCACTTAAAACAGAAAAAAAATTATTAGAAAATAACGGTGATACCTACAGAGTAATGCTATGGCATTTTGAAAAGCCAGAAATACATTCTTTAATTTTGTTTTTAAATAAAGTTGTTCGAGTGAATAGTTTTTGAAAAATTAATTTTCAAAATCAAAATTTTGGAAAAAAAAATGAAAATTTTTTTTTCAAATAGTTTTTGTTCAAAATTTCACGTAATTAAGTATTATTTTTTTATTCAATATTCAATGCTCTTATTAATTTTTGATCAAACACAAAAAACCGGATTTCAAAATGTTTTGTAGTTTTTGAGAAAATCAAAAATAACAAAAACTACTTTTGTTCTAAGAAAAGCCTTTTATTTTAGTTTTTACGTTTTTGGGTTCTTAGGTGAATTTACGATTGAAAGGATTTACTTTCTTTTTACTATTTTTTTAATTATCGGTCTTATAAGCATACAATAATGTGACAAAGTACTGGATTAACCATATTTCACACATTTTTTCATTGAAAACACCTGCGTGAGAGCATTGGATTAATATTGACCTGCGAATGTTTTTTAAATAATGCAACGTTACACGCCCTAACTAGTGACAGAAAAATGCAATTGCAAAATAAGAACAAAAATGTTCCTGAATCTTGAAATCAATTAAAATACGAAATACATGCATATTTAGATAAAATACATAATTGCTGTTTATTTAAATTTTTAACTAAAGCTTATTACAAACAATTTTCGATATGATCCCCATTTTGCAGAAGGCAAAGATTATAGCGCCTTCTTATTGCTGCACATAAATTTATACTTGATAAATTTTCCTGTAATTTGACTCCAGCCACTTCAATCCGTTATTTCAGTTGTTCCAAAGATTCTATTTCCACTTCGTACACATAGTTCTTCATGAATCCTCAAGCATAAAAATCTAACGGAGTTAAATCTGGCGATCTAGGCGGCCATTCTATTGGACCTCCTCTTCCAATCCAATGGTCACTAAAATGTTCATCAAGCCAGTTCCTTACAGTGCGGCTGTAGTGTGCTGGAGCTCCATCTTGCTGGTAGATTAAATTGTCTGCTATGGCCAAGGGAACGCTGTCATTCAAATCGAGCAGAAGGTCTCGTAGTAGCTACGAAATGGGGATCATATCGAAAATTTTTTTGTAATAAGCTTTAGTTAAAAAATTGTTAAAAATTTAAATAAACAGTAATTACGTATTTTATCTAAATATGCATGTATTTCTTATTTTAATTGATTTCAAGATTCAGGAACATTTTTGTTCTTATTTTGCAATTGCATTTTTCTGTCACTAGTTAGGGCGTGTAACGTTGCATTATTTAAAAAACATTCGCAGGTCAATTTTAAACCAATGCTCTCACGCAGGTGTTTTCAATGAAAAAATGTGTGAAATATGGTTAATCCAGTACTTTGTCACATTATTGTATGTTTATAAGACGATAATTAAAAAAATAGTAAAAAGAAAGTTAATCCTTTCAATCGTAAATTCACCTAAGAATCCAAAAACGTATAAAAACTAAAATAAAAGGCTTTTCTTAGAACAAAAGTAGTTTTTGTTATTTTTGATTTTCTCAAAAACTACAAAACATTTTGACATCCGGTTTTTCGTGTTTGATTAAAAATTAATAAGAGCATTGATTATTGAATAAAAAAATAATACTTAATTACGTAAAATTTTTAAAAAAAATTGTTTAAAAAAAAATTTTTCATTTTTTTTTTTTAAATTTTGATTTTGAAAATTAATTTTTAAAAAACTATTCACTCGAACAACTTTATTTAAAAACAAGATTAAAGAATGTATTTCTGGCTTTTCAAAATGCTATAGCATTACTTTGTAGGTATCACCGTTATTTTCTAATAATTTTTTTTCTGTTTTAAGTGATTTTTTTCTTAAATTGCGCCTCCCGCCTAAACGGGGGGAAATAGACCCCCCCCTCCCATACGATTTTTTTCTTGTCTAAGTCCAACCTACACGCCCTAGCTTTTTATCACACCTTATGCCAATCACCCTGTATATTGCAATTCCGTGTAACCTGTCGATTTGAAATATAGGATGTGTTTGAATGCCAAAAACCGTTAGAAAATGTGTCAATTTCGTTTTGTAGAGCTTTGTACTAGATTAAGGTACGAGCACATATAATGTTAGATACTTTCGAATTTTGGAATGCGTGTTGCTCTTATGTGGGTGACTTCACACGTACGGAATAGTTTTTGTCATGCAAAAATAATGAAGACACAACAGCTAGACGGATCTTGTGACTAACAACTCTGAAACATTACTGTGTGCGAGTTGTCAGGAGGATGTCAGAGCCCTACAATTTTCTGCCGAGTCCGAATGGCTAAGACGAGAAGCACTACTCTTTGGGGATTAGTCACTTCTTGAGGTACGAGTAGTACCCCTTATAAATAACTTTTTTTGTTTTTAGGTGGAATCGCATGGGAATCGAACGCAGACCTCCGGCATGATAGCTTAACGCACTTATGTACCATTATCATATCACCCAGTTGATAGAAACATAATCTTCCATGAACTTATTTCCTAGTCTTCTGTTTTGTTTCTAATTCTTACTGGGCCGCAATTGGTCTTGACGTTTGAATCGATAAGTGCCAGTTATATAAATCTGACCGCAGATCAACCACAGTTTGAGCTCGGTTTATTGTGAGAGAGAATGTATGATTGGGACGAAATTTCCCATAATAGCCATACACAAATTGAATCTCAGTTAAGCCACCGAAATCGTTTAGTTTTTCTCTTTATTAAGAGCGCACTAAAGGGGTTTTGATTACTCTTAAAATTATTTAACACAGTGCAAGCGTAGGGAAGGATTAAAGAGGAGATTAAATAAATTCGGTGTTTAGTTAGAAAATTTGTTGAAATAAATATCAGAGTAAACATCGTTAAAAAAATCAGTATACTCTACGAACACAGCCGTGGAAATATATGAAAATATCAATCGTACCAAGATCTAAGAATAAAACCATTTGACACTCCAATAAACTTCAAAAACCCATCTACAGTGGGACTTTTCTTCTGGATTTTTTATTGGCAGTATACTGTCACTGCATTATGTTGTATTTGTTATTCGTAAACAATTCTAATTTACAGTGAACATTTTAACAACAATGAATAATTAAAGAAAGCTTTTGTTAAACCTCATTGAATGTACTTATACCGTGCTGTAATTAGCACTGTCAAAATTCGCCGAAACTAAATGACACGGACGCTAAACTGTGCACACCAATACCGACTGCCAGAATTTCAAAATATATCAATTTACAGTTCACAATCGCAATCTTTTGAAGAAGAAAGAAAGAAAGAAAGATTCAAAATTAATTTTGAAAGGGAAGAATAGTTCTTTTCGGTTCAATGAGGTGATGTATCCAAACTCATGACTACAAAACCCGTCAGAAGAATTGATACAAGGTATTATTTTGTTTCTGTCGCAGAAATTTCTTAGATGTGTCCTAAAAAGAGTTTTTCCCGAAAAGTTGCTTAGTTTAAAGATATGGACCATATCTTCATTTCAATTGGCGAAGCCATTTTCGACTAAGAACTAAAAACTTTCGAATTCAGGACGTTCAATTCGTGAATCGAAATAAGGTCCGAAGCGTTTTCGATATGACGACATTTAAAAATGCCAAAAAAAATAACTTATTGTCCCTACCTTTAAAGCAGTTTTCGAGAAAATTTACATTTTCCATAAAAGTTTTAGACACATGACGAAATAATTTTTTTTTTAAATCAACCCGTTTTAAGAGTCGTCTGAATATTGCTTAACTTTAAAAATCGGATGTTTCCACTTCAAAAAATTGTTTCGTTAGTTGTAAGTTTTCAACTGGCCTTACCTAGTTTTAGAAATTCAACTTAGTAATTCTTCTAACGAACTAGAATGATCTCATTTTAGTTGGGGGCAATACACCCATTTATTAGGCATAATACAACTAATTCGTAATCTAACTTTAATATAGCCCTAAATCTAGGATTGGAGTGAATTGAAAGAATGATTAACACGGAGTTTCAGGCAGGGCGAACTGAGGTTCAAGTCGAAACAGTTAATGTTACAATTAATCCTCCGAAGCATGCTAATAAAAGGTTCGTTGAAGTCATAAGAGGTAAGGTGGGCACCTAGAAGAGACGTAAGGGTTAGAGAATTCTTTGGATCATTGTTTCACAAAGCCTAGTGCCGAAATTTATTTTAAGAATAATCTCGTCAATATCTGTCAGAAAGTCGAGCTCTTTAAAAAAATAAAACACCCAAGTCAGGAATTGACTCAGCGGTGGATGTAGGTTGATAACGGAGAAGGTAGAGATGGGGAGTAGATTGGATGCGTTTTTTAAAGCATAAGGCAGAGAAACTGTCGACATCAAGTTGTAGATGAATGGAAGAAATGGTCTTGAAAAACTTTGTATCGTCAGCGTAGAGTTAAATATGAGAATATTTGACCCTTTCAATATTGTTAAAAGTAAGAATAAAAAGGAGAGGTCCTAAGTGGCTGCCTTGTGGGACCCCAAAGCTATCCTTCTCCTCTCGCAAAGGTTGATAAAAAGAAAAACAAAAAAAATCCCCTTCGCGGCCCCGTTTCTAATGCTCCCCTCCCCATCTATGGTACAATGACAAACTCTGAGTGCAAACTTAATGTTATACCTAGTAATAAGTGGGTGCATTTGTCAAGTTTTTCGAATGACACTGAACCTGATTCAATAATTGAATATGTAGCCAATGCCACAAATATTCCAGCTCATTTAATCAAATGTTTCAAATTAATTAAAAAAGATGCAGTATTGACTGAACTACCGTTTGTTAACTTTAAATTAAGTGTTCCTGAAAATAAATTGAGTGAAGTTTTGCTTCCCTCAATATGGCCTGCATTTGTTCGCGTAAAGTTATTTGTTCCTTCTCCAAAAAACCAAACTCACATAAAAGCAAAAACAACAACTTAAAATCAATTACAGCTGAAAACAATAACAATAATCTTATAAACACTCAACTTAACTCTGCCCATGCCCAACATACATATCTACCTGTGTCTCCTCTTCCATCAAAAAACTCACAATTTTTAATATTCTACCACAATGTTGGTGGACTACGTACGAAAATGAATGATATTCTTCTCTTCTCATCTTCTCAACAATTTGATATAATTGCTCTCACTGAAACGTGGCTCTCTGAGAACCATTTCAGTTCGGAAATGTTTGACAACCAGCTGTTTAATGTTTATCGTAATGATCGCTGTTTGCTCACAACTGGACAGACTCGAGGGGGTGGTGTGTTGGTTGCAGTGAGTTCGTCTATCAACAGTATGCAGTTAGAGTTGCCGTCTTCTTCTAATTCCACATTTAATATTGATCAATTAATTATTCGTTTTTGTGTTAATAATAATCATGATGTTTTTCTTATTATTAGTTATATACCACCGAAGAGTTCTTTTGAAGTATATAAAACGCATATAGATAATTGTTCATTTATTTTAAATAATTTAAAAGATAATCAGCATATTATAATCTTAGGTGATTTTAATTTACCTGCTGTAAATTGGGTCTTTGATCCGGATGATAAATATTTAATACCATTTAATGTTACTAGTGATTGCGAGAGTGTGGTTGTTGATACTCTAGCTGAATTTGGGCTCAAACAAATCAATTGTTTTCGTAATAAACTTAATCGTTATCTTGATTTAGTTTTCACTGATAATGAGTTCGGTGTGAGTATTGACAGCCCTACTCCACCTCCTTTACCTAACTCCGAAAATCATCTTGTACTTTGCATATCATTTGAATTTTTAGAATATATAAAGCAAACTTCTGAAACTACGTCTTTTCTTAATTATGATAAATGTAACTTTCTTAATGTCTCAAATTTTTTGAATAGGGTTGATTGGTTCTCTATGTTTGAAAATGTTGACGTGGAGGAATCGTTTACTCTTTTAACGAATCTGCTGGGTGAGGCAATCGATTTGTATACTCCTAAATATTTGAAGAAATCTCAATCTAAGCCCTGCTGGTTCAATAAAAAGCTTATTAATTTGAATAATCGAAAAAATAAAGCTTTCAAACTTTATCGTGATTCTAGGGATGATAATAGTCTATACATGAACTATCTTCGGTGCAATCGTGAATTCAATTTTCTCAATAAATTCTTATACAACCAATATATTTTAAGTATTGAATCCAAAGTAAAACGAAATAGTAAATGTTTCTTTAAGTTTATAAATGACAAAAAAAGTTCCACCGGAATTCCGAATTCTATACGTTATAATGGTCAAATATCTAGTGATCCGTCTACAATCTGCAATTTTTTTGCTGACTTTTTTCAATCCATCTTTAAACCTTCTTATAATCAAACGTGGCCTTGTTTGATGTCTTCATCTCAATTGATTAATATAAACCAATTATCAGTTGATAAAGAAGATATTATCTGTGAACTTTTAAAATTACATGAAGATAAACACTCTGGGTATGATGGAATTGCCCCTATTGTTTTAAAAAAATGCTCTCTTTCCTTAGCAATCCCCCTTGAAATCATTTTCAACCGTTCTCTCTGTGAAGGTTGCTTTTTAAAACAATGGAAGAGTTCCTTTATTTATCCCGTTTTTAAATCAGGATCCAAAAATGATGTAACCAACTATCGTCCGATTTGCAAAATATCTGTGATCCCTAAGCTATTCGAAAAAATTATTTATAAAAAAATACTTTTTTCTGTGAAAGAAATAATCTCGCCTTTGCAGCATGGTTTTATCAGTGGAAGATCAACTACAACTAATCTTACAATTTTTAGTAATTATGTACTCAAAGCTCTAGAACAAGGAAACCAATGTGACGTGGTGTATACCGATTTCGCGAAAGCGTTCGACAGAGTTGATCACTCAATATTGATTTCCAAATTGCATAACATCGGTTTTCATTCCAATTTATTGACATGGTTTAAATCTTACCTTACTGGCAGAATTCAATATGTTCGTATTAATAATGTTACTTCCAACCCTGTTTTTGTTACTTCCGGTGTCCCACAGGGAAGTCATTTGGGTCCTCTCCTCTTTCTCTTGTTTATCAATGATATTCCCAGTTGTCTAAAAAATTGTTCTTGTTTGATGTATGCTGACGACCTTAAATTATTCCTGCGCATTAATTCTATTTCCGATTGTATAAAGCTGCAGAATGATCTTAACAATCTTTCCGTTTGGTGTTCTAACAACGATCTTCATTTAAATGTTTCTAAATGTCATAGTATGTTATTCTGTCGCGGCACCTCTCCAATTATGTTTTCTTACAGTTTACATGGGTCAACCTTAACACAAGTCACTGAGAAAAAAGATTTGGGTGTAATCTTTGATTTAAAATTCGAATTCGCTAATCACATTGACTATATTATTTCTAAGGCCAGTTCTATGCTTGGATTTATTTCCAGGAACGCTAAAGACTTCTCTGATCCATATACTCTTAGAGCCTTATATTTTTCATATGTTCGCTCAATTTTAGAATACTGCTCATCTACCTGGAATCCTATGTATATAACTTATTCGGCGAGAATTGAACGAATTCAGAAACGCTTTACTAGAATTGCAATTCGGATATTGCGTTGGAACACGGATATGCCTTCATATAACACCAGGTGTTTGTTGTTGGGTATTCAATCCCTAGAATCACGACGTATTTATTTCGATGTAATGCTTGTCAGAGATTTAATAAATTATAAAATCAATTGCCCTCACTTGCTTTCGTTGATTGGCTTTCATGTTCCTTGTCGTGAATTACGTAATAATCGTTTATTTTGTGTACCCTTTCATAGGGTCAATTATGGAATCAATGAACCCTTAACTCGCTGTTTAAGACAAGCTAATTCTGTTTGTAATGCTATTGATTTTAGTTTATATTTAAGTAGGGACTGTTTTAAAAAAAAATTGTTATTAATAATAAACTTCGGTGGTTAATGTTAATTGTACATTCTATTTTTTGTTTTGTTTTATTTATTATTATTTATATAAATTTATTATTGTTCTAAGTAGTCTTTAAGAGCTGTGTCTCTGCTTGATGAATAAATAAATAAATAAATAAATAAGAAACCATTAGAAAAAGTTGATCTGAATCGATCTTTGTAGTAATGGTTTATCAGGTAAGAATAAATCCATCTTAGGAAGATAGGTTTAAGCCCAAGGGTGGACAATTTGAATAGAATAAGCTTATGTGAAAATTTGTCTAAGGGCTCACTGAAATGGTTGAGATGACGTCGACTCCATTTCCGCTGAAAGGCTAAAGAATACGAATTCAACGAGGTTAATCGTTGTGGACCTACCTGAGAGACCTACAACGAGAAAACTCAAAATTTAGTACAAAATGCTTTCAAAGATTTTGGGAATAAGTGAAAGCTTAGCAATTGGAAGATAGTTTGTAACCTCACACTTTTGGCTCTTTTTATGTATTGGGGTTATGAAAGATGGTCTCCCATAACTGAGGATATTTTTTCTTGAGATAGGAATAAACTGAAGATTTTCGAAATTGGAAGGGAGTTTTGAAGATCATTTTTTTATAAATATGGAGGGAATACTATCTGGGCCGGGAATATGCCCATCATTGAGTTGATTCAGCTTATTTTCGACTAGAAATAGGTCAATAGTATGAGACAGAAATGGAGCGAGGTAAAATATTAGAAAGATTTTTAATGGGAAAATAAGAACTTAATTTTAATTTTTTATTTAATTTTGTGTACAAAATTTTTTTTTTGATGTAAAATAATCCTCAAACTTTCCAAAAAGTGATTTTTTTTAAACTTTAACACGAATTTTTGGGGAGGAAACACAATTTTGGAAATATTTAAAATACATTTGAAAAGATCAATACTTTCAGATTCCATAATTACTGTTTTGAAAACAGAACTATTTCGTTTATAACCAAGCTGGAAAAGTTACGAAAACGGTTATTTGTCACTTAAAGATAGTTAGGATATCTCTTTGTTTTCAAGAGATTAAAAATTAGCCTAAAATCGCACACCTATGTACCTATTATGAAGAAACAATTTTTCTAATCTTTATTTATATAAATCACATTTTCCCCACAATATATTCCTCAACCTGTTTAAAAACTCTTCAAATGATTAATTATATCAATGGTTAACTTTTGAAGAATGAAAATACTTAATTTTCAATCAAGACCACCACAATTATGACGCAAGGTTCATTAATTATTTAGCCCCAACAAAAGAAAGCATCAACAAAACGAAAAACCTCAGATGTCAACGAAATGCCCCGAAGCAATAACAAAACGCAAAAAAAAATCATTCTCCTTCTTCGTAAAACTTCAAAAAACCTACAAAAGATATAATTTTCAAAAGCTGTGCCATTTCAATATTCATCGGACCAAAGCGTAAATCTTCGTTTACCTAGAAACCCACACTCAAGCTGCACATTCTATTTCCTCGATTATCAAAAAAAAAAAAAAGTACAAGAATAACAAAAACTCATCGAGAAAGAACACATCACAATCACACATAAGCCATTAGGTATAGAACCTGAAACCCCACGAAGTCAGAGAAAAAAAAGACAAAACAAAAATCCAAACAACAATCAACCTAACAAAAGTGATTCATACTCTCCAGGTTCCATATAGTAACTATCAACGAAAACCAAATACGTATGGGAATCATCACCATTACCACGCAAAAGCTTTAGATTTAGAAGATCATCGTAGAGAAAAAGAAACAAAAAGGCGAGAAAACCACGGAACCTTGGGATCTTCCTATACCTACGAACGAACACACAGAATCTATCATAACGTAGAGAGTGGTAGTTCGCGTATACCTAGTTTTATGGGGCACCTTGTGGTCAGAGATACAATGGCCAAAAGGTGCCCAGCACACTATCATCACCAACAGAGAATCAAGCACCGTCTTCGTTATGTCTTTCGAACAAAAGAAGATGCTTCAAAACAGAAGATGAAGGAGGAGTATTAAACCGGCACAGTAGCCACGGTGTACACCCTTGCTGACACGATTGACTGATTACCTACTGTGCGCGCGCAAGCTTCGCTCTAAGATTCCTCTTCGCCTTCATATAAATTATACAGAAAAAAAAATTGAATACGGTGGCAAAGGTGCAGACCTCTTGCGAGCGTGTTGTATCTTTGGCTTGGCAAAATGTTATAATCTGGTCACTTTTACAGACACGAGAGGTCGCCGGGTGAATGCCCAAATGGGAATGCCAATGTCCAGGCAATACCGTTTCTCCTTGCCACAAGATTTATGGCAACTTCAATTTTATTATTAATGAAATGGACATACGTTTTTAAAAAATGAAAAGAAAGAAAAATCGCACTTACCCTCACATCCATCTTCCTCGAGTCCGAAAAATTCGTCAGCACACTCGTCGCACTTTAATCCTGTTACACCAATTTTACAGTTACACTGTCCACTAAACGGATCACAGAAATCATTATGAGATCCATTTAAGTCACATTCACACGGTGGACACATAAGATCCACATCAGCAAATCCAATTTCACATTCATCGCATTTTTGTCCGCCGAAACGAGGCTTGCACAGACACTGACCATTGACACTAT
Organism: Chrysotoxum bicinctum; assembly: GCA_911387755.1. Classification (NCBI taxonomy): domain Eukaryota; kingdom Metazoa; phylum Arthropoda; class Insecta; order Diptera; family Syrphidae; genus Chrysotoxum; species Chrysotoxum bicinctum. The sequence goes on along the minus strand of OU426988.1, from coordinate 9,480,999 downwards.
CGCAGACATCTGAATCCGATCCTTCGGCATAGCAATCGCATGATTCACATCCGACAGCTGGATCGCCCCAATAACCCATTTTACAGCGTTCACAGTGCCAGCCTTCGGTGTTGCCACTTTGCGTAAGAGAAAAAGTAGAAGGAACCTAAAGAAACTTGTGGAATGGGTTTTGTATAATAACTCACCTGCAGGTTATACACTTCCCAGTGAAAATGTCACATGGACCACCATCACATGGACATGACAAGCACTGCGAACCAATTTCTGTTGGATTTCCATAATAGCCATCATCACACCTGGGGTTGATAAAAAGACATTTAGTCAAAATTCATTTCGAATGTCTTACCATAATTTACATCTCGCAATGATCTCCTGTGTAACCACTTGGACACTGAGTGCACACGTACTCCGAATCATCGAAATGGTTTAGGTCCAGACTTAGCTTCTTCAATTGACAACTTGGCGAGAAATTGTTACTATCGACCGCCAAGGGACAGGCACATCGGTTGCAGTCATTCGGAGTTCCATGCATTGGATTTCCATAGAAACCAACCTTACAACGTTCGCACCTAAGGAAAATGTGTGGAACATAAGTATTGTGGAACATGAGCATATACACAAACCATGTTAAATATTTGTTGGTTTGAAAAAAGAAACTCACCTCTCGCCGAATGTGTTGTGCATGCATTCACCACAACTACCAATTTGAAGGTCACACGAATTGGAATGACCATTGCACGGACATGGAATGCATTTACTGGATGAGTTGCCACCTTCATCCACGCGAATGTACCCGAATTCACAATTTTCACACGAGAAGCCAGTGTATCCCGGTGGACAGATACATTCTTCGATAAGATTTGTCGATTTGGCACCCAATTCTGTGCCGCCAGTGTAAATTGTGGCTCTTTCCAAAATAGTTTCCACTTGGTCTGTGTGAAAGAATCCACGTATGAGAACAGATTCCACATCGACCAAAACGGACATAAATTCATTCCGCGTCACTGCCATCCCACGATAATGACCTGGAACATTCTGTAGATGATACCAGCCGTCTTCTTTGAGTATCACATCCATGACTACCGAATCCGAGGTGTATTGCCTATCTTCAAAGGCTATTTTCAGCCCATTTCTCCCGAAGAGAATGACATTGGGACAAGATGTAGGATGGCCGCTGGTGTCGCCTCGAATGAACACCCACGACACATGCAGAGATATCCTTGAACCATACGAAGTAAGCTTGTTGCCGGTGTATCCAACTGGAGCCATCCAATAGAGAGTATCCACATCTCTCATATCGTACATTCCATAGACCAAATTCCCAGTTTCCACATCGATGTTGGGATAGAAGACTTGACTAAGTGAAATATCTGTAATTTTCCAGTCATTGAGTGTCTCGAACGACAATGTTTGCACATTCGCACTGGAGCAGGAGAAACCAACTCCCGAGCAGTAGCACTTCATACATCCATGTGGATTCTCTCCCGACAAGCCGAAATATCCAAGTTTACACTGATTGCAGGTATCACCTTCGACGTTCATTTTGCAAAGGCAACGGTCTTCACATTCAGCTCCAGGGAGTGAGCCTCTTGAATCACATGAGCATCGCGTGCAGTTCTCTCCATGATAGCCAGGTGCACAGTCGGCGCAGAAGTCCCCCTGGAAGCCGTCTTTACAGATGCAACCTCCTCCAATTGCATGACATCCAATTGATCCCAATTCATGACATTGACACTCTTCACAAGGAGTCTCTAGAGGCACATCTTTTGGACGAAAGTGTCCAGCCCGACAAAACTCACATTCATTCCCAGCTGTATTATTGCGGCAATCCTGACAGACTCCTCGTCCCAAGAACTCATCATACTCACATATCGTCGCATGGCCATTGCACTGACAGATTTCGCACGAGTTCTCTTTCCGGGCAGTTCCGTTTCTGAAAGGCTTATCTTGAAAAAGTGGACAACACGATCCACAATCTGATCCACAGGTGTTGTGCAGGCAGGCACATTCAAACGAGGTCTCTTTGGGTTCCTCGCCCGACGATACCTCAATGGTCTTGTCAGCATGACCATGACAACTCAGACGGGCGCTCAATCGAATCTGCTTCAACGAGTAGAAGCTCCTCTTTTCCAGTGACGGAGCATCCAACAACCAATCCACACTATTATCGAGATTTGCTGTGGAATGCATTCCCTGAAATCGTATTCGAATATATCGCGCGGCTATGAAATCCATCAGCTCCGCCGACTGTTCCATAGCTCCGGGACGGTTTTTCAACAACGAAATATGCAGCTCCCCATTTTCCAGAGGCAGCGCCTTCGAGAATTGCGTCGTGCAGATGACTTCGGTGTCATTGGCAAAGACGTATTTGCCATTTTGTCCAGCAACCCCATAGCGCCGGCGACAGTCGGCATCGCTCAGTCCAAAATACTGCCACGGCTGGTAGTTGATGTCATCCAAAGATTTCTCCAGAATCCACGACGCCGGTCGAGGGGAATTGGCCGATTTCAACATAACAAAGAACACCTCATAGACCTGCGAATAAAGAGTGAAAAAGAGCAAACCGGAAACGGAGATTAATGAGGTCACACAGGCACAGACATCAAATGAAAACGAAGAGGCTCTTCGAATAGCATACAAAAGGGAAGGATTCTGTTGGGCTTCTGTTGTTAATTCATACAAGGATGCCTGTACAAACCAACTGCGCAGCTCAGTGCACAACACACAATCTGCGTGGACTTGTTAATTGGCTTTTTCTCAAGGTATAGAGGTTATTTTGTTGGATGTGGATTTTGGATTTGAATGCGTAGGTAGTTCGCTATTCTTCTTCTTCCAACTACCCATCCCTTTGTCCAATTGACAAGAGGATCGACATGTTTACACAATCAACGTTTTATTGGCGGGAAAAGGGAACCATCTTTTTGTTGTTGCTTTGTAATGGTTAATTCTCAGACGTGACTGATGAATGAAAAGCAAACAATCGTGTTTGGGTTATCGCCAGGCTACGATTGTGCTCGAAGAGCTGCGATATGATTTAACCTTGATTAAGTGTGAGAGATCGATTTGTTTGGAAAAGCAATACAATCAGCTCAACTGTCAATAAAATTAAATAAATCGGAATTGCAAGGGTTGAAGGGCAAGAATTTGTAAGCAACAAGTTGCTATATGCATTGGAATTTGGGGCAGTTTATGGCAATTTTCATGTGAATGTTTTTAATGTCATTCGAATGACTAAAGGTTGTTTTTTGTTTTGATTGATTTAAATGTCAATTCAAAATCTCGATTGTTGGTTTAGGTATTGTTTAGTTTTTATGGGGGCATGACGTGCGATCGTGTAGTAAATGATTTAAGGTAAGGCTTCAATGAATTTGTAAAGTGCGAGTTAGTCACACTTGCTAAACGTTGCACAAAGAGCTTTGTTGCTGAAAGTTCATAATGCACTTTTATCTGCTTGTAGATCAATAGGTGTATAAAATGTGACATGAGTAGGCGACTTTAAGGTCAGAAATTCCATATGTAAATTTGTTTCTGCCATCCTATCAGATCGAATTGTTTGGAAAATAAACTTAACTAAGGTTTTTTTAACCACACACTTTTATAATCATTTTGAAAACCCAGGATTTTACTTAAATCGATTGTTTATATCATTCTAAACAGTTAAGACTTAAATATGAAAATTTATTCGTTTATTACACAGGCCAGTCAAATCCCATCGATTTTCTTGCATTGAAAACAAACTAAGCGTTTCCCAAGGACTTTGAGACCCAGAATTTGAATATGATCACCGAATTTTTGTATAAAGATCTTAGAAAAAAATAATGAACAATGAAGAAGTCCCACCCTTCTTAAAAACTTTATCATTCATCGAAAGTGCAATTTAAGCCATTTTGTTGATACCATGCCCCCTAAATGGAAAATCTTAAATTTTCGATTTTTTCTTTAAATGTCCCCGAAGCCCGGAAGTGCTTCATGTAATTTAAAAGAATTTTAGAGAAAGTCGGTGGGGACCACGCCCCCTGAATGGAAAATTTCGAGTTTACAATTTTTTCTTTGCATGCACCACAAAACCTGCGGTTGTGAAAAATTACAAGATTCTATGGTGTAAGGAAATGCTCCATAATGTTAATGATCTGTCAGTAAGTTAAGGTTTTAACGATTTTTGAAGTCCTATATCTCAGAAATCACTAATGCTCAAGAGTAGAAATTTAGTGAGGCACCTGTGTTTGATCAGCTCAGCAAATACTGTGAATTTTTTCTTACTTTATTGGTACTGAAGTTCAAAGTGGGCCGAAAATTATCTGAGTTTGTTCCTTTAAAAAGGGTGTAGTGCCGGGAACGTGATTGGGCACTACCTTGCCCTTTGATTTGTTTTTTTTTATAAAGGATTTTAAGCATTTAAAAAAACATTTACGATGTCATTAAAATGATGTTTCTAAAAACTTATAAATCCGTTTTCCAGATATGAATTATTAAGAAAATTAAATAAAATTTTTAAAATCTGGGCACTAAGATCTTGACACCCCATGTATGGAATATTCCCAAAAAAGTATGCCATAGAATAATACATAATAGGTCAACTAGCTTTTAGAAATTAGTTAGCTTTGAAAAATTTGTAATCAAGGCTTTAAATTTTTTAGGGTCACGCACGATTTTTGAGACCTCATTGGTGGGATATTCACAAACAAAAATTAAAAAAAAAAGATCATTTGGTGTCCGTCAGCTATCAATTACTTAAATTAGGTGACCTTTTATAAAAATCTAGAGGTCGTATACATTTTTTGCGAATATCCCACAAATGAGGTTCGAAAACTTTTTATTACCCTGCAAAAAAAAACTTTAAAAATAATTTTAAGAAAATCTTCTTTTTTTTATCAATCACTAAGGAATTAGAATGCAAAGGTTTTTTGCGAATATCCCATATAGGGTGTGCGAAGTCCGTTGTAAGTTGGCCGGTAATAAAGATTTTCCGAAGGTTATGGGAGATTTCTTTTTTATATTTTGCCCGCCTGACTAAATTGATCTGACTATCCTTAAAATGTGTGAGCGCATTGCGAGCGTTTAGGTAAGTTTGAGAGAATTTAAAGGGAAATGTCTGAATATCCTATTGGGAGGGAAATATTAATCCGGGTTAAGCATCTCACATTCGTGTAGTGCGGCTAAGAAAATAATTTCTGAATTTAATAGTACGCAGTTGGGATCATGATTAAACTGATGGGCATTCCCTGAAGCGTGAATATTACGGTAAAAATTTTTAAAGGGAGGAATACAACTGGCTATTTCACTAGAACACTGTTTATAAAAATAACGGTAAAGTAATGAATGACAAGAAACATTGCGGCGCGCGGTGCTCGAGATTCAAACCGTTCTGTTATACTGCTATCAGTTATCATTTTTAAATATTTTTTTTATTCTACCCAAGAGACTCAAGTTGGATATTGAAACACTTTCACAAATATGGGAGTTATATTCAAGCTTTGGACGAATGCAGGCTTCCGCTATAACGACAGGAGACAGCATTAAATTCTAAGTTGTTTTCCGTTTCCCATTTGACAATGCTAACGAGATCAAAAACTGAATGAGCTTTTCATAAGCTGCCGTTCTAAATGCACATCCGAAGAACAAGGGCGTGCATCTGGGAACGAATATGAGTAGCTGAGAGTACTGTAGTCGGCAAAACAATTTAATGCATTAGACTTTCCAGACCAAAGATCATTGATGAATATGAAAAAGAGAGTCGGAGACAATACTTAGCCCTGTGGCACACCAACATTTATTTTATGCATTTCAGACTTAAAACCGCCTCAAACAACTTGAACCGAGCGCTTCGAAAGGTAGTTTTTGGCAACGGCAACGTTAAAAATGTGGTCATTCCACAAAAGGTGGTCTGTGATGCACATAGTGAGAAGAGAACTGAGAACTGTTTCCCAAATGCAAGTACCACGATTATGCTTTAAAGATAGAAAACAGGGGCCAAATTACTGCATCAGTTTTCGAGTAATTCGTGACTGAATTATGTGAGTTTGGCATTACCGCTTACGTCATCAAGCAATCGATTACTCTAATTTGACATTTTCATTCGATCACTGATGGGACTCACTCACTCGGTCACTGAGCGGTCATCTGCCCCCAGCATTGAATTTTTGAAGCATTGCATTCTAAATGATTTTTTATTCTGTAATGGACAGTGCTGTCAAGATCAGAATTTAGTGAGCTTATCATACTCTGCTCTGCCGTTAAAGCTCCACATCCGAAGTTGCGCTTATGTTCTGCTTATAGCGAAGATTTATAGCTACAGAAATCATTACGCACACTATTAGCACATTTAACTAAACTATGGAATACGAGTTGAGTCCCGATTTATGCTTTCGCATTAAGAAAAAAGAATGTTCTCGGAACAGTGAAGTGACTTTTATCTTAAATCTACTACAATAAATAGTTTTATTATCGAGATAGAGAACTTAATCCAAGTCTTAAAGATAAACTACCATACTAAACTGCCTTTATTAATTTGTTACATACTTTTTGAAAGCATTTTTTTTAAGAAACAACTAAAAATCTATACACAAGAAAAAACCGCTCCTGTCAACACTTCCAACACCTTAAAAACGTCCTACCTCATCAACATTCCACAACTTTGCTATCCTTCGATTTAAATCTTTCTTATTGACGTTCGAGTATAAATAAAGTTTAGTTGAACAACCTGGAACAACATTTAAAAAACGTGTCTATAATGTGTGTACAAACCCAAGGTCTCGGTGTAAACCAAAATCCTCCTGCTTAAAACGTTTTACTTCCAACCGACAATGTGTGTTTTTCCTATAAGTAAATAAACAAAAGGAAGCTATACAGACAGCAGCTTCCCCATTATAACACCCAACTACATAGATATAGTTCCCCGTTTATTGTGCTCAACGAGAAATTTACTACATTCCCATAGATAAACAATAAAATAAATTGAAAAATTGAAAAAAAACTCACTTCTTAAAAAGCCTTTACTTTTTATGATGTTCTTATGAGTTTTCAATTACCCATGCATGTTTAAAGGCGTTTAAGTCGAATCACCAATGCAAACAAACATCGGGGGTGTGGCTGCTTTGTGTAGATGTATCCATAATGCATCGAAAACCAGAAGGTGAAAAATGTGAATTTAAAAAGAGATTTTGCATTCGATAAGACAGATAACAGGTTGAATTTGACAGATCAATGAAAAAATCTTACAGACCCCACGCTAAGATCGATCAGCGTTAATCTGACATTTCGACAAATATTATGGTTAAATATCACTAATGAATGATTTTGTTCTGGAATCGTTGTCGTTGCCACATTGCCACACCCTAAAAACCCAATGATGATGATGAATAGTGAAGTCAGGGCTGAGCTCACTGCAGAAATATAATCAGTCGGCAAGATCGATCTTAAAACTCGGTCAGACGTCATAATTTGACAGCTGAAGGTGACATAACCCAAGATGACATCGCTCTCGCGCGGCAAAAGTATTAAGACGCAATCGAGAGTACGAATAGGTTGATCTTCCTCTTTCGCTCTGTGGCTTACAATCTGGCCTGAGCCATAGAAGTGCAAAGAAACTTGTTCGAACATTGACGCAACATAAAAGTAAAAGCAAACGCTCGGTAGTACGAACTTGCTGGTAGAAATTTAACTTAAAATTTTCTTATGTTCTATTGGGTAGTGTAGTACCCTAAGTGTAACGGTTCGTGAGTGCAACTGTTAGGCTGGACATGTGGCGTTCGAATCTAACCTCAGCCTATTTCACCTAAGAACAAAAGAAAAGTTGTTTTTTTTTAGCGGTACTTCCTATTGGGAAGAAGTGTCAAATCGTCAAAGATCTCCTGTCATAATGAAGTGCTTCTCATCTTTGCCGTTCGGATTCGCCGGAAAATCTAGAGATAGAAAATTCCATTATTCCAAAACTGAGATAAATGACGGGACAGCTCGTAGAGAACTAAGCCCAAGCAACTTACACTACCAACCATTCCTGGTATAGTGTCCGATTTCCGATTTCGCCCGACACGCATTCTTAGCGGAATTTGTTTATGAATTTGAGTAAAGTGTTCAAATGAATGCATCGACTCATTTATGTATTATACTTTTCCGATACCTCGAACGCAACTTAAAGCTCCGAAAAAGTAAGCGTTGCGGAAAATTGTCCGCTCCGAATGTGAGTGGAAGTTATAAAATTTTAAAATTCATATAGCAAACGTTGCGATATTTCAATTTTTCAAACTTTTTACACTTCAGACGAACGTTTCTTAGTGGATGGAAGCTTGAAAAACTACTGTCCATTGGCCGTTTCTCCATGCATTAAATCAGTTTTATTTCCACAAAACCAATACCTGTCCCTCGCAAGACCAAGTAAAAAGGGAAAACAAAAAATTGTCGGCAACATGCGAGCGGTGGCACTGGCAGTTGTGGTCGCAGAATTAATGGAAGTCGATAGATTCCACAAACCGCGTTATATATAGTTTGCCGATCATATCGGCCATTGTGTATATGTATATGTGTGTGTATGCTTGTCGTTGTCTACCCGTCCGGGACCAGTGATAACCTCCATTTAGCCCAGAGATGATCCCATCTGGATGCTGCTTCTGCTTTTGCTGCTGCTGCTACATCTTCAGAATGGAAAGATCGAAGCAAAATAAATATAAATGCGCAAGATCGTGAGGTAAACAAACTATAAGAAGTTACCTGGTGTAGTGGTGGTGATCTACACTTGGATCTTACACACGTTTCTTCACCAAAGACAGACGAGACGCTATGGTATTACCTCCATGATGTGGGGATCTTAATGCGTCTGGTCTTTAATGAGTATTTACATATGAAAGCAGCGATATATTGCTTGTTCCTGGATGGGATCTTTGTTGCAAGATCACTATTGGATTATGATTGGTGCGAGGTATTTTGCTTCCGCGCGCTCGCACGAAACGGAAACATGCTTGTCATAATAAATTTAGTTTTTCAAGTCGTCTGCAACCTCTCTCACTCCCTCCCCCTTTCGACTACCCCCTTTTTCAATGTAATGCTTTATTCTTCGCCAAAGTATTATCTCTCCTTTAAGGAAGGTCTTTTTTTGGCTGAGCTTGATTAACGATCACCGATAACAATTTTGATTATCAATTTTAACCATCGAACATCGCTCGATTAGAGAAGCGATGGAGCATATTGCAAGAGCTATGTCGAATCGAGACTCTCAGGACTTCAATTTTATGTATTTTTTCCAGAATATAAACTCTGTCCGATCTTTGAAGAGGAGGGTTAGGGATCAGATCATGTTTTTGTGGTTCGCTGGAGATAACAACTGCAACAGCAGCAACCAGATGGATGAAAAAAAAACATCACAAATCGCAAACGAGATCCTATAGCCTCATACAACCACCAAACTAGTTGTTACACCAAGTACACTGAGTAGAGTAGGTACTGGTGTATCTTGAGAAGATTGAACGGCTCGAGATTAGAGGAGACCTGAAACTGCACATGTGCTGGGAATTTTAAGATAAATCAGTAGCTTGGGCATCAGCATCATTGATTAAATGATCAGAGAAGTGTGTACTTCACGCTGTAACTATATACGAAGTGTGTGAATTCGTTGACGGCGGCGGCGATGGCGGCGATGAGTGAATTGATATTCATGGGATGAGGATAGTATAGGGTATGGATTGGAATGCATTTTCATTTTTTTTTTCGATTAGGACTGAGGCATAGTCTTAGTTCGACAAATCAACGGTTATGTATTCATTTTATGGTTGCCAATACTGACTATCGATTCAAAAGCATTTGAATTCACATAAAATCACAATGTGGGGTGTAATTTCCTTACCTGTGATTGTTAGCCCATCGGTTTTTGAAGAAAATGAGGTTACAGTGACAGTGAATTCAGACCGGAGTTGAACATATTGGATTATTTTTTTTTTTGGCACTAATTGATGAACTGGATTCAGGGAACATTTGGTTCTAGTAACAAGAAACGGCCTACACTTCAAGGTTTCACATTTCAAGGGCTCACATTTGAGGAAAAACTTTCCGGACTCTCATTCCAATAAGAGTCATTTTGAGTGTCCGGCTTGATCCCACGATTTGGCCCGTTTTGTTTCTTCTGGAATTTTTATTCAAAATCCTACGTTAATGTCCACAGCATTAGAATCCCACATTACCTCAAGGCTAACATCCCGGCTAATATACTCGTTTAAGTGTCATGACAAAGGCCATAAATTAGCTTATTCAGTGTATAAGTGATGGGGGCTACATCTTAGTGGATCGGCAGGTAGAAATGGCGATCATGGACAGCCTAGCCTCAAATACCATACTTCGTTTGAACATGTGAATAGAACTGATATTGGGGATTGTTGAATCAGGGAATTTTTCAGGTTAGATAGAAGTCAATGACTGTGGTGTGACGAGTGTTTTCTTTTGCATAATTATCAGGAATTAGATCACTCATTCAAACATATAAACCATCTACAATGTGGCAAAGAAGACAGCTTGTTAACTGGTGCTTATCATCCACTTTGCACCACGGACCTCCGTTAAACATCTGCTAGTTCTCAGTTTTCGATTCCGACAGATCGCAGGGTACAGATATAACCGAAGTTCGTACCATAGCCATTTCATCGCATTGAAATCAAGAGATCAATTCATTAATCGTCATTTCCAAAAGTTCGCCAATATCATCAAAAAATGCTCTGCCGAATGAGGGTGCTCTAGTTTTTGTAAGAGCGGGGCAATTAAAGTGGAAATGAATGACTATTTCCCAACAGCAACGATAGTTGGTTCTTTAAGTAACGTCAAGTTTCCCGGGCCGAATATTTCTGGATATAATGAAGTACAAAGCTCTCTTTAGCCAATTGATGAGTCCAGTGAGATCGGCGAAACGAAACATCAAATTTTGTAAAATAAAGGCCAAAAAACTATTTTGAATCTATAATGCAGTAAGTTAAGCACAGAGAATATGGGCTTTCATAATTCCGAGCTGTGTTCCCCAAGTGCGTCACGATAGCTTAATCTGAGCCAGGCCATATCAGGTTTTGTTGATGAGAACCAGATATAGTTCCACATCAAAAAGTTGAAAGATGAGAATCATTCACAGCCTGAGGATTCATCAAGGATATGCCATAGATTGGATATTGGTACAAAGTTTGATGAAAAAAGATTCACCTGGTGAGCTATTGCAATATGAGATATTTGATGAGCCTGAACAGAGTTTCAGTGCAACTATTTTTTTCTAAGTCTTTCTATCGCGATGTTTTCTGATTTTTTTTAAATGACATTCCAACACCTTTTTCTGCTCAATTGCCTTCTACCAAGTCAATATTTTTAAAGAGATCAGGTTCTTGAAAAATGTTAAGAAGTTGGCTAGTTTTTCGATTGACGTTTTCGCAAACCTCTTATTGTCGACCTCGATAAGCTTTATCGTACTTTTGTCGGTGTAGTTTCATTTTCATCTTAATGATGAACACTGCTTTGATCAATGTGTTTTCTATTTCAAGTGATTACGAACACAAAATATATAATTTGACCTTTTTCATTTGTCGCTTTTTAATTTAATATTTGGGTAACCTGGCAACCCTGGTAAATAGTGTGAAATTTACATCTTTTATTCATCAGTACTATACTGATTAGGTATTGCTGATAATTCCCGGTTATATTTCAGCCTTTAGCTTATCGATCTTCTTATCATATATTGTGTTCGTGGAGTTTGAATATAGATTTCTAGGATGTTTAAGCTATCTGGAATCTTAAAGTTTCAATTCTCTTTAAATTTCTAGAAAACTATGCGAATTTTATAATTTTCCTTTACAAAAATAAACCCCCGACATTTAGGGTTATGTGCTCAGAACTTACAGTTGTTCTATGTGTGAGATGTGGAACTGTATTGTTGACACCACATGTCTTCCAAGTGCATATCTTTGATTTCAGACCAAAAAAATAGGTAACAATGACGACGAAGATGAAGATTAGATTTTACGGTGAAAAATGAGTTTCATCTCAAGAAAATTCGGCAATTCTTACGAATTCATATTGTAACAACCAAACCGTTAACTAGATAAATAAATTCTCGGTTGACAGTTCGTCTTGACGTTTTTTATAAAAACATTGATGTCAAATCCGGACCACGAATTGGTTGTATCTATGTTAGTCCACAATTGGTCAAAAATTTTCCCACCCTGAGCCTTGGTAGCGATTCATTTAATCTGCTTGATCATCCATCTAAGCCATATAACTCTTTTGGCTAAATTTCGTGCAATTAAGAGTTGTTTCACTTATTCGGCTTATTCAAATAGGATTAAAAATTTGCCTTAAGGAGTTTTTTAATAGTGAGCTCAACTCTAGGACAGATTGCTGCGTTTAGCTTTTAGACAAATTCTAAAGGTTTGCACCCCTAGATCATAACCTTAAAATCTTCTGAAAAACACAGTGAAGTGTGATCATAAAATTAAATACTAACTTACATTAGATAATATATAGTAGGTCAGTTCAGTACCTCACTTCCATCAGAACTTGGGACTAAATCTCGAACGCGAAAATTCTCAAGACCAAGATCCCGAAGGCTACAATCTCGATTGCCAAAATCTGGGTTGTGAAAATATCAAATATCAAATAAGGAATTCCCAAATTTCTAATGCCGGTTTGTGAAAATTCCGTATTCCAAAATGTCGACTGCTAAAATAAAGAGCGCCAAAATCTGGAAGTCGAAATTTGAAATGCGAAGATCTCGAATGGAAAATATGCCAAAATTTCGACTGCCATTTGGAATTCCAAATTTCCAAATTTCGGATACTAAATTCTCTGCTGCAAAAATTTGTATTGGCTAAGATCCCGAATACCAAAATTTCAGATACTAAAATTTCTGCTGCCAAAATATCGAATGCCAAAATCAAGAATGTGAAACTAAGAATTCCCAAATTTCGGACGCCGCATTGTGAAAGTTCGGAATTCAAAGATCTTGACCGTCAAAATTTAGAACGCCAAAATCAGGAATATTAAAATTAAGAACACTCGAATATAGGTTCTGGGATCTTGACTACCCATATATGGGATATCATAAAAAAAAAATTACAATTGGTCAGGCATAGAAAATTTGTAATGAAGGCTTAAACGCCCGATTTTTGGCACTACATCTGTGGGATATTTTGCAAAAATTATATACCATCCGAAAGATCAATGGATCCTTATAAAAGGTCAACTATTTTTATTTATTGGGCAGTCATAGATCCTAGAATCTCTGCTGCCAAAATCTCGAATGCCCAAAACCTCGCATGGTTAAAATCTCGAAAGCCAACATCGTACTCGGTGATAAAAATGGACTAAGCGCTAGTAGTATCTGAGTGAAACAGGAATGGGATAGTTTAATTAACTTTTCTTCTGAAATGAATCTACAACGTCCCCAACGAAAGTTTGATAAACTTTAAGGCTTTGCACCATGCAGAACATAAGGGTATGCTAAAATGTGAATTAAATTGTTCGAAAGAGAGAGGACAAGATGTATTCTTCTTTAGGAGTTTACGAAGAACTAGTTTTCTGTTTAATGTACAAAACTAACTTTTTCAAATCAGAACAAAGCTTTATTTATCGCAGCTTAAATCCCTTATAAATTATTTCCCTCTGCAAATGCAATTAAAGTTAAATTTCTTAAACCTCTCTGTGATTTGTTTAAGCCGACTTGACATTTTAAGAATTCCTTTTAGTTACAAATAAAAAAAAATGTTAATGCATTTCTTCCTCATATCGCACTGATTCACCCTAATAAATCACTCCACACTTGCATCGCCCATACTCGAGTACTCAACTCACCCATATTCAACGCATGTATGTCGGTTGCAGCTATCGCAGTTCCTGCAACTAGTTTTTTTTTAAATATGTTCCTCCGAAAAAATTGTAACGCTGGCTGCTCAGCTCATGTTCTTCCTTTCTGCACAAATCATTCAAATTAATTGCGGTTTTCATGTGAAACACAAACTGCGCCCAAACGCGAGAAGCCATACAACTTGGTGGATCATCCAGGTCTTTCAAAAGTCCTGGATTCACAAAGTATATGGCATAACATGAATTCTAGTGCGCTTATTCTGCACCGCACTCCACTGATGACGACGATACTGCCTGCACCAAGAGGCAAGGAGTCAGTAGTCATTGCGTCGAAAATTAATGTGACTCCAGTGGTACATGTGTTCTACGACTTGACACCAAAGTCACAGCGGCAGAGAGGCGACTGCTGGCTATGAAGACGAAGCACACCGAATTGCGCAGAATGCCTCTGGTGGCGACATAAAACAAAGCAACTATATACATGAGCCACCACCACTAAACAACCACCAAACCAATTCAACCTAACTTCACAACCAGATGTAAGTGATCAAATCGTAAATAAATTTCAAGTGACAAGCATAAATGTCTCGGCTTTTAATGAGCACACGCAGCGCAAGCAGCAGAAAGAAAGACCTGCGTCTACGCCAGCAGCCACCACCGCCATCGCCAAGTGAGTAGCGATAGCGAGTCCAAGTACTCAGTAGCGGGCTGTCTAAGTACAAGATCCTGTCTGCGATCACAACGGACCAGTTTCCCAGCCGAACAACTAAGGCAACCACAGGGAATCAAATTCAATGACATTTATCTATCAGCCAGGTTTTGGGTACATACTCGTACGAGTACAAGAACGAAAAAACGAAAAAAAAAAATTAATGTCTGTGTTTGTGGAATGGGGGCCCTGAAAACAACTGACGGAACTCCATTGATGGGTAATTTGTCCGTTCGGTGTTTTCTGTATCCCCAGTTTTCTTGTCATCGCGTCATCTCGTCATTTGTTTGTTGTTTTAATTGACAATTGACATGCGTCTGCCAATCAATGGAGGACATCACCCCATGTGGTGAATATATGCAAACTGACAGGCGCATCTATTTTACCTCATGTTTGTTGGGGAAAAAATGTGCGATCGCATACCGATTGACAAGTGAAAAGAAATTTTTCTTTTACTTCGGCGCGGCGTTCATTCCTTAAATAGGAATATACTCGTATGTGTTCTTTTCGAAATTCGAATTTGGATTCTAATCTGCATGTCATGTGTACAAATTGTTTAATATGTGCCTGCGTGCGGTTCTTATCGCTGGTCAGAGATCCCAATTGGTAATTTGCTGTGGGACAACCCGCAGCCTTCGATGCAGCAAACTTCTTTACACTGTTCGAAAAATTATAGAACTTTTTCTCACTCATTTCCCAGCAAACATTTTCACAATTCGAAATTAGGTAAAAATGAGGTGCTAAAATCGAACATTCCTCAGTTGAATAATTGGCATTGAACAGATCCCCAGTGAAAATGTCAGATTTGAAATACGAAAAGTCAAAACGAAATGAGAAAATAGATCTGTTTGGTACGGAAATTTGTTACAAATTCGTAGGAGTCGGACATTTCTTCACAAACAACTGTTTGTTAATTCAAGAATGATGCAAGGCGGGAGAACAGCGAGTGAATGAGCAAGAAGTTTAACAACTGTCAAAACGAACAATTGACAGCATAACTATGACTTTAAGCTCTAAGATCGAATTCAAAAGAGTAGCCAGCCGTCAAGTCTATTTGGAAATACTTTGAATTAGTGTTTTTTTTTAAATTTCGAAGTAAGCATTTTAAGACGTCTTAAATGAAAAAGGTAACATCATAAGATTTTAAGATGATTTCGAACATTTCAATAAGAAAATTTGTCGCTAGGTCCGCCATTAAAAATGTTTTATGTTTTTTTTTCAATTGGCGAGTAGATTTTTTTGGCCTGTGGCGGCCTTGTTGTTTTGGTGACATCTGTCAAATCTGTTGTTTATTATGTGACTTCTGAACCATGACTTTTTCGAACATTGAATAGAGTTACGCAATTTTACCCACAACTCAACCGGCTGCTGTTTTTTGACTCATATTCTGATCTTTCCCTTAAGTTTATTTCGAAAAATCTTATTAAAAAAGTCATCTTGTAAAAGCTGACTTGCTGTATGCAAACATATGACATGTGGACGTGTTCCCGTCTTACTTTGATGTGCGCATAGGAGTTAAATCAAAATATTTGCTCGGCAGATGGTAGGAAATCGGCCGAGTGGCTTACACTTTCATCCATTCATTTGCAACTCGGCAGGGACATGCAATAATTTTTTGCAGAATCCGAACGGGTAAGATAGAAGGCACTGCATTATGACAAGATACTTTTAGGGAATTTGTCACTTCCTGTCCTGACAAGAGCCAGTACCCCTGAATTAATTTTTGTTTTGGAATTTGCTGAGAATCGAACCCAGACCTCTAGGCTGACAGCGCACTTATCGTGAGGCACAAGGCTGTGCTCTACAATTTCTTACAACTTGACAAAGAATTTGTTTTGAAAAGAGTCTCATCTCAAGAATATTTCTGCTTACTAGTATGCAATTTTTTTTGTTTTTATTTCAGTGTATACAAACAGACTCCCGCATGACGGAAAACATTTGAAACTTGTGCGCAACGGACCCAACGCTTGCCAAAACATCGATTGGTTCCACAAGGTAATTGCTTCATTAATCGGTCCCAAATATGGTCTGACGCTGTCTTGTGGATTTTATTTTATTTTTATTTTTATTTTATTTTTTTTTATCTCCCCTAAGCTTAGATTGAGACTCTTAGAGCCTCCTCTTAAAAGGTGCTGGTTGTTCGGTTTTGTGGTTTAAGCGGGAACGATAGCGGGAGGATTTGTTGACAAAACGCAATTATTTTAATAGTTTCCACAGATGGAGCTAACATAACACAAACACCAAATCATTCCGGGCCAACTCATGGCTAACAAAAAAAAAACACACAAAAACGACAAACGATAGATATTTGAATAGAAGTAGCTCCGTATGTCCCCGCATCTAACGATCGATCGAACCATAGTAATATAGCTTCCGAGCGAGATATATTCACTATAAAGTCGTGATTTGATTTTGCTTTTAATGATTTTCCATATACGTAGAAGATAGGACTGATGGTGATTAAGGACATCTTACCAATTTGGAAGAATTATCTGGCCAATAAGACGTTTGTCCTGTCAAACTAGGTATGTGCGCTCGGATTATGCAATACCTATACACATAAATAGCGGGCTAAATTAGCCTCATTGTTGACCCAAGCTCGCATTCACTGAGTGAGTAAGTGTTGGAAGAGATATCAAGTAGGTAAAGATCAAAAGAAGCCTCGCATCAATGCATGACAAAGCAATCAACCGGATGGGTTTTGGAAGTTGTTAAAAAAAAAACTTAACGCCCCATCAAGAGGGTCATAAAGGTTAGTAATGGTCGTTATGAAGGTCATAAATAATTTGATAAAAAGGTGTAAGTTACTTATTGTTCACCATTAATGTGCCTGCTTGGGCTTTCGTTCTTAGTAAAAATAAAGGCACGTATATTTATCGGCTAAAATTGTTAGGATATATGTTTGTAGGTTTAAGGGTGTACCTTTGGAAAAAAAAACTAACAAGCGATAAAACTATCATGTAGAAAAAATTATCTTGCGAGAAAAATACCGTGAAAGAAAACTTAAAAAACGCGAATAAAGTTTAATAACCACAACAGTTTGAGAGCATCTACAGTTTGAGCAACTATACAGTTTGAGAACCACTACAATTTTGGAACATTAACAATTTAGAAATCACAGTTTTCATGAAAGATAGTGTTTTCACCTTATTTTTGAATAAAAACTTGTGGTTTTTGGATTACAAAATATATTATTCTTTTCAAACCTCTGGGAAAGATGGGTTACATGTTCAAAATTAAATTGTTAAATTTTGCAGATCTTCTCCAAATGATTTCGTGCTGACAATTGGTTTAAGTGCGACTCTAGTTCTAAGTTAAATCCCTTTTCCAGTCATTAAAACCTTTTTTAATTAAAACGTGATATCAGTGGAAGATGTCTATCTTCGGACTTCCGACCTTCGAAGGTTCGCTAACCGAGAAAGAAATTTTCTATCAATATTTGGTAACGATTATATGTGGATAGATTTGTTGAAGACAGTGGTTTCGGTGTTAACGCAGATGTGGAAAAGTTCGAAAGACCTATTAGCTAAATCCCCACGCCTTTTTTAATGGCACGCGCCCCAGTTGTATGAGGTTTTCTGAGTTCCGATATCGCCTTGAATGCTATATACAGCTTTAAAGTTAATGGAAAGATGGAGAGTCTTTGAACGAAAATTCTTATTCGATTTCATTCCCAGCTAGATCAGTCTTCCAGAGTTTGGCTATCGTCTTCAGTAGTATCATTTTAAGTTGATGGAAAAACAGAAGGTATTTAAACTGAAATTCGTAGGTATTTTCCAAGAATAACTTCCTTGTAAGTAATTGATCTATTAATGGTAATTGCCGTTAAAATCTTGAAAAATGGTTATAGATGCTCTACCAAAACTTGGGATAGGACGTTATACAGAAAATTGTCTCCTTGGCTCTTGCAAGACTTGGGACTGCCCTTTTTGTAGATGGAAGATATGAAGCTTAGTCGAGTTATTGAGCATCCTTCCTTCCACCCAAACTTGGTTGATGATTTGATGCATGTGCCTCATCGAGACATCCTCCTTGGTATTGGATGAGCTCCGCTGCTAATTCATTAGTACCAGCTTCCTTGTCGTTCTTAAGCTTTTTAATAGACAAGGCTCTAATAAACTGGGTGATGGAACTGGCTGATAAAAAGCATCAAATAACATATTAAAGATTGGCATTTTGGGTATGCACTCATCACTAAAAATTTGAACCTTAATCTGGTCCCAATGTCGATCTTCCAAATATCCAGCTCTCCACAGTTCACTACCATAAATGCTGACTTCTTTATATGAACCCAAAAACTGATATAGGATAAAAAGCTATTTCCACACATAGATAAGTTAAGAGGTATATCTCATTTCACAACTTAACATTGACATTTAGTTGCTAAAAATATATTTCAATCCTCGAGCAAGGATCTTTGCCCTCCGTTTGTCGTTCTTCCACTTTCTCATTTTGTTTATTTTTTTTTTTTTTTTTTGTATACGATTGAACCTATCCCGAGGCTCTTTCGGGTTCTTTCATCTTTTGCCAAAAAATTAATTCTCACATCAAAATATCTCTTTGGTGCCATTAATCAAACTATTACCGGGCGTCGTTGTCGTTGGTCGTCGATGCTGCTGCTGGCTGGCTGGTTGGCTTCTAGCTGCGCCTATATATCCAGACATCCAAGACTATCTCGCAACTCTAATCCGAATCAATGCGCATACAACATGCGCATTCAAATAGCAAACGAGATCGCGTTATCTTGCAACTTTTTGCAGCTCAACCGATGCAGCTCGCTGATCGCTGCCAACTCCTGCTTGCTGCTGCCACTTCGGTTTCCTATATATATAAATGGAGTCTGTCTGCCAGACAACGTCGATTATTTATAGAAGAGGTTGTGGCCACAAGTGAATGAATGTGTGCCGGCCTTTAGCTCCGATCAGCAGGTCCAAGCAAACCACACAAACAATTTAACAGCACAGCGTTGGATTGCTGGACAGAAGGAGGAAGCAGACATTTTTGTGGCACCTTATCTCCAAAACTTTACTCCAAAACTGTGCAAAATGCCAAAACCTATCGCCCTTTCCACAAATAGCTTATCAGACAGAAATAGCTTTGTCTATGTCTGGTTAATATGGTAGCTTGTCTGTCGTCGAATTATCTGGCGCACGGAAACGCACCATCACTGCTCGCTCACTGCTCTCCTAATCGTGTGAAATATTTAGTTGGTTGAATTTTTTTTTTTGGCAGCGGGTGAGGTGTTTTCAAACATAAAAGCGGGACATACCTCACCTCAATGTGTGAATTTAGAAATGCAACCGAAACAGACAGTTTGGGGCGAGTTTTCAACGCCATCCATACCGCGTTGGCCGCAGAGAAGTATAGCAAGCTTCCGGGCACATTGATATGTTGAAAGATTTTTATTTTGAATCTTTAGAAGGAAGACAAAGGCATCTCTCGGCTGGTTCAGATCAACGTCGTCGTCGTCAAAGTGTGTGTAGTTGGCCTCGTTAATTGAGTTGTCTTATGTTTAAGCCAGAAGGAGCGGATAATAATGAGACAACAAAATGTTGACGTTAACGCTGATGTTATGGCTTCGTTGGCCGTGTATCTGGGTGATTCTCTTAAATAGGCTTCGGCAGGAGGCCCAGATGCTGATTGGAGGCGATGTTTATCTCCTAATCCTCGTACATCATGCCATGTTGCATAACAATTCAAGTTTGTTTTTTAATCTTTGGCTATCGATGGAGGTAGTTTGGGCATTGATGGGCGCGTCTAAACTTCAGATTGTAAAGTGGAAGTTGAAAAACGTGTCCAATATAACTCCAAGAGTTACTGGTAATTCGATTGTTTCTTGATTGGTTTTTTTTTTTGGTTTAAACAATCAGTTAAATAAATGCATTCACTTTGGTGTGATGGCAATCGTGTAATCTTAATTAGATGACTCCATTCTTATTTTCATTTCCGTTTTAAGAAGAAAAAAAAAGAAAAATAGCTCAATCAGTTAACACTCAATCAAAGTCTAGAATCAGTCATCTTTCAATTTACCAGCCGCCATGATGGTGGCAAAGAGATTTATTAACCGTTTGTCGACTGGCTGACAAGACGTGAAATTCTTTTCGGTTTGTAACCTCTTGTCACCTTTATAAGACTCATCATGCGACTTGACTTCTTTGTATGAAAAAATCATTGCCATTGGAAGTTCTTTTTAACAACTTAACTGCTGCTGCGATCATTTTATTTCTTGTTTGGATGCATCAGCTAACGAGCTAGACATTGTATTTTTTTGTTCCTTAGAGAACTGAATACTGGACTTTTTTGTATTATTTTCTGTACAACTGCTGGAAAACATTGAATTCCTTCTGCATTGTGCAGGTCAGGCCACGATGGATGTATTCATTTTATTTTTATTTTTAAATCAGATTTTTAACAGCGCATATTTGTCATGGAAAAGTAGAAAAAAAGTAAAGTCTAAGGAAGGTTCGTATGTACGTTGGCATTGTCACTGATAAGTCGAGTCAAAATGATGATGATGGTTTTTGATGATTTTTCTTTTTAATTTTAATAATATGCAATTTTTTCGTTGGGCGCCATTTTAAATTCAAGTTGTTGAATCTTTTCTCAGCAGCTGTTACGATTAAAGTTGTTTCAACAAAAGCAAATGTTTCTTAAACTCTAGAGTGTGGCATGCATAATATTTTCCTCCCATAACGATATTCAGACATTTAAAACCAATGTGCATCGGTATCCCGTTTTAAATCCTCTCCAACAAACCTTAAAACTCGAACTGCGGCAGACATTTTAAGGGCAGTCATAACCAGTGTTGCCGCAAGCCAAAAAAAAGAGTCGCTAGATCGACCTTAAAAATCCGCTAGATATGCTAAAATTTTGAAAAAAGTCACTAGAAAAAATTTTCAGTACACATATCAAAAAAAAAATTTCAATTTTTTTTTTTTTTTTTTTATAATCTACCCGCGCTCAAGGGATTAGATTACCCTTTAAATGTTTCAACACAGCGCGGGCGTGAAGTTAAGAAGAGAAAGAAGGATAGGAAAGATGTGTGGCACGATGTTCTGAAACTGAAGGTTGTGGTCTCAGATATTTTATCTCCAGGGATGGCGGCTGAACTAAAGCGGAGAATGCCTTGCCTTATTTCTATGTCGCTTATAATTCACATTATTTTATTCGTGTTCATCCTTGTTGGGCATTCTATAGTTTAACTCAATTACATGTTGTTAGTGTTATGCCTGAACAACATGTAATGAGTAAACCAGCAACCCATTGATGACAATTTTAGAAGGTTTTTAATGGAATTAAAACGACATAGACGACGGCAGGGATCGAACCTGTGATCATGAGGTTCACAGGCGAGCACACATCCATCGCGCCACGGCCACCCCCAATTATAAAAAAAAAAATTATTTTGTATGGTAAAGAAAAACTTATAAGCATTAAGTTAACATAAAAATCCTAAGAAAAAACAAAAACAAATTAAGTCTAAAAAATACTACTATTTTTCATTTTTTAAATAAAAAGTAAAGAAGTTTCAATAATAACTTCAAATACTTATTATAAAAATAAATCAATCACAAATAATTATAGCCATTATAGTAAAGTGACCAGATCCAAAAAGTGAAAATGTGGGACAAAGTAAAAAATTCCGCCCGAAAATATGATACACAAAAATTTTTGTTTTTCAATGAGGGACATTTCAATTTTATTTAAAAAGTTTCAGAAAATAAAGAAAAAATGTTGGTTTTAAAGAAAAAGAGAACAAAATCTGAATAACTATTTGAAAACTTTCCGTTAAAAAAAAAAGTAACAAATAAATTAAAATCAGTTCAGTAAAAAAAAACAGCTACAAAAAAAAAACAGGTTATAAAAAATAAAATAAAAAGAACTAATCTTTTAAATATTTCTCTGAAAAATATACTTTTTTTAATAGCAACTTGAATAAGTCGATTTAACAGTCAATATAGTTTCGATTGATTGAACTTGGGTTTTCTTACGTGTATAATAACCAGAGTTTTAGATTGGTGACTTTTTTTGCTAGTATATTTAACATAAGGAAGGCGTAGCTAAAACTGCCAAGAAAATAATTTATAAATAAGCATTTCTGTGACGTGGCGTTAGACCGAAGTAAGTGCTTCGGCTCGGTTAAACTATTCCGAGGTTGAACCCGTATTAGTGAGAAATAATAATAAATAAGGCCGAAAGAGTTATACAAAAAAACATGATTTTAGGCAGAGCTAAGATCAACTTAACTTACATTCTATTTATTTTAAATTAAATAATAACAAAACTTTATGTCCACAATCTTCTTTCGGTTAACAAACTTTTTGAATTACAAATGCGAATTTGGTTTTACACAATAGGGGGGTTTACATGGACCAGCATGCTCGACAACCATCGATGCTCGATCATTAAAACGCAAAAACAACGGCTTGACCAACATGCTGGATGGATTTCAAAAATTTTTGAAAACCTGAAGGCTCGCCCAACCAGCCAACTCGTGTAAACAGATGCTCGACAACTTCGTTTTTTCTCATTCTGTAAATTATCTCGGCCAAATAACACGGTCACGGTAAGCGAAAATAATGGCAACAATACCAAATAACAGTGAGTTTTGGAAAGAGTTTTTTGAACTATACAAAAGCTTACCTGAGGTATAAAAAGTGCAATTTATAAAAACAAAAATTTAAAGCTAAAAGGATACGAAGTGTTGTTGGAAAAATATAAGGAAATATACCTTAATGTCAGTTTAGAAACGGTAAAAAAAAAACTCAATCCAAGATGTAACTTTGAGCTCGTTCATCAAATTTGTATGGTTGTATTTTTTTCTGCCCTTAATCCATTTTTTTACCCATAAACGTTTTTTCTTTTTTTCCTTTATTTTTTTTTCTTCCTTTTCCTCTTCAAGAATCTTATTCATAATTAACGCTGCCAAAATCATTTTCGCCATCCTGCGTCTGTTTGATTCGAAAATTTTAAAATACTGATGCTCGACAACATCAGTATCAATTACCCCTAACATACACCACGAACAACTTCATCGAAGCATATTGTCGATAAGGTTTTTGGGTCGTGTGAAATGAATATGTGTCGACATAGCAGTGCGAACTCTGGGAATCGAAGTAGTATGCCGACATGGCGTGTAAAAAGGACCGAAATAGTTCGTCGAAACAATTTTTTATGATGTTATTCGGTTTTAATTGTTAAAATTTACAAATCGCCTGAAAAAGCAAAAATAGAATTCAATCTCCTTAAGCAATAATTCAATAAAGCTCTGATCAACACAAAAAAGTGGTTCTGGAGCATTAAAATTCAAATATTTTTCGGTCATTTTCATTTTTCATTTAAAATTTTACAACTCAATTATTTAACAGCTGATTTTGACATGTACTTCTACGTCGGCGTATTGGTGTGTAAATGCCCAGCCCATACAAAAGCGAAGTACTTTGTCGATTAGGTTGATCGATGTGGCGTGTGTGAGGGGTAAATGTAAACGCAAAGTTGTGCGCACAGTTATTTTTGCCATCGAGCCATGTTGTCGAGCATGCTGGTCCATGTAAGCCCCCCTAATTATCTGTCAACAAGATGAGTCTGTTCAGTCATTATGTCATGCATACAATTTGGTAAAATGATGGGAGCGTTCAGTTAAATTATCATGGTTAAAAAAAAAAAAATAAATTTTATCTCGATTTTATGCGACGGTGTGGGAAATGTTTTCATTTTGTGGGACATTTGTGGGACAATTTTCAGTGTGGGACAGATGATGTAAATGTGGGACTGTCCCACGTAATGTGGGACGAATGGTCACTTTACATTATAGCATCTTCATCAATTTCATTGATTTCAATATCAAAAGCATTATTGAAGTTATTTTTTGAAAACAAGTACATACATATATACATGCTCACAAAAAAAGTTAGGTTTACTTCCAAAATCTCCACTGCGGCCGACTCGACAAAACCAAACAAAAACAATTACAGTTAAAATTGTAGGTATATAAAAAAAATCAAAGAAACGAAATGACTAGGTAGTCTAGTTTCTAAAACATATACCCGCTCACTCGCAATCACACTCGTTTCGTTTCGGTTTTCTTTTGTGTGGTGAAGTTCCAAATTCAGTTCAGTGGTCGTGGTAAAAAAAGAGTCAATCGAATATCATTTCATAAGTGACAAACTCTAATGCCAGGGATGTAACATCACCAGGGGCGTAATATTTACAAAAAATATGTTCTTGCAAAAAGTCGCTAGAAAAGTAACTAGAATTATCTAGTGACAAAAAATAATATTTTGTCGCTAAACTTTTGAAAATTCCGCTAAATATAGTGACAAAGTCACTAAAACGGCAGCACTGGTCATAACCCCTTAAGTGCGTGCGAAATTATAATTTAATTTTTTTTTAATAGAAATGGGAGCCAGGAGCTAAATAGTTCAGGATCCAACTAGCTCTAGAGTGGACCGTTACTGATAATGGAGAATAGACCGTGCATGCTCCGAGTTGCCAACAATATACAATTATCAAACTAGGCAATTTGTTAATTGGTTCAGAGACACATATTACTTTATCTGATCTCTCAGGAGGGACGTCTAATTACATGTAAAGATGGGATGTTTCGTCAGTTTTCTAAGCCAGACATTAAGTCTCCAATGGAGGACGCCATTTGCTAATGGAATCAGACATCTTCGTTGAATTGCATTCAATGGGTTTATTAAGGTTTTGGTATGGTGCGTTTGCACTTGTGCAGGCCTTAGATTCTCACGTAGTAGATCCGCTATTGACAGAGTTTTAACGTGCTGCAAGAAACAAATCAAGGACTGTGAGGTGAATAATAGAAACGCTTGAGACATCCGTTGGGCATATTCTTACAGCCTCTAGCTATGTTTTTTTTTTAACCTTTTTTAATTTATCGCTAATAAGCGTTGTTCAGCGCTGCCACCGCACGATTGTGTTCAAGTTAAGGTTTAGACTTATCACAGCATCATCTTCCACTGAAGACCTCATTTTGAACAGAGATTTAATACAGGCGTACAAACAGAAAGACAGACATGCGTAGACCTAGATATTTTGTACTAAAGAAGTTGACCAAGGTAGTGGGAAGGCGTGTATCTTATTTTTGATAGTAAATAATATCATCTAAATTTTGATTTGGTTAACTCCTAGTCCACAACTGAGATAACTCAGTTAATCAGCCCTATCGAGGTATCCGTTCGGAGAAAATTATTTTCCGATTTGTTCAAAATTGGAGAATTTTCTACCGAGGTACCCTGTCCGATTGACATATCGTCATATCATCATAGATATTAGTCATTTCCTGATGTAGTCTTCTACATCAAAGTCAACTTGCGATTCTAGAAAAGATTCAGTTTGCCCGAAAGTTCCTTTCTCATCAATGAATATAAAGTTGGATAGAAGAAATGATAATAGAGTCAACACTTAAGAGGCACCAAGCTGAATTTCGCAGTGGCTGCTCCTGTATCGATCATTTGAAACCTTGCAAATAATTCTTGAATAATCAGCTGAGTATCAGTCGCCTCTATAAACGATGTTCGTCAATTTTGAGAAGGCATTTCACAGAGTTAATCTCGAATGCGTGTACCCTTAGAAGATCGTCTCTATTATTAAGAAATCATACTACAGCGCAAGGTTCTACATGATGCACAATGGACAGCTTTCCAATTGATTCCATGTGCGTAAAAGAGCAAGACAAGAGATGTGTTAAACCAATTCTGTTTTTTTTTACTGACAATCCATTCGAAAAGCTTACTCATTTAGACTATGCCGACTATTTGGACTATCTCATGGCAAACAAAATGGGTAACTTGGGCCAAATGTGTAAATTGTCGCAAACGAACAGAGAGCTGGCTGGATTAAGGATCAACGCTAAAAAATAAGCACAAATGCTGACCGGTCGCAACACACAACAGAAGACTACTCTGAGGCAGAAAATTATTGAGGTCACGCAGTTCAACTTCTTAGCCAGTATTTTATCAACTGATAGTGAAACAGAATTTGATGGATGCAAAGCTCGAAGTGCATTTAAAATCCTTTTTTCTGTGTGGAAATCCAGTATAATAACGCTAAAACTCTTCGAGTTCATCTGTCCTGCAATACACGTCTGTGAAACCTCACGAAGTTCAGTCCCTTCAGATTGAAATTTGTCCACAGTTGAAGCACCATGCCTTGAACCGGGATAGATGGAGGTAATCTGTTGCTGCCCTACGGTTCAGGAGTTAAAGTGTTGCAACGAAGACTGCAATGACCGGCGGTATAAGAACTTATCAATGTCTCAATTACTCGGCTACATTGTTTAGAAACAGGCAAATTTGAAGATCACCTCCAGCCATCCAGGGAACTGCCACTTGCCATCCAGGCCTGGAAACTCAGAAGTTGGTAAAAATTTAGCCGATATTTTTTCCTGTTGTCACGATATTAATAGGATATACATGAGCTAATGACATTTGGAGAGGTCAGGGTTGTTATTATCGCATTCCGGGAATTATTTCGCCATCAAAAAGTTCAAAGAATCGGTCGGACAATCTGTTCAAGATCCATCAGACCTTTTCAAGAACAAAGAACTGCAATGTTCCACATGAAAAAACTTTGCAGAATTGTTTATTTTAGGTATTCAATAGATTGACAGTAATCTTTTCAACTTTGGTGTTTGTCAGTTGGTAAAAGTTATGTTTATCGCAGATATTAAAGAATGTCTTTTACATATTCTTGAGACTAAAGAAGTCTTCATTTTGCAACGATAAAATCGAAATTGTGTCAATCAGTCAATAAATAAAAACAGGACTGCAAATGGAAAAGTTGTAGACCTCAAATCATAAAAACAAAAAATTTTTAGGTAGTGCCACAGGTTGCTCTCTCCCTTAACTAGCACCGTCCCGCTTTTAATATTACATATTACGATTTCTACTGATCAGGAGATACTCGTATGGTTCATCGAATGTTTATTTGAACCTTTGTTTTTTTTACATTATTTTTTAAAGCTGTGACGCCATCCGGCGGGATTTCCGGCGATAAGTTCTTGCACTCTTGTTTGAGAGTTCCCAGAATCTCTTGCTTTCATAGACCCATGACTTCAAAGAACCACAAAGAAAGAGGTTTGGACCGATAATACCGGACGATCTTGCCAGCCAGTGCACATCGCGAAAAACAAGACATAAGGCGAACCGGAAAAGCATCCTTCAAAATTTTCTTTGTCAGGTGAACTGTGTTCATTTGGAACCGCTTGTCATCCAATTCTAATTCATCACTTTGTGGCAATAAAAACTCGAGTTAGTTATGGTTCAGCATCGCTATAAGCAGTCAAAGTAACCGATGATGATGTCCTCGAAAAACGAGGCTCTGTGATAAAAGATGCGCTGTAAATGGCACACCATTCCGTGATTTTTAGTGGATGGTATGGCTCTCTTTGAATGAAAGGTGGATTCCGAGTGCTCCAGAAGTGCCAATTTTGTTTGTCTTTGTTCAGATGCGAATGGGAATTTGTATTGCGTCGTAAACACTGGCGAACTATTCCGTTAAAAATAGTCAAGATTATTCCGAAATCTTAAAGAATATAAAGCTCCTTGACTTGTCGACTTACATTCTACATCTTTTTACTTCAGAAACGTCAAAACAAAACTGACACTTGCCGCCATTTGCAAAAGTTATAGCATCTACTGATTTTATTTTGATTCATCAGAACTCATTTATTTTTCAAAAATCTAACTCAGAACCCAGTCGAGTATGTTTGCCTTTTAAATGATGTCTTTCATTCCAATTCAATTGAAACATCTAACATTTTTTAATTAAATGAAACTGACAAATATTTTAAAAAATATTAACTCGTCACTAAATACCGATTAAGTCTGCTCAAAAGTCCAAAGAAACCATCATAACATTCAATAAATTCTTAATTTTATTCTTCCTTATTCAATTTTACAGATAGAGGTGTTCATTTTCTTTTTTCAAAAATTATGCCAGATTTAATGGAACTAACAAGACTCCAAATTGTGCATATAGAGTTTAACAACCCAACTAATCACCGACCAGCGACCACCTGAAGGCTATAACATTTTCCTATACAAATAGGTTAGGCGCAGAAAAGGCATGGCCAAAATGCAAAATAAATTTGTGAATTTTATTAAGCCCAATAAATATTCTCACGAAAGTTGGTCTCGACTCTGGTGTAGAGTATCGATTTCAGCATAACGACCTAATAGTATTATCCAGTATAACCAATATCCACCCCAACAAGTCAGGTCTATATACCGGCGTAACTAGAAACTCTTAACCGCACGCCTGTTTTTTTGTTTTTGTGAAACGACAAAATGAATTATGAATAAATTTTTTTAACACACAAAAATGTGTTCAGCCATCTTTTTTAGACAGACCAGCTGAAGCTGAATAATTTTGCGCGCAATGTACGCTGCGCATGTGCATTTCACATAAATTTCTGGCCAAACGTCACCATTTCAGCCGCCACCACCACCAAGCTGCTATGCCACAGAAACAGTGATTCCAATTAAACTAACAAGAACCGTGCGCATTTGAAGCGGGAGCCTTCTACCAAAACTCGATTCAAAAATAAATAAATAATTCTTCTTCTTTAAAGGCTGAAGATTGGAATCTCTACTTAAAGGCTTTTATAGACTGTACAAGGCGGCTCACCTGCTTTAGATCCATTGTTATGGTGACATACTCGAAATGCCTTCCATACTGCAGCGTAGGGCTCTGCCACCAGCGCTCGTCCACATTGCCATTGTTTAGGATCGCCTCGATTGGGTGCTGCTTGGCCGGGTCTGAAGACTGCGCGTTGCAAATGCCACATTGCGTAGACCAATTTTTATGAGGGTAAGCATCGACTAATTTGCAGAACTCTTCGCGTCCATTTTGGCCGCAGGTTGCATTGACGGTGATCGAAGCCCTCGGCGCAACATTGAACAGTGGCGGAAATGCTCCGCCACCTTCGATGGTTTCTGTCTGCCCCGAAAGAAGTCGAAGAGCTGCAAAAAATAAAAATAAAAAAAAACCTTTGTCAGACTCTGGATATAATAAATTTGATGCTATTTTTGGAAAGCCATTAACTTGTCTCAAGGACTATCTATACGAACTCAATTATTTCGTTCCCAAAAAAAAAATCCCACAAGAAGAAAACAAGTTGGCAACTTCATCACGTTGCCGCTTTGGTGAGAATTGACAACACACAAGACAAAAGGACTACAGTGCAGAGATCTAACACAATCTCTGATGGGACTTGAAGATGTTTAATGTCACATCAAAGTGATACCGATCTTTTTGTGTTTCTGCTGCGATGATGATGCCCATGGGAAGATTCCAATCAGACACATTTTTCGTTTTTGTTTAGGCAAAAACATTTCACACATTCCAGTAATGGGATGGTTGAATTTTTGAAATAAATTTCGCGATAGAAATCTGTAACATTAAATGAGATGGGATTTTTTTTGGATTCGCAACTTTATCAGATCAATGCGTCAAAATTTCTTCCCTACATAAAAACATGGGTGTAGCGTATATACGAGTAGTTCATGAACACGGGTTGAGTTAAGAAAATGTTAAGACTATAAAAGGGGAAAATTTTAATAAAAATGGCTTACAGGGTATTTCACAGGCTCCTGGCTGGCGAAGTTTGATTTTTCCTTAAGCAAACTTGAGCACAACAGTGGAGAGTTATAGTAAACAGACCATTGTTTGAGGATTTTGATACAAAGACAAGCCAAGTAGGCGTTAAGTGGGTGGATCTAAGAAAGAACTAAATTTATGTTCAATAATCTCACCAAAAGCACGTTTAAAAAATCCCAAGTACCTTAATTGTCTTGGGTAAATAGTACGCGGTGTTAATTCAAAAAGAGGCGTGAAAGTTGGCGGATTGAAAATTTTGAAAAATCAAGAAACACAATTTTGGACAGATTTCAGAAATTTTAAAAATAATTATATCACTAAAAGCTTGTACAAAAAAAATCGAATTCGCTTGTTTTCAGTGATAACGCCTCTTGTTAGAGAGGGATATATCCTCCAAGAGGATCTTTTGGCATCAGAAGTGCTTTCCGCCTGTGTCCACTTCATTCCTTTTAACACAACGCAAACTGGAATAGTTGAGACTGAGTTACTAGCTTCAAGTTCCCTACGACCCTTTATGCCTCTTAATTTATATCGTAATAATTCATTTTTGATTAAGGACTAAACAAAAGTAAAAAGGATTTTTTTTAATAATCAAACCAAGGACAAAACGATAAATAAAATTGTTCAAATATACTAAGAGAAAAGTAAATTTAAAAAGCAAAACTTTAAAACAGTCCGAAAGGTGCCCAAAATTGCGCATAAAATTTTGCATAAATGGTTTTAGGAAAGCTCAAGGTCAAATTTCCTGTTCATTTCTGAGTGCAATGTTTAGATTTTATTGTGTAGCTTTCCTCAAAAACTGATACAAAATAATTAATGATTTTAGGTGATTTTTTTTACTTTTGAATTCCACACACGATTGTTTTTTTTTTTTTTTTTTTTTTTGAATTTTGGTGACAAAAATTAATTATTCAAGATTTTGTACATTTATTGATTTGTTTCTTTTTCAAAATTTCACGTCAGAATATGTAAAAAAAATTTTAGAATTTACACAAAAACATTTTCATAGTCAGAAATTTAGTCCAATTTTTATTTGAAATATCTTAAAATATATTCCAATGCAGAAACATATATAGATACACCAAATTTTGAAAAGGGTTTTTAAGTCCAAATTTAGCGAATCTTGAGAAAATTTGACAACTTTGACAGTTAATCAAAATAAAGAAAAATAAAAGTTTTAAGAATGTTATTAATTCTGGTTGCTGTATTTAAATATGATAATAAGAATTCTAGTAATAGACAGTTGTAAAACAACGATTCTGTACCTTCGATCTAAAAGGATCAATTTATATATTTGTTCTTTAATTTTTGACTAAAATACATTGAATTTAGTAAAATATCTTTCATGAATTTATTAAAGGCCAAAAATAACTCAAGGTCAGTGTTTTTTTATAGCAAGTGAAATAACGGTAAATAGGGGAGTTCCAATTTCCCAAAAATTAATAAATTGGGCATTGGCCTTTTTACGACCAAGGTATAGAATTAAATTAAATACTTACTTAACTTAAATACTTAAATTCCATCATATTTAGTTATCTTCTGTATAAAAATCATTTTCAATAAACAAAATATCAAAGCAATAGCAAACAAATAAGTTATACTCGTTTTAAAACATTACTTAATATTTTGGCCTTTTTTTTAAATTTGGTACTTATCTGTATTGGATGCATTATCATATAAAAGTTAACGTTTAAGCACATATTTAAGGATATTTTGAACATAAATTTGACTAAATTTCTGACTTTGACAATGCTTTTTCGAATTTTAAAATTTGGTACTAATTTATGATCAAAATTTTTGAAGCCCATATTTTGAATAGAATAAATAGACAGAGACACTGGATGAGTCCTCAAATCATGAATTGTACTTAATTTTCGGCAATAAATTGCCTAGCAAACGGTTTTTGTTGCCAATATTCAAGAAATAATTTATTTCAAGCTCGCAAGCTCTGAAGACAGATTTAAGCACCACAGGTTTCAGTCAAAAAATGTTTTTCCAATACCTACGCTTAATACGTCTTGTTATGTTTGATACTCGTACAAAACCTGTCTGCATATATGTACATCAAAAAATTCGAACCAGACCCTTAATACAAAACCTTATTTTTTTTTTTTTTATATTATACGCGCACTCAAGGGGTTATGACTACCCTTATAATGTTAAATACACAGTGCGAGCAATTAGGAAATTAGGATAGGATTAGAAAGGAGATACCGATGCACATTGGTTTTGAATGTCTGCACATTGAAATGACTGGGAAATACTGAGCCATGTAAAGCATTCCACATTCGTGTAGTGCGACTAAAAAAAGAATCTCTGTATTTGACAGTACGTCCGAAGTTGGGCTCAAGGGTAAACTGATGGGCATTCCTAGAAGTTCGGGTATTACGGTTGAATTGTTTAAGGGGAGGAATGCATCTGGCTATTTCACTAGAGCACTGTTTATGGAAATAGCGGTAAAATAATGTTAGACATGAAACATTGCGGCGGTGCTCGAGAGATACAAGTGTTTCAGTAAGACAACGGTCGCCTATCATTTTTATAGCTCTCTTTTGAATTCTGTCCAAGAGACTCAAGTGGGTTTTAGGAGCACCTGCCCATATATGGGAATTGTACTCGAGCTTCGGAAGAATAAAGGCTTTATATATAATAACCAGATCAGAAGGGGTAAAATACTTCTTGCATCGACGGAGAAAACCTAAACACTTAGCAGCGTTTTTGGCAACGTCAAATATGTGATCACTCCACAGAAGATGGTCTGTGATGTACATACCTAGAACTGAAAGCTGATCAGTCTCCTCGATGCAAGTGCCGTTCATAGAAAGTGGCATTGGGGGAGGGTTGCGCTTTAACGACAGTAAACAGCATTGAGTTTTTGAAGCATTAAATTCTACACGGTTTTTGATTCCCCATTGGACAATGCTGTCAAGATCAGAATTTAATGAGCTTATCATACGCTGCCGTTGGAAGTCCACATCCGAAGAACAAGGATGTGAATCTAAAAACGAATATGAAAAGCTGAGGGTACTGTCGTCAGCGAAACAATTAAGTGGATTAGAAGTTTCAGACAAAAGATCATTTATGAATATAAGGAAGAGTGTCGGAGACAAAACGGAGCCCTGTGGCACACCAGCGTTTATTTTGTGGATATCAGATTTGAAACCGTCCAATACTACTTGAAGAGAACGGTCCGAAATGTAATTTCTAATCCAACGAAGAAGAGATTCGTCGATACCAAATGCACGCATTTTCGATAAGAGAGCTTGATGCCAAACTCTATCAAATGCCTTTGAAATATCAAGTGCAATAATCTTACTTTCTCCAAAACGATGTAAAGATTTGTTCCACTCTTCGGTGAGATATACCATCAGATCACCAGTGGATCTATTGCTACGAAAGCCATACTGCCGGTCATTAAGGAGCTTTCGTTCTTCAAGATATTTCTTAAGCTGAAAATTGATCAGCGTTTCCATGACCTTGGAAAGAAGGGACGTAAGTGCAATTGGCCGATAGTTAGAGGGGGAGGAGGATTCGCCTTTTTTAGGGACTGGCTGGACAAATGCTGTTTTCCATCTACTCGGAAAGAGACCTGAAGAGTAGGACAAATGGAAAAGCTTACGCAGAGGTTTTGCCAGCGTTGAAGAACACCTCTTCAGAACAATAGCAGGGATACTATCCGGGCCAGCGGATTTGTGAATGTCAAGATCTTTTAGTACTCTAGCAACTGCACGAGTGCGAAAGAAGATCCGTCCCATATAATCGTTTACGCTCTCAAGTACAGGAGGAGTCATGTCACTACCTGGAAGCGTCGAATTAACAGCAAACTGTGCTGCAAGCAAATTGGCTTTATCTATCGAACTTACAACAGGAATGTCATTGAAGACGAGCGTTGGAACTGAGGATGACGTAGTGTTTCGTATGTTTTTTACAAATGACCAAAAATTTTTACTACCTTTGGGACATAATAGTATTTTTTGCCGTAATTTCTGATCATGTAAAAATTTAGTTCGTCGGATATGAATGTTACAGGTCTTTCTAGCTTGTTTGTACTTATTCCGGTTTTCCTCAGTGGGCTTGGCTTTAAAACAACGGAAACTTACTTCTTTTACCTTGATAGCCTCTTTACAGCTCGAATCAAACCAGGAGTTTTCTTTCGGTTTGATAGATTTTGTCCTATTAGGAATAAAATTTCTCATACCGTAGAGAATCAGATTTGAGACCATATCTGCACTGGAATCTACATCGCTACCGAGGAAGCATAGCGACCAGTTAAATTTCCCGAAGAAATCATTGAGACCGTTCCAGTTGGCTTTCTCGTACAGCCAAACGGTTCTTACAGGTTTTTTTTCTTTAACTGGGGATTGTTGACACGAGAAATTCGCAGATATGACACAATGGTCTGATGTGCCTAGAGCCGATAAGACATTTATGGTGTATTTATCAGGGTTTGAGGTAAGGAACAAGTCTAGAGTGTTAGCCGTTTGACCTGCAACGTCAGGAATCCGAGTTGGCTCGTCAATAAGCTGGGTCAGATTGTTTAACTCAGCAAAAATCTCGACATACCTTCCTTCGGGTGTTGTCTGACCAGAATAGCGCAGCCACGAAGAATTGTGTACATTGAAATCGCCCGTAACAACGATCTCACTGTGCGGAAAATGGGAAACAATTCTCTGGATAGAGTCGGATAGGGCATCGAATTCATTAGAAGTCGAATTACTATCCAAACTTGGACTGCGATAAATAAAACATGTATGAATGATGCGCCTTTGAACAGTGAATTTGAACCACATATAATTAAAATTTGTATTTGTACAGGGACCATACTGTGGTAGAAGCTGATAGGCAACATCATTACGTACGTATACGGCAAGACCATGGTGAGAAAAGAATAAAGGCACTAAACTATACCCATGTAGGTTAAACTCCGTATGATCGGTGTTTTCACCAACCTGGGTTTCACTTAGCGCCAATATAGCTGGCCTGTTTAAAACAGAGTGAACGTACACAGCACAGAAATTCTTTCGGAGCCCGCGAATGTTACAATACTGGACACAAAACTTACCAGCCATCACAATACACAAACACAAATAAAAACCAAAACTAGACAATAATCTATGCTGGTAATTAATTTTGGGCAACAGAAACTTCACATTTGCAATTTACCATTAGTGTTATGCCTAAATGGAAAATCACATTGATCCGCTCCTGTACAACCAAAATCAACAACCGCAATCTATCCAATATTGCTATATATAGTCAAATGCCACACTGTATGGTGTTTACCATACAATGTATGCAGTGGCTATACAAAGCAACTGAGAGCGGAGTTAGAACATGGAGAGAGAGGAAGAGGAGAGGAGCACAGATGAAACTGCACTGTCACTGCACTGTATTGATGTTTTTTTTTTCTTTTTGTATGGGGATATTTAATTTTTTTTTATATGGTGAACTATTTTTTGATTTTATTGATTAGACACGGCTCGGCGCGCTATTTTTTATTTTTTATTTAGGTTATTTTATTTATTGAGTTTGTTTTGTATTTTTTTTTTGTATTACTATTGTTAAACTAAAAAAACAACACTACGATGCAATGTCTATTGCTTCCTACTCTCCCGCGCGTGCGCTCGCGGTGGGATGCAGATCGGCACAGACACACAGACAGACGCAGCTCTCAGGGTATTGACTATATTAATTTCTTGCCTAAATTCGCCTAGTAATATTGACATGTTCCTCAAGTTCATCCTAACTGAAGGTCCAGGAATTAACCAAGTAAGAATCAGTCCTGTAAGAAAATTGGAGAACGGAATCCTTGACATCACATGTACAAAAATTTGACTGACTAGAAAAGTTAAAAAAAAACACACAACTTCAGAAGTTTTTGCTAACAGAGCGAAACGTCAAAATATTGTTTGTCTGCTAGGCCGTCAAATCAAAAAGTTTCAAAATCAAGTGCATTAAAAAATGGCTACGGTTTCAATAAATTAAAAAAAAAACTTAAATATCATTTTAATTGTCGCTTTGGAAAACGCAAATTTTAGTTCTTTTTTTGCTGTCAGTTTGAACTCAATGTTCTATAAACGTCAAAATTTAATTCATCTCCT
This sequence comes from Chrysotoxum bicinctum, assembly GCA_911387755.1. Taxonomy (NCBI): domain Eukaryota; kingdom Metazoa; phylum Arthropoda; class Insecta; order Diptera; family Syrphidae; genus Chrysotoxum; species Chrysotoxum bicinctum. The sequence continues at coordinate 9,444,750 of OU426988.1, read as the reverse complement.
ATTATGCAAGCTTTCAAGTATCACATTGAATTTGGCAATTATCTAAATAGATTGAAAAATCAAACCAGTTAAATCTTCAGATCGTGTCATATCTGTCAAGACACAAACCGCTAAATTTTATTGGAGGATGCGAACAATCAAAATTCACTAATAAACTTTTTAAAAATCAAACTACATATAGGACAGTTACATTTTTCCTTCAGAGAAAAACTCTATAGACGTCAAATTAAAGAATTTCAAATATCTGTCATCGAAAAGTGTCAAATATTAGTATCATTTTCGAGCTCTTATAATGTTCCGGACAAAAGATTATTAGTTAATGACAAATACTCCGAAAATGAAACGAAATTCATAGAAATCCGAAACTGCCATCAAATGTACCAACCAACATTTCTTATAAGATAACATCCCTTCGTGAACACCATCTATCAAACTTAACGTTACGTTACTTGTTCAACCGGAGATGTGAGTGAATTCAGTCTTTGTTGCGACATCTTGTGCATCTGCGTCGAGTTGAAATGACTTTCCTTCGAATTGATCTGACATCGCAGCTCCCCAGCAAAAACAGATGTAAAATTACTTTAACCAAAAACGGTGAACATATGCATCAGCACACACAAAATGCAAGCCCTCTTTTGATGATGATGAATTTAACACGACACGAACAAGACGTTTCAAAAAGTTTGATTCACCTGCGGCAGAAATTTGTCCAATCTGATCGCAAAATCCTTTTCCAGAGAAAAATGTCCATAAAAATATATAATGGGTCTTCCATTAAGCTTCTTCTATCTTTAAATTTGAGTTAAGCAAACTTATGTTAGTGTGATATAATTGATTTTTTTTATTTATTTAGAAGGCCAATGTAAAATGCAAAAAGTCCCCCGCGACTTAGCTGGGTGGTACGCACGGAAACGTCAAATTTTTCATGACTCTGGCGGTGTGTGATTTGTAGGAATAGACATGTGATTTAAGAAGACCAAACAGGAAGAAGTCTAACGAGGTCAATCGCAGGATCTCGGTGACCAATTCGCACTTGTCCGCATGGGATAACTATGAAAATTGCACGTGAAAATGCCAATTGTAGCAAGAACTGTATCGCCGCGCCGTTTTGATGAAATCACATGTGGTCTTGGTCCATATCACTCAATTCGGGCTCAAAGAAATTGGTTATCATCGACCGATAGTGCCCGTCGTTGTCGGTGATGGCCTGGCCAGATTCCTTCTCAAAAAATTATGGACCGATAATGTCACCAGCCCAAAATCCACACAAAACAGTGACTTTCTCTCGATGCATTACTCGAACAATTTACTGAATCACGTGTGGGTTGTCCAAAATACTACAATTTTGCCATGCATTAGTAATGACCTTCGTCGCTGAATATGATTTTTCGCCTGAAATTGGAGTCAACTTCTAAATGTTCGGGAGACCAGTTAGCGAGCATACGACTTTCTGTATGGTTGTTTACTCTGCGATTCTGGGTCAGTTGAAGTTGTACGGGTGAAGGCCCAAGTCATGATGCAAAATTCATCAAGTTGTAATCTGCGAAAATCTGAGGCTTGGAATTTACTACCTGACTGAGACTCTAACGTTAAAGCAACGTTATTTTTATCCGATTTTGCGTTTAATTGACGTACGTGCGGTGGCGATTTGGTCACTGAATAGGTTGATTCGAATTTATCCACTACGTTGCGAATAGTCCTCTCAGAAGGATGATTATAGCAATCGTTCTATGGACGAAGCACTCGAAATCTTGCTCGAACAGAAGACCCACTTTCATTAAACAATTTAACCATTTACACATGTTGTTAAACGCTATAACTCTCCATGTTGATTAATAGATCAATTTGACAGATGATGTAGCTTCAGCAACATGGCTGCAATCACCTGTCAAATTTCGGAAGTCCCTACTGGAAATCTCTTTAGTTCTTTTCTTAACCAAATTTATCAAGAATCTAACTACCTCTATAATTTTAACATACAAGTTAAAGCTTCTTTAGGAGTTTTCATTTTTTTACCTCTGACCAGAGCCTAGGCAAGTCGAATGTGCTCTAAACGGAATATAACCAGAACACTTCCATTTGATAACTTAAAACAAACATTTGGGCGCTTAACCCAAATCAAATTACATGAAATATATTTCTTTTTGCTCTCTAGTCTAGTCATTTCCTGACAGTTCGAGTATTACGGTTAAATAATTTAAGGAGATGGATGTTACTAGTAATTTCTCTAGACATTTGTTCAAAAAAGAAACACTGAGACAGTGATAGGCAAGAGACGTTGCAACAAGGTTCTAATAAAACAATTTTTTCCAAAATCAGTCTATCACATATGAGCTTAACGCTTGTTTCTCGTCAACGAAACAGTTTAGTGGATTAATAGAGATTATTTATATAAAATGAGAAAAAGAGTGGGAGACAAAACAGAACCTTGAAGGACATCAACATTTATTTTAGGAACTTCAGACTTGAAACCATCCAAAAAAAGGTAGATTGAACTGTCATCAAGGTAATTATGTACTAATCCAATGAGCAAGAGGCCCATCGATGACAAATGAACGAATTTTTTATAGAAGACTCGGGTACTAACCAATGCCTCCGAAATATCAAGCGTGATAGTCTTGCTTTTACCATGTCGGTGTAGAGATTTATTCCACTTTTCACTAAGATATGCCCTCAAATCAGCTGTGGGTCTTTTACCACGAAACCACATTGCGGGTCATTTAAGAGCTTTCTTTCTTCAAGATGTAGAAAATATGCCTTTTTTTAGGAACGGGTTTGACAGGTGCTTTTCCATTTATTTGGCAAATATCCTGCAAATATCCCAGTCAGAAGATTTGTACAGATATGTCGAGATCTTTGAGCATTCCAGAGACTGCATGGTTCGAAAATAAATTCTTCACACTGAAAAGTTTATAAAAATGATGACGAAAGACACTTTCGATTTTCACTACAAACTTGTTAGACTATGGCAGTAGCAGAATGTTAAAATTTGACAACGACAAAATGGTTCTGAAAAATTTGTCGTTTTACTAACTGACCTGTAAATATTCAATGAACTTTAAATTTGTCAGATAATTAGCTATAGTTTCAGCCTTTAAACTTGTCTATATCACTCAAGTTCTTGATGTTTCCTTCAAACCTTGAAGATCATCTGTCAATCTGTATAAAATAAGGTCAGGGTCATATGAACCTACGAAACATTTACCAAACCGCCTTAATTTACACAGTTTTAATAATCTTTAAATTGATAACGTTGATAGGTAAGCCTTCTTAAAATACCAAAACGTCAACGATGCGGCGCGGTGTCGTGACGGTGCCTACCATATCTGTGTAACTGGGTCGTTGGACTAGATGGTCTGCTCGGGACGGTCATTTCATCGTGCTCATATCAGTGTTTTCTGAAATTTGGGCATAATAATTCTATTTAATCTAAGTCCATTTCATGACATATTGTCGAAAATTAAAAGACCACATGGAAGAAGTATAAAAAGGCTTTTGGAATGATAATTTTGTTTTACGTAAATCAAGACTTTAAATGAGTGAGATTCTAAAATATGGGTTTATAAAACCCCATTTTGATGTTTATCAGATGCCTTTAACCGAATTGTTTTCTTCAACATTTTGTTCCACACATTTTATAACAGATTAACGAACAATTTCGTCAACTATTGAAGTTTTAACGACTTTCATTTTCATCAAGTCTCCGTGGACGAGATTTCTCAGAAAATTGATTGTTAATGAAGCCATTCTCAAGCCCAAGAACATCGCATTATCAGGAGTTATTTACGATTTCCACGAATACTCGTATCCACACTAAATCCCCATAATAAATGAGTTCATTTTAGGTCAGTGCAGCTTTCAACTTGATGGTAATGCTCAGACTTGTGTACCTACCTACCGTGAGAATAATTTTTATTGAAATAACTTTTGGTTTCTTAAAACTCAAAAATTCCATAAAACTTTCTTACAAATCTATTTCAACGAATATTAAGTCACTTTGCCATTAGAATACTCAAAAAAAAAAAATAGTCAATTAAGTTATTACGAAGAAGTGTCCACAGCAAGACTGCTTAATGAACGTGAAAAGTATCAAGTGACGTATCACATCACACCACACATCAGTCATTGCTGTTGCTGCTGTTAAGCTGATGATCATTGAATTGCGGGGTCATTATCACTATCACACAGCTATTTGCATTCCGTTTTTGATTTCCTGGAATTTGTTTTATAATTTTGTAATTGAAAGTCCATCCATGCCGGGTAATAATTTACATTTGAAGGGGCTCACTTTTTGTACGGTGGTTAGTCATTTCTTCTCTTTTTTTACTGACAGCGCGCGAGGTATTCTCTTCACCTTTTTTAGGAAAAGGCCATCCCATATGCGCAATTCCATGAGAAATCCTCTTCTCTGCTTTTATTTTGTTGTCTTGTCTGCACTACAGAGTCTTGATGTGATGTGGGGAATGCCATGCCTTGCCATGCCATTGACACGCCTCATGGAACACACGTTTGGTAACGCGCGCGTTATGGTCTTGTGGTGCGGTTGTTTGCTTATATTTACCAGACCATGTGTTCAACTCAAGACGGTTTTATTGGTGTTTTCTTTTGACTGAAAACAACAACAACCACAATCTAGTGTTTTGCTTTTTCGCTAGAATTTCACGGCTAAATTTAGACGAGGTTCTAAGTCTTCCCCCATTTGGCTTATTATGATGATGTGATGATTATGGGCCGGCCGGTGCGGTGGCACGTCTTGTGTGTGTTGATTTGATTCACTCAATCAAAACAAAACAAGCCAAAAAAATCTGACGGTTAAATTGGACTGATGCTTTTGACCTCGATCTGGGATCGGGTTTCTAGATGGTGAATGGATAAACGCTTTTCATTCAACAAACATCACGAAGAGCTCATTAAAGTCTGATGGGATTTCGGGATGATTGCCATGATGTGGCCGGCAAACTATAGTTTGATTCGAAACCGTTCAGTGGAGCTGTAAGCAATTAGCTTTAATGTGCGTTAAGCGTTAAGAACTTCTAATAAATAGGAATATTGACACACACAATCCAATGAACCTTATTTGCCAGGCATCTATTAGTTTTCTATTAGTGTGTACTTTTGTTTTCTTTAAAAAAAAATTATCTTCAACTTCTTTCAACCGCGCATTCGCTAACCAGTTAGGAATGTAAATTTGCTCTCTTAAGAATGCCTCTTCAGAGGCCATCCGCGAGTACACATTACCGGGAAGGTGTTGAAAAAATGTGTGCATAGTGCACACGAAAGGTGCTTCTTCACACGCTGTTTACTTTCTTCTTTCGAGATTCCCAGTGCCAGCTCTGAAGCGTAGGCTCTTTTAAATTGTTTTCGTGATCTTCGACAGAGGGAATCGAAGTTAAATGGTTACCACTTCGGCAGGTTTGATCTTGGTTGGAATATATTTAATCTATTGCTACTGTCAAGTACGGAGTTTTTTTCTTTAGCCACACCTCACGAATGTTTAAGATGGATTTAGACTCTGTTTGGTCATGAAAGTAAAAATCTCGTTACTTGCTTACTTAAGGTGGCGCTACAGTCCGTGATGGACCAGGTCCTCAAATGACAAGCTTTTCCAGCTAGCTCAGTTCCTTGCTAGCTGTCTCAAGTTCAGCACGTCAAGTTGGTTGAGGTTCTCTCGCACTTGTGCGAGCCATCTGAGTCGAGGTCTTCCTCTATTACGCCGTCCCTCGGGGTTGAAGACTTTCCGGGCCGGAGCATTTGGGTAGATTCGCTCTACACGACCCAGCCTTCTCAATCGTTGGACTGTACACCAAGTCCTCAACTATTTCAAAATTATAGCTGTCTATGATGACGTTCCAAGACGTGCCGGTGCAATGTGTCCTTTCTTGATGACACCATATACTTGATCTTGCCCTTATTAACCGCTTAACTCATCTACTTCGCTTCCGATTAAATATTCACAAACGCGCCACTGACATCACAATTTGTTCTTCCAATTAAGTCAATGTCGTCGGCGTATCCAAGTAATTGGACGAACTTTTGAAAGAACGACGTTGAAAAAGTCGCTCGACAAAGCAATGCCTTGCCTAAAACCATTTTTGACATCCAATGCATCGGTGAGATCTTTTCCGACACAGCGTGTGTTCTCCATTGTCATCCTGCACAAAAGTACAAATTTTCTAGGGATGCCAAACTAGGTAGACTTTTTTTCAATAAGTTGGTTTAAAACATGTTTAAGAAAATTGTTAACCAAATTAAATTTCAAAATGGGCCCGTTTTTTTTTATGAGATAAATGACTTACAAAAAAAAAACAATCCTGAAAGTTTCAATATGCAATGTTTTTTTTTTAAATTTGATTAAAATCCCTTATGTCGATAATGAGAAGAACGTTTTTGTTAGTAATATTTTGATTCAAATTTATTTTTGTTAAATGATAGATCATACAAATTAAGCCATATTAAAAAAAAATATTAACAAAATTCAAGAAACATTTTTCGAGAAAAATACGATTTTCGAAAACGATTTTTAAACATTTGCATGGTTGGTACCATTATTTTTGGATAAAAGACTTAGTGTAAATTTAAATCCTTTGAGATGATGTTAGAAACACTTTTGGTTTGTCAAGTTTCGACAAAAATCGAACATGTTGTTTTCGAAATATTGAGTTTTCAAAAAAAAAAATACTTCTTTTTTTAAAAAATCAAAAAAAAATTATCAAAATCAGTGGCACTTTTTTTGATAAAATTGGAAACACAAAAATAAGAGGTACTTTTAACAACTTTTTGACTGATTTTTTTTTATTTTCAAAAATATTAAATTTAAATTTTTGAAAAATCAGTTTTTGAGAAAAAAATTTTTCTTAATTTTTGTTTCCACAAATCGCAATAAATGTTAAACAAAATTATCCGAGCCGTTTTGGAGGAAATATCAAAAACTAAAATTGATGTATTTTAGGGTGCTCTTTCAAGATGAGCTAAAACAAAATACGGTTTTCTTCTCTAGGGAATCAGATAAAAATACTCGCTAATCCAATTTAGCGATCGTCCAGTCACAACCTTCCCTCAGCTCCGTTCAAAAAATCCTTGGTTAATTATAACGGTGTTAGGAGAACTAGCTATGGAAGCAACGCTACGTTAGTTCGTCTAAAATCGTTTTCAGCCTTTGAGCTTTAGATCAAAAAGTTCGTTAAGGTCGCCAAAAATGTTTTACCATATTATTGTGCTACCATTCTGGCCACAGCAGAACATTTGCCGATGAGATGTACTGCTAGCTGGTCCCCAAAACTATCACAGAGAGTAATGTGAGGAATACACATATTCGTCACATTACCATTGGCCAGTTTAGCAGTTCAAAGGAATCTAGCAACGATCTTTGCTCTGCCCACCAGATCAATTCTTCAGAGCCTATTAAATACAATCCAAAAGCATTTCGACAAACTACTCCATCTTCCATTAGATTCAGTGGGAAAAAATGCACACCAAATTACCCTTGAGTCAAATTTCGAACAAACTATTAAATTCCGAGATTATTTCTTTTAGCCGTACTACACGAATGTGTAATGCTTCACGCAGACCAATATTTCCTTCGCATTGCGATGTCCAGACATTCAAATCCAAAGAGCATCGGTATCCTCTTTAAATAATCTCCCAACAAAATTATAAAAAAAAAATTGGCAACCATGGTCGAAGTTCACTCTTACCTATTCTATTCAAAGTCAAAAGACCAAACACGATTTACAGCATCGATGAGGTCGGCAGTCAAAGCAAACATCATCCTTACACCCGACCCGGTATGTAATTACCATCACGAGTATATAAATAGGAGTGTGGATTGTGAGAGATCCGTGGACAAATGATGATGAGGTCTTGGATCAAGGAGTATTTGGACATCGCTTTGCCTAGCTTGGCTGTAAAAGATGCAAAGTAACTCGTAATGAGTCAAATGGCGTATAAACACGAAAGTGTAAGATCTAATCACTTGACCTCTTGCTGTGTTATGAGATGGGAACTAAAGAGGTGAAGACTTACATACATTCTGTTAAATTAGACAAAAAAAAAAGACGAAGGATATCTTCAATAAAAAGTGTGCAAAAGGCATTAATTAACAAATGATTTTGTCAGCAAAGACATAAATTTTACAATATGAACCTGATGAGCTATTAAATGATGTTTTTGTAGCTCTGCGATTTGTCTATGCAATTATAAGGTTCTTCCAAAAAGAGGAGAAAAAAAACATTTTTTAATTGCAGACGTTATGATAAACGAAATGGCCACTTTAAGAATAGCTTCATAGACTTTTGTAGTTTTTATTTCCTCAATATCTATAGGAACTTGTTTCCCAGTTGTTGTTACTCGTAAGTGCATGGCAGGTATTTTTCATATTAGTCCAGCTATGCTGGTTAGTATTCTCATTAAGTTTTTATTTATGATATGCTACTGGTTATGTTTCTGGGAATTTTACACGCGTTCTTTATGGCATTCGCTTGGCTGTAGGTAAAGAAACTTAGCTAGAAAGAGGACTTTTTTTTATCGGTGATGTTAGAGCAGTTAATGAACACCAATATGCCTAATTGTGAACACAGTTAAATGATCGTTTTCCAGTTTGAGTTTTATTTTTTTTAATTCGAAAAGTGTAGTCTTGAAAGTTCGGTGTAGTCATCGCTTAAGATAAATGTCAATTTTGTTGGAACGTAGATTAATGGCATGCTTTGGGAACTAATTTGAAGGCTCTAATTATTTTTCATTCGGAGAGGATCTTGAAATACACGAGAGGATTGTTTAGTAGCTTCATTGAAAAATACAAAAATCAATTAAGAACTTGAAACAATATCTACACTCGAAAATAAGAGAGCATGGAGTCAAATTGAGCATTCATTTCTCACAACGAACCGATCTTAAGCCGATCTATGAGTGTTATGATAAAATCTAACGCAACAATTAGAACAATTAGAATCAAACTTTTCTTTTAGTTCCCGTTTCCGCGTTCCTTTCTTTCCACATTTATTTTTCATGTGTTTCTTCCTTGAGTATCTTCAGTGTCAATTTTGACACTTAAAAGTGGATGGGTTCATCCAATCTATATAACAGCAGATGACAGATGGGTGATCTGATTGTATCTAAAGCGCAAGTGACAGTCGATCTCCGAAAGGAATTTATGTTTCGTAAAAAAAGCCAAAAATAAGTAAAGTTTGTAAAAGCATTATAAGGGTAATCATAATGCCTTTAGAGAATCAGCTCTAAACCAGCTTTTCACTACTTTTGCCTTTTATTTGGAGGGGAAATGTCCGAAAATGAAAATTGAGTTTCTTTTTAGTTTTCAGAAACTTACAAAATTTAATTTTGGGAATTAGATGACTAAATGCAATCATTGAATTGATTAACACGGCTGAGAGGGTATTTCATAACTCTTTGCCAATGAGAGTTACGTTGTTCTGACTTTGTCAAGAGCGGACGTATTTTTTTCATAGTGTCGTGGGGTGCGCGCTTTGTCTTAATAAAACGTTTGTCTAGAAAGTCAATACTTCTAATAATTTATAATGTATTGTTCAACTTGTATGGCTAATTTGGATGGAAATACCAAATCCATTATTACTTGTGCGGATTGTTCATCTTCTTTTCACTGTGCATGTGTTAATATAACACAATATGATGTTGATTTAAAATATCGATGCCAAAATTGCAATATACCTCGAAGTCATTCGATGCAACAACAAGAATGCGTTCCACCTATTCCCACTATGACATCAGAACTCTGCAGTGTGCATGAGAAAGACATCGATGTTCTTCGTACTAGCAATAGCAACACCACGAACCAACAACAACAACCCCTGTCTAAAGTTGAGAAGGAATCAAAAAAACCGCTACACACGACACCAAACTTGCATCAAAAAGAAAAAAAACTACAACAAAAACCAACAAACAAAAAACGGCCGGCTTCATCACCTTCGCAGCAGGGTTACCCCTGGGATTTTTGAAAAAGTCGCAGAAAAAAGTCGCTTTTACAAAAAAAAGTCGCAAATTCGAATTCTTTGAAAAAGTCGCATTTTTGAACAAAAAGTCGCAATTGAAAGAAAAACTCGCATACTTAAATATTATTTTTTTTACTATAGGAATAACAATTTAGATATTTTTTTGAATTTCTTTGTTTAAACACTTAGATAGGTATACATTAAAAAATAACAATAACAAAAAACAACCTAATTTAAAGACTTCATTTTACATAAATTAATATGTATGTATAGGTTCAAAGTTGAAATAAATACCTAAAAAGATATGTAAATCACATTAATGTTTCGTTTTTTTAATACGAGTATCTAAAGTTTCTCTATACTTTTTAATTAGGTTGTTTTCAGGAACCCACTCACTTATATCACAGTCAATGAGATTTGTGGAAGCTAACATATTTTCGCAGGTTGCCCTTTGTAAACGGTTTGTTAATTTATTTTTCATAAGCGTAAGCTTTGAAAAAACTCGCTCAGCGCAAGCGCTGCTGTGTGAGAACGTTAAAATTTTACAAACAAATTCGTAAAGGTCAAAGTATAGGTTATCAGTTTATCACCTAAACTATTTTTTCAAGTACCAACCTTGTACCAAAACTCGTTTATGTATATTTTTAATTTCAAAAATGTTGCCATAGTTTTTGTCAAACGCTTGAAGCTCTAGGTGTTTGTATTGCTCTACCACTTTTTCTGGCTCATTTGTAAAGCTATATTAAAATTTGAAACCAACCGAAAATAGTTAAAATCCTGATTTGACCTAATTATTTTTGGATCTAAATGTTTTAAAATAGAAAGCTTCTCATCTTTAACATTAAATCTTGAAAAAATTTCCTCGCAAAGCGTCAAATAATATTGAAGTACATTTTTTTGTACGCAAATATGTAATTTCAAAATTTGTGAGTTTTTTATCCTTTAAGCAATTTTCGGCTTCAATGCCGATATATATTTCTTCAATTTTTTTAAAATAATTTTCGTTTCGATAATCAATCTCAGAAATAGATTTTCCAAGAACACATTCTTTCAATAAAAAATTTTGAAAAATAATAAATAGAGGATCCTATAAGAGCACAAATAAGCAATTTGTGATGTTTCACTCTGAAAAACTTTGTTTAAAATATTTATTTTTGAAAGAATATATTTTAGAAACTTTAAATAAACTAAATTTTCGTTGTTCAAATTTTCGATAATAATATCAATTTTTGAATTCGTACTTTCATCAAATTTGGCCCTTATAAAAAAATGTTGCAAAACAACCCATTGCTCCACGTTGCGGCATGTTATATGTTACAGACAATGCACAAAGGTAAGGAGATATTCCAGAAAATTTCAGTGTCAGTCGTCAGTGCCAAACACGTAAGAGAAAAAAAAACAATCTGACAGCGCCCCCGTGGTGGGAATGGGAAAACAAAAACTACTTTCGAAAACGAAAATCCGAACAGAAAACAAAGGAAAACAAAGCAAAGACAATCATACTCACACATTCTCAGAAAAGTTTGATGGTAAATGTTTAAGCAAAGAAAAAGTCGCAATTTTAAACAATTTTAAAAAGGTCGTCGCATAGTCGCACAGCAAAAAAAAGGTCGCAAAAATGCGACTAAAGTCGCATAAGGGTAACGCTGCTTCGCAGTCGTCTTCAAAGCACAACAAGCACACTTCACCATCATCACCGCACATTGTATATCAAAATCCACCTCTACAGCCACTTAGACCTTCGCCAAACACGTCACCATCGCCTTTACCCCAGTTACAATCACAACACAACGACGCGATTACTCTCCAGCTATTATACACAGAAATAATTAGCCTAAAAAAAATCAACACCGAGTTCCTCTCTTCACTTAAGGCTCTGAAAGAAGAAAATGTGGAATTAAAGCGCAGAGTAATTGGACTAGAAAGCAAACTTAACTGGCGAGAGCAAAAACTATTAGAAGATACAATAGAAGTTGTGGGTATTCCTGCGGTCAACAAAAACAATGCCGTTGAATGCATGCAAACAATTTTCAATGATGCATTAAATGGCAGTATCTCTACCGACGACATTCGTAAAATTTATGTCAGACCAGGCAAGAAGATGAACTCAAATGTGGAACAAAATATTGTTTGTGTCCAAATGTCATCGCGTGCAGTGAAGGAGAACCTTATGCAGAAGAAGAAAACTGAGAAGCAGAAGCTGAATGGAACTTTATTTGGCGGTAGTAAGAAAAATTGCATTTATATTAATGATTCTTTTACCAAATACAATAGAGCTTTATATGTATCAGCTAAGAAATTTAAAATAGAGCATAAATTTAAGTATTTATGGTTTAAAAATTCTACAATATTATTGAGAAGGGTTGATAATGGTGAGGTTGTAGTTATAAGATCTTTCGAAGACCTAAATAATTTACAAGCTAGTAACTTATGCTAAATTCAATAAATAACTTTGATCTTAATAACAACGATTTCACCACATCAACCATTCATTGCAACTCTGATATTATTTTTAAATCTGATTCGTTTAATCTCAAACCTATTTACGCTGTACATCAAAACATTCGTAGTTTGCGGAGTAATTTCGATTTATTAGCTGGTAATATAGAAACCTTTGAAAACAAGCCCGACTTGATATTTGTTTCGGAAATTTGGATATTTTCATATGAAATTGAAGATTTTAGCTTACCAAATTACAAGTTTTTGGCTAGTGCCAATGATTCGTATGCTGCTGGTGGGGTCGGAGTTTTTGTGCGTGACTCGTATGAGTGTGAGTTCAAAACTTATAGTCTGACAAGTGCGGATATTATGAAAATTACTGTTTGTCTATGTGATGAAATGTTTAGTTTTATTAATGTATATAGATTGCACTGTAAATCAGTTCAAGTGTTTATTGATGAATTTTCAGTTTTTCTAAATAATGAGAGAGCTCCTAACCTAATAATTTTGGGTGATATGAATTTGGACCTTCTTAATTTTAGCCCTACCGTAGATGCATACAATGTTTTGATTTCTGAACACGGTCTAACCTCTTTTGTGAATGAATCCACAAGACCAGTTGCAGGCACCTGCCTGGACCATATTTTTGGCCGCTTTTCAAAGATTAATCAATATGATTGTGCTGGAATAGTCTTTGACCTTCAAATTTCTGATCATTGCATGACAGGTATTGTGTTTAAGATGTTGAAAAACGTTGAGCAAAATAAATTGAATACTGAATATACCCAAACTAAAATTAACTTTTACAAATTAAATCATGATCTACTTCTTGCAAATTGGGAGGAGGTTTATTCGGAAGATGATCCTTCAAAAGCTTATGACTTATTTCTGAAAGGTTTTAAAGATCTAATACGGAAGTCTACATTCTGTGCCATTAAAAAAAGGTCACAACTAAGATTGAAACCTTGGATGAACAATTCTCTTATTAAAATTATAAATTTCAAACATAGATTACATAAAAAGTGTCGAGCACATCCACTTAACACCAACTTAAAATTACGTTTTAAAAAAATTTGCAAGAAAGTTAAAAAAGAAATCCGTTCAAGTCGTGACAATTTTTACAACAACAAAATTAGAAACGCAAAAGGTAACCTAAGAGAAGAATGGAAAGTCATAAACGGTATTATAAATAGAAAACAAAAAAACCAGTCCACTTCAATGACAGTTGAGAATGGTTCCTCAATTATTTCCGATTCCAGAGAAATTGCTAACTTATTCATTAGATACTTTACCAATGTTGGCCAAAATTCTCTTCCTTGTGACATACCTTTCTCTTGCGAATGCTACAATAGCTATAGTTCTTCAAATGAGTTTCGTAGTGGAAGTAGTTTCTATTTTGAAATGATAACTGGTTTTGAAGTTTTAAAAACCATAAATTCCCTTAAAAATTCAAACTCTGTAGGTGTTGATGGAATTTCGAATGTTGTGTTGAAAAAAACTGCCTTAAATATAGTAGATATAATGTCGCATATTTTTAATAAAAGTGTCTTATCAGGAATCTTCCCTGATGAGCTGAAATCAGCTTTTGTAATACCCATTTTTAAAAAAGGCAACAAAAAAGACATTAAAAACTATAGACCTATTTCGTTATTGTCATCAATCTCTAAAGTTTTTGAAAAAATTATAAAAATGAGAATTTTGCGTTTTTTATCAAATTTGAATTTCTTTAGTCCCCTTCAGTTTGGATTTAGGTCAGGTTTGTCAACAGAAGATGCTTTGTTAAACTTTTGTTGCTTAATTCAACAAGGTGTGGATAAAAAAATGAAATGTGCTGCTCTTTTTGTCGACATCACGAAAGCATTCGATATGGTTAATCATAGAATTCTTTGAATAAGCTTTATGATGTTGGCTTTCGTGGATTCATTTACAATTGGTTCGAATCTTACCTTAGCAATCGAAATCAAAGAGTCAAGGTTTATAATGCATTGAGTGATTCTATGTATGTTAATTTAGGTGTCCCACAAGGATCAGTCCTTGGACCCATCCTTTTCTTGATATACATAAATTCTCTTTTTGACCTACCTTTTCTGGGGATAGTGAATGCTTTTGCTGATGATATTGCGATTGGATATAATGCAATAAATCCATTGAATTTAGTTGCTGATATCAATCATGATGTCCACTTATTAAGGTTATGGTTCGCGGACCATAAATTAATTGTTAGTAACAAAACCAAATTGATGCTGTTCAGTCCTGATTCTAATAAACAAACTGATATAAAAGTAGTGTTTCATGCTCCGCATTGTTCCAGTTTTAGCCTGTTCAATAACAATTGCTTAAGATCTTCTTTAATACGTAGTTTTTATCCCGAAGCAACATGCAGTAGTACGTGCTTTAATGTTGAAATTGTAAAAGATTTCAAATACCTAGGTGTTACAATTGATCAACACTTGAAGTGGACTGAGCACATATTGAACCTTAAGCAATACTTCCTTTCCACAATAAGATGTTTTTACCGCCTAAGACAGTTCTGTTCAAATTCTACGTTAAAGAACACCTATTACGGAATATTTCACTCAAAACTACAATATGGCATTTGTTGTTGGGGAGGTGCTTATCTAAACAAAATTCAACAATTAACGATCCTTCAAAAGTGTGTTGTAAGAAAGATATGCAACGCTTCTCGATTAGCTCACTCTTTAGAATTATTTAGACAAACGAAAATTCTACCAGTAAGACAGTTGTTTTATTTCAAAGTTTTAAAAATATTTTTTATGAGAGGTGGTTATTTGGAAAGCCCTATAACAGACTTTTATAACTTGAGAAGAAATGCTACCACTGTTTCAACATTACCTTTCCGGACTACTCTTTTTAGAAACTCATACACAATCGTTTCTCGCAAATTGTACAACCGTCTCCCAATCGAGATACGAAACATTAGAAACTTGTCACCTTTTTTAAAATCCTTAAAATCATGGCTTCTCAACTTTAATACTTATGACATCGAATCTCTGCTAAGCTACATTGTTTAATAAATTTGTAATCACTACTAAGATCTCTACTGAGTTTTTTTGTATTTATACTTCTTTTAAACTTCAATTGATGAAAGTAATGTTATTTGTTAACTGTATATTATTATTGTTTAACTTTCTTTTATCTAACGTTTATTTTTGTAGTCACCCCACAATAAAATAATTTTTTGTTAATGTGGCATTATCTCAATTTTATATAAATTTAAATGCTACAAACTATTCTCTTAAATTATTGTAAAAACAAATTATGTATGTATTTATTAATCATAGATATAAGTTATTAAAAAATTGTTAGGAGAATAAGAACTCATTAAATTCAAAATTCAAAATTCAAATGGAAAAATCAAGAGATCATCCAGGCAACGTGAAATCCTCGAAGGGCACTTCACACCTTTATACCCTTTTATAGAAAAAATTGTTTTTTGAAATGCTTAAGGGAAGTAAAATTTGAAAATGCAAGAATTTAATATTTGCAAGTTTTGATTTTGAAAAATATACAATTTTTGTTGAGAAGTATTGTGGAGGAATTGGGGAAATATTTGATGTTGTGAAAAAAACGGTTTTTTCTAAAGCACTGGCTCTAGCGATAAAATTACAAATCTTCCAAGAGCATCTCTTATCAAGAAATTTGATTCTCATCCTATCTGTTCGGTCTTGGCAAAAAATTGTAGGCCTCTCGATTCCAACCAACAAAACACACACAAACATGAATAGTTGAGAGTTGTAAGCCGCTGCGTTCAGGTTTTTTACGAGCTTTTGATGGTTCTAAGTTATTTTTTATTTAGTAATTAGTATTATATTTTAAAAGTTGCAGTTAATGAATTTCTTCCACAAGATGTAAGGGATTGATAAAAATTTGGTCCCTCGAGCCGGATTTCCCAGTGCGGGGCAAACTAAAGATGGCCATATGAATTTTGGTACGGGCATGCGACTGAAATAACGTCAGTAAAGCCACCAGAACATGTAATATTCGTGCCACAACAACCCTAAAGAACCCCAAAATTCCAGTGTGTTGTGGAATTTTTACCGGAGGAATTATTGGCATTGCTAATGTATATTAAGGAATGATTGACTAGTTTTTAGTAAATCAACTGTACTTGTTTCAACAATAGAACATAACTTCAGCAAGATTGAGTCCATTCACTTAAAGCTGAGGGTATTTTTTTCTTTACCAAGAAATTAATCCTTAAGTACAGACCCATACCTGGGCACCTTAGGAGTCAGATATTACACCGTGATGACTTTTGTTTGAGGTAACACCTAAATCCAACGACTTACGGTAAGAATACCGAACAAATCAGTCTATTAAATTGTTGAAATAGCTTGGGGCACCTTGAAGAAATTCGGATAAATTTTGGTAATTGTTTGTATAATTCTGATAAAACAAACAAACTGCCTAGGAAGTATACTGACCTTGACAACTGGGTCCTGTGACCTACAAAGCTCATTTTTTTGTATCGTCCTCTTTTTGTAATCGCTTGCTGTCTAGTCCAAAGCATTTATTTATATTTTGTTGATATTTAAAGCAGCCCCAACACCATCTAAAAATAACACTAAGCCTTCGCCGCCTGATGTCAACGGGGACACCAAAGAAGTTTCAACTAATAAAGAGAAAAATTCCAAACATTCAAAAAAAGACAACCACTCTCGCTAAACTGTCCATAATCTGTCAGAAAAAACACATTTAAACGATCGCAAAATGCTCACAGCTTCTCTAAAAATTAGACAAGACGTCCGCGTGCAGACAATTTACAACTTATTTTAATTATAGCCTTTCAAGCTTTACACGGAACCAATCAGAGATTAGTATGTTTTTTTTTTTTTCTTCTGTCAACTATTCACCACTAAAATTAAACTGGACTCAGATTTTTTCCCCCCAAGGAGCAGGATAGGCCATAGACCAAATACAAAGATCAATACCCATTACTGGCATGTGTCTTTTTTAACCAGCTCGAGTGTCCTTTTCTCTTCCAATTTCAAAATTAACCCGCAAATAAAAGAGACGACAAAAAAGAATTCCGAAACTATCGCAATAAATCACCCAGTGGCATATAGCGCAACATTAGTAACACGATCGGCCATTAATTTCGATTTTCTCATTTCATTTAGACCTGTAGAAAAGTAACAAAAACAAAAGCCTAAATAAATAAATAAAAATTAAACGAACAAAATGCGGTCTTGAGAAATAGAGATACCATCTGGTTGGTTTTGGTTTGGCTGAGGGGGTTTCGCTGATAGTTGGCACTTAAAGACAAAATGTGAAGAGGCAAAAAAAAACTCAACTCAAGCCACAGGCTGCACAACTTAAGTCACATGCCACACGTGTGCGTTGCTGGGACTTGGTGCGGAAATTTCTCACCAACCAACAACCACCGGCACTAGACGAAGCAAGTTAAGGTAGGCTGGCATTTCGATGGCATTTAATGGACTAATACCAAGCATTTAAGTAAATAGCCTACGGGAGATTTAAAACGTTCATGCTAACCTGGGAGGTTCAGCTTTGAGCGGCAAAGCGCCACCTCATCCTAATGAATGCGCGTGGGTCGTATTTTGTGGAATAAACCTAACTGCTGGCACACACCAATTTTCACACCTTACGATGCACAGTGGGGCAAAATGGCGAAAAGATGGCATTAAATCAACCAACAGGTCTAGAAACTTGAAATTTGGCACAAATACTACTGATACCAATGTTAATACATGGCCAAAGTTTCTAATGGCCACGCCCATTTCTAGGGTTACCACCCATACAAATTTCATTAGTTTACGAAACTACTCAAAAACGGCTCAAACGATTTAAATTAAACTCTGCGTGTATTGCATCCTTCGTGATTGTAATACAACTACATACAATGAAAAAAATTTAAAAAAAAATTATAGGGTTACCATTTCGGGATATTTTGTGTTACTAATTTTTGTTTGCAAAACTTAGTATCCTTTCTTCAATAGAAATAAATTCTTTGCTTTTCAGCTACATGTACACTTTTAAAAATTCGGTTTTAATAGGTCTACAATATCTATTTGAGCTTGGACGTGAATTTTTGTATATTATTTTAACACCAGAAACTAAGCGAAGTGGAACAAGGCAAGTAAGAAAAACAGTCGATTCTACCTGGTTCAATTCATAAAAGACTTGCTTATTTGAATAGTGACCAAAACTCCTATCAAAGTCCCATTTAGAGTACAAGCATATGTACATTTATCAATTCTTAGTGAAGTGAATTAATCTCGTCTTTTTGGAGAATAATTAAGCCTTTAACTGTGAAGTTTAACTAACTTTGTAAACTTGTACTCACAGAAGTTTTCGAAACAATTATATATGTTCAGGATCGGGATAGAAATTTTTTTTAATACTACTGAACTATTTTATACGAAGGAAATAGTTAAGAAGCTTTTGATCTGATAATTTCATATTGAAATTTAGATAAGCCTGCTTCGAAAATTAACGCAAAAGCTTCTTCACCATTCATCGAAGTAGGTTAAATGGACTCTCTTAAAGCTTTCCTACACTGTTTGACTTTTCTAGGACTTTGGGGTACTTCGTGAACAAGTTTTGCAGCTACCGACTGCCCATATGTTCTCAAACTAATTTCAGATGAAAGAAAGAAGAAAGAAAGAATGTATGTTATTTCAAAAGTATTGAGTTTGCCTTACAATTTCTTCCTTTAAAAAATCCATTTGGCTATTAAATCCTTGGCAACTTGACTTCTTCTTTATATTAAAAAGATCTTACCTGGTTATTGGTAGTGTTTTTGATTTTGTTGGACGTAAGAAATGTCAAAAATACAATAATATTGACGAAAAATATCTTTTTCTAGAAAGTGACGTCACCAACAAAAATGTACACAACACACAGGGGAGCAGATTGGAGCAAGAAAATTTTGCACATTCTGAAAGGAGAATGTACACTTAACAAAATGACATATAAAACTTATTGGCACCTTACGGCGAACACAACTAAACGTCTAAGGATTTCAGAAAAATGCAAAAAAACAAGCAATTTTTTAACTTTTTTTTTATATTCAACTACGAATTAAAATAAAAAGAATTAATTTTTTATAAAAAAAGAAACATACAAAAATGCTCCTGAGCTTACTGATTCTATTGCAATTTAATTTAATTTGATACACGCAATAAATAATAAACTGTATACAATTTACTTAACCAACTCGAAATGACAAAAAGAGGTCTGCGATCGACTCAAAAATTGAACTTACTCTTCATTTGAGACGATCTGCAGAAGATTACGTGATTCAAATAAACTTTCTCTCTCTCATTTCTAATTCTCTATCATATTTGGAAGAGAAAAAGAACGGTTATTTAAGACAAAGCTCAACTTCATAATTTGATTAAATGCCAGCTTTTTGGCGTTTTGCCCCATTGTGCGATGGTGGTCCGTCGGATTTGTTTGCAGATATTCATTATCATTATAAATCGATCGAGTGATTTGACGCAATTAGAAAGAATTAATGCCTTAAATTGATAAATCGTTTAAATCGACTTACGTTCCACAAGACAGTTTTCGACGTGTGTCGCCTTTTAGTGGTAATTTTGTTTGAAAGATTAATGTTGATCGAGTGTGAGGGGAATAGAGAATTAATTCAATTAAGAGAAATATGCAATTTAAATAGATAAATCGTTGGACAGATTGTACAAACAAACTTACGTTCCACAACGAAAAGGATTATGTGTTTTTATTAAATCTGATTTGAGACATCGATGAAATTGAAGTAAATAAAAGGGAGAACATCATAACAAACAAAACGCAATTTAAGATATTGTGATTTGATTGATATATTACGTGTGTGAGCTGACTGTTTCACAAGAGAATAATAGTTTTTTTGAAGAGATTGCAATCCAACTAGAGTGTAAGAGGGCAAAACCTGCGATGCTTATTGAAGAGAATTTGATGAAATTGTAAAAAAAACTGCATCATTAAAAAAAACCTACGTTCCACAACAAATTTAACTTAACGAAAACATAAGGATGCTGAGTAAAATACAAATTCAAAAATCTAGAAGACACTCAGACAAAATTAGGACCTACAGTTGATAAATCCTTTGCCAAATTAGGTTCATTAGAATTTACGTTCCACAAAGGAACTATGGTGTACAAATGGACATGGGAAGATATTTTTTGTAGTTTATGAGTTCTATCAAAACTAAGTAAAAGATTAAGCGAAAAGCAACAAGTAAACATTTGCATACATACATATAGTTTGAGTGAATTTGAGATATTAATACAAAGTCGTCCCCGTGAAATTTTTAAATTGAAAATCCATAGCTTCTACATCTCAACGAAAGCATATTGAATGCTAAATGTTGAAATTTTTCACATTGATATAAGATTTCCCGTTATAAAAATGGCCATTAGAAGAATATTGTCGAATGTACTAAATTTTTATTTCACTTGAGTTGGGTATTAGGCGTAAACGAATAATTTACGTTCCACAGAGGAGTTCTCCTTTCCGTGTGGAATTTTAATGTAACTTTTCTCAAAATATTGATGGAGATTTAATGGAATTATATTAAGAAAATCACAAATATTACTTTATGAAATGATCAACAGTTTAAATATAAATACTTTGCTATGAAGTAAATGTTCGTTCCATAATCGTCCCGTGTTCTATTTTAGTATGAAAATCGATAAAACTTCAGTATGCAAAATTAAATGAAGATTTGAATTAATTAGAAGAAATTAGCGCCCTTAATTGACACATTGTTTGACAGATATCACCTCAACGCATTTACGTTCCACAAACAAGAACTCTCGTTCTCTTGGTCTATTTGCGTTTTTTTTTTTTTTTTTGTTCTTCTTACAAGATCGATGCAAATTAATTGAAAAAAGATAAAATAAAGTGCAAACTGAAGACTAAGTGGTGTACTCAACGCCTCGTGCCAGAAAATCCATTTGCGTTTGCAGATTATTGGAATTTTTTTTGCTACCCATCCTTGGTCGTTGCGTGCATCACTGTGCCCATCGTCTATTCTTAATGGAATTTTTCTGATGAGCCCATGTTCTACGATGAATCACTCATTTAAAAGAAACAAAAATCCATCCATTCCATTTATGTACATTTCTTAACAGTATCATAGCAAACATCTGTCGTTCTGTAATGGTGAATAGTCTCAATCATATAGCGCCCTCTATTGAACAGATAAGCTACTTTCCCACCCACTTCTCTTACAAAGCCAATTGTTAAATAATTCAATTAATTACTTAAGTGTTAATTTAGCTGAATTGTGTTTTCACAACTAATTTTGTTTTCACTGCGTGCAGGGAGGTTTTATTATAGGCGCCCCCTTTTTTTTTGCGTTTGATCTGTTTATTTTGTATTAATTTTTTTTTGTTCGGCCGTCAACGGCGGCGGCGGCGGCGGTAATATGATCCTCAATAGCGAGTGTTTTTTTTTTTTTTGTAATATTATTTTCGCCTTGAGGGTGAACACAGAGCACTCCAAAGGTGGCAAGTTAACGCACGCGAGTCTTGTTCTCCGGCTTGTTATTTCGATTTGGACTTGTTGTATAGCATAATATAGGCTTTTGGGAGTTCGAATTTTGTATGGTCTAGTGGTTCGGCTTGAGTGGGTATTGAATTTCGCTTTTGTTATTTTTTTTGTATTATTGAGTAAGATCACTTCATTCATGATGGGATTTTAATATATAGTAATTATTTTGATTGAATTATTGCGATTTTGACATTTTTCAGTTGATGAATTTTGTACGTTACTCTTTTTGGAAGTTTTGTAGGCGCTTGAGGCGTTATTGTTTCTGATTTTACCTTGAATTCAAATCACATTTGAAATGAGTACTTCCTAATTTTAAGAGGAAGTATTTAATGTGATTTATGATGGCAGAACTTTTAAAATTGAAGACATTATGAAGAGCTTTATTCATAATTCTACGGTAATTTTTGTAAGTGTTTTTAAGTGGTTGAAAAAGAGATATTAAGCGAAGAACTACTGTGAAATTTTGTCAAGTTTTCGTACAAAAGTCAAACAAACTGAGGAAAGTACAACTTTGGAAATAGTAAATACCAACAATTTAAAAATTCAAAAAAATTCATTTGCACTTTCTAAAAAATTTATAAAGTACCTAATTGTAAGATTTGCGCATTTTATAGCTTTACAAGATTTCCAAAAACTAATTGCGAAAAATGTTTGTAAATTATTTCTATCATCCATCATTTTGTGCACTCAAATTTTCAGACAGATCTGTTTAATAATTTTTTTGGGGCGGCCATTTTATGTAGACGTCTATAAGCATTTACGTCAAAATAGAAAAAAAAACTTCGAGTGCTCATTAAACTCTATGTTTTACTACCACGCAAACCAAACAAAGGTAATTGGGACTCTCCAATAGCGCTTGAAACCATTCATCACTAGTTTAATCAATTTCGATGCAGTCGTTCCAGGACAAGTGGCATCACTTGTGGTCGCCCAAGTGAAGTCACCACACCAGAAATAGTCTATAAGATCCATGGTTTGATAATGGACGAGACCACAGGCTTATCGCATAAATAAATATTTCAACATTAAAAGCTTTTCGCAAGATGGTTATGCCAGGTTTGCTCCCAAACGCAGTCGTTTGGCAACTTTAAATTAGTGTTTGGCTATGTTCACAAAAAAAAAAATTACCGAGTAACCGTAAATAAAACTTGGAAACCAGGGACCAATGACCAGTCAAAACAATGGACTTCTCCTGGTGAATCGAGGTCGGAGAAGGCCAGGGTAGGTTTAGCAGCAAAAAAGGTGTTATTCGAATCGACTAGCTTGAAAATGGTAAAACGATTACCGCCAGATATTACTCAGAGGCGCTGGGTCGATTCCAAGCCGATTTGAATAAAAAAACTAAAAAAAATAGTCTCGTTTAGAGACAAAAATTTTCCCCTCCACCAAGACAACGCACCAGCGTAAGTAAGAGATATGAGTACAATGAAGAGGATATCGTTAAAACAATCGCTTATTTTGAGGGGCTCCAGAAATCGTATGATTATGAAGGCATCAAAAAATTGAAGAAACTTTGGATAAAGTGTGAAATGAAGAGATAAAAGGAGACCGTTTGAGAAACAAAATAATTCTATGCCGATAAGAGTGTTCCTCATTTCACTTTTACAAGGACCTATTGACCAAGCCTCGTACATATACAGGTGTTCAAAGAAGTACATATTAAGAACTGAAATTTAATAGTAGAGTATTCGAGCTATTCTTCCGAACAGCTGTTTGGAATTTCTCTCCGACATTATTTTAAAGCACCCGTCGAACTGCGTTGAAGTGCGATCAAGTGCCGTATTTGTGAAATTTCTGACAGCTTAAAATTGTTTTTCCGATTTCTTCCGACACGAATTCTTCGGAACAAATTTGAGTTAACATAGTTAAGTGCTATAAAATGCAAGAAACTACAAAAATAAAATGCACGACTGGGTCGCACGAACTAGCTCCTATGTAATAGAATAGGAATTTCAAAAACGAAAGTTATTAAAGAAAACTGTTCATAAGGATAAAATGAATTTTTTAAATTCTTTTAGTAGTAAGAGATAAAAAATATGAATTTATACAAGAACAAAAATTATAAGTCGTTGTAGTGGTTCCTTGAAAAAAAATAAGCTTTATATGTACAAAATTTTTAAAACATCTTTAAGAAAAAATTTTGGTATGCCAACTTTAAGTTTTTATTATTGTACGAATAAGAGTTAAATTTCCAAGAGAAATATTAAGCCGGTCTTGAGATATCTAGTTTTTCAAAAAAAAAAAACGGCTTTCTTTCTAAAAATTAAAAAATATTTTTTTTTAAGTTTTTAAATGCAATGTTTTTTAAACTTTTTAAGAGCTTCTTTATAAAAAAAAAATTTTGAATTTTTTTTTTTCAAATCCAAAAAATAAAAACTTGAAAATTTGAATATGTAATAATATTTAAACTTTGGAGGAGCTTTAGCATAAAAAAAATAGTTTAAATCGGATGTACCGTTTTCGAGAAAATCAAAAACAAAAAAAAATGGATCCAGGGGGGCTACCAAAAATAACAAATTTTTGTAAAAATTTTTTCAACCATTACCTAGTTTTAACTAAATGAAAATTTTCAATTTTTTTTTTTAAATCTGTGGGACAGTTTTTGAAAAAAAAAATATTTATAAAATTTCGAAAAAAATCGTTATTTTTGGTCTCAAAAAAAAAGAAAACAAATGTGTGGGAGGAAAAAATCAGAACCCATATCTACCAACTTTGAAGAAAATCGGCCGAGCCGTTTAGGCTGTAGTCGAACCGACAGACGGACAGACAGAATTGCGAGACCAACTTTTTTGGTCTTCGCTATCATCGTAATGTCAACTTTGATCAAAATCTCGAGTTCGATATTTTTTCGAATGCATAACTTGCCTTATATTACCTATAAGTCGCAGGTAAAAACTATTTACTTGAGTAACTTTTTTACTTATACTACTTGAATTTGCGTTTCCGGGACAAGTGCAAACGAAAAAAAAAGCACATCAAGCCAAGGTATTTATGTATAATTGTTCTTTCCGATAGGATACCTCGAAAGCAATTTGAACCTCCGACAAAGTATGCGTTGCGGACAATTTTCCGCTCCGAAGGGATACCTCGCTAGGACGGAATATTTGGAAGAAAAACTAGACTATGTAAGTCCATGATATATAAGTAAACTTATATTTCTTTAATAAATAACAAACAGAATGCAGGTTTCAATAAGCAGATTCACTCGTCATTTGTGTGTGCCAATTCCTGAGACAATAAGTGAAAGAATTTAAGTTTGAAGATTAACAATGGAACTATCTTAGACGAATCAAAAAGGAGGAGGTACTGAAGAGACTTGTTTTCAAAGCTTAACAAATAGGGAATACAAGTTTTTACCTTTGTTAAAAACTTAGATGATTAATTAAGTAATTAATGATGATTGGGCATTCAATATTAAATATATTAAAAACACAATTTCGTCAAATAAAATTTCAAAGAAAAAATCAGTTCGAAATTTGTTTCCAAATTATTTCCAAAAACAAAGAATATTGAATATTGCCAAATTGTTGAAGTTATGTTTGTCAAATTGGATGTCATTTATTAATTTAATTCTAACTTGCCAAACAAAATGTCCAACCATATATAGCGTTCATTAACATGTGTTAAATATTAAATTGTTATACTAAATGGGGTTCTATGTACTAGCATCATTTCGCTGGCTTCGGTTGGAAAATTTTATTCAGTGATGAGGCCCATTTCTGCGTGTATGGGTTCTTCAAGAAACAAAATTATCGAATTTGAGACGATCACAACTCACAATCCACATAAGATCGACCAAATTCCAATGCATCAAGAGAAAGTCACTGTTTGTTTGGTGTGACCAGCCAATTACCGTCAACAGCAAACGCTATCGGTCGAGGTACAACCAATTTCTTTGGCCCGAATCGCATAATATTTAAACCAATGACATGTAGTTGCAACAGGAAGGCGCTACGTTCCAAACAGCCCATGCCACAATGGACATTTTGCACGAACGAATTCCGAACATTGTTATTTCACGCGGTGGTGATGTGAACTGGTCACCCTGATCGTGCGACTTGACATTGTTAAACTTTTTCTTCTTGTGGAATTTTCTCAAGTGACAGGTCTTGCCAACGAACCACAAACCACCACTGCCCTAAAAGCCAACATAATTAATGCTATTGGTCAAATTCAGCCTCATTTATGCATCAGAAATACGGAAAATTGGAAGTTTCGAACGCATACCACCCAGCGAAGCCGCGGTGTGAAAATAGGTGCCAATTTTACAGAAAGTTACTTACTTTCTCTTAGGAACGGCTTTAAAGCAAGTACTAAGCAGCGTGTTTGAAAATTCAAGAGGTTTGAGGGTTGTATGACAACCTATTGTATTTGTAGGATTTTGAACACGATCACTACACTATAGCGTCTGCTTCAATAGTTTTAATAGAATTAATTTTACAGTTCCTATTCTTCGGATTCCTAAGATAACGAAAGACCAATTTTTGTAAGACATTTCTTTAAAAAAAATTCCTTTAAAATCAAAGCATATTTATGCAGCACATTTCTTGCCAACTTCTCAGGTATAAATCCAGCATGACAAACGCACATTGGTCAGTGGTCAGCCATAAATTAGGTTATCATTATGCAATGTACGAATGACAGCAATTAATTGAAACCGTTTTCTTCCTCTCCTCCCATTTGGCTACTGGTTGTTTGCAATTTAGAACATGTTGGTCAATATTTAACAAGTCCATTAACATATATGTATAATCCCCGCGATAAACCATCAATAATAAAAAAAAAACTCTATTCAGCTAGGCATACATTATGTAGGCTAACACCTGCAATACGGACATTTTTTTATTTTTTTTACTTGTTTAATCACGCAAAGACATCCCGCATACCAGACTTAGAAATGTACTTGCAGTTCGATTGATTTACATGCAATTTCACGAGAATCTCCTTCTATCTAATTCCACACATCGCTAATCACACGTTCCTATGCACACAACTCTCTCTCTTGAGCTACACACCTATGTATGTATGTACAGGCAGCAGTCAATTGGATGATTTCACGATCTCGAGAAAGAAGATCGACGATCACGGAATGATCCTTGCGCGTATTTGAGAACAACTCACCCGCCGCCACTAACTAACTACCTAGCGTGTGTTCATATGCAAATTACCATCATCATCATCTCTAACTCCAACTTAGAGGGATGTGTGTGATGTAGAAGGAGGACCACAGTCCGTTTCAGGAAGCCACTTTTTTGATTCCGGACTCGAATCAAGCTTCCAATGCAGCTCTATACGTCTTCATGTCCATAGTACTGCATCATTTTTATTGAAATAAATTCATGTAATTCTGCAGCACCAATCATTTCACGCGCACAACATCCAACGTTGCTAACATGCAATCATGGCAGAGGGGCCACCATCCATCGCATCGCCACCAACTACCACACACGGAACACCTCTATTAAGGTGATGGCTTCAGCTTGCAACAGTCTAACAGCAACTGCAACGGCAACAGCTTGGTTTAGTGTGATGTGTACAGACAAGAGAGATCGGCGGCGTGGATTTTTCTCTTTTGCAGAGCAATTCCTATAGGCTTCACTAAGTGGATCTGACATTGGTATTTATGCTGACAAACAGGACGACAAATCGTTGTTGTGAGACTTCTTCTTCTATTTCATGACTTCGTCTATGACTACCTTAAGAAAGGCCTAGTTAGTGTCGTGCCTAAGGGGGTTGATGCAACTCATGAGAAATGGTTAATTGATTTTGTTGCATGTTAAAAGCGGGAATATATATCATTTTGTACATAAAGTGAAGCCAGTCATAAACATATAAATAAATGAATGCTTACAAAATGTTCAAATACGTTCCACAATTAATTATAATTATAATTGATTTATTAATAAGTGTCTGTTGTTGGATAGTCTTTAAATAAGATAAGTGGCAGTGTGTTATTCTTATTTATTTAATGAAAAAGTTGAATTTCACAAGACAATCGTGTAATACAAGATTACGATCCACACGCTACCTCTATTTTTAATAAAATCCTAAGAAATTAAAACTTCGAAATCTCTCTTATCATTGCTGAAAAGACTACATCAATACGAAAAATTTAAATTGAACTATAAAAAAACAGCAAAATGTTCAAATACGAGTACGTTCCACACTCAATAATTTCTATATTAAAAATAATTACAAGTATTTGGAAACTATTTAATTAAGATCGCGTTCTTCTTAGTTGATTTTTTTTACTAGTCACCAGTATCTCACAACAATGCAACATTTTGTGCGCTTCGCCCACTTTACGGTCGCCATAATCGTTCTTCCAGAGGACTACCTGCATCGATCTTTCGAAAAAAATAGCACTATACAGGATCCGAGGCAGTCAATTCTGCACCCCGCACAAGAACTCGACTTCTCGAAGACCAGAAATTGGCGAATTTTGCGTATACACACGTACAAGCTATAACTGATCCAGATGCGAGTTAAGAGTTAATGCTTAGACAAGGACGTATGTTCGCTAACTAAGCTTGGAAGTTGACATTTTGCATGAACGATTTCCGAACATGGTTATCCCACGCGGAGGCGATGAGAATTGATGTGAAATGGCAACCGAGATGGTGCGCTTTGACCACGTTAGACTTTTAGTGAGGTTTTCTTAACTTCAAAAATTGACTAATATCTACTAGACTCACAGAATTGATCGAAATTTACGTTCCACACTCAAACAATAGCTTTTAGTGTATCTATTTTTTTCCCAATTATAAAATATATTTCCCCTTCGTAAATAAGAGGGCAAAATCACTCTTATAAAATTATAATAAAATAAAATAAAAAATAAAAATGAAGTAAGCCCACAAAATGTACAGAGATACTACAAATACGTTCCACAATATAATATCGATATATATGTAACTGCGAAGTTTTCCGGTAAACCCAACATCGATATTGAAGCTAAAATATTAATTTTATTCAAAAGACAAAAACACACTGAGAAGTTATACCCAATAAATCGTTTAAAATCTACGTTCCACATTTTAAAACTCTACTTTAACTACTCTACTTATTAATAAAATTTTATTTTTGAGAAACTTCAAAGCATATAACTTTGAAATGTCTTTTCTTCTCCACAATGAGGAAGATATTACGGAAAAATCATGGAATCAAGTATACAAGAGATGGGGCAAATATTCAAATACAATCCACATTTAACGAATGATTTATTACTGGATGTTAATCTAAAAATATATTCAGAGTTTGTTACTGATGAATATATTTTTCCATTGGCAATATAGAGGAGTCCTACAATTTATCAGAAAATTCAAAACTAACCTCACAGCCAATTCTATATACAGATAATAATTGAATACAATCCACACGCAAGTAGTGATTTATTAACAAATATTAATTTTTGAAAACAATTAGGGTTGAATAATCTGAGTTTAACTTTTGACAAGAAATCATTAATTTCATGATAAGAATAAAACAAAACAGTATTTACACTCAAATGATAAGTGTGAAAGATTTACAAATTTGTTCCACGTTCCAGCAACGATTTATCACTGGAATTAGTTTTCAAAACACACCCCTACGATATGTTAATCGGAAAAATATCTCACTCTCGCGTCAAATAACTAGACATACATTTTATGAACAAACAAAAAAAAAAAAACACAAAATAATCACATGTATACAAAATCATCAAATACAATCCACACTCAGGAATTGATTTATTAACCCGTTTAAGTTTCCCAAAAATACGATTTTTTGGGGTTCTGTTTGCTCACCCCTTCATAAAAAAGAAAAAACAATCAATTTTATGTAAGAGAAATTAGAATCAAATAAACAAAATGATGGAATGTAAACAAAATGCACAACATAGGAACATACGTTCCACACTCTAACAATGATTTATTGATGGGTGTCAGAAGTTTTCGGAAACCACAAAAGTATCTATGTCTCTGGGGGTCTCTTTTGCTTCTTCGTCAATGTTTGTTGATTGCTTTTCAAGTGGTTCACAGTCGGTTTTGCTGATAGGTTCACCTTTTTGTAGTTTGTGTGGCGGTGTTTGGTTCGATTTTTTTTTCGTTTTTTTTTTTATTTCTTTTCTATTCCATTTTTGGGCTTGTGAGAATTTATGAATCAGGCGCCATTGACGCGACGACTGGTCTCTTCTGCGCGCACACACATGAAGACAGAAATGTGATCCACTCCTAATTGGATTTTACGTCCTCGGTCTCGCAGAGGTTTTTATAAATTTATAGCCATATAAATCCGTCGACAGAATTCGCCAGAGTATAATTGATCACAAGTCTGGGCAATATCAAAGACACCTGTCTAACGAGAAGGTTGATTGTTGTGGGTCCCATGGTCAACAGAATGATAAAAATCTCTTTTAATTCAGAGGCAATCTTGTAAAGAACCGGGGATTTAAAAAAAAACAAAAAAGGGTTAGCCCAGCTTTATAGTAAAAGCTCCATTAATAACAGTTTTGCTCAAGTTTATTGCCTTTGACATAGACCTACACGCCTCAGATCTACTTTTATCGGAACCAATTTATGAAACTGATCAATTTCTGATCAACGATACAGAAAATAAGTATCTATAGATAAGGTTTTGTATTTGGTTGAGGTTTACAAAAAAAAGACCAATAAATTGTAAACAAAACATTTGTTTTTTTCTAATTTCCTATTCCGGATTCCCTATGGATGAGCCACAATTTATCGGATTGTAAAGCCTTTTCGGGCTCTGCTGTGTTTGGGGATATTTATTTTTAGAAAAAAGGAACGCTTAAATAATAAACAATATACAAATACAAAACAAATGATAGACAAATAAGAAATAAAGAAAACCGAAGACCTCGGATCACAATAACTAATTGGAAGGGAAGAAGTAAATTCCTTTCGAGTGTTTTTTTTTTTGTTCCCAAATTATGTGGGAAATGATAAATATTCTCGAAGACTTACGCATCAATTTTTCAGAGGGGGGGGGGGGGGGGGGGGGGGGGGGGAATGTTATTTATGAGTTCCATTCATTAAAGAAGAATGGGACTTTTTACAGATTAGGCCTGTGTTCTGAATGTATCAGACAAAATTAAATACTTGAGATTATGGTAGCGGTGGTGGGCAAATGGAGTCATTATGGTAGTCGATGAATTTTGACTTTGTATATGTTTTTGTATTTGATCCAGCGTGAAGAACTAAGAACTGGTGGGTGAAACCAATCAATATTCTTAACTTTTATAAACAGATTATTCGTACAAGAAGCTTTTTAGGGAATTACAGTGAGGTCTTTTCGAAAAAGAACGATTAGAGTTGGAGAGTTCTTCAAAAAAAAAAAAAAAAAAAAAAAAAAAAGGAATGTAATTCTGGTGAATTTATATAATAGACTTTAATTATGTGCTATATGATAGATCATTTATCTTTTTAATTTCTTAACATTTTTTACTCGCATTTAATAAAAAAAAATTAGGACCAAGCACTTATGTTTTTGAAGTTTTTTTTTTCTGTTAAATACTTGCCACATAAATTTCGATGAAATTATTATTTTAGTTTGGTTAACTATAAACAGTAAATTATAGAAACGAAATTCATGATTCGTAACGAGTTGCTTGCCGGAGACTCATTCAGAGAACTGCATTTCAACAAGATTCTGGTTAAGATTTAACATGATTCTGGTTAAAATTTAACAAGTTTCATGTTGAAATCTAATGTTTTATTAAATTTACATGGTGCTCTTACCCTTATAAAGTTGAAGCAAAAAATTATAAACTTACACCATTTCAGAAATGTTGTTCATGCTTAAATTTACATGCCACTACTTCTAATATAACTGTTGTATAATTAGAAAGATGTCGATATATTTCAACAAAGAATTCTTTTAAACAAATTGACAATACTTCGCCATGACCGCAGTGTTAGTTTTCAACAAATGTGTTTTGTTTTAGCATGGTCTCAGATGAAAATCAATTTTACTACATAGCTTATTGATTCAACGTTTCGTATATCTAATTTTACAATTACAAGTTACCTGGTGAACTTAACATGGTCTTAGTCTTGAGCGCTATGTCTATTCATTTAAACATAATATCGTGACGATTTTTCTTAAATTAAATAGAAGTGTAAGAAACAGTGAGTAAAGTGGGTTTTTCCCTTCCACAAAAGTAAACATATCATCTTGTTGAGTTATAAAACTAACAGTTTTTTGAATTTACATCTACCTGAGGGCAATATTGATTTTACAATATATCTGCTAAAACCAACTTAAAACAATGAAATCATATTGTAACAATAATTTATCATAATTCAACCTGTGTTGAATTTGAACCTTACTCGTATCTGTATTTATCAACACTCTTTTCTGAAGGTCTTTTCCTAATGCAGTTAGAGTGAAGTGGTGGGAAAATGAATGCAATGCAGAGAAAAATTAATATATTACTGCATGCAGCAATTGAGAAGACATTCTCTTGTGACAGTTGGGGCCCCCTTGTCATAATCGTTAGTGAGTTGGAATGCCTTGTTGGAGATCTGAGTTCGCATCACAACCGAATAAAAAAATTTTCTCAGAAGTACTGCCTCTTGCGAGGAAGTGGCAATTCCTTCAAAAGTATCTCCTGGCATAGAGAATGCATTTGATCTTTGCCGTTCGGACTTCTCACTTACACAGGAATGGTTGGCAATTTTTCGTCACTAGGTTCAGATTCTCTACAAGCCTTAGCCCTTTTAATTATTTGTATAAGGGGCCAGTTATAGCTATTATTGAAATGCATTATTGGAACAAATCAGTGTAATGCTGACTTCATTTTTTAACAAGCCGATTGGTTTCAGTAAAAGATCCTGTCAGTGGCTGATTACAACCAATTCTATGCATTTGAGGTTAGAGTTGATCATTGAAAGGAAAACTGACATTTGAGAATAGAAAGAGAATCGAACACATTCAGTGGAACGATTGTGGTCAATATTAAAGAAACGAAAATCTGCTGTTCATTGAAATTGATTTCTATCAGTGAAATAATAAAAGTCCATCAGTGAAAAAAAGAAAGTTTAAATCAGAATTTCGTATTTTTTAGAGTAAAAAAATTCTACTACCCATTAGTTTCATTTTGGTGCCAATTATAGCGATTATAGTTTGTTTAATCGTCTTAAAAATGCAAATGAAAATTTTCAATGATGCATTGCTGCAGTGATAGCTATAACTGGGGCCTTATGGGTAAGTTCTTGCTTGCAAAATAGGCACTATATGTATGTATCAGTGTTGGGACTTCTACCACTTAAATGGTATTTCTACCACTTTTTACTGTTCATGAAAACCTACCACCTAAAAATCTAATTCTACCACTTTTTGCAACTCTATCTATCACCTATCTTTTAACTTTACCATATACCATTGTTGTCCTTGTGAGGTATTTTGATTCAGTTGAGGGAGCAGTAAAAGATAACTTTTTTTGGGTTATTTTGGCTAGAGGACTCAACAGCTGAATCGATCTACAATAAAATTGTAGAAACTTTGAATCTTTTGAATATTCCAATTCAAAACATGATTGGATTTGCTTCAAACAATGCTGCTGTTATGATGGGTTCTTTAAGTGGTGATGCCTCACGTTGGAAAAATATTAATCCTAATATTTTAACGATTGGAGATACATGTCATGTTTTAAGTTTTTTCTCCGCTTATGCTGCTAAATGTATACCTGGGCAAATTGAAAAATCATTAAGGGATATATATTTGTATTTTTGCCACAGCTCGAAAAAATAAAAAGATTTCATTGCTTTCCAACAAGCACTTAGGCTTAATGTCCATCAAATTTTAAAATTTTGCCAAACTCGTTGGCTGGAAATGATCTTAAATAAAATCATAGACAAGTGGAATCCCTTGTTTGATTTTTACTTATAGGTACTATAGGGCAAGTTCTGCATTTTTTTATACTGCACTCATTTGAAGAACCTACTTCTAAGGCTTCACAAATTTTTGATTTTTTAAAAAATAAAGACAATTTAGTTTTTTTTAATTTTTTTATAATTTAAAATTATTAAAATATTTAAAACCAAAAAATCTCATACCATCAGTTTTAGGTCTTACGAGACATTTTTCAACAAATATAAAACCTAGAATGGATTAATAATGAGTGGAGAAAAATAATAGGAGAAAATCACTTACTCCAAATTTTTAAAACTGATAGTATGGACAAGTTTTTGTTTAAAAACATTTCTTCATATATGTTGGAGCTTTGTTGCATCTGCGGAACGTAAATTTTCATGTTTTTGAAAAATAATAAAAATAAAAAGAGAAATAAATTGGAAACAACAACTGTTCACAACATTTTAGCTGCAAGGGAAATTTTATTCCATGATCAAAATTTTGATCCTTCAAAAGAATTAGTAAAATATGCATCAAGATTCAGATTTTCTGACGGTTTATAGTTATAGATTTAAGTTATTGGTTTGGAACGAGTCTAAAATGAAATTGTATGTGTATGTATTGTATTTGACTTGCTTCCAGATATAATGCGATCTTTGAAACATAAAGAACTAAAATGTTATTTATTTTATTTTTGTATTTAATTTATTTTTAATAAAGTTATACGATTTGTTACATAAAAATGGCTTTTAATTTCTACCACTTTTCTACCACTTTTTTGACAACCTCTCTACCACTCTTTTGCTTCTGCGAAGTCCCAACACTGGTATGTATACATATGTACAAGGTGGCGCAACATGAATCAACCTAGCGGAAGATGCTATAATTTTTGCAAATGGTGTCGTGCGTCAATCATATTTGACATTTGTCTAATAGACAGATGCAATATACAAACAGATAAGCAATGGAGC
The DNA here is from genome assembly GCA_911387755.1 of Chrysotoxum bicinctum. NCBI lineage: Eukaryota > Metazoa > Arthropoda > Insecta > Diptera > Syrphidae > Chrysotoxum > Chrysotoxum bicinctum. The sequence continues at coordinate 9,409,982 of OU426988.1, read as the reverse complement.
GCTCTACTCCTTAAGAGCGTGGAATAATTGTATTGATTCTTTTGGTCGGTGGTGTTAGTGCAGCGTGAATTTCGACAACTAGACGAAAATTCCGGCGCTTTGCTACTCGACTCGAACAGACTGGAAACATAGGAGACCATTGAACTGGTCGTTCGGTCGAGAATATTGTGGCTGTGGCCGATGTCGCTGAGAACGAAGAAACATCAACCAGACCACGGGCCACACGATTAGACATCAGCGAATTTTAGTGAAAGACATGTTCCCGCACAAAGTGTAAACGGTGCATCAGTTAATGCCTGCTGACCGTCCTTCAAGCCATCCTCAATCTCAACATTTTGTGGTGGAAATCATCATAAGCGATGAAGCCCATTTCCACGTAAGCGGTGAGGTCAAAAAGCAAAATCTTCATTTCTGGGGCACTGAAAATCCACGCGTGATGCATGAAGAGCCATTAAATCCACTGTGTGGTGCGGCGTTCACACGGGAGAAGTGATTGGTCCGTATTTTTTTTTTTTTTTATTTTTTTTTTTTGAGGACGCCATCGGCAATACATACGGTCACTGCTATTGGCGAATATTACACTGCCATGATAAACGACTTCTTATACTGCCGGAATTGGATGAGCGTGGCTTGGTGAATATGTGGTTTCAACAAGACGGTGCAACCACACACACAGCACGATTCCGAATGGATATTTTGAGGGAAGCATTTCCTAAGCTTGTAATCTCCCGTTTTGGCGATTTGGCATGGCCAGCAAGATCGCCCGATTTTACCATCCCAGACTTCTTTTTTTGGAGCTATGCCAACAAACCTCAAACAATCGCTGCCCTTAAGGAGAATATTCAACATGAATGCGAACAAAAAAAAAAATGCACGACTGGGTCGCACGAACTTGCTCCTATGTAATAGACTAGGAATTTTAAAAACGAATGTTATTAGAGAAAACTGTTCATAAGGAGAAAATGAATTTTTTTAATTCTTTAAGTAGTAAGAGATAAAAACAGAATGCTATGCAAATATGAATTTATGCAGGAACAAAAATTATAAGTCGTTGTAGTGGTTCCTTAAAAAAATAAGCTTTTATGTACAAAATTTTTAAAACATTTTTAAGAAAAAATTTTGGTACGCCAACCTTAAGTTTTTATTATTTTACGAATAAAAGTCTAATTTCCAAAAAAAAAATACTAAGCCGTTCTTGAGATATCGAATTTTTCAAAAAAAAAAAATGACTTTTTTTTCTAAAAATTGAAAAAATATTTTTCCTAAGCTTTTAAATGCAATGTTTTTTAAACTTTCTAGGAGCTTTTTTATAAAAAATTTCATTAAAATCCGTTTGTCAATAATGAGAAATTCAAAATTCGAAAAAATCGTTCTATGGTAGGTAGGTACAGTCAGTAATATCTGGATTTAAATTTTTTTTTTATTAAATTATAAATCGTAAAGATTAATCAAAAGAAAAAAAATTTAGCAAAATTCTCGGAACCGTTTTCGAGAAAACTGCGATTTTCGAAAACCATTTTTTAAAATTTGTATGGAAGGTACCGTTAGTTTTAGATAAAACACAATTTTTTTTTTCAAATCTTGTAGATTATGTTAAGAAACTTTTATTTGCCAAGTTTGAAAAAAATCGAGCATGGGGTTTTCGAAATATTGAGTTTCCAAAAAAAAAATTTTATTTTGTTTTTTTTAAATCCAAAAATTTAAAAATTGAAAATTTGAATATGTAATAATATTCAAACTTTGGAGGAGCTTTGGCATAAAAAAAAATGATTTAAATCGGCTGTACCGTTTTCGAGAAAATCAAAAACAAAAAAAATGGACCCAGGGGGGCTACCAAAAATAACAATTTTTTGTAAAATTTTTTTTAACCATTAGCTAGTTTTAACCAAATGAAATTTTTCAAATTTTTGTTTTTTAAATTCTGTGGAACAGAGAAAAAAAATATTTATAAAATTTCGAAAAAAATCGTATGGCAGGTAGATACCGTTATTTTTGGTCTTAAAAAAAAAAAACAGAAAAAAACGTCCGGGGGGGAAAAATTAAAACCCATATCTACCAAATTTGAAGAAAATCGGCCGAGCCGTTTAGGCTGTAGTCGAACCGACAGACAGACAGACAGACAGAATTGCGAGACCCACTTTTTTGGTCTTCGCTATCATCGTAATGTCAACTTTGATCAAAATCTCGAGTTCGATTTTTTTTACGAATGCATAACTTGCCTTATAGTACCTATAAGTCACAAGTAAAAATGCGGTAAGACGGGCACAAATGTGTATCAACACTGGCGGCAGCCACTTGACGGACATCATCTTTTCCACTTAACAGAAGAAATTGTTAAGGTCCAAACAAATATTTCCATCACTCAAAATCATTTCTTTATTTAATAAAAAAGTAATTGAAAAACAAAATTGGATGATGTACCAACTTTTGGTTTCCTAAATAAGTATCGGACTCGAGATTTTAATAAAGTCATGTTAGCAAGATATGGTACATAAATATGCATTCCTAAAGCAAAACAAGAAATAATGAAGTCGGACAGTGAGGTCGGACTTGACGTTTTTGAATGTCTTCTAGAGAAAAACTATCTGAAATGTTTATTAGCTCTAGTCGTAGGCTCACTTAAGGCAATGTGTCCCATAAGCCATGATACATTTAGTTTAAACTAGACATCTAATATTTTATTTGAATCTGTAAGTTAGAATCCAGAACAAAGCCTTACATCCAGAGTCGTAACGTCTTTTGGTTTTAAATGTTTTATAGAACTCAAACAAAAAAGCCCGTTTCAGTTCTTTTCTCAAAAAATTCGGACATGATACTCGTCTAGCTATGAATGTCAGTTTAACTTAACTTTTAGTGTTACTTCGATCTACTACTCGAATGTTGAATACTTTGCCTTTCTCGATTTTCCCCCCTCATTGTGATATTCAAGCTTTTAAGATCATGCTCTGCAGTTTAACAGACAGACAAAATTCCGAGACCCAATTTGCCGTCTTCCCTATCATCGCAATGTCAAGAATCAAGATTGATCAAAATAATATCGAATTAAATTTACCGTTTTTGTCGGTACCCGAAGTCACTCAAAAACGATGTTTTAACAATTAATTGAAATTTGAAGATATAGACAAATTTAAAGTCAGTTCAAAAAGTCATGCAATTTTATTGTGAAGTTAGTTAGAAGAAAGTTGTTTTTGATCAAAATGTTTCAAGCCTCAGAAAAACTTACAGCCTTGAATACAAGATGTTGCTGAGCAAAACGCTCACACTCTCCACTGGTTTCCTACCTTTCACCCGGATAAGTTTATCATGAAGGTAAACACTCCATTCGGGACTTCTGACCATCTCGTAATATCAGCCAATTTCTCGTGGCTTATCCGTCCAGTTAAAATTAGAGAGTATTTTAAAGAGATACCGATGCACATAGGTTTTGAATGATCCCATTGGAAAGATATATGTAACAGTGTTAAGTATTTCACATTCGTTTAGTGCCTCAAAAGAAAAGAATCTCTGACCTTTACAATACCATCAAAACTGGAGATTCAATGGTAAAGTGATGGGCATTCCCTGAAGGGCGAAGTTTTTTGAAAATTTTTAATGATTTCATCTTATTTTTCTGGGCGATAATCCGTCAACCAATAAACTAGAATTACGTGTTAGAATTACTATTCTGATGCATGTAACCCACTGATAACATTTTGAGAATTTTAAATCAGCTTAGCCAGAGTCTTACAAGCTTCCCTGATAGAATAATAAGTCCAAGAAGTACACGTCAACTTGAGACCACCCCAAAACCTTCCAATGTAATCAAGATTAAAATATTCTAAAAATACATACATATAGACATAACTATAATGACGGATGTCAAAAATTTCAAATCAAAACTTTTATAGACTTCACAAGCAGGCTCATTAGATTCAAGTTTCTTTTCTTAATCAATTCGAATTGTATATTTAAATAGACCTTCATCCGCACCCTCTATGTCTAATGTTCTTCAAATAGTAATGTAATTCCACCAACAACAAGGAAAGGAAAAAAGTAAACATAAACCATGTCAGAGTGTAAACACATGTTTATCTTCATTCCATAACACTCAAGTCTTGCATAACAAAATCAAATCTCAACTCTTCAAATATTTTCTTTTCCAAATGACATCGACGACTTCGACATTCCCCACAGACCCACAGACATTTTTTTTTTTTTTTTCATTTCAAAATAAAAACCAATTATTTTACGTTAAATGATCTATCAAAAGAATTTCCGAATATGAAGGTACACATACCTGAAAACCTTGTGTGCATGGCATATTTAATTTATAAAAAGGGTGCATCTACCTTTTGGGTAAGAGGAAGGTATAAGCTGAGATAGAAGGTTGAACAACAGCTTACATTATCAAAACACCTGAGAAATAAACACTCACTCATGGTTTATTGATTGTCCGTTTGTTTACTCCCCATCATCTAGAGCCCCCAAGTACTCCTTTACTCCATATGGGATCCCCTAAAGCCCAAAATATCTCAACCGCAAACCTCTACAACAAACCACCGAAGAAAAAAAGCTGATTAAATTCGAAGGTGTGAGGTGCAAGAGATACTTTATCTTTGTTCAAACGACAACAAAAAAGGCAGACAAACAAAATTATTATCGGAACCCATCGGCTCCACCTTTGGGACGACATCCCTGGATTCGCTTTCGATGACTCTTTTTTTTTTCCTTAAGGGCTAGGGAAATCAATTCAGAATGCATATTTTGGTTATGGGAGATATTTGGGATCGTGTCGATGGTCGGACAAGTGTTTGATACTTCACCGGAATTCTAAAACAGACAGACAAATATTAAACGGGTTTTTAGAAAAGGGTTTCTGTTGGAGGAGGCAAGCGGCGGTGCCTGTCGGTCGTTTAAGTCTCATGTCGCGCCGACCTTAACTTTGATTTCCAATGACAATCTAGGTGTCGATAGATTTGTACAAATTCATGGCCGGACTTGGTCGGACAAGTAAAGAAGGGGTTCTTGGTCTTCTGATGAATTCCTTAGTTCAAAGAGTTTGAAATAAAAAAAAACTGGGAAACGTCTAAATAAAGTTACGGTTTTTACTAAAATTTCTAAGACCAAATTTCCAGCATCGAGAAAAGAGTATCGGAAAAGGAAAAGACAAAAGAAGATCCTGCTAAGAAAGAAGAGGACGCAATCAGCTTACCAGCTGAAGGAGATCGAAAGAGTTCGCGATTGAAACATCATCAGGTTTGTAAAATTGATCCAACTGACTACTGTTTTTAAGACCAGAATGCTGACTGTTCGCAACTGTGAAGATAAGTAGGATAAGTAGCATTTTCAACAGTTGCTAATAAGGCTTTATGTAGAGCATTTGGTAGGGTAAGAAGATAATTTACCTCAGTGAATGCAGAACCAGTTCCACAACCCAGTAGAAATCGATATGTAAAGCTTAAGAACAACTAGATCGTAGGATCTGAAAATTTACCAGGAGAGATTTCAAAGATAGTGTTTTGACCAAGTACATCCATCAAATTTTCAGTCAAATGCGGATGAAAATAAGCATAGACTATAACTGACCTATCCCGATCTACAAAAAAGGCAATGATATGTTTTGCAGGAACTTTCAATTCATACTCCTACTTTAAAGGTACTATCTAAAACTGCTCTTCTAAGCTGCTCTTTAGCCCTTGAATCGGCAACTACCAACCAGTCAAACTTCAAGCCTGGGATATCGATCATAGAGAAAATCTTCACATTCGGAAAACACTAACAAATTTCAAGTCGGGTGCCTCCAACTTTTCATGGCGAAAGCCGAACTCGGAATTCAGGAAAACTGATCCAGCTGTCACACATGTTACTTAAAAATATGCGGTGCAAAGTGCAAGTAAGGAATAGTTCCTCCTAACTATTCTAAACTTGCACACGATTTCACCCAGCAGGTGCGCTCTAGTGAGATTTCTCTCAACAAATCCATCCAAATATTAGGTTATACCAACGATACGAAACCAGCATTATCAGCCGTTCCCAAGTAAGGCGATGGGAGGAAACGATACAAACGGGAACTCTCTGAGATGTACCAGCATATTGTTCAGCCAGTACACGTCGATTACATTGGTTCGGCCACATCGAGCGAATAGACAACAATGTTCCAGCCAACTAAAATTACACCCCCCAGGTTCTCAGCGCCATGCCAGAGAGCGCTTGGTCTGGAGCACTGGAAGCTGCGTTCTCAAGGATCGTACAGGATGAAAAGGCGCTCTTTCTCAGGCAGCAAACCATCATTGTTCGGGAGCGGTTTAAAAAAGTAAATAATGTTTACATTATTCCTACGCACTTCAAAATGCAAAAATAAAAAGACGGTCCTTTTAGTGTGTTTGAAAAAATCAGGGCCTTTATCACTTGCTTGCTTTGCACCAAGAACAATCCGCCACTGTGTACAGTTTGTCGTTGGTTTTTGTTGTGCAGTATCAACCACTTGATCTTAGGATAATACGAGTATTTTTGTCCGATGTTCTTATTTTTTATGAATGAAAAATTGACGCAATAAAATCATGATGATGACTTTTTTGTGAGTCATTGGGTTCAGTTAGGAGAATAATTTATTTGTTGTTGTTTTTTTTTTGTTAATTTTATTTTCATTTTTTTAACAAGCCACAAACTTATAAAGGACTTTTAAAGAAATACTCGTAGACAATTTTCGTATCATTTATGTCATACTTAAGTTTTTTTCTTCTTGTAATTAATTGGAGAAAAAAGATCAACGAAACAAACCAACAACTGAAGGTTCCAATAATAACAAAAAGGGGAGAAGTCGAAAAATAAAAATTAACCAGTTAATCTGTCTGTGGGGAGAACGCAATTAAGTATATAAGAAAACAAAAACAAAAACTTAAGAGACAAGACTTAAGGCATTTTTCATCTCAATGGGGGCTCGCTCCTCAATGAGCCATTGGATTTGATAAATAAATTCAACCGGAAGGGTGACATTTTTGTTCTTATACTAATCTTTTACTGTTTTTTTTATCTAATTAAGATTTTGATAATTTTTCAATTAGCTGGTTGTGTGAACCCAGAAAACTGAATTTTCTCCACGGTTGTCCAACCACGTTTTAACACCCTCAATTAAATCAATATTCAACGTTTTTTTTAACAAATATCATAAAAACAAAAAAGTCGTTAAAAACCCCCAAATGAAATCCCTAAGGAGGATAAATGCAATTGGGTTAATTTTTCCAAAGGTTGTTCACTTTACTATCAGGAAAAAATTATTGAACACAAAACAGACTAGGACCCCTAACTGAAAACGGAAGCTTGACTTTACTTGCCAAAAAGTACTAAAAGAAAAAAGGATTTTTTCTGTTTAAGGTGAACAAAATTTAAATACAATATTACTTAAACGTTTCTTTTTTCGTTAGAACCGTTTTAGATAAAATTTGAAAAACCCTAAGCGTTGTAGGGGCAACTGTCAGTTCTTTCTGAGCTTAAATAAATAAAATGCTGAGGCGCACGAACTTGCTCTTATGTAAAAGACTAAGAATTTTAAAAATTAATTTTATTAGAGAAAAACTGTTCATAAGCATAAATGACTGAAACAACTCCTTTATTAGTTGGAGCTAAAAACAGGATGCCATGTGATTCAAGCAAATATTAGTTGCAAGAACAAAAATTATAAGTCGTTGTAGTGGTTCCTTAAAAAAATAAGTTTTTATATACAACATTTTTAAGAAAAACTTTTGGTACGCCTACTTATAGCTCCTATTATTGTACGACCGTTTTTGAGATGTCGAATTTTCCAAACAAAAAAATGATTTTTTTTATTCAAAAAATATTCAAAAAATAATTTTTTTTTAAGTCTTGAAATGCAATGTTTTTTGATCTTTTTAGAAGGTTCTCTGTGAAAAAATTCATTAAAATTCGTCCTGCCAATAGTGAGAAATTCAAAATTCAAAAAAATGGTTCTACGAGTATGGTAGGTACAGTCAGTAATATCTTAATTTCAATTTTTTTATTAGATTTATAGATCGTAAAAATTAATCAAAATAAAAAAATTTTATAAAAATTCTCGGAGCCGTTTTCGAGGAAAATACGATTTTCGAAAACCATTTTTTAAAATTTGTATGGTGGGTACCTTTATTTTTAGGTAAAAATTTTTTCTCAAATCTTGTAAATTATATTAAGAAACTTTTATTTATCAAGTTTGAAAAAAATTGAGCAAGGGGTTTTCGAAATATTGATTTTCCAATAAAAAATTTTAAAATTTTTTTCAAAATCAAAAACAAAAAATGAAAATTTGAATACGCAATAATATTTAAACTTTGGAGGAGTTTCAGCATAAGAAAAATGACTAAATTCGGTATACCGTTTTTGAGAAAATCAAAAACAAAAAAATGGTTCCAAGGGGGCTACCAAAACTAACCATTTTTTGAAATTTTTTTTCAACTAGTAGATATTAGCTAACTTTAAATAAATGAAATTTTATGATTTTTTTTTTAATTCTGTGGGACCGTTTTTGAGAAAAAAAATATCCATAAAATTTCAAATAAGTTCATATGGCAGGTACCGTTATTTTTGGTCTGTCTTAAAAAAAAAGAAAAAAATGTGTGGGGGAGGGGGGGAAATTCTACCAAGTTGAACGAAAATTGGCCAAGCCGTTTATAAGCTGTAGCCATACAGACAGACACGACAGACATACAGAATTGCGAGACCCACTTTTTTCGTGTTCTCTATCATTTTAATGTCAACTTTGATCAAAGTCACGAGTTCGATTTTTTTTTACAAATGCATAACCTGCGTTAAAGTAGGTACCTATAAGTCGCAAGTAAGAAATTGAATTTCTCTTCTGAAATTAAATACAAATTTTCTATAAGTTAAGGCGACAAATTTTACTATGACAACTTATTCAAAGACATCGAGTAAAAATTGTTAAAAACAAATTGTAGATCATACAAAATTTTAGACGCAATAGCGGTGTTTTTTAGAAAAGCTCTTCAACAAATACAATATCTGCAATAGGATTACTACCAATAGAAGCAGCATTTGAATCCTACTGCGTATGTGTTTTTTTACATTTATTTGTATATCGAAAATAAATTTTGGTAGTTTTATTCTTAAATGGTGGTATGATTCATTAAAAAAAATCGAACTCGAGATTTTGATCAGGCATGACACTACTATTAATTATAAAAAAGTCACAAAAAAACATTTTAGAAAATTTGAATAGGTACACAATCCTATTCAAACTTTTGGGAAACTTTATCAAAAAAAAAAAAACTATTAAAATCAAAAACTAAATAATGGTTCTAGGGGGTGTATCCTAAATGCATTTCTTTTCTATCATCGTAATGTTAAGTCTGTCTGATCAAAACCTCGATTTTTTTGCACACAAGTGGTCTGCCAGTATTCAAAGTTGTTAAGCGTGTGACATGGTATTTGAACGTTTTTGACATTTCTATGTTCAAATACGGCGATGACAAATGTGATGGACAAAATGTGTCCGCCGAATTCTACAGGACAACATCAGTCGCGTTGAGGCTTTTTTTGGCAAACATCCTTCGACATACACCAGAAGCCTGTTATCCTGGTTAAATACCTCAAAGGTGACCTTAAGGAGATTTTTAACAGGAATTTTTTTGTTTTCTATATAAAAATCTTGATAATTTGTATACCATATGCGCAAATGCGCCACATAATTTTGTCTGCCTTTGTTGTGAACTGGCAAGTTAAATGAGTCCTTCCAAGCTATTAGTAAGACCGTTTTCGATTTAAAATTGAATCGTAAGAAACTGACGAAGTGCGTTACCCAGGGTATCAGTGCTATAGGAAAGACGAAATATGATAAAGAGGTAAATTTGCTTGCATGATTACTGTACGAATGTTAAGTAACTCTCCCTAATGACCTCAAGTCTGCAAAAAAAAATGTTTAAGAAGTTCCGAGTGAAAGAAAATCGATAAGATGAATCAGGTGATCAGACAAATCGGCCTTCATTCTTTCTTAGATATTTATTCCTCACAGAAAATTGGACTTCTAGATGAAGGTTACTCGTAGAAGGGGAAAATCTAAAATATACTTGAGTTTTTAGCAAGTTTTTGAGGCTACAATTGCTATAATACTAAGTAATATATCAAAAAAAAAATAGAGGCTCGTAGAGAGCCTTATCCTAGTGACTAACAACTTCCAGCCATTTCTGTGTGCTTATGGTCGGCAGGAATGGAAAGTACCTTCAAAATTATCTTCCGATTCTCAACGGCTTATGAGCAACACTTTTTATGACAAGAATTTGTTAATTCTTCACAAGAGGTAGTGCACTCCTAAAATTTTTTTTAATCGCTTATTAATTTAGCGATACATTGAACGCAGGAACTACACATTTTAGAAGAAGAAGAAAAAGGAGAAGATCACAAAATTCAGTTTTCTAAATGACACACAGTAGAAACAACTTTCCTTTTCAGTTAACATTTTTCCCACACTTCGATATTCTAAAACATTTTCTATACATACAGAAACTCAGGCCATTTTAACTACGCCCAAATATTGATTACAACCCATTTAGGTTAAAAATTCAGAGCACTAACCTTTTAAGCTATCTCTTAATAATTCGAACCAATTTTCTCTCTCAAATCCCTTCACAAAAATGTCCACAACATTAAATTTTTATTACCTCCGGGGATTTAAAGTCCACTAAATTCATTCAGTCGGTTTTATCAATCGTTTTGCACGATCGCACTCTTGCAAAAAAAAAAAGCAAATATTAATGTCCAAACTAACGTGTGCATAAATCTCTTAAATGATCTCACACTCGCGTGTGCTACACAAAACAAACAAATAAAACTTCTCACCAAAAGAAGAAAGAAACAAAATAACAAATAAATAAATAAACAAAAAATAATACAAAAAAAAAAATATCATAAAAGATGGTCCAGATGGTCGCGTCAATGCGGCACACACATGTCGAAAAAGTCGCGTTCGCTGTCGCATCGAGGGAGTCTACAGTGGGGCAAAATGTCTTCAAAATTTGATATTGTATTAACAAATTCATAATTTTAACTTTTGTAAGCCAAAGAACTTTATGAAGCCCAAAGGTTAAGGACTACTTAAGTCCCCGATGTTGTCAACTTAAGTGACACAAACTCCAGCTGTCAAACTGTGCCTATGTCTACCTTTTTGAAAAATTTCTAATATCATTATTTAAATCTAAGAAAAATTTTTAATTTTAAGTAAGACAACATTAAAAACAGCTTAGGCCGCCTGCTAATTGTATTTTAAATTTGTTAAAATTATATTCCTATGTTAAATTTTGACATTTCCACGTTTAGATGGACATGTGAACTGTCAAAAATTAAACGTCAATCCAATGACACTGGGCCTGTAAATATATAGGTATGTCTATTTACAAAAGCATACTAAGACAAAATTTATTAAAAAAAACGCCCACGAATACGCCTACTTCTAACACTTACCAATTATTTTGTGAGTTTTAAAAGAAACTTGTTTTTTTTTCTTTATACAAATTATGCAATGGAAAAAACAAAAAGATTGATTACCCCAGGTGGAAAGCCAGCTTCTCTGGCAAATCCATCCTCTTCGGAGGCAGGCTCTACGGATTCTGGGGAGAGCCATTTATTGCATTTAATAAATCCTTTCGCGAAAGCGCATAAGGTCACTCGATCACCTCCATCTGTATCGAGCGTTTCCGGTAGAAAGAGTCCACCGGTTGTGCCAAAAGGCACCAAAAGCGACTCAGCGAAAACAAACAGCTCTGAGCACGAAAATTGTGAATTGAAAAAGAAGCTTGATGAAATGATAAGACTCTACCAAGAGCTTAAAAAAGAAGTCGAAAGTCTTCGCGAAGAAAATACCATATTAAAAAGTTCGCAAAACTTCAAAATAAATGCTACTAGTCCAAAACGGCACGAATACGAAACCGATGAAGATGAACTAGCTCGGGAAACCGAAAGAAGACCCGGTAAAAAACGGAAAGCTCAACATTCGCCTGAGCTTCAAATACAGCGAAAACAGAAAAATAGTACAAGGAAAGATAAGTTCTCCGCGAATGAGAAACTCCCACCACCGATAAACATCGTTGGTCAAGCGGATTACAACAAAATTCTTCCAATACTAAGAGAAACAGCGCAGGCAAATTTTAAAGCTACATCGACTCATAATAACACGTGGAAAATTAACGTGAATGATTCTGATTCATATAGAAAGCTATCAAAAAAACTCAGCGACGAAAAAATTGAATGGTACAGTTATTCAATTAAAGAAGAAAGACCTTTACGCGTCGTTGCTAGAGGACTTCATCCCTCTTGTTCGAAAGAAGACATCATTTCGGACCTAGAAACCAAAGGATTTATGATTCTTGAAGCGACAAATCTTTTAAAACGCGAAAAAACACAGTCGAAAGAAGTAGAAACCGCTTATACTAAACGCGCTCTTCCGCTTTTTATGCTAAGTTTCGACAAAAATGAAAATGTAGACAATGTTTATAATATTAAAACCATAATGAATATTGTTGTAAAAATTGAACCTCTTCGGAAGAACAAACGACTTGTTCCTCAATGCAAGCGCTGTCAAGGTTTTAACCACACTGCAGCGTATTGTCAGAAAGACCCTGTTTGCGTAAAATGTGCGCAAAAACATATGACGGATGAATGCCGTCTTAAAAGAGAAGCTCCGGCTATATGCGCGAATTGTAAAGGTAATCATCCAGCAAATTACCGTGGCTGTGAGGTCGCTAAAGAAATTCTAAAGAGGCGCCAAGAATTTAACAAGAAAACTAAAAAAAATGCCTCAAAGATAAACGAAGATCCAAAAATAAAAACGAATACTAATACTCAAGCGACGAGTAAAACTGACAGGAAAGATAGTAAAGTTACTATACCCTCAGAAAACATAAAAATAACAAAGACGAACATAAAACCGAAAAAGACGTACGCTCAAGTCACAGCGCCTGAGAAACTTAAAATTGATAAACCTGACTCCGTTCAAGATGTGTTGTCCCTTATAATTGAACGGTTAGAAGAACAAGGGAGAATTAATACAATTATTTTTGAGAAACTGGACAAATTTGAGTCGGCGGCTCTTAAAACACCAAATTTATTGTAAACATGGATCAGTCGTCAGAAAAACTCAAAATAATAACATGGAACGCGAACGGACTTACTCCAAAAATTGAAGAACTAGAAACAGTTCTTCTTAATGAAAAAATAGATATTTGTTTGATCTCTGAAACTCATTTGAAAAAAGACTCGAATTTAAGTATCAAAGGTTATTCGGCTTACCACGCATGTCATCCATCCGAAAGAGCAAGAGGTGGTTCTTCCGTATTTATCAGAGAAAATATCAATCATTCGTTTGAGATGAATATCGAGCTCGATGCAATGCAAGTAACTTCCATTATTTTAAAAGTTAGACACGTTCTTTTTAACATTGCGTCTATTTACTGTCCTCCTCGGTCCAAGATAGACAAACAGGAGTTTAAAGAACTCTTCAATGCATTAGGTCCAACATTTATTATTGGCGGCGACTTCAATTCAAAACATACATTTTGGGGATCACGATGCATCTCGACGAAGGGTAGACAACTCTACAAAGCGGGTACTGAATGTAACGTCGAATTTTTCTCTTCAGGAAAACCAACGTATTGGCCAACCGATTCAGCAAAAACTCCCGACCTTGTCGACTTTTTCATTGCAAGAGGAATTAACAGAAAATATGTGAAAGTAGATGATAACGTCGATTTTTCTACGGATCACTCGGCCGTAATCCTAACAATAAGCAGTAACGTAATCGAAAAAGAAAAGCCCCTGTCTTTAACAAATAATAACACAAATTGGGACAAATTCAAAGAAGATTGCGAAAACAGTATTATACTGAACGTCTCCCTGCAAACTCCGTTTGAGTTAGAAGATGAAACCGACAAATTTATAAATATTATCCAAAAAGCAGCTTGGGATAATACACCGGTCTGTAGTAAAAAGTCAAGGCAATACGAAGAAAAAATTCCAGCAGATATAAAAGAATTGATTCGCGAAAAACGAAAAGCTCGAAAAACATGGCAGCACTCACGTGCTCCTCAGCATAAATGTGTAGTCAACTTTTTAACAAACAAAATCAAAAACTTGTTACGAGATTTTAAAAACAGAAAGAATTCTTCCTATCTTGAAAGCCTCACAGCAGACAAAAAAACGAATTATTCTCTTTGGAAGACGTTAAAAGGTATTAAAAAGCCTCAAAAAATGTCGGCACCGATTCGAAAAAATAATTCTGAATGGGCAAAAACTGATCAGGAAAAGGCGGATTTATTTGCTGAGTACCTCGAGGAAACGTTCAAACCATTCGATGGTCAAGAGTTTCCGACAAATGAAGGAGAGTTTCAACCAAGGCCGGACAGTTTATCTATAAGAAACATCACTTTGACTGAACTTGTCCAGGAAATAAAACGGCAGAAAAATAATAAAGCTCCTGGTTATGACCTTATTAACAGTCGTGTCCTCAAAGAGTTGCCTAAAAAAGCAATGGTTAAGCTTTTACAGCTCATTAACGCTGCTTTAAGACTTGCGTACGTACCTTCGCAGTGGAAAGTCGCCGAAGTTATAATGATCCCCAAACCGGGTAAGCCACCGAATGAGAAAAAATCGTACAGACCAATTTCTCTCTTGCCTACAACATCTAAAATATTTGAAAAATTGCTTCTTAAACGACTGTTACCATTCATTGCAGATAAACGTTTAATCCCCGAACACCAATTCGGTTTCCGGAAAAAACACTCGACAATCGATCAGGTTTTTCGGATAACTTGTGAAATTGAAAAAGCATTTGAAGAAAAGAAGATTTGCTCAACTGCATTTCTTGATGTTTCCCAAGCTTTCGACAAAGTCTGGCATGACGGGCTTAGATATAAATTAAAAGTCTTTCCAGAGCAAATATATAACCTTCTTGAATCGTACCTAGAAAATAGAATCTTTCGAGTTAAGCAAGGAACGGAGTATTCTGAGTTTAAGGAAATTAACGCTGGCGTGCCCCAGGGTAGCGTCCTTGGACCGATTCTATTTGTTCTCTATACTCGCGATATACCCCAAACAGAAGGTACAACTTTAGCCACTTTTGCAGATGATACAGCCGTACTCGCAATATCAGATTCAATAGAAACGGCGACCTCTAAGCTTCAAATGGCATTAAATAGCATTTCAGATTGGACAAGGAAATGGCGAATTGAACTTAACGAAGCGAAATCCACGCACATAAATTTTACGTATAAAAACGTAAACACCTTACCCATCTATATTAATTCCATGCAAATTCCATATACAAATGAAGCAAAGTATCTAGGTATGACTCTAGACGCGAAACTTAAATGGAAGGCTCATGTTAAAAAGAAACGCGATGAACTCGAAAATAAACTCCGCGAATTGACATGGCTTATTGGAAGATATTCCAATCTAAGCGTGTATAACAAGCTGCTTATTTATAAGCAAGTACTGAAACCAGTTTGGACGTACGGTATACAACTTTGGGGTTGTACCAACGAAAGAAATATACAAATTTTACAAACATACCAAAACAAAGTACTTAAGACAATAGTTAATGCTCCATGGTATGTAAGAAATAGCAACTTACATAGAGACTTAAATATAGAAAGTGTAGAAAACGAAATTAAAAAATTTGCCACAGAACTAAGATCACGACTTAGAGATCATAGAAACAACAAAATCCGACAATCGCTTAGCGAGACGAACGTTTTTCGGCGATTGCACCGAATAAGACCTCTTGATCTAGCGCAACAAAATTAATTTCTCCACTCGAATCTTGTGGAACTTTCAGGTCCTCCCGTTGGGGAGCTTCCTGACAAAATGCGAACGAAACTGCTGCCAAAACTACTTGTTAAGCTCGACTTAGTTGTAGTATCTCTATAGAAGATAAGGGAGGTGTTTTTTAGTCAGTAAAAATCTGACACTACTATAAGCATCGGGCTTATAGTGTCTTCCTGAAGATTTCTCACCTTCCTACGCAAAAAAAAAAAAAAAAAAAAAAAAAAAAAAATTTTATTTTGTACACTAAATTTTAAAGTTGTGCTTAAAAAAGTGATACACCTATACTTTAAATTTAATTTATTCCTAATTTCCCCCCAATATTTTCCCACTATTCGACAACGCACGGTTTAGCCTGTTCTAATCTGGAAACTAGTGTCAAAGTCGAAGGTGCAGGAGGCTTCAGATTTACCATGACATTTTCTCGATATATCAACAAAGAAACTCCGAATATGTACATAAATGAACACCAATCTTGAGGTCAACGTTAGCTATAATCCTTCATACAGTTACAAAGAGATTTGACGTTTTGAGCGGGCTGAATTTTTATTTTAAGGAAGATCGTATGCACGCGTGCGCGTGAATCATTTTTAACGATAAGTTCACGTCGTGCATATAACTTTGTAACCATATTTCTATAGCGTGGTCTTGGACATCTTTGTTTTTTTTTTAAATCTTAATTTGGCAGCTAGTCATGATCAGTTGGTCAGTTAAATAATTTATTGACGTTTGCCAATAGATAAGGATTATGGGGACATAGGTCTGTGTCTCTACCCCACCAAGTTATTGAAATTGCTATGAAGAGAAGAATTATATTTGAAATGCTTGTAGAGCTACAAGCATACATACATCAGCTACATAGTTGTTAATGCAAAATTACGAAAGGAAAATGGTTTTTCAAGACACCCAAAGGCCCAAGTGAGATTATTAATAGGAGATAAATGGTTTAGTGGAATTTTCGTATTTTTATTTTTTGAATGATGCACATTTTAGCTATGGTAAGTAGTAGTTTCGTGAGATATTATCACGCAATAAAGCTTTTAAAATTATTTATTTTATTTTGCAATTTTTTTAAGTAGATACAAAATAACTGGCTTAGGGGGGTTAAAAAAAAAAACTTGTGATCATGAATCTTAATAAAAATCTAAATCTACCTGTGGAAAGTTTATTGGCCGAAACATATGGTTGCTGTCAAATAATTTAAGCATGTTAATGTTTTATTCGATAGAGCTATTGACATTTTATTTTTTCTGTTATCAGTTATATGTAGGTGCATATTGAAAAGCCCAGCTGCGGGGGATGAATGTTTAGATTGTGGAGTAGATGTATGCATGCATACATATCATCATAGTATTGCAAAGTAGGTATTATTGTAACATAAGGCCAAGTGACGTACTACCATAAGGTTAAGTGAGGTCACGTGACTTAAGCTCACGTGACATAAGGCCAAGTGCCATTAGGCCAAGTGACATAAGACCGAGTGGCGTAAGACCAAGTGACATAATACCAGAGGACATACGTTTAAGTGACATAAGGCTAAGCGACATAAGGCCAAGTTAGATAAAGCCAAATGACATAGGGCCAAGTGACATAAGGCAAAGTGACATAAGGCAAAGTGACATAAAGCCAAGTGGGACACGAAAAAGTGACATTAAGCCAAGTGACAAGGCCAAGTGACATAAGCCCAAGTGACAAGACCAAGTGACATAGGGCTAAGTGACATTAGGCCAAAGCACATAAGGCAGAATGACATTATGTCAAGTGACATAAGGCCAAGTGACATAAGGCCAAGTTCAATGAAGTCAATTTGACCTTATTTTACTTTAAGCAAGCGACAAACTTATACTCAGTCGTCAGTTAAGCGCCTATATGAAGAGTTTTCTTAGACAATAGCACCTTCATAGTTAGATATGGCAGATCTTTATTTATTTAATCCGTTAAAGTACTAACGTTACAAAACTTAAAACTAGATAACATTACAAATATGAATTTACTTACAATTATGTATTAAAAAAGTTTTCTTTAAATTTACTACATTTTAAATTGTCATTAACTGAAGAAATTAAAAAATTATACTTATTGAAAACTGAAATCAATTGATTTAAGGGACTGTTCATACCATAGTTTGTTCTGCTAAAGTTAGGATATAGAGACCGTTGATTTCTCAAGCTAGCTTGACTAAAACTAAAATTCAAGCGGCACAGAGCTGATGGAGATATTATTGATCCGTTGACTAATTTTATAATATAACATAGTTGTAGATATTGTCTATGCTTTGAGAGTAAAAGAAGATTTATTAAGATGAGTCTATTGTTATAGGGGGGCAGTGTCGATCTTTGTGACCAAGGAAGAAAACGAAGACAGAATCGTAAGAATCTCCTTTGGATTCCCTCAAGTCTGTTTATATGAACTGAATAGTATGGCGCCCAGACTACACAGCCATATTCGAGTACTGGTCTGACAAAAGATATGTAGAGAAGCTTAAGAACGTAAGGATCCACGAAGTCACGGGAGAATCTTTTTATAAATCCCAAAGTTTTATTAGCTTTTTTAATAATAAAGTTAATGTGATCAATAAATGTTAAACTAGAATCTAGAATAATGCCTAGATCGGAAAAAACGGACACTCTACATAATGTAAAAGAATCTAACATATAGTTGTAAGTTAATACATTTTTTTTGCGCGTAAAACACATTGTTTTACACTTGTCAATATTTAACAAAAGACGGTTAGTATTGCACCATTCCCTGAACCTATAAATGTCTTCTTGAAGTTGTTCACAGTCGCTGATGGAGGCTATTCTTTTAAAAATTTTGATATCATCGGCATAGATAAGCACAGATGAATTTTGTATAATTGATGTCAAGTCATTGATATATAGAACGAATAGTAATGGGCCTAGATGACTCCCTTGTGGAACACCTGAGTTGACCAAAAACTGATCAGAACGCTCATTACGAAAAGTAACACTATACTTCCTGTTTTCTAAATAAGATGATATCCAGACTAGAAAGTTTTCATTGAACCCTAAGCCAATTAGTTTATTAATTAGAGTTTTGTGACAAAGCTTATCAAAGGCTTTGCTAAAATCAGTAAATACACAATCCACCTGTTTTCGATCTTCAAAGGAATCGATACAAAAAGAGGTAAAGTCAAACAGATTTGTGACAGTTGACTTCTTTTGGACAAAACCATGTTGGCTATCACAAATAATAGATTTACAATTAAAAGATAAGACGTTACAGATAATGGATTCAAATAATTTGGGAATTACAGACAATTTAGCAATAGGGCGATAGTTAGTTATATCGTTTTTTGACCCTTTTTTATGGATGGGTATAATGAAAGCACTTTTCCACATAGAAGGAAATATTGAAGAATTTAAAGATTCATTAAATAGAACATATAGGGGATAGGATAAATAAGATACACATTTCTTTAATACACTTGATGGTACGCCATCAGGACCAGGGCTAAAACAATCGTCGAGTTTCAAAATATTCTGAACAATAGATTCTTCACAAATAGAGAAGTTAATTGTGTTAAGGTGTGAAAAAATAGGAAGGGAAGATGAAAAATCAGAGGGTTCGTGAGAACCAGACTCTACAAATGCGTCTTTAAAAAAATTAGCAAACATATTAGATATTTCTCCAGAATCATGACTGGTTACGTTATTAAAAGACATAGAGTTGGGGTAGCCGTCAATTTTTCTTTTACTACTCACGAAGTTCCAGAAATTTTTAGGATTTCGTTTTAGATCATTTTCGATTTTTAAAATGTAATCGGAATATAAAATATTAGAGTAGTCAGAAAACATCGACTTCAGATCGGAGTAAGCGATATAATCTTCATCAGCTCTGGATTTGGAATATTTCAACCATGCTTTGTTTCTTCTATTTTTTAGATTTTTAAGCTCAGTGTTAAACCATGGTGGATTTTGAGATCTACTGCAAGATTTACGTAGTGGAGTTGTTTCATAAAAACATTTAAAAAGGATATCATAAAATTTTAAACACATTTCGTTAATATTACAATTAAAAAAAACTTGATTCCAGTTAACATTACACAACAAATTAAATAATTGATCAAAATTACATTTTTTAAAGTTGAACTCAAGATTTTCATTTGATTTGTCAAAGTCATTGCACAGGCTAATGTTTAATGATATATCTAGAGCTGGGTGGTGCCGGTCTTCTTTTAATAGTATGATATCAGCAGGGGTTACAGATGTATCCGAATTTATAGTGTTCGAGAAAAAAACTAAGTCCAAAATATTGTTCAAACTGTTGAGAACCCCATTAAATTGACTAAGTCCACACGAGCCCAAACCATCAATTATTGAGAACTCATTAGCTGTGGAAGGGTTCGCAGGAGATACAATGTTGAAGTCTGAAGATATTGTCCATCGCAAGTTTGAGAGATTAAAATCGCCTAATATCAAGAGCTCGTCATTTGTATCCATTTGGTTATGTATGCTTTCAACACATTTAATACAACTTTCATACACATTGTTTATAGATATTGGAGGTATATAGACAGAGATAATGTAGAGGTAACCAGATACCATTTTAATTTTGATACATATTATTTCTATTTCAGAAGCTTCAAAAGCATCAACCAAATTACATATAAAAGAATTCTTCACAGCAATTAGGATTCCGCCACCAACTGTTTCAAGGTCATTTGAGTGGTGTCTGTCACGCCTAAAGACTTGGTACGTTGTATCAAAAAGCTCAGTATCCAAGAATGAGTCATTCAGCCAAGTTTCTGTCATTACAATAATATCATGAGGAAGGTTATTGACATTTTTATAAATTGAATTGATCTTCGTTCTAAGTCCATTTACATTTTGATAGTAGATTAATATTTGTTGAAGCTGCTTCTTTGGTGATATAGCATTGTCGGCCCCAAGCGAAAAGGGTTATGATGATTTGAAGTTTGTCTGTTATTTTGTTTATTTACAAATTCATGGAATATTATGCCATTTGGCCAAAGTGATGATGAGTTGATTAAATGAAAAACTGAATCAGGAACTCGTATTTTGAATGAAGAGTACTTAGAATGGTTACGATGTAATAACTTTTCAACTTTTATCATTGAAGAAATTCCAAACTTTGATGAGAGGTGGGTTTTTATATCTAGTGCATTCGTTATGGGATCGAGCTTAGAAATAAATAAAGTTCTGTAGCCTTCTACAACTTTTAACCCAGACACTATTGGTGAATCTGAAGATGAGGAATGCAAACGTGAGATGGATGGTTGAAGTGTCGATTGATGTTGATGAGATGGAGGAGTTGGTGTTGAAAGCTTACTTATATTCAATGTAGGTTGAATATATAAAGGCATTGAAAGGGCAGATACCTTTGTTGCAGGTTTCTTTGTTGATGGATTATGTGTTGAAGAATCTACATCTAGTTCATCACTTTTTCGTTTTGAAGGTGCAGTAGCACTTTGCACTGAAGAATTATTTACAGGATCTTCTTCCTTATCATCAACATTATTACATGTTTGCAAATTTTGTATACTTTGGTGATTAGTGCTTAGACTTTCTACTTTTTCAGTAAGATGAAGTAGTTGTGAGTGTAAATTTTCAAGATTTGTCAAAATGTCTGATTGATTTTTCGAGATTTTTGAAATATGTGTTGTTTTAAATTGCACCGTTTGGATACAAAAAAATTATATAAAATATTTTTAGTCTTCCAAGTCAAAGATAATTGCAAGGAAACAATTTTAAGCTTATATTTGATTAAATTGAACACTTGATAAAGAAGCTATGAAATAATAAAAGAAGGAAGAAAAATCATTTTTTTATGTGAAATCGTTTTTTTTTTTACAAAAAAAAATTCTTAAAAATCAACGGAACCACCTACAATATCGTGGTATATCTTTTTGTAAAGACAAAAATTCTTTCTTTATTTTGTTTATTTTTTTTTTAATAAACGTAAAAAAAAAAATTTACTGTAAATAAAATTTTTTTTTTCAACTTCAACCGATTTGAGCGAGCCAAAGACGAACGATATCTTATTTTTTTTACATGTTCTTAAACCTCAGACCCTAATACAACTTTTGGGCACTATTACATTTAAAAATTAGAGTACTTTTTTGCGGCCATACAAAAGTGACACACCCTAATATGTATAGAGGTTAAATTTGAGTAGTAGCACGGGTTGTTGGTTCGACGGGCACCAGTAGTTTGCAGTTTTTGGTATAATCCTTCCATTTAAGGTTTAGGATCAAATGGCACGATTTCTTCGGTCTGTTCACTCGCCTATTCATTACACAACTATGCCCTTAAATAAATCGAGCAGAATATCTTATTGGAACCACATGTCGTTCACACTTCCATGCCATCCAATTTGCGCCAAAATCTATTAGTCACCATTTAACGGTAGTACTATCTGTTAATGATGGTGATAAATAATGGAAAATATAACACATTCTTTAACGCTCTTTAACGTATTGAGATTCTTTTTTCATCGGCACTACACGAATGTGGAATGTTCAACCTAGCTCAATTTTTCTTCCACGCTGTAATGGACCTCTTGCGACGAAAATTATTTGACAAATTTGTCAAATTTATTTATGGAACATAAATTTGTCAAAATGTCTGATTGTGAATTTTCAAATGTTCACTTGTCGGATTTCATAAAAAAAACAAGACCCGGGCATTAGAATTTCGATTGCTTATAAAATCAAATATGTAATTTAAAAAAAAAAGTTAAAGTTTTCCTTAACATCTTCACAGAACATTGTCTCCAAATTATTTTATTAAAAAAAAGAATAATAAGAAGACTTCAAGCCGAAAACCTAAAAAAAAAAAAAACCAACAACATGCACATTTTCTTTTATCTCGAAATTTAAATGTATTTTGAAGTAGGAAAGCTACGAGTATATCTAAGGGATATGAACATAAACAACAGACAAATTTCAAGCTATAGTTCAAGTCTTTTATTCTATCTACCTACCCAAGATCAATGACAACGCCATCATATGTTATCCTTATCTTTATTTTCTGTAAATACACACATTGATTGGCTATTAAAAAGTTAATTTTTATAACCTTCTAATATATTTCATCTATGGTTGTTGTTTTTGTCAAGCCTTGTCTTATCAGCCGTATCGACTATAGATTAGTTGAAAAGTGTGGCCCTAAAACTACCTCATATATAGTAAAACCACCGGAAGAAAAACTCTCACATTTTTTAAGGTACAAAACAGTGCCGGATTATAGAGGAATGTTTAAGCAAAGTAGGCCTTTGGGCCCTATTATACTGGTTGTGTGAAACGTCCTAAGAACCTCCAATAAATTCAAAGGGAAATAAATATGGAAACATGCCCAGCACAAGCTGAATTCTTAAAGCATTTAAACCTTTAAAACCTAATATCAATCCAAAAAGTAGAAATAAAATAAACGAAGCATACAAACAAAAAGTCATCAACGTGGTCGACAGGTTTGGGTCAGGCAGCATCTGGGTATTACCAGTTGGCTGGGGAGAGAAGTGGGACAATGAAGAGAGCCTTACTAGTAGAGAAATAAAACAGCAGCAATATTTGCATCGTTCCAGACGAAACAGATCAGCGAATTACCCATTGTCTAACAGAGCTGACTTGCGCCTTCAAAGCTTGTAATTAAATCGGCCAGAGAGAGAATCTCATCACGGCTTTTTTGCGAATTTCAATCCCTGATCAAATACTGGTATTGACCTCTCAACCATCCCAAGCTCCGTCTGTCCTAAGGCAAACGCATCAACAAGATCATCAAATTCAGATCAGACAGCAACTGAATAAGTTTAACGGGTTTTTTAGCTTTAGATATGGAGCCACAAAGTTGGCTGGAGAAACAAATGGGGTAACGAATAGGGCCTTTCATATCAATCGAAAAATATCAGCCCATATTATCGGGAAAACAACCCGGGTCCTACACTGATATTCTTAAACTCCATAAACTCCTTTCAGACGATCTTAAAGCACACGAGGTTGTCAGGTAAGGGTCAGGCAGTAACTGCATAAGATGAACCAGTTTTTCATCCTTAGTCATGGAGCTACAAAGAAGGCCTATCTGGGAGAGGTAAAAGTAACAAAACAGCGCAAAGGAGAAATTCAGATGCAACACGGAACCTAAGAAGGAAGATTTCTTTCATTTGAGGGAAAGTTCAAAAAAGGAGAGGTAGTACCTCTGGGCATAATGGTAAGTGCGCTGGCCGAGTTCGATTCGTAGCTCCTAACACATACGGACTTGACACAAAATTATAGTTTCCCTCTCTTCTTGCAGATAACATGCACACATAAAAGCTGCTAAGTTGTAAGTCCCTTGTTTAAGGGTCTTAACGACCCGTTGGCCTTGTAATACATTTTTTTTTGCAAGAATGGAGAGTTTCTTGTTCTGAGAACAATGTGGTATACTCTATAAGAGAATTGGAAAATATGAAAAAAAAACTTGAAACTCCAGGCGAAACCTTGATTCAAAAAAATAAGAAATTTGGCGACAGCTTGTAAAGAACCAGGACCCAACTCCAAACCATACTTGTATGCAAGTTGTAAGGAATGGTGTGGACTTACTATTTTCTGCTAAGGCCGAACGCCTAAGATAAGAGACAATAGTTAATGACAAGAGATGCTCTTGATGGAATTGTCACCTTCTCGTTAGGGACAGAATCTTTGAAAAATATTTTTGTTTTTAGCTGGGATTCGAACCCTCAGCCTCCGGAATGACAGTTCAATAGGCTAACCTTAATATTGGAAAAGAGTGTATACATAAAGTTGGTGGTGTAACAGCTCGAAGAGAACCAGGACCTATAGTGACTTATAACTTCTAACCATTCCTGTGTGCTTGTTACCAGGACTGGAAGGGACCTACAATTATCTACCGATACCGAAAGGCTAATAAGCAGCACTTTTCCTGACAAGAGATACTCTTAGATGATTTGTCAATTCAGTGTTGGGCAGTCGAGCCAAAGATCTTCCGCATGACAATCCAACGCACAAACCATCATTCCAAGGGGTACTACAGAATGTTTATACATATGTTCTCTTAAACAGGCGCCTGCCAAGCTCACTCCGGCCCTTGTCAAACATAAATTTGTTCGTGTGATTTTTTGGATATAATATGTAGGTATGTAAGGTACACAAAATATTCCTCCATCACAATAGTCCGTTAAATGAGAAACCATAAAAAGATATTCTTCCACAGATTTCTATCTTCGATCATGCCTGTTTACTTTTTTTTTTTTTCGTCTCACAGATTCCTTCTCCGCCATCATCGGTCGCGTCGATCGGTTGCTGTCTACTCCAAATGTGCGGCATTCAAGACCAAATGCATCCGTGCATCCATGATGGAGCTTGTTTAGGTAATCATTATAAGTTTCCCACAATCTCATCAATATAGGCCTCGCATTATTGCATTTTGACCACTTAACAATTTTCTGTTTTATGATTTGTTTGGGTTTTCTCATCTTCTTCCCCTATCTATCTCCCTCCATACCCTTCCACATCAAAATGATTCCCCAATTTCTTCTTGTCGAAAATATGTTACTACAACATTAATGCATTAGTCATATATGCTGACCTCTATAATGGCAACATTTTGACAGACAAAGCACCTCCGCCTTTAATCGGTTTTTGTAATTAAATTAGAATAGGAAGGTTTTAAGTTGAAGGTCGAGATTTAAACCCGAAATTAAATTTAATTAGTCTCAATAAATTTTAGGTTAAATTTATTCATAGCAACCGACAATTCCAATTAAAAACCACGACGATTCAATCAAAATATGTAGAGCAAGTTTACCGATGCCCATGCGGCATCTTGATGCAGCAGAAGTTTGACAAAAGAAAGCTGGAGCTCTATCTAGGAAAAAGCTGGTCAATCAGCCTACTGTATTCGTCAGAAAGTATAGTGAATGAAGTAATAAAGACGAGTGCAGTGACGGCGGCGTCGGCGGAGTTGGCGACGAAGACGTTCCGTTGCGTGTATTATTGGTATAAATTTATTTATTAACAACGCAGCAACATTTTCATTGATTTCATTAATTAACCATCAAAGAAAAAGTTGTTACCAGAGACTTTTGGACAACTTCATAAGCCTGGCGACGAACAACCGACCGACCGACGCAGCTAAACCACAGCATCACTACTTGGAACTTTATTCTTCTTTTTTTTGATTGTGTGGTCCAAAGTGGTCTGAAGAAGGCAAAAACAGGAGGAACCTCCTCCTCCTCCTTGGACAACAATAGAACAAAGACCAATTTGATTGCACATTTGTTGAAGAGTGCGGGGAGGAGAAATAGGTAGAAGTTTATACATGCCAAGCGGCGCAACATAACAACAAGCGCAACACAGTTGCAGGCAACCAGCCAGCAACAAAACAGGAAATCTTTTTTACGAGTATGTCGCGTTGCATTGAAGGCGGTGGTGATGATGGTGGTGGTGGTGAAGTGGACTCTATCGTGTAATGGAGAACACATTGCCGACACAAATATGGCCACGCGCTAATAAGGACTCGTATATGACCATTATATTTGTGGTTTGCATCCTTCTTAGGAGTGAAGTGTTCTGAAGAGCGTTGGAAAGTGGTATCGGAATGAAGTTGACAAAAAGGGGGCAACAGAATGGAAATTTATAACAATTTTATAGGTAGCAATGCTGCGATGGAGTGTGGATCCTTAGGGTATTTTATGTGGACGACTTTGGTTTTTGAGGTTATGATTTGAATTTGTTGTTTCATTTCGTTCTTATTTTTAAGCGGAGTGAGTTATAAAGTTGGAGTTATTTATATTTTTAATTGAAAAATTTGAAATTCAACATTTAGAGTAGAAACTACGAGCATCACTTTTGGAGCTAGACAATTCAAAATTCTTCTTGTGTTTGAAGTTTCGAAGTTTGAAGAAGAAATGTAAAAACTGTCCTTTAGACTTGAAATTGCTGTGCAAAACTTTTAATCCTACTTATCGTACTTAAACCACCAAAATTTCTGATGCTCCTAATCCTACTTAAATTCACAATGTGGCAGGAGTGTAATTGAGTAGATCATGTTCTTCACGCGGGAATTATAAGCACATAGCCCTTTGTCAATAGAGTTCAATGAAAATCTTTCGAGCTGATTCCAGATAATGAGGGACATTGATTTCTGGCATCAAATACATGTGGTGGGTTGTGAAAAAGTCACCCAAGATTTGGGCCAAACTTTTTATGACAACAGATTATACTCCGGATAAAGATACAGGAACTTAAAAAAATCAAGAATCTATTGTTAACTTAACAAGATGTGAATATAGCGATCCGGTTCAGCAGATAAACCAAAAAGTCGGTAGAGAACAGCCACAGCGAACCTGATGAGAGCAATTTTTCCGACTTCTTTCATGACGCATTTTTGAACAAAATAAATAACTACAAGTTCAATGGTTAAGTTCGTGGAAAACATCCAGACCATAAGCATAAAATAAAAAGACTTGAATTTGTATGAAATGTTCTATCAAATGCTTAATGTTATTATTTAATTGCCCTTCTTTTGACTGTTTAGCATTCAGGTGTTAGAAGATCTTTTTTTCTCGCAATATTCAAACATTAACTACCGTCACGTTTTGTTTCTTTTATTCTTATTATTTCTTGATTAAAGCTATACATAGCTTTGGAGTCAGTCTGGAAGACTGTATTTGGAGCATTAAATTCCAAGTATGTATCTGTTATATATGCAGTAGATTTATAATAATAAATAAAATGCACGACTGAGTCGCACGAACTTGCTTCTATGTAATAGACTAGGAATTTTAAAAACAAATGTTATTAGAGAAAACTGTTGATAAGAATAAAATTATTTTTTTAAATTCAGAGATAAAAACAGAATGCTATGCAAATATGAATTTATGCAAGAACAAAAATTATACTAAGTCGTTGTAGTGGTTTCTTAAAAAAAGAGCTTTTATATTCACATTTTTTAAAAGATTTTTAAGACAAAAATTTTTTACGCCAACTTTAAGTTTTATTATTGTTCGAATGAAAATTTAATTTCAAAAAAAATATATTAAGTCGTTTTTAAAATATCGAAGTTTCCAAAAAAAAAGATTTTTTTTTTCAAAAATTGAAATGCAATGTTTTTAAATTTTTTTAGAAACATCTCTATAAAAAAGTTTCATTAAAATCCGTTATGTCGAGTAATTCAAAATTTGAAAAAATAGTTCTATGGTAATTACAAGCTGCAATATCTTAATTTCAATTTTTTTTTTATTAAATTAAAGATCGTAAGAATTAGTTGAAAGAAAAAAGTTTTCATCGCCGTTTCCGAGAAAAATACGATTTTTGAAAACCATTTTTTAACATTTGTATGGTGGGCAGTGGCGGCTGTACCTTAAGTGCGCTCGTGCGCTGAACCACCAATTCAAAAGATTTAAAAATTACAAAATATTACTGCATCTTTATTTTTAGATTCCCATATTAATATTTATTTTTTAAACATACAAGAACACAAACAAGTAAAATTTCCAATTATGACGAAACAATGTAAGCGCTTTGCTTTACTTTAAGACTTACTTTCCCTGCAAGTAAAAATTCTCGTGCGCTTCGGCGAGCGCACGAGGACTGCTAATATAACTTGTATGAGTTACAAGCAAGTATCCCTGACGCGTGAGACAAAGGATATTTCATTGAAATGTATGGAGAAATTAGCCTGCTCTCGTGCAGCGCACGAGAACCGAAGATTAACTACAGCAACCGATGTTTGACTAGAATGCGCTGCGCCTGCGAATATGTAATGTTGTTTCGCTCTATCCGTGACTGGTTAAATAGTGTAGGTTTGTAGGTGTTAGGTTAGTAATAATTGTTTTTTATTTTGGTTTTGGTTCGATTCTGTACTGTGTACACGTACAGTGTGTGGTGTGGGATGAAATTAACAGTGATTAGGTATATTAAAGACAGTAATAAATCTTTTTAAAATAAAATTACGTGAATCCACGATTTGACGCATTTAAGTGAAAAAATAAAAAACATGATTCCTTGCTAAATGTAATAAGTGTGTCAGTTTTATACATGGTCGCAATTCTTCGAGCAATTATACAAAATAATAAAAAATCGACATATACATGTAAATTTTTGGTTTTTTGCGATTTCTAATCTTAATACCTACTTAGTGAGCAAGTAAAGTGCACCACCTGTTCAACAACCCACCAGCCGCCACTGATGGTGGGTACCTTTAGTTCTAGGTAAAATAAATTTTTTTTCTCACATCTTGTAGATTATACTCGTATTGAGAAACTTTCATTTATCAAATTTTAAAAAAAAATTTAGAAAGGGGTTTTCGAAATATTGAGTTTTGAAAAAAAAAAATTGAATTTATTTTAAAAATCCAATTTTTTTTTTTTGAAAATTTGAATACACAATTCTATTCAAGTTTTTGGGGAGCTTTAGCAAAAAAAAATATTTTTTTTTTTATAATCTACACGCGCTCAAGGGATTATGATTACCCTTTAAATGTTTGAACACAGCGCAGGCGTGAAGTTAAGGAAGAGAAAGAAGGATAGGAAAGATGTGTGGCCCGATGTTCTGAGACTGAAGGTTGTTGTCTTAGATATTTTATCTTTAGGGATGGCGGCTGAACTAAACCGGAGAATGCCGTGTCTTATTTCTATGTCGCTTATAATTCACATTATCTTATTCGTGTTCATCCTTGTTGGGCATACTAGTTTAACTCAAGTACATGTTGTTAGTGTTACGCCTGAACAACATGTAATGAGTAAACCAGCAACCCATTGATGACAATTTTAGAAGGTTTTTAATGGAATTAAAACGACATAGACGACGGTTGTACCGTTTTTGAGAAAATCAATAACAAAAAAATGGTTCTTTGGGGGGTACCCTCAATAACCATTTTTCGGAAAAATTTGTTCAACCATTATCTAGCTTTAACTAAAAGAAATTTTTTTTGTATTTTTATTTTTTAAATCTTCTGTTTTCGTTTTTAAGAAAAAAAAATATTTATAAAATTTCGAAAAAAAAATCGTATGGCAGGTACCTTTATTTCTGGTCTTAAAAAAAAAAAAAACGTGTGGCGGGAAAAAATTAAAAATGATATCTATGTACCAAGTTTAAAGACAATCGACCGAGACGTTTAAGCTGTAGTCGAACCGACAGACAGACAGACAGAATTGCGAGACCCACTTTTTTAGTCTTCGCTATCATCGTAATGTCAACTTTGATCAAAATCTCGAGTTCGATTTTTTTTTTACGAATGCATAACTTGCCTTATAGTACCTATAAGTTGAAAGTAAAAATATGTGTACGTAAACTCAAGTAGACTCACGACTTAAGTGAAGGTTCTAACGCTTTTTTGGTAGACTGGTTGAATTACTCATTTCCTCCAACATATCAGGCCAATCAGCAGAGACAAAAAAGGTGTTTAATAAACCAAAAGTATACCGCTCAAATTTTATGGTGGCTTTTGATGGATGGGTCTTTTCAAAGCATTTATAAGAACAACATTAATTGGGCTAATAACTAATATCTTGAGAACGATTTGTCGTAGAAGAAATTGATCGGAACGATAGGAAATTTAATTTACTTTCTTTATAGCTCATAAAATGTTTTTTGTAGGAATTATAATTTGAAAGTTACAGCCCCAACAAATTTATATTACAATCAGTAGGAAGTTATGAAGCACAAATTAAACAAAACAAAAAAAACATTAATTTTCTGCACTTTAACTCTGAAAACGTAAAACCTATAGAAAGATAATTCAATCGACATCTATATTTTTTTCTACGATAAACAAAAGGCATTAGATAATACGGTGCGGTCTCTTGTTGACTCCGCTTTTCAGGACAGACAACACCCGAAGAAAGATATGTTGAGATCTTTGCTGAGATGCACCACCTTACTCAGCTTGTACAAGCGTCTGGTCACTATGTTTCCTCGATAGAGTCGTTGATGTCAGTGCTGAAATCACAGAAGTAATTTTTTAATGAGATGCGTACTTTAATTCCTAACAGAAACAAGAGTATAAATTCTAAAGAAGTCTTGGTTCGATATCTAATTCTACATTACCATAAATTAAGGCAAATAATCCTACAATGTCCCAAAAGCAGTAGATATTCCTGGCAATTTTTCAAGAACGTAAGAAATTCAAGTTCATCTTCGGTTCCAACGCTCATCTACGATGACAACCCGATAACTGCCTCTTAAGATAGGGCAAAGGTACTTGCAACTCCTTTTGCTACTAGCTCTACATAGCCAAATAGTAACTATGCTTTTCCTTTACTTGATTCATTCAATATGCCGGGTATATTTCCGAACTTGTACAGTTGCAAGAGCCCATTAAGATCTTGACATAAACAAATCCGCAGGTCCTGATTGTTCTTAAGACTTTTCTAGAAAATGAATAACAGCATTTTGTCCAGCCTGTTCCTAAAAAAAGGTTACACTCTTCTTCTCCCTCCTACTACCGACTTATTTCACTTACTTCCCTTCTTTCCAAGGTTATCGAATCGCTGATAAATCAGCTTTCGCAGCATTCGTTCCACTGGTGATCTGATGGCATATCTCACCGAAGAGTGGAACAGATCTTTACATTGTTTCAAGGAAAATAAGATTAATGCGCTTAATATTTCTAAGGCATTTGATAGAGTCCAGGAGCTCTTATCGAATCTTTGAAATAGAAATTACCTTCCACATCGTTCAATACATATTAGCTGTGTTTTATTTTCCCCCAGATGTGATCCAGATTGGATCTTCATTCAAAATTACATGTATAACAAAAACAACAAAAGACCCAGTTTTGTTTCTCTTTGTTGTTTTACATGTTATTTTGAAAACAAAATCCAATCCGGATCAGATCTGGGGGAAAATAAAACACAGCTATTGTATTGGACGGTTTTAAGTCTGATCCTTACAAAAGAGCTCCGTTTTTTTCCGACTCTATTGAGACTCGTTAAAACTGATAGGAAACAGAAATGAAACCATTTCCATCTCTTGAACATTATGGAATAATTTACCCGGCACGGATATATGTACCTTGCAATTTGCAAACATTCCAGACCAATCTTCTAGGACAGCCAAGCCACCTACCTACCAGCACAATAAAAGTTCTTAACTGCTGATCGTCTCTGATAGAAATGATGATGCAGTTTAACATTCACCCCTGGATGCCACAGGGACATTTCAGGAAATTGTAAATCTGACAAACTCGCCAAAACTAGAACCATGGTACCTTTATTACCAGATAAGGCAAATATAGGTATTCTGATCGCTTCGTGTAAGCTTATGCTAAAGCAAGAAGCTTTACAGAGAAAAAACCTTAGGTGGAACAATGCTTGGTGATAAAAGAGTTTTGGCCAATGCTAGATCTGAAGCGATCGCACATAGGCTCCGTAACATGTGTTATAGCAGGACACTGTTTAATAGGCAAAAACGCAATGCAGCTTGGAATTTATTCTAACGATTTCTGCAGAAGCTGCATGGGCGAAGAAGAGGATGTATCGATCCCTCACCTTCTCTGTACATGTCCTGCTTTGTCTCAAATACTTAAGAATCCATCTTGTAGGCTTTCACTATAATGCTCTTAGTGATCTGACAAATATAGATATACATATGTAGGTAATTTCGCTCGCTTCATAAGAATCTTCAATGAATTTCACGATTATAAAGTATCCAAGATTCAATGTGGTATCATAATGGACCAACTCATGGTCTAAGTTTCTAGGCTCTCCTGCTGACAGCTACGTCAACCTAAACTAACCTGGTATGACTTTACTTTGGCGATGGTACTTCCGACCTGATCAGTTTTTCGGTATCTCGTTATTCTCTCCAATTCCAGAGCCTCCGATATGAAGCTTCACTTCTATAATTTGAACTGATGTCTGTAATTCAATCTGAATCCATAAAAACTCAACATTAAAGAGTAAGATGAATGCAAGGAATGATAATGAGATTAATATTTTATCTCAAGGAATTCCAGAAAGGCTTTCATTTGAAGCTGAGAGTTTACAATGACCTCTAACTCCAAACCTAAAGTTAGTAGTCAACACTAGGTTTACTAAGCCATTGGTTCCCACTGCTGACAAGTAAGTGAAAAATGAAAACAAATATTCCGGGTTTACAAGATAGGCAAACTGTCAAAATATTGCCAATATTTCTTACCACTTTTACGAGTATTTTCATCGTGTAAATGGTCAAGTTCTAAAAAAAGTGACAAGTTTAACACTAGTTTTATGTCGCCGTGTAAATAATGTGTTGACAAGCTGGCACCATTTTATTTCATTTTACCCATTATCCTGCTATTTTTATGACAGACACAAGACATGGCAGTTTGTCACATGTGTAAATCAAGTATTTTTTTTATTGCTTAACCCCATGGAACAGAAAGATATTGGATAATTTGCAATAAGTAACTGCTAACTGCACTATTAAAACTCAGTAATGTCAGGTTGTCATCGGCATAATTATTCGGTAGGATTTTATGTATTACTTAACATAATTATACCCGCGGGCTTAACGAATATTAAGTAAAAGTCTTTTTGATTCTCAATCATACCCACTAATGAATTTAAAGCTTTTAATTTCAGATTCATTTTTTTTTTCTTCTTCGTTTTTTACATACTGCGATTTAAGCCGCTTATATCTAGAAGAAAGTTAAGATATATTTTAAGGAAAAACTAACTCAACATCGGGTCCAATTTAAAGCTTTACAAGTGTATCGCTCTACGAATAAGCTGAGTAGCGTAGTAAAATTGCATTGGAATTTTAATCAGATTAAATGAAGGCCTCATTATATTTTTAGGAAAAAATTAAGTAGCAGTAGAGAATTATTTGTCTAAACATCTGTCAACACACATTCCAATCAGCAACTATACGTATGTACATACACTAATGATCACTAATCAAAATTGATACTGCAAATGCAATTGAATGTGTCATTATATCTCATTATGTGCACCAGTTTATACGTTGCATTCTCTTACCGTTTACTGAAACAGACGAGCAACACGTTTATTTTCATCTTAAAAAAAATAATAAACGATCGAATGTGCAACACACACTTCACCAATCATGTTGCAACTCAACAAACATTACTTCCACCGATCAAAGATACGAAAAATAAATATAAACAAGACCCCTTAATCATCCCCAGCAACAAAGCTAACAAGTTAATTTGTGTGTTATTACCATTTTTATTCATTTTCTGGCGTTGACCTCGTCCACGC
Source organism: Chrysotoxum bicinctum (assembly GCA_911387755.1). Lineage (NCBI taxonomy): Eukaryota > Metazoa > Arthropoda > Insecta > Diptera > Syrphidae > Chrysotoxum > Chrysotoxum bicinctum. The sequence goes on along the minus strand of OU426988.1, from coordinate 9,376,001 downwards.
TTTCGTTGGTTCCGTTTCCGACCAGAACCACTACTACTCGAACTCGATGTTGATGTTGAACTTGACGGTGATGGTGATGGTGATGGTGACGGTGATTGTGATGATGGTGGTGTTAAATATGTTGCTGCCAAAGGAGGCGGTTGTTGGTGATGCAGCAACTCCTGACTACTTCCACCACCCCCATCTGAATCATATCCTGTTGGGAAACTCCGTTCGATGGTTAATCCACTTTCGGTTTTTTTCACCAAAATTTTTCGATCATTCGAAGATTTTTTACTCGACGATATCGAAGCGATCTTGACACCCGTCCAGGAGACAATATCCGATTCATGATCGTCGTAATCCACAAAACGACCATGATCGATATTTTTGAGAAATTCCGCAGGGGGATTTTTTGCATGACACAGGGAAATTAAAATTGTGGCAATGAATGCCACTTGAAAAGGGCACATTTTTTATAATTTTTTTTTTCTAAATATTGACACTGGTAAACAAAATTTGAACTCTTTCTCTTTTTTAAAACTTCAATAACTTCAAAACCACAAAATCACATTTGGTTTTCATCGTGAAACCATTTATATTTTATTTTTTTTTAATAAGGATCCTGTGAGTGATCCTCATACACAAGAAAACAAAATTTTGAAAAAACCAAAAAAACTTTGATCACACACAACGAAAAGCGATCGTGCCAAAAAACGCGTCGTCGTCTTCGTCGTCGTTGTGGACCAAACGCAGATCCAATTTAAAAAAAAAAATCGCGTAGGTATATACCGTCGACGACGCCTTCGTCGCCAAAAATCTATTTTCGTATATCCTTTGGTTTTTTAAAATTTTACTCGCCGAAGATAATGAAGTTGGAAACGATGTACGCTCTTCTCGGGTGCCGCTATGAATCGGGATACTGAAAATAACAACGACCATGTGCAAGATCATGAACGATGACGACAACGATCATAAAACCTCAGTACCACTCATAGGCGTTTTTTAGACTAAATAATTTACTAATTATCGTTGTTTTTTTTTTTTCTTCTAATTTTAAATATAAACCAAAATTATTATAAACAAAAAAACGAACACACGGACTACAGGTCATAAATTGATCATTTTCAATCGAAATCTCAACCGCAACGAACAAATGTTAACCGAAGACTGATCGTGCAGATCACATTGCACCGGGAAAACACCATCAGTTCGGTGTAAACTTTAGTTTTCTTCGAATTCCCTTTCATTGGAACAAGTTTGAGGATGGCAGATCCATTGGCTTGCAACATGTTCGTGTTGGGATTCTTATCAAATCCAGATGTGGAATGTATGATTAATGTGTGGAATCTATTTGAAATTGTTTTTATTTCAAATGTTTGTTGAGGGTAGAAAATTGTAAATTGCTTACTGTCCAGTTAAAAGTTATTTAGTAGATATCTGGTATAAAATTGATCCATAAACAAATTAAATTTATAAATGTTTGCCGACGAGAAATTTATATAATCTTTCATGTAAAAATTATTATTGACCAACGAACAAGGGAATTTCCAAAAAAGTTTTAGATCCTTGGCAAGCTCTAGGAAGATGTACTGGCTTCGTGAAACAAATATTCAGGTAAGGAAACAAAAGTCTATGGAGTAAGCTTAAAAAGTGGAGTTAGGCCATACCATTCGAAGATCTGTCCACAAGTTCTACTATACGCCCATCTGTCTATAGGAATATCAATTTATAGCCATTAGCTAGGTTTTATTAATTTTCTTAATGAAAACATTCAAAATTTGTTTTAATAAAAAGTTTTTCAATTTGCGCGAGTCGATAGATTTTGGCGTCCTGTGGCGACTATGTTGTTTTGGTGACATTTTTCTGTAAAATCTGTTGTTTGAGTCATGGAAAATTTTTTCACTTGGATCGGTTTTGACAATTTGAACATAATATTGTAAGTGTTGCCGTTATTTTTTTTTTGTTTCTTTTTTTAATTTGAAGTAAATTTTTTAGAGAGAAATAGAAACCCTTCAGCATGATTTTTATCTTGTCTTAATCTATCCTAGAGTTTTTGCCTTTTGTCTCATAATTTTCGATTATTTTTCTTTGCAACAACAATGGTCAATTCTCTAGTCAAACTTAAAAAAATAAAATGCACGACTGGAATGCACGTACATACTCTTACTCGTATGTGAAAGTAGTTTGGAATTTGACAGCACTTTACATGACAAGATATACTCTTGGAGGATTTGTCAATTCCAGCGCCTGTGAATCGAACCCAATCCATCGAATCCATGCATGAAAATCCATCGCACTAATTACATTTTTCCAAAACACCCACACAGAAAAGGTTGAGAGTTGTACGTCATCAGGTTAAGGCTCTCTATGAGCCGTCATTACCTCTAAATTATTTATTTTTACTTTTAAATTTAAAATGTTTTTAAATATAATTGTAATAAAAAATACGATTTTATTTTAAAAAAATAAAAATCGTTAGAAAAGTTTTATTAATAAATTAATTTTTTATATACAAAACTTCTTTGTTTTGTTTTTAATGTTATATTCTAATTTCATGTATAAAATAGTATATGTACATTTAAGGAAATAATTTCAAAAAACGTCTTCAAAATATTGAATTTTCAAAACGTAATTTTGATTTTTTTTTTCAATTCCAAAAAAATATATATTCCAATATTATTTTAAATTTTAAGAAGTTCATGTACATAAGCTTTGATCGAAATCAGTAGAGTCGTTAAGAAGAATATCGTTTTGAAATGGTTCTGGTATAGTTAATAACATTTTTGTAGACCATACCTACAAACAATAGTAAATTAATTTGTTTGTATTAAAATCGGTAAGGCCGTTTTCGAGATATACTCGTATACAAAATATATAAGCCATTATAAAGATTATATGGCAGGTACCGTTAGTTTTGGAGTTAAACAAGTCAATAACCGAAGACCCTCAACAACCAAGTTATTACTTCAACGGTAGAACCGAGTTTGCTTATTTTTTTGTTCTAAAGCTCCCCAAAAGTTTAAATAGTATTGTGGACTCAAATTTTAGAATTAAAATTTTTTAAAATAAATTTCATATTTAAAAAAAACAATTTGTATTTTGAAAACTCCAGGCTCAATTTTTGTTTAATCTAAAAATTAAAAGTTTTTTATTACAATCTACAAGATGTGGAAAAACAAAATTTATCTTACCTTACAATAACTGTAACCAACATACAAATGTTAAGAAATGGTTTTAGAAAATCGTATTTTTCTCTTTTTATCAATTTTTTACTATCTATAAGTCAATATGATTTTTGTTTCGAATATTTGAATTTCTCATTATCGGCATAACGGATTTGAGTGAAATTTTTTGTAGAGAGGCTTCTAAAAAGTTTAAAAAACATTGCATTTCAAAACTTAAGAAAAAATGATTTTGGTTTAAATTAATAGATTGGACTTCTCTATCCGACGATGAAGAGCAACGCATAGTAATTCAGAAATCCATTCTCCAACTATGAAGATATTGCTTTAAAAATGAAGTTCCGACTTTCCAAAGCACCTGTAGATCAGTTGTTGAATTTGTTTTATCGTCAGTTCGAATCTAAAATCTTTTTTTTTTTTTATAATTAACACTCAAGGGATTATGAGTACTCTTTAAATGTTGGTTGAACACAGTGCGAGCATTAGGAAACAGTGGGAGGATTGAGTAGGAGAAACCGATGTACATTCGTCTTAAATTTCTGGACATTGAAATGGGGAGGAAAAACATTCGGTTAAGGAATTCCACATTCGAGTCGTACGGCAAAAGAAAGAATCTCTGTACTTAACTGTGCGTCCAAAGTTTGGCTCAAGGGTATATTGATGAGCATTCCCTGCGGCATTAAATGAAGTGCTTATAACTTAACGATTTATGCCACATGATTTTTCCAAATCTGTTTTTTGCATTTCGTAGACATTTGTTCAAAACCTAATGTTTTCTCATTTTTTCTCAAACATTTCGCTTATTAGAAAAAAAAAAACAATTTCTTTTTCCAGGGATGTGAAGAGAATAGAGAACTCAATTTAAACAAAAATTTCCCTTTTGTAGATTGGTGAAACTAAAAAAATTTTAGGGTCTTATAAAATTTAGGAGAATTTTTGATAAAAGTCCTAGTCGGGCATTTTATTTATTTCTGTTTCTTTAATTTTCGGATGATTTGATAAGAATCAGTTGTGAACTGCATAGAAAGAAGAAGAAAAAACTATTTGCAATCAATACTAAATAAATAATATGAACGAATAAATTCATTGACACAACGAAAAATTTAACAATCAAATATAATATAACGTTCAATAACGTTTTAAACAAATTCATTGACTCAACGAACAATATAGTTGATGAAGAAATTATGAATTACATTTTTCATTGACTCAACGAAAAATTGTTGTTTACTGAACGAACCAACGATATCCCTAATCCATCAACACACACACAGGAATGGTTGAGAGACTAAGGTCACTAGGCTCTGGTTGGTCACGCCATCAAATGTGTTTATTTGTTTACTATAGTCATGTTGGTATGGGTTTTGTGTATTTACCAATTCCAGTAACGCTATTTTTATTTGATCGAATTTTCGTTTGCAAGGTGGCTGGCTACCTGTTGGGTAAATACATAGTTCTTAGGTAGAATTCACTTGAATCTTGTGAAATCCCCAGATATCTATTAAAACTGGGTTTGTTTTGGGTTTTCCAATCGTAAACAATTGCCGCTTGAGTGTCCTTGTTGATTCTTAAGGATTATCTTCATGTTGCCTTATTGTTTTAAATTGTGGGCATTTGCAAGGATCCGATAGTGGCATATGATGATCCTTTAAATAAATTTACAATATTTGTAGTTTTTTGTTGGTCTTTTGTTTTGTCTAGTTGCCAGATTGTCTATGATGACAAGGGTATTACCATAATAGGATTCAGCTTGAGGATTTCCTCTTTCTGAGTATTTAATGCAATAGCACAGACAGGATACGATATTCAATGTGATGAGGATCGTTGAGAAAAATGTTCTTGAATTTTAATGAAATTCATTTACATTCATTGATGGGAAGGGTACCTGTATGCTTTCGTTTTGTTCATCATCCTTTTTATTTTATTTTTTTTTTGTCCTTTGAAGACAGGATCTCTTTAAATTCCAGTAAAATAAAACTCATCCCACACTGATGGGATAAATGATCGTTGTTCTTTTGATCTGCCACTCAACATATCCTTTTGTGTGGAATCTTTGTGTTTTTTTTTTTTGTCTTAGAAACATTTTCAGATCTTCATGCGTATTATTGAACAATCTGTCAGTCTTTAGTTGAGTCGGTGCGCGCTAGAACAAAAGGCTCATTGCATCTAACATTTTATCCTCCACTCGAAATTCCAGGAAACTCAGCACAGCATATCACCATATAGTAGATAGCTCTTCCTCACAACAACTCATGTTCATCTTTTTCTTTTTTCATTTTCCATGATAAACGTGTGGAGAATTACCTGTCCCTCAGTGCATGGACCTAAGTTTTTAGTAGATACAAGACGCAAATGCGTCCGTCCTGTAAGTGTTAAATGTAACAAATTGCGTTTACCCTTGGGGGTCTGTTGTGTACGTTGCCGGCGCGGCGGCGCATAGACTCTCTCGAACCCAACAGATTACTATCGGTTTCGGAGATTTATGGACGCTTCATGGTCGAAGGCAACAAAGAAGCAAAGAAAACAAAAAGGCGCCAATCAGAAGTTTCAGTTAAAAGGATGGCTTTAGGGGTCTCCGTACTAGTTCATACAGTATATATGTATATATATACACGATATAATGTAAGTACACACTTCAGTAGCTTATCGTGTGAAGGTTAAATAGGATGCCCAGGAGGTGGGTAATAGGTTTAATGTTACCCAGGATAACCTATCGTAATGATATTGAAATTGATAGTTGATGATGGTATAATCGGGCACTGGGTAATTGATACTCTTGGCTAAAATGCTTAGCACAGCAGAGATCGTGTTTCTGGTTGAAGAAGTCTGTCTATCAACTTTGATTGACAAGGAGGTTGGAAATTTAGATTTTAACGTCAACATAAGCCAAACAAGAAATAGAGATTCATTTGAGGTTGCACTTGTTGTGATACTGAGATGTTGAACTGTCAAAATAAAGTTGTCATTGTGAAAACTTATTTACCTGCTGTCAAAAGATATAATGGTAATATTTTTGTATCAATCTTAATACAGGGTGGCCTGATTAATAAGAGAACGGTTTATCAGGTTGCTCGTTCTTAGAGTTATGTACATTAAAAGCCTGGTCTTCCAGGTTGGGGAGTCGAAGGGGTTGGGTGACTTCCCGGTCACATGAATTTTCTTTAGTTTCGAAGCATAAACGAGTCTTTGATAGGACAGATTTTTTTTGTCTCGTGCAGCAGAGCATTTACGGAAACTGGTACAAAGCATACATCACCACCATCCAAGAAATGCGATGAGATGGGCCGAGCAGGAAAAATGACTTGGAGCTCGTATAAAACTTAAGGCTAGTGGCGGAAAACTCTAAGCCTTGTGTATATTGTAATCCGGAATGGAGGGAACCTACCATTTTTGGCCGAGAGCGAACGGCATGACAAGAAATACTCTTGGAGTCACTTAGTCGCCTTACATATATGCCTTACAGTGCCTATAGCTCCACAGAGAACAAAGATGATGACACCAAACACACTTTCTAAGAGCTTCTTTAGATAGGACATATGAGCAGTGTTAAGCTATAGGTTAATTTTCTTAGCAAAGAAGAGAAGACATATTTGGTGAGACATTCAAAAGGTACGGCCTGGACGACTCAATCTACGATAACGGACTTATGTTGGTCGACTTTGTATGGCGAGGCGAAACATTTGGGTCGCTAGTACTCAGTTCCCATATATCAACATTCACAAAGGGACATAGAGACTTTGATCAGTTTTGGTATAATAAGATCGATACAAGACACTTCTCCGAGTTCCGAAGGAGCAAAATTGTTTCGGACCGCTAGCTTATCGTAGCAAATGTAGTGCTACCGATATTCTCATAAAATCCAAAACAACGAAGATCGACGTCGGACAAGAGATCGATCGGGTTTTAGGTCTGCAAGAAAGCACAGCCACAACAAGAACTCATAAATCTAATGATGCAGGGGTAACTCCGTAAGTGTTGAAACATTGCCAAGAAATTATTAGAGATGGTACCTCTGAGAATGACGGTTTTAAATAACTACCTCAACGAAACCCCTGATTTAACGCAGCGCTGCATAGAAGGACCAGAGCTACACCCAAGCTCCAGGGACAGAAAAGAAAAGAGGAACACCTGTTTCACGGAATGAAAACGACGACGGATCATGACGGATGTCATAACAGGAATGATGTTTTGATAAAGCCTATAAAGGCTATCAAGGGATCATGGCAGTAGAATCCCATCCGTACACCCGTGGCCCAATACTCATTACTTGACTAAATATATTTCACAAGCAGCTCCAACTTAATCTATCTTCTATAGCAAAATCAAAAACAGATGGTCATGTACCATCTGATGGACCGTCAATATAAGTGTGACTTAAGGGCACAAACGTCCAACATCGATCAAATATTCGCATTACGGGAGATCTAGGAAAAAAACAGAAACTTCAAATCGACACCCACCATTTTTCCATCGATTTCAAGGACGTATATGGCAGAATTATGTAGCACAATCTATTGTTTTGGAAACTCGTTCTCAATGAAGAATGAATACTGCTCCATCAAGATCAGCAGACACAAAATAATTTTAAATCGATTTCTATTCAGCTTGACTATTTGCGATTCCTAACTTCCCAGTCGGTAGAAAATTCCAGCAACTCGAGAATTTCAATCTCGACTAAAATAAGCCCTAGACTAAGCAGATAGCTTGTGAGAGGAGGGACGTAGATACACACCCAAAAACATGTCTAGAAGGTTTCATATGCATATTCCTTCTTATATAAGTAGTTTTAACCCTCGACTTCTTCAATACAATATAACAAAGCCTTCCATAGCTTCCTGTTTGTCAGTTTACACGAACAAGATAACAACGTGACTAAACTTCCCAATTAGTTTTCGCAAACAAAAACTCCCTAATTACTTCTGCAAATTCCTATGCAAAGACTAAAACCTTATTTTCTAATCGGATATATCATTCGGCACTGTTTGCAAGGAATTTAAATGGCCCCCATGTATGGTCAGGCGTTGTTGCAAACATCCATTGGCCATATACAAGAAAAAAAAATAAACGATCTCCACCTCACCGAGTCGACTGATCAAAAGGAATCCACCACCACGTATAGTTAGGTTATGTGTGGAGTGGATTACAAAGATTACAAAGCAACAAACAAAAAATGTTTTAAGCTTCAGTTTTGAGAAATAAAATTCCCATGGCAGATCCCTCGGGAATTTTTAGACGGGCGAGTAAAATAAAGAGTTACGTGTTGATATTTGGAAAATGGTCATTGGAAGAAAAATGAGTGCGGAGTGTCCGTCTGGAATACCCTGAGAAGTGTCACTGTCACTTCGTGTTGTTGATCAGTTGATTACTAAGCCAACCAAAGTGAAGTGGGTAAAAAGAGAATGAACGTTCTCTTTATATCTTTGTCTGTCAAAAAAATGACCAACACATGTTTCAGCAAATTAAAATGTCCTTCAGCAACAAATTGAAGCAATTTAAAAATTCTCACAACGTCCTCTGAGACAGGGCGTGTGCTCGTCTCTCCTTTGAAAATGGAAAAAATCATTAAGATGCAACGCATTGCACATGCACCTGCTATTCGCACGGACATCACACACATATTCTCTGTCTCTCTTTATCCAGGGCTAAGAATAGATTCTATTTACACTGCGTCTGCCTGCAGAAAGTCAAGGATCCACTTATCATCCAAAGATTCTCCAAAGCTATTGAGAGACCATTAAGAATTCACCGCATAGCATTATTTGTGTGGGCAAGAATAATGCTGATGGTCCGTTTGCATTAAGCAGAAACAAAAAAAAAACGAAACGCTCAAAGGCTTGTTGATGGGAATTCAAAGATATATCGTTTTTCCTAAAAAAAAAAAACGGATAAAATGCATTCCACATACTATGGGGTGTATGCATTTATCACTTTTATAATTGACCAATGCAACAATTTCGTGCACACAATTCCGTGGCGCGATCAATTATGAGGAGATGATGCCCTTTGCGGAACTCTGGCCGAGATAATACCCCGCGATAAAACGCGAATTTTGGGCGCGCCACGCATACATCTTTCATTGGTCCTGCAAACATCTGCGTACGCGAGACCGTATATATTTCTCCCTTCCCCGCCCAGCTCTCCATAACATCTTACCGACTAATTCATGTCTTTAAAAAAAAAGTAGCACAGTTCGTTAGTTCTGGCTGGTTCTACCAGAGAGCGCTTGTTTTATGTCAGTCTGACAGATCACTGTTAGCTCCTAATCACCACTGTCAACGCCGGCAATTCTGGATGGATACAAAAACTATTTTGACAGTTTAACCTAATCACCTCAGTTTTCCTTCTTTCATTTTTTGTTTAGGTAGGTTAGTTGGCACACATTTTAAAACCTTTCAAGGCGCCAAAGGGGTCTTGTAGCTAGCCCGTTTTGTTAGATGGGCCAGTGGCGATGCTATGTGGTTTTGTTTTTGCTCAATTTCGAGCTAATGCAATCTGCCGACGACGACGCCGCCGTATGTAAATTCAGCCTGGTCAAGACACCGAACAAAAAAAAAACACATAAAACAAAAGCCGTTGGGGGAAAAAGTGAAATAAAAACGGTTTTAAATCAGTAGGGGGATATTATTTGCCAATCCTTTGCATTTTCCCTCTGTCATATCAAAGAAGTTGCACGTAGAAGTTTTGATTTTTTTCTCTCTCGAAAAGCCAGCAAAGTGCCAGCTTGAGCGTAAGATCACATTTAAACTGGTTTCGCTTTTTGTTGTCGTTACGGACGCGCATCAAACTTATGCACAGAGGCATCATGGAACCCAGACAACTTATCATAGCAAAAAGAAGTCTCAGTTTAAAGTGGATATTATCTTGGGGCAACGCAATAAAGTCATTGCCTTAGAATATTGCGCTGCACGAAGACGAAGAAGATGTGCAACTTGTTGGCGGCGGCGGCGCTGGCAGCAGTGTTGGTGATTGCACGTGAGTTTTCTCGACATGCACTACGCACAATCGTAATAATGTGCTTAAATGGGTGTGTGTGGGATCATCTACTTTGAATCGAAACTATCTTAGTGTTACGCATTAAGTAACAAGTCGTATAATGGCGATGACTCTCTATTCTGTATCTCTAGATTGGCAAAAAGGGCGGCTTGTTTTTTTTTGTAGAGCTAAATTATGACTTCACATTGGAAATCTTATGCTTATTCATAAAACGAGACTTTACTAATTTAATTTAAGGGGGCCGTTAAGTCGCCTTGACATTTATCTGGGCGACATTTGGATTGTGCTTGCTTATACGAAGATTTAATTAAATAAATCGAACAGTTTAATGCTATATGATGTGGATAATTCCAACTTCAAGGGATTAAATGGCGATTTCCAATTACTTGCATCCCAGTCGGATATAGACTACATTTTCATTCCAGCTGACGACGGGTTGATAAATCAAGAGTTCTAAGCACCCAACAAAAATGGGATCAAGGTAGCTATTAACATGCTTAGAACGAACAAATCGGCCAGGGCAAATGGGGTACAGGGGCGCTTACAAATTCGGTGGGAATGAATTGGTAAACAACGTAAACCAAGATGTTGCTAGAATATAGGCCTAGAAAATTAATCCCGTTTCCCAACAACTTGGTTTCCAGTATTATCTGTTCGATCCCAATAACAGAGACGAGCTTCTTCTGCAAGAATTATACAAAGGCATTTGTCTTTAAAATATCCCCAATCAAACGTTTTATGTGAGCCCCTTGAAGGCATTTGCAAATGGGATTTAAGCCAATCGGTATTTTATCGGTTCGAAATTTTGTCCACTCGGGATTTTGGCATCTAGGTTTTTTTTTGCAGATTTAATATTTTGGGGATTTGGGATTCTCATTTACCGCCAGTCGGGATTTTGGGATTTGGGATCATGTCCCCTTCCTTTAGACTTGATCTAATTCATTTTAATCAATGCGGGTTAAGGCCTTAAAAATCTTCTTAAGAAGATTCGAAAATTTTAAATTATTAACGATCACCTTTTCATTGATTTCAAAGCCGCACACAGAAGAACGATACCAACTTCCATGTGTAGTTTAGGTATTTCAGTTAAATTGATAGGTCTCATTAGGATAACCCAGGAGAATATTTACTGATGATGCATACTAAATATTGGTTAACTGAGTCAGGTAGAAGTATATTAGAATAAACTTGGTAGTACCCTTTGGCATATTGATTGGTGTGTTTAACTGTCACGCCGAAGGTCTTCATTAGACTTCAAACCACTGCAAAATGTTTCCATGCGTGTATAGCTTCTTGCGAGAAAATGGCTAAGAGTACCTCTTGTCGTGAAAAGTGCTTCTCATCTTAGCCGATCGGACTCGGGAGAAAATTGTAGGTCCCTTCTTATAAAACACACACAGCAATAGTTGAGGTCACTAAGTTTGTCCTCTCTGCGATCTCCTATTTATTATATTTTATAGACTTGGTTTACAAAATTGGAGATAACAAGCTTGAGGTCGAGCTATAAATTACTTATTTACTTATCCGCCTTCCGATCCATGAATGGTCATTGCCCGAAACATGATGGCTACGATCCGCTACGATCCCGAGCACAAGATTCTTCCGATCTTCCAAACCAAGCGCTCAAAGATCCGTGATGGATAGGTCCATAGACCGGACTTTCGGTCCCAAACCAGGGGACTTTGAATTCAACACTTTCTTGGTAAATTCGCTCGATGTGCCTTCTTGTTTACATCAAAATCTTGGTTCACCTAATCAAGTTCGCGGTTTTTGCTTTATTCGCCCTCTTCGAACAAAGGACCAAATATACGCCAAAGATTTTTGTTTCCAAAGAGCACACTAAAATCGTTTTTCTGCTCATCTTCCAACATCAGGACTGGTAGTGCAAGGGTTATGTAAAGCGAGCAATTCGTCTTATGCGTGCTAAGTCTAATACCTATTTTTTCGACAAACCGTATAGCTGTTGGATTTATTCTGGGCACATTCTTCGAGTACCAATTGAATGATAGAAACTAGTTGAAGAGAAGCCCAAAGAATTTCACGTTGCATTTGGGAGTTTCAAGACCATTTTTCAGCAATTTGCTGATCTATGACTTCCTCTGTTCATTGAGGGTTTTCTGAAGCAGATAAGTTCCGATTTGAAGACCTTAGTTCAGATACATAAAGAAGCTTTTCGTTTTCACTTGGAAATGAATTAAGAAGTCAGGCAAAGTCGAGTGTTTTTTTTTTTCCGAAAGCCGATCTGCATGATTGCGCCTGCGGAATATTATTTCAACAAATATTTTGCTGATGTTTTTGAGGACAGATATATCCCTATAGTTGATAGCCTCTTTTTCGGAATTCTTATAAATTTGATGCTTTCTGGAAGAAGTAATATTTGTTGATACAATTGCTTAAGATGGTTGTAAAGCTTGCGGAAGTCTTTTCTGAATGAAGTTAGATGCCTGATCTGGTCCATCTCATTTGGACTGTAGAGTTTGTGGACTCTATCCATTGGGTTGAATTTTACTTCTTCCATATCCTTCTGCAGAGTTTGTTGAATGGATAGAGAGAGAGAGAGAGCTTTAAGATCAACGATCGAGTTAAGTATTCGACGCAAGTCAGATACGAATGAAAAGCAGACAGACCTCATGTCATGATCGATCAAATAGAAGGAGATCTGAGTCTCCTGGGAATACGTATTTGGAGACAGAAAAGTATAAATATGAAGGTTAATAGCTTAAAAAAAAGTTTGTACATCTACAGATTGCCAATTAGATTTGACAGCTGATAGAAATTACGAATTAGAATTGCCAGATCAGGATCACTGCTTTGTTATGATTGACTGTGTTCGGGTTGGATTCGCAGCGGCGACGGAAGGTACATTTACTACAAAATTCAAAAATGGTTTGGATAGAAGACTCTAGCGGCAGAAAACCAAAACACACCGAATATTGCCGGTTGTGGTAATTCTAATGTTTTGCCGAACGCAATTTCTTGCAACCCAAATATATCATCGAATTGACCAAATCCACCCCTGAATTAAGTCGAAGTAGTGATTTTTTTTATAAATCAGAAGTTATGTGTTCATTAAAAGCAAATGCGTGGAATATTTTATGGGAAAATTAAAGAGTTTGTTGATGGTAATTGATGTACAATTGAAAAAATTCTAACTAAGCTTTTTACCAACATTTTGATTGAGTCGTACGTTATTTGTTAAACATTGATGTTTCACTACCCACAAATCAGGTAGTATAAAAGGGTTAGGTTTAATACTTAAATCCATTTGATTTCTGTTTCATAATTCAGTCCAGATATGAGGTGGGTGAATTTACGTTTTTTTTTTTTGTATTTCAATTTTACTGTCATATTGAAATGAATTTTGGATTTGTCGTTTTTTTTTAAGTATAGAGGTGGTACCTCTGGAACATGATATTGAATCATTTAATGGAAAAAAGGATTGGCCTTAAGTTAATCAAAAGATTAATTTTACGAGTTTTTGATCTTAACGCGTCTCGTAAACAAATGCAATTTAATGAAGTTCTTAGCTATCGTTATTAGGTTTAATCCTTTGGCTGAATGTGTTTGTGTATTTCCTCTTTAAGGGTTTTACGGCTTTTTACCATGTCGAAATTTAAGAAAAAAATTTTATCGCAGTGAATTTAAAATCGCTCGACTTCATTTCAAATTTTGACAACTCCACCTTAGTTTTTTTTAACCTTTTTGTCGCCTCTTTGAAACTTTTTTTAAATAATTTTAAATACACTTAAGGGATTATGACTACCCTTAAATTATTTGAGCACATTGCGAGCGATAACAAAAGTTTGAGAGGATTTAAAAGGAGATACCGATGCATATTGCTTTTAAATTTCTGAATATCATAATAGGAGGGCAATATTGAGTCGAGTAAAGCATTCCACATTCGTGTAGTGCGGTTAAGAAAAGAATTTCTGAATTTAACAGTACGTCCGAAGTTGGACTCAAGGGTAAACTTCCATTATCTTTGATTCTTTTTTTAGGTACTTCATTAGTCAGGCAGTGTTTGATATGTTATGCAGATAATAAAGATTTTTGAAAACCTTAATAAGAATCAATGAAACCGTTTTTGAGAAAAATGTTTGGTGCCAAAAAAATGTTTTATAAACTTAAAATAAAATGTGTTTATAGAAAATCGACCCAGTCATATAGGCTTTAGCCAAACAAACTGGCAGACAGAAATGCGAAACCCATTACATTCGTCCTTCTTTATAATGGTAATGTCAAATTTTATCAAATTTTCAAATCTGATTTTTTTTTCGAATGAAAAACTTGCCTACTTGTTGATGAATTTTCAACTTTCCCAATTTTCTTCAAGGCTACAAAACGTGCAGTCATGTATTTTGAAGTATTTCATCAAGACTGAATAAATAGAAGAAGTTGATAGCAATTTGTAAAAAAAATCCCACAGTCGCCATACCCTTGGTTGTCATTTTTCAAGTTAAAGGATACAATAAATAACACGCATGGTTTCAATTTTGTTTTTGAAATGTTAATTAAAGATACGTTCCTTTGGGCATATTTACTTGAGAGACCCCTTAAAGTCGACTCTAAGATAAACCGATCCGGTCGTTGGGATTATGAATTTTATGGGAAATTTCATATATCCCGGACAAAACCGGTTAGCTTTGTGGCGAAGTGTTTAGGTGTGTTTTTAGATAGACGGATGTACTTAAAATTTTGTATAGAGCATTTTCTAGTTTAGAGAATTTTTTTTTTCAAGTTCTTCTACAAAGAATTTTTTTATGTTTTTTCAAAACAGTTCCAAGGAGAAATAAGTACAGAGATTCCTTCTTTAGCCTCACAACACGAATGTGGAATGTTTTGCCTAATTCTGTTTAGCTCTCCCATTTCAATATCCAGAACTTCAAATGTGCATCGATACATACTCCTAAATTCATCCCTACTTTATCGACGCTCGCATTAATATTTTAAGGGTAGTCAAAACCCCTTTAGTGCATTTGCATTAGAACTGGAAGATTGCCGTTATTTTACGCAAAACCTTTGAAATGAATGGTAGACTTACAAAAATATTGTAGAAAATGTCTTTAAATAAAGCTCGGATGTCGGGCTTCATTTGTACAAATTATTGGAGCTGTCAAAATGTCAATAGTTTTATAGGATATAGGCAGAATGAGTAGCTATAGGGGCAATTTTAGTTTTAAAATTTACTTAAGCTTGATAAAAAAACGTTGATGGAAAAATGTCGGAAATAGAGAAAAGTATTGATGATCGAAATCACGAATTTTCATTTTTTTTTAATTTTACCTGTTTTAGATTTTCCCAAGTATCATAAAATGTATGGGTTTTTGGTTGCACTTATTAATGGTCAAAATTTTGATCGGGCACGAAAAATTGAACAACATTTAAAATTGAATATCTGGGAACTCTAAAAACATATCAGCTCAATTTAAACTTAATTTTATAGGTTAGTATTTTTACTAAAAAAAAAAGTCCAAAATAAGGTCCCTACCATTAGTACTGACAGAGAAATTGATCCTAACATGGGTCAGGGTACAACAAAGTAGGCCTTTTTTAAATCGTCAAAAAATTATGTCAAAGTTGAAAATCAGACTTTACTGTAGAACAATTTTTTTCTTAGAATATATGACCAAGAATCACATCCCAAAGTATGGCAGACGAATTAACGGACAGCCTGTATAGGAGAAATAGTATTGTACTTTTAAAAATATATTTTATTCAAAAAAAGAAAATGGAATAATTTATGAAAGTTTATAATAGTTTGTCAAATTTGACAGTATAACTTTCAAAAATTGCATTCTACATTAGAATATTTTTCGAATTTATAAGAAAAAAAATATCCCTATTTTGGAGTTGGGACAAATACCTAACAGGCTTTTGCAAACATTAACTCGTAATTTTAGAATGTTTTCCAGTTTTTTCCCTATTCCATAATATCTAATATCTGTCATCGATTAAATGAAAGTAATGAGAAAAAAAATCCTGCAATAAATTACCACATCAATGTTATGATCGACGTTATCTCCCCTAGAGCGACACATCGTCTGTCTTCATCACTTAGATTCTCCATAACCTGATCGATCTAAAAAAAAAAAGGAACAACAATATTCTCTCAAGACCACATTCCCCCATACATGTAGCGTAGATATGGGTAGAGATATGTATCTTAGCTTCATGTCGCTTTCCATCTCAAACTCATCTCTATATCCATTAGACACTAATATCTTTTAATTGCTTCCTTAGAAGCTAAGGTGCACTGAACTCGTTTCGTTCGTGCAATAAACCTATCTATACGTGGAACAACGATGACGAGATCGTTGTGTGCTCCAAATAAGGGCAGCAGATCTTTCTCTTGAAATGCTTCCCATATCGCACATTTCTCCTAATTGAATTGCATTCCTCTCACACATGATCATCGATCGTCCTTGCTTACTGATGATTCTGCCACAAGTTCTGCTGAATGTTGGACTCTACTGGTTATTGCAGCTGATTCTTGCTTTGGTATTTTTAGCCTAATTATATAGCAAACTTGTACAGAGCCCTTTTTCCCGTTAAGGTCCTCATTAGTGAGTGAAAAATAATGGCCAATGAATTCCGTTGACCATAAATGTCGCGCCTGCGCACATCCATTGCTCATCAAAAATTCTTTTGATCGTTTGTGTTGCTGGTGCTTTGCTTCCAAAGTGGAAAAAGTGATTCATCCAGCACAATGTGATGCTGCTTCTACTATATAAATGATGAGACGACAAAAAATAAAAAAAAAATGTAGAAAAGATCTATGACTCGTTCGTTCCTTCGTTCGTTGAGGGAATACGGAGTTTATTAAAACCAAAACAAAACTAGAAGTTTAATCGCCTTATAAGATACTAAATCGATCTTTTCTTACTTCTCTTCTTAGTTTTTTTTTTTTTTTCAATGTGAATCTTACTGACCTGACCATAAACCAACTTTTTAAGTGAGTTTTCAAGAAAAAAGAGGAACTTACAATACTTACTATAAGCCACCACCACCTATATGGGGCTTTGGTTTGGCGAAAGAGAAAATTCAAGATTGATGTAAGCCCCATTGGAATGCACTTGTCTGCCGTTTTTGGCAATCACCGGCGCGCGGCGCATTGTTTTGGTGTGGTTTTTGGTCAGTTCGCCAATCAAGGCTGCACAGTGCTTATTTCAACGCCAAAGTGTCCCCTGAGAAGAAAAGTTGTTTGCGGTCAAATTTGGACACGCGCCCAACACAATGCAAATCAATATAACTCTAAAGGGTGTTGTTTTCGTTTGGTTCTGAAAGAACTTTAAACCAGAAGTGATCTTGGGAATACAACAACCACCGCAGATCGTTCTTGCACTGCAGTTTCTTGGCTTTCGACTTCGAACATCTTATTAGAGGATTTAATTGCTGCTGGTTTTTCAGTACAAACAATAGAGTTCCGCAACTGAAACTTAAGATGGAGCTGGAATAGCTATCAAAAAGCTTCGTAAATGAAGTTTTTACGTGTCCACAATGCTGCTTTATAAATATCTGACATTCGTCAGAAATGACAGTTGTCATTTTTTTTTTGGTTAGGTCATTGAAAAGAGCTTTAAGCTCACTTCAACCGCATGTAAACCAGCAGTAGTTTGGCTGGTTCAATTTTGAAACTTTATCTTGTGTAAGTTTTATTTTATTTGCGTGTATTCAATATTTTGACAGCTCTTTTCTGTTCAGCTAGAAACTCTGGAAATATCTCCCAGTATTTCGTTTCCTCCTCCACTATTCTGTCGGTTCTGTAGACTTATGATTATCTATTCTTCTTCCAGATTATGGGTAAGCGAGTTCCATTGCATGACGTGCTTCTCAATGTAATTGTGTTTACGCCTTAAGACATGACAAATTCGCTGTTATGTCCTCCTTCTTTAAGTGGTCTCACTTAAATATTTTTTGACGAAGGACTTACTCGAGAATGGAGAAAAATAGTCACAGCTGTAGCCATTTTTCCGGCATCTTAAGCAGCATACTGAAAGTAAGAATCGTCTCTTCAAATCTGCTGCTTGCATCAAAGTTCTGTTCCAATGTGAGACCAAATAATGCTTTCCGCAATTAAGGAAAGCTTTAAACTTTCTTGACCTTATGTGCAGCATTGTTCATTTGGGGAAAAGAATGGTTTTTGTGGTGGCAATATTTATTTTAAGCCCACTCTTCTGATTTCAGTTCCGACTCATCTGAAGTGGTGCCTACTTATACGCAAGTATCAGCATAGTCATGATTTTTAGTATTTCACTTTCCATCCGATAGTCCTGTATGGATAATGGATAACAAGGCATATTATGACCAAAAAAAGAAGCGACAAAATACAACCCTGCCGAACTCCGATTTGGACTGTAAATTCTTCTGAAAACATACCGTGTGCACCTTCGGCTATGTAGCTTTTATAACAATAGAAATCGTATACATCTCCTGCACAAGGCTTTCCCTTGGCAGTAAGAGCGCCCACATACATATGTCTAAAGGTTTTCTGAGAAAATTCAATTTCAACCTGCAACGAATAGTACTCTTTCACGGATGTAATGGAGTCTATAGATTTCTTGTGAATCTCTTGCAAGCAAAAATCTTGCATTACAATGAATTACATCTACTTCAAAAATTCCTGTAACTGGTATAAACAACAAATTTTCTGCTACACCAAAAGTATCAAAACGAAAAATACTTTTCGCCCCAAAATCTCCATTATAATCAAATGTCAAACAGAGCGTCATCTAGTTTGAAATTTTCAAATCATATTAGACAAATTAATACAGATTTATCTTACGACTGGTACAAACTGGTCTAAAAATACATTGTTTACCGACGAATGATTTATAAAATATATTTGCAATTTTTTTTGACGTTTTTAAGATTGACTGACAACTCGATGTATGTCAGCTAGTTTGACATTTTGAATTAATGTCAGTTTTATTTAACTACTGGTACAAACTGGTCTAAAAGTACATTATTAACCGCCGAATGATTTTCCAAATATATTATAATATATATTTTTTGACGTTTTCAAGATGACTGACAACTCGATGTATGACAGCTAGTTTGACATTTTGAATTAATGTCAGTTGAAATTGAAGCAAGAAAAAAGAAAACAAAAAACACCCTTTATTTTAAAAGTACGCACGCAAAATTCTCTCAAAATAACCAAACTGGTCTGCATGCTGCCGTTCCTGTCATGTTGATTAGCGTTTTTTGCTCAACCGTATGATCGGCCGGCGATCACGCACTTCACCATGCTAATAAAAACATTCCACAACAAAACCTCATTCAGATGAGGTATTTGTATTGAGGAATCAACAAAACCGGCCTGAGAGAGATAGACCGCGTGCTGGCAATCTCTACCGCAGCAGAAAAATATTAATTAATAACCGATCGCAAATGAAGGACGATGAAAAAGCCATCATCTTTACCTTCAAACCATCACCAGAGGCTGCGGCTAAGGCACCGATCAGCAATTATAATCCTATTAAAAAATTGGCAAAAACCGAAAGAGGGCGCCTAAAAGACGATTTCATCTCCTTCAAAACACGCAATCTCTATGGACGAACGATGGTGATGGAATGGAATGGAACAGCGGCATTTTCCCACTTCGTCCCTCCACCCTTCTCCATTTAATCATCTCTCCTTCTCCCTTGATCAGTCAAGGATTTTGTGAATAGGTTCAAGGTTTAGCCTACTTCAAGAAGACATCATCCATCTACTACGGAAGGCACTTTGCCCTGTTTTGTTTGATGAAGTTGAGATGGTGGCATGTTTTTTCATGAGCAGCTTATTCAAATCATCACGTTTCCCGAAACGAAGAGATAAATCCGCCATAACTAGGAATTATTGTTGGCTTAGCTGGTGGTGAATGTTATTATTGATGTGTACCCACTCATACCTCTATCGGATGATGATTGTTCTGAAGAGGAAAAGGTCATAATCATAACACAAAAAAAGGTTCCCATGGGCATGCTCTTTCTCTCTATCTGAAAGTTTAGTGACAATCTGGTCACGATCTATTGCTGCAGAACAATAGAACCACACCGCACACAACACGGAAGAAGACGAACGAGAAATCTTTCCGACGACGGGATGATGTCTTTCGATCGGGCGCAATACGGCAATCCCGACCCGAAGTGGTGTAATCCTCTTATTGGATTGGAAGTTGGGACGGACTGGGAGGAGAAGCCGATTAGACGACTCAACTATCATCGAAGGAAGAGCAGCAAAATTTTAAGCTAAGCTACAGAAAATTTCAACAACATGACGACTACGACGATGGCGGCGGCTGTCGGCGGAAGTTGTTGTTCTTTAAGTTTGGGTTTCGATTTCTTTTTTCCGTTCATTTTTCCCTAGATCACGGTTAGAAGACGAGAATAAAAAATAAACTAGGCCATTAACTTGATCACTCGCCGTATAATAACCGCTCTTTGTATAGCTGCCTGCCACACCAGAAGCAGATACCATCGAGTGTCTATCGTTTTTTTTTGTCTTCCTGTATCGAACTTCACCCATGGAGATGCTCTTAATTTGTGTCTTGAGTATACTTCGTGCTTTTATATGAGCCGAATGGTGCGGCTGATTGTTGCCGGTTTTGTCACGAAGGTGCACTTGTTTAACACGAATTTGCAGTAACAATATAAATATACTGCAAACCAACTTGGAACGTGCCATTGGCGTTTTGGTGTTTTATATCTTTCTGTAGGCCATAAAAGGTCTTGTCGTGGCTTTCGCCCAAATTGTAACATTATTGATCTGAACATGAGGGTCATATAAAAGAGAGCCCGACTGTTATTATATTATTTTCGGAACAGGAGCTTGAATAATAACGAACGAATGACGGTCCACAATGCCTACAGCCGTACATGGGTGATGGGGAGAAAATGTTGTCGCTAAATTTGGTAAGTTAATTGAGGAATTGACACATTTTCGTGGCGAATATAAGATTGCTTTGGCAGTGGGTGAGAACAAAAGAAAATATATACTGAAATTTATAATGGGGAATGTTGTAATAGACGGAAAATTGTGTTTAAAACGGCGCCAACGAAGTAAAAAAAAAGACTTAATAATTATGCTTAACAAAAGTGGATAGATCAGTTTTGTTCAGCTTTCGACAGCTGAATTATTTTTGAAAGTAAGTATATTCAATGTAACACATAAAACACACGTTGGATCTTTTCCTTTGTCAACCGAAACTCGCAAACTGTCAAATTTTGAAGAGAGATAGAGGAGGTGATGGATTTAGACGAGTGAGAGTGACGAAATGTAAATATTTCTCCCCAATGCTTGCCATTATTTGCCATGATGATTATGATTTGTTCAGTCGAATGGAGAATGACAATTTTTTGGCAGCACTATTTAAACCTTTAACCTTATTTGGAACTGAATTTTTTTTTCGAGATTTGCTAAAAGAGGCACATGGAAAGGTCTGTTAATTCTCTATTCAATATTGAAAACTGCAAACCCTTACTTATTGGATCAATGGACCGAGTGCATTGGATCAGCGAACTAACTACATTGGATCAATGGACTAACTACATACATTGGATCAATGAAGCAAGTACATTGGCCCAATAAACTAACTACATTAGATCAATGAACTTAGTACATTTCATCAATGAACCAAGTTTATTGGATCAATGAACTAACTACATTGGCTCAATAAACCAAGTACATTAGCTCAATGAACTAACTACATTGGATCAATGAACTTACTGCATTTCATTAATGAAGTTAGTACATTGGATCAATGAACTAACTGCATTGGCTCAATAAATCAATTACGTTGGCTCCATGAACTAACTAGGTGATTTTGAAAGCGACAAGCTTGAACAAGGCCTGGTTTCGGTAATATTTCAATGTACATTGTTTTTTTTTATAATATGCGTACACTCAAAGGATTATTATAACTCTTAAAATTAATATCACAGTGCGAGCGTTAGGAAAACAAGGAAGGTTTTGAAAGAAGATACCGATGAATGTTAGTTTTAAAAATTTCTGAATATTACAACTGGAAGGAAAAATAGAGCAAGGTAGAGCATTCTAGATTCGTGTAGTACGTCCGAAGTTGTGCTCATGAATACATTGATGAGCATCCCCGAAAGGTACGAGTATAACTCGTTGAATTGTTTAATGGAATACAACTGCCCATTTCACTAGATCACTGTTTATAAAGATAGCGATAAAATAATGAGAGCTGCCAATGCTCCTGCGTAGTTCCGATGGAAGATTTCCAGAAAGCCTCTGGATCGACAAATGTTCAATGTCGTTTGGGTAGAGTCCACTCCCCACTTGTATAAGATTAATACAATGTATTCCTCATATACATAGCATAGAGACTTTATTTGAAGGTTTTAGCAAGTGAAAGACGATAAAAGTAAGTATACATTTAAATCCAGGAAAAAACCTTAATCAAGACAGGTTTTTTTTAAGCCAGCCTACAAATCTGTCAAAAAACTATGGAAATACGACAAAGCCGTTCTATCGAGACGGAAAAGCAACGACTGACATAACAGAGGAATTGATAGAGCTTATAAAAGGTTTCCATATTATTTAAGACGATATAAGACATGTACGACAAGGTATTTCTTTCTTGAGAAGTATGGATGGTTATTATAAGTATGTCAGTGTCCATCATTAAGTCGAAACTAATAGATAGTTGCTGTAATGAGCTGAGATTTCCCAATGGAACGAACATAGTTACCCTCAGATGGTTCCCGGGACATAGTGATATACCTATACGGGAACGAAATGGCAGATAAATTGGCCTAAAACGGGTCATCTCTTGATCCTAGCCAAACAGACAACTCGGTACTTAATCAACTGGAGCAAGGCCACTAGAACAAGAAAAAAGAAAATTCGCCACAACTTCATTGAGGCTGCGGAAGTCGGATGGTCAACAATCAACACTTGTCGGGTTTCAAGGAACCAATATGGCCGAACATTTTGAGGAACTCAAGATAAGCGAGCCTCAACTATTTATCCAGGGGCTCATCTCACTTCCTTTGTGAATGCGCCCTAACTTATACAAAAAATGGGCAAAACATTTAATTTGTAAACGCTCCTGGAGTGATGACTACCTGATGAATCTGAAATACCTATCTGGGAACTTAGTCCTGTAAACGCTGTTTGAACCTTTTCTCAAAAACCCGATAAAACTTGTAGGTCAATTGGTAAGATAGAACCGTAAAGGCAGGTGTTTACATAAAACGTTTATGTAAGTTCTGCTTCTGGGTTTTATTTACCCTCAATACATTATTTGTTAAAAAAAAAACTTCCACTCTATCTAAAAGGATCTAAACGAATAAACTGGACTTGTCAGGTCCAAATGGTAAACATTGAAATTCATACCGGATTTTAAAAAAAAATTCAACGAAGCGAAAAGAAACGAACGGATCTAATAGTGACAGTGAACAATTGTGTTAGTAAATAGCAATTTCAATTCAATTTAAAGATCTCTTTGGATTCAATGCTGAACTTGTGGCGGGGAGCATCTCAAAATATCATTAATTAATCTACTTTTCAGAAGATTCATGAACTGTTTATCTTGACATAATTTCCAACGCAACTAAGTCATCATCATAATTATCTGTATATCTCCATCGGTGAATAACTGTCAATTTATTCGAATTGCCGGGCGTTTTCGCAATCGCACCAAAAAGAATTAATTTCAAACTCAATCTCATTGCAATTCAATTAAACCGAAGAAATCATCTCTCGAGGCAATTAATCGTTGACCGTTGAGTGGAGCATCAGTACTCATCATATGGCAAATCCATCATCATGCAATCAAGCAGACTTATATACTTTTGCACACTGAGTGCATTATCTGGTTGCAAGAATACAACCAGAAATGATCTTCACTGCTCTGGAATTTCGTCATCATCATACGAGTAAGTCGTCCAAAAAATAAAAATCTCTTCTGAATTCAAGTCGCGATTATGGCAAAAGTCTATATACCCACCAACCATTACAGACTTCGCAACAAGGAAGAATGGCTGAACGGATAGCTGATTTGGATGGATGGATGGATGTCGGCGATCTTAATGATCTTTTCAATTGAAGGAATTATTGAGATGTCCATCTCAGACTGACAGGCTTCATCATCGCGCCATCGCCCAACAGACACATCGGTCTTGACTCTTGAGGAACTTCCAGGCTCGCGAGTAATATTCGTCTTCACTTGTGAGTGCAATTAAAAATTGATGACCATTAACCGCCAATAAAAGTAAAGATGCCCTATGGACGTTAAGGAAATGGATATAGGGGAAAAAACGTGCCTTATCGCACGCTAGATGTAAGATATGACAGTTGCGGTATTGTTGATGTGAAACAGCTTATGCGCCAATTCACATGTCTTGCAACGCGGAAGGAACGTCAAGTCCATCACTATTATAACAACAATAGAAATCCATGTACCTTGTAGATGTATATCTGAAGACCGAACCCTATCCAATTTGCAAAACCGTCTTCGTCGAGGTGGTCATAAATTGTTCTTCTTTTTACCGCAGGATAGTTTTGCCATGGAATCTTCATCATCATCATCATCAACATCGTCATCACCATCATCAAAGCGGCACCCAAAAAAAGCCCAATAAAGGAGTACACACCTACTTGAATTTGCCAGCGAATGTGTCAGCGAATCTCTACTGCTCTCCGCGCCCTCTATACTAGCCGAGTGCCGAGACTAAGACAGTAGCTGGAACCTGGAACCAACAGTTGGCTTGACATGTGGCTTGGCTTTGGGTAAGCTAAGGGGAGATACACTTATGCGCGCGTCACAACTTCCGCTGTCAACTTAATTGAAATTCGTTACGCGAAATTAAATCCACATATGCTTTGCACTGTCTGTCGTCCATAAAGAAAGGTAGGACATCTACAGAACAATACTTTTGCGTAACCCAATTACGTATGCAAGTTGTGTTGTTTGGGTGCTCTGGCTCACTCTCTCTATCTCTCTTACATAAAGTAGCTGAAGCATGCGCGGCATAGTGAGTTGCGGTTGACAAGTTCACGCGGTGAGGAGGGAGATTGACGATGTAGACGACGAACAACGCGTGCTTCATGCAATTAAACATCAATTAAACGCACATCATTCGAATTTGATTTTTATAGCACTTAATGCGGAAATTATCCATTTTATGACTTTGTATCAGATTCGCTACATCATGTTTTTTCCCGTCTGTTTTTCTTTTTTTTCACCGCGCCATCACCTTGATCAAAAGAAAAAGTGGCCAAGTATCATTCGGCCATAAGAGAAATTATAGAATGACAGCTTATTTCCATCGACCCATATTTTGTAAATATAGTTCGCGTGGGATTTAATTAACTGTTTTTCTTTCAAAATATCACCCAATTACAGAAAACTTGTGAACTCACTTTAGAGACTTTTTTAATGACATTCCTCAGCTTGCACGATTGATAAGTGCTCATGGATTCTAACATAAAAATGACAAAATCACATATGTCATGCCATTTTTTTGAAGTTTATTAAATGCATGCTGATGACATATCATCGTACTGGTAATCTTTCATAAAAGATTGAGAAAATCCACCTTGAGTAAAATGGATTTTCTGTCAAAACTTAAAAAAAAAACAGTTATCACACTGAAGTTACGTTGTATTGGTAAACTCTTCGTTGTATGAGGAGTTCAAGATTTATCTTCGTTAGTTTTTGACGTTTTATATGACAGTTCTTTTTCTTGAAATTCTTGTGGATTTCTGAATCAAAGGCAGAAGCCTTCTGGAGGACTAATGTCATTTAACACTTAACACTCTTATATAAATATAAATGGCCTTATAGAAGCGATTGGTTCATAGGTAAATTGACCATTAAGTTTTAAGTGTCACTCAACGTGTTCCTGCACATAAATTTCCTTAATAAGGAATTTTGTATTCCGCTGGTCGTTGTTTACATTCGTGACCTTTTCCGTGAAGCCGGTGGTGATATGTTTCCCCTATTACCTATCACCCCTCACACTCTTCTTATTACACAATTGATATCAAATTTCTTCATGTCTTGTGAACTCTTCAACAACAACAAAATGAATGGACCACCAACTGTGGTATCCACAATAGCATACAATCGGATTCTGTTCAAGGGTATTTTTCCTGATTTGTGTTTAAGGTACATACCTACCTATTTCTTAAAATTCATTATTATTTGAAAAGAATGGAACAGAGCTGTTAAGGATGTCACTCCCCTTGAAATAATGCATGGCTTAAGAGTGGCTCTTCCTCTGGTTTTAAGTAAATTTTTTTTGTAATCTACGAAACTGGAACAAATTTGGTATTTATTAGACTTTTTTTTAGAAAGATTCTCTTAATAGGCTCGGTTTCAAGTGAATATCAGATGATCTTGTGTTGAAGGCGTATTAGTTGAATGTATAAGAGGATTATTATAAAAAGATGATGTAAGGTTAAGCAATTAAACATTTTTTTTACATAATATCTTTGGTTGGTTCTCTGACTGACGTCGTCGGCTAACTTAAAAAAAGACGTAGTTTCATATTGTGATTTATTGACAAACGCCTTTTTCACATTTTTAATATAAAAAAAAACAAAAAACTGTTTTAAAAAACTTAAAACATCATTAACAGAAAAGACCATTTTGATTAAGAGAACCTGTTGATACATCAAATTTAGTTTGTAAAGTCATTTGTTCCGACTGCGAA
This sequence comes from Chrysotoxum bicinctum, assembly GCA_911387755.1. Taxonomy (NCBI): domain Eukaryota; kingdom Metazoa; phylum Arthropoda; class Insecta; order Diptera; family Syrphidae; genus Chrysotoxum; species Chrysotoxum bicinctum. Next base: position 9,349,177 of record OU426988.1, on the reverse strand, counting down.
ACACTGGAATGCCTCATGTTTCGGAATGGGTAAATTAAAAAAGCGAATCAATAAATTAAGAAACTTTAAATTAACCAAGTACAGAGCGCGGCAACATAAATTAGTTTTTTCAAAACGTAAATTGGTTTTTTTCGAATGAGGCCTCGATCGAAAATGCACTCTTCTAACAGTTCCAATGCATCGACTTGGAAGGCCTGTCGAAATGAAACTATTCCCATTTCACTATGACCCCTACAGCCTGAATAATTTGCTATCAAAAATAAATGTATATGTTGCCAAACCCTATAGTATTACGCAGCTTATATCGAATCCTGTGTATCTGTAAAAAAATCTCACTCTCGCTGGAGCAGGCTTGCCATGGTTTCAAGCTTGTCATCCAGACTTTTCAAAATTTAAAAAAACATAATCAACATTAATCTTCTTGCACGAAACAGTATGACGGGTTTGGCTCGTAAGTTTTAACTTTTTAAAGCTTCCCAGAATTTAATTCAATTTAGATATTCATAGTTTAGACAATTCTGAATGAGTTTCTGAGATAGAGAAAGCCAACACGGAATTAGTACTTTTTGAACGTATTGAATCGTTTGCGTGGATAAATCTGCAAGAAACCAACAAGATGTGAATTATGTGCTATAGCATCGGTTCTCAACCTATGGTCCGCGGACCCCTAGGGGTCCGCGACAGCTTTTCTATAAAGCATCGGCTCATTCTCTTATTTTTTGTTTGTAGGCTGTAATTACGAAGAGTTTTGTTGAAATGCTTGCTTTTCTTGAAAATTGTATGTGCATTTGAATTTGAATCCGAAGTTTGCAGTAGGCGACGCAACGTTTTAATTGTTATGCGTATTTTCTTCTTTTAGCGGAAAACTCAGAATCAAATTTGTTGTGTCTCGTTCGCGTTTAGCGTTTGTTCTTAAAAATATTAGTTTTTGCATTACTTTTTTAACAAATGGATCGCTGGTTAAAACATCAACTTCGAAAATCAGTGATGACATTAAAAATAAAAAACAACGAAATTATTCCTCTGAATATCTTTCGTTTGGATTCGGGTGTTTAGAATTAAATGGCGAAGATAAACCACAGTGTGTTTTGTGCTGCGACGTTTTGAGCAACGAATCTATGAAGCCTGCCAAACTAAAGCGACATTTTGAAACAAAGCACAAGGAATATAGAGATAAGCCTCGTGAATTTTTCAACATAAAACTACAGGAGTTGCAGAGGAATAAGAAATCCCTACGGAAATTTGCTACTTGAAGTATCAATGAAAATGCTGTACTTGCATCCTACAAAGTCTCCCTGTTGATAGGTAAGTTTGAAAGTTTGTGGAAATTGTTCCTAAAGAGAGATTCAAAAAGCATCAACTTAATAAATTCGAATGAAAGAAATCGACTGCAGTTAACTACAGTCAAACTTCTGATTATTTGGAAATTAACATAAAATTTAGCTTTTGTATTACTCGTATATCCATGTTCATTTTTTGTTGATAGGCAAAGCTGGAAAGGCTCATATCTACTGTCGGTGAGGATTTGATTTTACCGGCCGCAAAAGTATTGGTGGCAACTATGCTGGGTGAGAAAGAGTCACGAAATTTAGACTTAGTTTCTCTTTCGAATGATACCGTCAAGAGAAGAATTGTTGATATGTCCTGCGATCTCAAGGCACAGCTTATAGAAAAAATAAAGGTGAGTTCCTATTTTGCTCTTCAATTGGATGAAAGCACTGACATATCAAACAATGCCAATCTGATGACGTATGTGCGGTATGAATTTCAAGACTCTATTCATGACGATTTCTTGTTCTGTCTGCTTCTTCCTGATTATACGACCGGAGAAGCCATTTTTAATCTTTTAAATGAATTTATAACATCAAATGGAATAAATTGGAAAAAATGTGTTGGGATTTGCACTGATGGTGCAAGAGCAATGTCCGGATGTAAAAGTGGTCTACACGCTTTTGTTAAAAATGTTTCGCCCGAAGCTACATGGCAGCACTGTTGCATACATCGAGAGGCATTGGCGGCGAAACGAGTTCCAGCAGAATTAAAAGCTGTTCTCGATGAAGTTGTGAAGATTATCAATTTTATAAAATCAAGGCCACTAAACCACCGCATCTTTAATAAGATATGTAATGATATGGGCAGCATCCGCAGTCAGCTACTACTCCATACTGGGGTTCGTTGGCTATCCCGAGGAAAAATTCTTAAACGGTTTTTCGAGCTTCGCGAAGAAATAAGAATGTTTTTCCTCAAAGAAATAATTTTGTCATTTGAATTGCGCGACCGTTTTAATGATTTTGCATGGTGTGCACAAGTTGCCTATCTTTGTGACGTTTTTGGCTATTTAAATGAGTTAAACATGGATTTACAAAACTCACAAAAGACAGTAACTGTATTCCAATTTGAAGACAAAGTAGAATCGACATTTAAAAAAATTGAAATGTGGCAAAGACGATTTGAGAAAAAGGATTATTCATCATTTTCAAGACTACATGAATCTTTAACAACTGCCAACGATATTTTACCAGACTCAATTTTTCAAATTTTTCTCAAACATTTCACGGACCTAAAAAAAAGTTTTCGAGAATAATTTCCAATTCCTGATAATAGCAAATTATGGATTAAAAATCCATTTTCAGTTGACGTTAGTGAAATAAGCAGTTTATCAGCTTTAGAAGAAAACCAGCTTATTGATATTTCTTGTGATTCAGCTCTACAACTTGTATTTAAAAACATCAGTCTTTTTGAATTCTGGTTAAGTGCTAGAAAGCAATATCCGAAAGAGCTATTAAAGTATTAATCCCCTTTTCTACGTCATATTTATGTGAAAAAGCTTTTTCAACTCTTGTTTATACAAAAAATAAATATAGAAATAAATTAGACGTAGAACCTGATTTACGAATTCAGCTATGTTCGTTTGATCCAAATATAAATAACTTGGTAGCTAAAAAACAACACCAGCCATCACATTGATTATACTAACTGCTAACATATGTACATTGTACATACATAATATGTACTTTCAATAAGATTTTAATAAAAGATAATTTTATAAAAACAACATGTTTTCAACTTTGTGGGTGTAACCGTATTAATTTAAAGTTTATACACAACAATACATCAAATTTTATTTTTGGGGTCCGCCGACTGATAAATTCGTTGTTAGGGGTCCGCACATTCTCAAAGGTTAAGAACCGTTGTGCTATAGTATACAAATAGTATGGGTAACAGTTGTCAGCAAATTTAAAATCAAAAATCCAAAGCAAATATAACCAAAAATGAAACCAGTCAAATGGTTAACTTTTGCAGTGTTTACTGCGATTATTTTTTTAACTAACTCAGTTACATACTTTTAAATAGCTGATTTTTTAAAAACATAGTAAAAAGAAAAACGATGTCCAGCTAACGAACATAACTTTGTAAAAACATAACTTGTAAAAAGCCTAAGAAAACGGCTTCTCTCTACCAAATAGTTTGAAATGAGCTAAAGCAAGTCAACGCATTGTTGCGGAACTCCATTTAACACCAAAAAAATATCCAGTACCATAAAAGATTGCAAGGATTCTATCCAGGACTCGATGCTTTTAAAAACATTAATAGGATCATTGAAAAACAGCTACAAATACCGGAAATCATCATCAGCAACAACACAGAAGCTACCTCAGCTCAAGTCAAGGTGGAAGTGTTCGCCAACTACTTGAAGAAAACTTCACACCGAACCCACCTACAGATCCAACGTTCTTACAGGAAGTTGAGGCAACAGTTCAATAAACCCTGCAGAAAAATCCGGATACAATCAATTTCGAAAACATCAATCCAGCAAATGATTCCACTGATAGCCCACATTTATGCAATCTAGAGGAGGATGCACAAATCTTCGGCAATTCCAAGTCGAATTCCAATTCCGAAAAAATGTTCTTGTAACCTAGTTTCCAACTACAGGCTGATATCACTTCTCAACAATATTACTGGAAGAAGTAATCCTCCGAAGACTAAAGAAATTCTGCAGTGAAAATTCCACCATCACCGACAAGCAACTCGGCTTTCGAGAAAAACACTCAACCTTGCATCAACTGCTAAAATTCCAACACGACATCATCCCTTCCCTAAACAGTAATCGTGTCACCCTCGAATGCTTTCTGGAAGGCCTAATCCGAGAACTTTATCTTATGCAAGTTCCTCCGCCGTTAATACAATTTCTCTTTTCTTTTATTCGAAAGGTAGGTACTGAGGATCTGCACTGGATTCCATTTCGACTGGCAACGACAGTTTTTCACATTTTGTGGGAATGACCCTGTACATTTTACAAAATACAAACTTTTGATTCTGTTTAAGTTCTAAGACAGCAAAGTAAAATATGGTAGAAAACACTTTTTATTACAAGAGATACTCGGAGAGAAAAAATATTTTTGCGGAGCATCTTTTATTAGAACATTTAATTTCAAATTAATAATTCTGGCAAGCACTTCCAAACGCCAAAAACGTTCGCCATTTTTCTCAATTCCTAATAATGCATAAATTGAAACCGCTCCAAAATTTAGAATTTGTACAAAAAGTTTGATTTGGATCATTTTCACATTTTGAAAAATCTTAATGGCAACCTTGCAACCGCTCTTACTCTTCCAGATTATGATTTTCCCACTAATAGTCTTTAATTAAGTAATAAAAAAGTTTAAGATTTGCGTGGTAAAAAAAATTGGAATTCTAAATTAGAAATAGAAATCAATTCCACCTATTACGAACAACTAATGCAAAGACGTCGTCACCCTTTTATTTATTTTCTTTCACTTTAGGTAAAATTGTTCTTTTATCTTTCTAGAACGCTTGCATTGAAAAAGTTTACCACAGAATAAAGGCAACAACCATGCACTCAACGTGTTAAAAATCTGTACGTTTTTTTTTTTTAAATTATATCAATCCTTTGCGAGTCCGTACAAGTATTTTTGCAGCCCTTATTACCTAAAACCCTGTTGTTTTCCTTTAATCCAGAATAAAATATCCCGATGCTTATTCCAAAAAAAAAAAAAATATCTATACCTAAGCATTTCTGATTCGGAAACAAGGAATCTCGTTAGCAAGGAATTCCAATTCCATATCAGTTAACGTTCATGATGAGCTAGCAATTCCAATTATTGCCTATACAGAGACTAACTCAACTCCAGTCGATCCAGTTCTTCAAAGTAGACACTCCATAAATTCCACAAACAAAACAATTTAGAAACATTTATTCAAAAAATTATAATTTTATAAGCTGATGTGTGGAAAAATCCTTATTACGATTGTTGTACATACATATAGCAGACCATAGCGCCATCTTACGAATGATTATTGCTGTTCTAAAAAGTCAACCATGGAAAATATAAAAATGTGAAAAACAAGTCTGAAAATAATGATGATGCCGATGAAGCGCAAAGATGGAATGGGAAAAGTGTTTCACTTTTCTTTCTATACCATGGTTTGTTTCTTCTATGTATAAAAGGAGAATTCCAAATATATACCTAAGAAGAAACTGTCAACAGCTGCCAATTTTAATGTCAGTTAATCATTGGGCTTTATTTGACAGCTCGAGGAACAACAAAAGGCATTAATCATTGACGTATTATATATATATATCTAGTATGTCAATTGCATTAATATAAAACCCCAGTTTCTATATATGTACATAGCTTACAGTGGTGGAAAAAATAATAGAAACAAGCTTCTTTTATGCCGTTTTTTAAAAACAAAAAGTTTATTGGGAAGAAATTGGAAATTAAAAATACATACAATAAGTCTCTATAAAGTTTAAAATATACACAATATTAAATTTATTAATTAAAAGAAAAGTAGTAATGAGAAAAATTAAAATTAATATTAACAGCCATTTTACCCTGGAAAAAATAATAGAAACAATATTATAATTGTGTTTTTCTTTTTGGTTAAGAGTAACTTAACAGTTAAATTGGTTCATATTCGTTTAGTACTTGGTCGTTGCACCTTTATTTTTAATGACGGCTTGACATCTCCGCCCCATGGAATGAACCAACTTAGCGCATGTCTCGGAAGGTATGGAATACCATACATTTTGTATTATAGACCACAGATCTTCCTTATTCTTGGCTCTGAAGTCTCCAATTTTCCTCTTAAGTATGCCCCACAGGTGTTCTATGGGATTAAGATCCGGGGACTGCGATGGCCACTCCATAACATTTATTTACTTTTTTTAAAGTATTCCTTAACCAATTTTGAAGAGTGCTTGGGGTCGTTATCTTGCATGAATTCCCATTTAATTGGCATGTTCTCTTCGGCAAATGGCAGCATAACTTCATTTACTATTCGTACGTAGTCATTAGCACACATTTTGTCTTTTATCCAAAAAATTGGACCAACCCCAGATGTTGAAAAGCACCCCCAAAATCATGATATTTCCTCAACCATGTTTAACAGTCTTTTTTGTGTACCTTGGATCGAATTCTGCGTTCTTAGGTCGTCTGACATACATTTTGCCATCGGAATCAGATAAATTTATATTTGTTTCATCCGACCATAAAACGTTGTTCCAATTTGGTCGTTGGGCGTGTTTATTTGCAAAATTCATTCTCTGCAAAATATTTTTCATACTCAAAAATGGTACTTTTCTGGGACCCCTTCCAGGAAGCCTAGCTTCTATTAATCGGTTTCTTATTGTACGACTTGAAACAGGCGCATTTAGTTCAATTTTCAAGTCTTTGGAAGAAGAAAAAGCCTTTTTTTACACAGTCGTAACAATATCTTATCAAACTGCGTTGAGGTCTTTCGTTTTCTGCCTCTTGTTTCTGGCTTTGGACTTGAATAGAGAGCTGTAAATATCTTCTTTTTTGAACAATTTAATGCTTGTGCTATTTCTTCCATAGTTTTCCCATTTTTTTCTGAAGTTTTTTTATTAAATTGCGCTCAGTAATAGTACAGTGTACTCCACGACCCATTTTTATAAAATTTTAAAATAACTGTTATATTTTTTTTTATTAAAACGACTGAAACACGTGCAAAACTAATAAACAAACTATAAAACGTCTATTTCAATCAAAATAAAAAACGAAATTTAAGTCAAATTGAAAGTCAAAGTACCTTGTTTCTATTATTTTTTCCAGGCAAGTTTATCACTTAGCTCATTTTTTTTACCGTTAAGTCCAAACAAAGAGCTAATGACAACAAACGGCTGCACCATTTCAAAGTCATGTTAGGTGTTATTAATATATAAAAAATTAGAACCAAGGAAGACGTAATTGTATGTAGTTATTAATGGTTGATCATTATGTAAAGCTTCGTTTCTATTATTTTTTCCAACACTGTATATATTATGTATCAAGCTTATATTAACTTTCAGTTAACATATTAACAACTACCCAACAAGAAATCTTCAAAAAACTTTTGTCGGTTATACATACACATTTCAAACTTTCGTTGAATCCAATCAATGTCATGACTTATTGAACTTTCTTCGAAATGTCAATGACTTGACACTATTCATTTATTAGACGGATAAAAAACGTTCAATCTTTATACTATGCATTTGTGCACTATGTATAGGTATACTATGCTTCAAATTTACACTGCACAACTGCCTCGCGTGTAAATAAGAGCAAGTGATATCTTCGATCTTTCGTTGTTACAAACAAATTGCATGCAAATTTCTCACTGTCGTCGCCCTAAGATGTAATATTTTGTGTGGCATGGCAGCTCAACAGCAACAGCGGCAACAGCAGGAACACAAGCAAAGTATTGTTAAGATCGGTAGTGGTGCCATGTAGAACAAGCTTCTACTGTTCCACCAGTGGGGCCAAGGTAACAAATCGTGATGTCAGTTCGCGAATCTCAGGAAGATCAATTTGTGCGCGCGCAACTCACATAGTAGTGTAGCCTGGCCATAATCAAGTTTATCGAGCGCACAAGAGAGCGATGACGCATTCAGTTATAGAAGCAGTTGGCGGGCGGGCCTGCCGGTGGAAATGGTGTGGTGACTGAATGCGGTACGGATTTTTTTTATTGGGTGTTTATGTGCTGCTGTTGGCGGAGTTATGCAAATATTTTTTGGCGACAAACTTGGCGCACGACATTACTCATTGTTTTTGTCGGTTTGGAGCACTAGAATCAGGGCAAACAACCACCGCTTAGCTTCATTGGAAGAAACGCAAGATGCATAAATTAAGATACGGAGACTGTTTTCGGTTGTTGAAGATCCATAATTGCACTTTCGGCGGATGAATGCAGAAGTACATTCCTTTTGAAATGACATAATCCTGCCAATTATACTCGCTCGCTACCACCTTACTATAGATTCGCGTTTGTAAACCTCCTTACACCATCATCTTGCATGTCAAATGGTAAACATCGCAATTAGGATGCATGCACTCCATTAAACGATTTAAGCCAGCATTTTAATAAACTTCAAATAAAATCGCATGCTTATCCAGTTAAAAGATCTAGATACCTATATAAAGCTAGCAGCTCGGTACCATAGCCTATGCTTAATTATTGCTCCTTCTTCATCGCATCTTCTGACGCCCTTTCCTAAAGTTTCTCTAATTGCATTTAAATTCGATTAAAAGATGATGGTGTCTCCCCTGGATGTCTGCTCTTAACGCACTCTACCTTCCTCTAGTCTGGTTTTTGGTCTGGCAAATAGCATGCATCTTTATCTTCTTCATTTCTGTAGGTATGTATTTAACTTCGTATCGAATGTTTTTACCAACAGTCCAGTCGGTATCGATTAAGGAAGAATTGGTGGAGTGATGACAAGAATTTCAATTAATTCGGGTATTCAGAAAATGTGGGTGGATGCAAAGTTCGAGGATTATTTTAGAGCTGATTCTAAAATGTCAATATGATAACGGCAACGACCAGGGAAATCAAAAATACTTTCTTTGAAGCGGAAGTGAGTTTGAAATTTTTTCATTTCTACTTTTACCACTTCAGTACCACTGCCATGAACTCTCACCACACATGGAGTGGTTTGTGTCTTAGGAAACTTTACTTGTTTTAGTCTGTTAAACATTAAACGGGGTGTTTCAAATACTTCCTATATAACAATACGATAAAAAAGACTATAATCTAATCCGATATGCTTGAAGAAATATCAGTTTAGTACCTTCTATTCTGCGACCATCGATTAATTATTTTAAATATTTTTTAAGAGCAAAAATATTTTTATTTTTGTTAAACCTGCGACGAAGTGAATAAATGATCCCACCTACAAATTCAAATACAAAATGGATATACACTGCGTAAAATTAATTCAAATTATATAAATTCTTATATTTTCTACTTCATGCACCAAACAATTTTCTGCAAATTGTCAAACATAAATTATTGATGCACAACATGACCTTTAGTGTAACAAGACAAATCTCCATTGCCCAGTGTGAAAATTGGCTGTCTCAATTCTGGGACTTTGTTTAATTAAACCTGACGGCAAAAATGGATTTCTGAAATTTTTGGAAAAACAATCACTCTTGAAGGTACTGTAGCTTGCAAGAGAAAAGATATGAAAGTGCTTCTCACCTTGGCCGTTGCGATATGGCAGAAAATTGTGGGTCCCCTTCATTCATTTCGACAAAGCTCACACAGGAATAGTTGAGAAATATAAGGCTTCTCGACAAGCGACGATAGGAATCATGTAACAGATTATCCTATACATACAAAATCTGCGTTATAATCTTTCCGCACTATCTCAAACAGTATAAAGAAGGAATGACAAAAATCATGAATGTACCTATTATAGTGGAGAAACAGAACATGAAATTGTCCAACTTGGCTATTCATCTGACACAATTTAACATCTGTGATCATGGAAGTAAAATATGCAACTTTTATGATAAAAAAAAAAACTTCCCTTTTCTCTTACATAAAATTAGAAAGGCACGTTGATACTATGAATTATGCAAATACGATTACCAAAACAGATTATTATTTTAACTGATTCGGATTATAGGATATTCCATTCACAAGGGAAAAATCCTTTTTCAAAATATGATTTAATATTACGTAGTAAAAAAATATATTTCAACAGCACTTACCCCGTTTAAATATTTTTCAATTCATGTTTGAAGCGTTGTCTCGTCACCCTGTTGTTATATTTTCATTGAGACCCCTCACGAACTCGGTTCTGATACGCACTATTCAAAAACACCAACCCGATTTACGATTCACATTTATCTAAATGAAATCCTAATTCATTTATTAACTACAATTCACATTTACACACTTTCTATTTCGATTTCGGTACTATATCTTTCTCATTTTAACCAACGCGAACCGGCATTATAAACAAAACGAAAAAAAAAGCATTTGACACTTCACAGCTGATTTGCAACACAAAAAAAAAACTCCAGCAAATTGTGGAACACTCATCTGTACTGGATGAATATTAAAAAATTCACTTTGTATGATTAACGTGCGAGACTTATTGGCACTTTCGCTGGAGAAGAAAAATTCTCAACTTAACTTATTCAGTCAGTCAAATCTTTTGGAAACTCTCGTTCGGTCTTCATTTTCTTTGGATTCTGGTACAAGTAAATTTAAAGATTTTCATGTTGTCTTCAGTCAATCCATACAATTTATAGAAACAAAATTATGCCTGCAAGTAAATAATAAGATATTTCGTGTAGTTTACGAACTGTGTTAAGGAATTCGCTATAAAATTTTACTATAAAAATCAATAAAGGAATACTTGTGATAAGTGAAAGTGGGTTATTTGTGTATTTTGATTAAAACAATCGCTTAATTTCTGAGTGACAACAATGGATATAAAAAGTGGGGCTAATGACGATCTAAAGAACGAAGTGACAGCTATTCCAAAATATGGCTTAAAGCTGGCTTTCAACCATGTCTATCCGGAGAAGAGGAATCAGAATATAAGGCCCACAATAAAGCAATCGATTCCATTTATTCCTTTGGTTTGTCGGTAGGTTTGAAGAACTTTTTCTGGTACCTACGTACTCTTACTAACTGGCTTTGGTTTTCTAATAAAATTGGATTATCTACTGCCACCTGAGGGTGATATCATCGATGTCTGGTTTATTACCTATTTGTTTTTGTAAGTTTTGTGTTTCTTGGTCTCCTGAAAAATAAGTTAAGGTAGGGAATGGACATGGACAGGTAAATTGTACATAGGTTGACCTAACTTACAATCATAGATTTTAATGCTCCAACACGATTGCGCTAAAATAGATTGTTCTGATAAATCAAAACTCCAACCCTCCTACCCAACCCAACCTATCTACTCCAACTTATGGAGATGACCGACACGCAAAGTTATTTTATATTTATTTATGCTTTAATGCATGTTCCTTGATGTTCTCTCTAATGTTTTGAAAGAAAAACCCGCATGGTCTGGAAAATATAGTTGTGTCGACAATTTGGCGCCGACCATCGGAATTGTAATGTAGGCTGGTGAACGATGGAAAGGAGAATATGGTTTCGTTTTCGGGATTTTTGTTGTTTTCATGAAAATGAAAGTTAAGTTTAGGAAGGAGCGGCAAAATTATACCATTTACTTTTATACATATATGTATGTATAAAAGATACATATTCTTTATTATGTGACACAACTATTCCTTTATTAGAATGATATTCTATAAGAAGTAAGCAAAAGGGCAATTCCAGTCTTGAAGTATTTTATCAAAATAATATGTAAAGTGAAAAAAAATTATTCACAAGAATTGTCAAGACGTTATGATAGTAGTAGTCAAGTCAATGACCTTATCAACTTTATTTTAAAATTTAGATATTTGGTTTGGTATAGCTTTTAATTTAAATTAATTTTTGTTTGCCTATGTGGAAGTTATCAGCAAGAACATGCAATACATTTGAACTTTTTATATTTCCAAGGAATTCTCCGTTTAAAAAAGATACAGATAATCAGTTTATGTACATTTGTAAAATATCATTTTAAAGCAAAAATGTCAACATTCACCCCTGTTCTGATTTTCGTTTACGAAAGTAATACTTTCGTTTTCATTTCGTTTCGATTTTGTCTGGAGAATTTGAATTCGTAAATCTAAAAATGTACATATGTACTTAAGTATTTTTAAAAATATACATATCTTTAAAAATTATTTTTTTGTCTTTTATGAAGGGGAAGACACATGTGTAACAGAAAACCTGTCTGAATGTTGGTACCACTGCAAGGCAAATTCTTACGAAATTAAGAACGTCGTTTTCAAATCTGTTCGAAAATCAATTTCGGTAAATTCTCAAATTACTTTATTATTTTACTCACGATAGGTTCTTTATTCTTAGTTATTGATCCATTGAAAGCGATTTCTTTCAAACTTTGGATTTAAGGTTTTTAGGGGAATCTCAAGGAGCAGAAATTATAATACGTTTTGAAGTTTTTAAAAAAAATTATTTGATTTTTATTTTATTTTCTTAAATAGGTTTATAAACAAAAGGAAAAGTAGAAAAACATAAAACCGCTCTGTGAAACTTTCATATTCATATTTTTCCAAAAGCATACTATTTACTTATAGTAATATACCAAAAACCGTTTCAAAATTGTTATAGCTCTTTTCAAAAAGTATTATCTTTACAGACAGGCATACAATTATCTTCTACAGTCAGAGTGTCCCTTTCATTTGACACAAAAAATCAGGGCCCATATAGCGTAAAACTAAAATGATTGCTCCATTAATTAATTGTCGTTTTGACAACCGCTCTCTCTTTATTGATATGATAAAGACAGATAGTCAAAACGAAAATCAATTAATTGAGCGATCCTTTAGTCTTTCATATGCGATACGGGCCCTGGACTTACTTTTTGTGCTCTCTATTTTCGTAATAACAGATGTAGGTACGTATACAAAATTTGTCACAATTCAAAAAGTTTTCATACCTTTTTGTTTAAGTACAAAAAACTGAAAAACTGTAAATTCATTATTTGACAAGTTCACAGTATATAGGTTGTGATCACTTTTAAGTTTTTTTAGAAATTTAACTGAACAAAAGTCTAATTAATAATTATTCCATGGTGGAGTTTTTTTTTAGAAAATACAACTTTGCTCTATTTTCTTAGTTTGTCTCATATATGTACATACATATGTATATCTTTTGAATTTAGAACATTTGATATTTGGGTTATGTGATTTCAGATAATTCCTTCTCGTACCAAGAGTGATTACTGAATGATATGTAGGTAAAACACTGTATTATGTTTACTTTTACTTCATTTTTTTAATTGAATAAATCACTTTAATTAAACAAATAAACGACACAAAGTTATGTGATCTTTACCGATAACCTCATATGCCTAAGTTTCTAGCTTGACCAGCAAACGATTATTGCAAAAATATATCATTATTTTTAATTATTTATGTACATACATATATAGAGAATCGAAAATACGACCATTAGGTTCAAACTGTCAAGATTGTGTTACAATTGTTGTGGTGTTTGCTATTACATATGTGGTTTTCTGCTTGATTTCATTTAGCAGCCGACACATCTTGATTAAATGGAAATCAATTATAATTGAAAATTGAAAGCAGAGTGCGGTTTATATTCTCAAATTACTTCCAATGAACTTGTTATTGTTTGTGGCATACAAACTTATGGTGGTACCTTCGTTTAACAAATAAAAACATAAAGCACTTTTATCCTTAATGAGCTAACAATAATGATGTTGTTTCGAACATCATACACCTGCTCTAACAGAAAATTTAAAGTGCAATCAGTTCAACCCTCCCTCACTCGATTCAATTAATCAGATGTGTATAATAATTCAATTTGAATGTGTTATGGGTGATTTAAAAATTATAATTGATTTGCGAAGTAGATTGTAAATGTTTAATAACTTGTGTGTATTCATATTCATTTGCCAGGACCGGCATACAATATGGGTAGGGTGTTTACATTTTATAAGTGGGTATTTTCTTTACCTTTGAAGATTGAATCGCATTGAGATATTAAATAAACAATTGCAAAGTTGGATCTCTTTGTGGTCTTGCATTATGCATTGATTCTAAGAATTTTCACATTAAAGCTTCGAAGATGTGGTTGATTATGAACTAAACGAATCCCTAACTCCCCATTATAACTTTGTAAACTTCTCCATCTAAGTTCAACCAATAAATGTTTTTCAAAATACTAGCCGACCCAGCTCTCGAAATTCGAGTGCCAATTTATTTATTATTTATATTATTGGCAGTGTTTTCAAGCAAATTTATTAATTTAAATTTCATTTTATGTAATATGCAAAGTGTTCGACAGTGCAAAAACAAAAATGACCCACAGTGTGTAAATGCGTGTCTCAAGTATATTCTGCACATCTCCGTAACTGTGGCTTTCCAGCCATATAAAATTTATCGAAATCGGTTAAATACTTTTGGAGAAAAGTGTACCACAAAAAACATGTTTGCCGTTTTATTATATAATAGGTGTGTTTTTTTGGGAAAATTATCCGTAGTGAAGTAGGATTTTATACTTATTACAAATACAAAGTTTTCACTGCCGATAAAAGTAGAAGTAGAATCCAACTGCGGATAGAATGTTGACGTTTGCTCGAGTCTCGAATACAAATGTTGGTACAATTGAAAACTCTTTTGTATCTCGAAGGCATGTTCGTGGAGTACGAAAAGTAGTTTGTTGTTTAGCATTTTCCATTGGGAGTTTACGTCTTTTTTTAGAAAACCATTTTTATAAGAAAAACGCTGCATTTTGTATCGTGTTGGTGTCGAACTCTTATAGAAAGCTGTTTAATAACTAACGCGTTTTTTTAGGAGCGAAATGTCGTGGTCAGCTGTTATACTTTAGTTAAACAGCGACATTTAAGAGTTACTAGCGCGACAAAGCCTTCTTATGAAAAAAGCTGTTGAGAAATCCAAAACTAACTAAAGTCTGCGAACAGATCCCTTGACTTTTGTGGTGATAATTGTCAACAAAAAAAAAAATTCACAAACAAAACTTCTGCTTTATGAAGAATGGCTGGTGAACAGAAAAAGTAAATACAAAATGATTAAAATTAAAATTCATAAATAAAAACCTCCATATATATTTTCAGAAACATGAAAATTACTTGGCAAAAAGTTATTGGTTGTTTTTTTTTTTAATTAAATATTTGACAACTAGTCAGTGATACCAACTTTAAAGTAGAAAAATCGCACAACTGCGGATACGTTTTTTTGGGAAATCCTACTTCACTACGGATAATTTTCCCAAAAAAACACACCTAATGATATAAATACATTTTTTGTGAATTCTTTTAAATTCTTACAAAGATTACTTACAAATAGATGTTGCTGAGAATTCGGAACTTGTTCTTGAAATACAAAATGAGCAGGCAAAACAAAACTTGAAGGAATTCGATTTGATTTGAATTCCAATAAAAGATTGTGACTCTCGCCTTGAAATTCGTTGGTCTTTTTCTTTTGCAAGATTTGCTCTAGTGTAATAAAAAGAATTGTTACAAAAAATATTTTATATAGCTAGTGACCGCTATAATTTTTTAGAAGTTTAAAAGTTTCAAATGAAAGGCCATGACAAGTTTTGAATTTCCATATTTTCTGATTAACGCTCAAGTAGTCTATTTTGAAGTGGTTACATCTCATTCCCAACAAATAGCGTTAGGATAAGTTTTTGTTTTATTAATTTTCTACCAAAAATATATTGCAATATATTTTTACTTAATTATTATAAAATATTTTTTTTTTATTTTAAGGCAGCAGGGGCAAATGTAAATGTGAGTTCTGCTCTTACACTGCTGATACCTGTGAATGCAATCGTCATGATACTGCTAAAATGCTCCGACATGTTTTATTCAAAAAATCAATTCACGATTTTGATAGCACATATTTCACTTTGCAAGACAGTTCGACGAGATTTGGAGAAAAATTTTAAATAGTTATTTAAATTTAACACGTTTCAAAAATCAACCGATATTTATTTTGTTATCATACAGTTATGTATGTCATCTTATAAGCTCATTCTTCTTTTCTAAACAGCTGACATTTATTTTCCCACATCGCGCATTATATAGTTAGTTCCATAAGGGTGTTAAAATCGTTCTCGACCACCCAACTTTGTATCTATCATCTGTTAAGATCCCCACAAGCACTTGAACCCCATACAAATAAACTGCTTACTTTATCTAATAAAACTCATTTTTGCAAAAATAAAATGTCTGTCCTCGAACTATGTTATAGCGTTGCAACCAGTACCCACATCAGGTTGTTTCCCCTATTTTTTATTTTTTTTTTCAAAGCAGAAGCAACTTATAATTCCTCTTCCAGCTAAATAAAAAAGAAATTAAACACCATAGTGCATCTGCATATATTTTTAAGTATTATGTACGCCTTCAACTACTGAATAAACATTATTCTACGGTCATTTGAACTCTCTGAAGTGCATAAGGTTGACGTTTAATCAAGTTGAATGTATGTATGTATGTAGGATTGTGCAGCGAGTGCTTTTCTTCTAGTCTCAAAGTCTACCCATTTTTCTAAAAGTTTTTTTTTTCGCAAAAGAGGGAATCTGCTTTAATTGCAAAATTGATGAATAGGCAGATAGGAGGGCTTTTTAAGTGAAATGTCACCTGATGCTTAAGGGGCTCCCTACACTTGAACCGTCATAAGCTTCTCTTTCAAAAGATTCCCACGGGTGCAAGAAGAATACTTTGTAAGCATTGCATTTAACCCAAAACGGCACAAAACGCAAGCAGAAATGAAAAAAAATGCGAGATTGTTTGTTCAAGACCCGGAACAACGACCTTCTTCCGTTTGTTTGTTTTTGTTCTTTCTTCTGTCATTCTGTCAGAGTTCTGTAAATGCTAGAGAATGAAGAATTTCGAAATGCGGTTTAGTTTTGCTCTTTGAGTCCTTACTTTACTCACTTGACGGGATGGTTTGATGAACAAGACAAGGCGAAACCCATTTTAACCTTGAATCTTTTTTTTCAATTTTCAGTAAAACTAAAAATATTCCACTCTTCTAACTGAATTGACCTGTTTGGTATTTGATTTCTCGTTTCCTATTTGACAGATATGCTTCTTATTATTGGAAATGTTCTCGTGAGGGACGTCGTGTCATCATGGACTACTACTATACGGAAACAGGTAAACAAATTTATGGTGTACCATTGGGTGGCATTGGGGGTGGTACAATAGGACGTGGGTATGCTGGGGAATTTTGCCGCTTCCAGATGCGACCAGGGATGTATGAATACAATGTTGTTCATGCGGATCAATTTATTGTCACAATCAAGGACGAAAAGGATAAAACGATTTTGCAGACTTTACTATCGCATTACAGGTAAGTTAGTTGTTGTTGTTGTTTGTATTAAGTATACCTACATAGTGTTTCGTGTTGTATTTGTATTTTGTGCAATTTGTTTTTTTTTTTTTTTTTTTGTTCACGCATATCATTTATAATATTTGTGTTCCGTGATTTTGTTATTTATAGTTTGTGGTCAAATATATAATATGTATGTACATATGTATGTATACTGAAAGACTCACAATTTACATGTCATCACTTTCATCACTCTATGAAATACTTGATGTGATGTGGGATCGATAGGAAAAATATCGAATTAAGACAGTATTTTTAGAAAACGAAATAACAATAATTACGTTAGTGATTTGATCTGAACTAAAACTAATAATGATAATGATTTTTATTATTATGTATAGTTTTATGGGAGGAATCCTTATTAATGTAAATTTAAGGACACAATTAGATTTAAAATAAATAATGGGTTATAAACAAAAAACTGACTGTCAACCCTACAAGGTTCGGAAAATAATATTTAACTGTTTTTTTTTTGTCGCAGATTGATGTGAGCTAAATTTGAAGTTGTGTCAATGTTTCTAGAATTCCACTACGAGTTTTTGACCCACTGGATTGTGTTATAAATATACAAAATTAATTATTTTGCCATTTGTCTCAAATACATGTATCCTAAATAACTAATCAAAACTTTACTGAGAAATTTCGAAATAAGTCTTAAGGCTTATTTTGTATGTAAAGATATTTCGTATTTGATATTGTTTGTAGATTTAGATTAGATTAGATTTTATTTTCATTATTTCTTAACATATTAATAAATTACAAAATCAAAATTAGCATGGCAATGCCGTCTGCCAGGTTGACAAGATAAAATTAATATAATATAAAGCTTATTGGTTTTACGATTATGTTAAAAGCAAGAAATTATTAAACAAAAAACAAAAAAAAAAACAAAAATATCTTATGTACATATATTTTACAACTTAAATAAATATTTAACTTCGATGTGTTTTTAGAAGCTTTCGCAGAGTATTCTGTCCCGATATGATTTTGCCACTTTGCAATACGTAAAAAGTTTTTCCACCGTCATCTCGTTTAAAAGACTTATCATTTCCTCTTCCGTAAGGTAATTAGATCCGAGGAAGAATCTCCTACTTTCTACCAGTACAGGGCATTTTCCTAAGAAGTGAAAAACATCTTCTCTTTCTCTTTGGTTGCATAAACTACATTGTCCAGGACGATCCTCCCTATGCGGAATATAGTTAAGATGCATGAGCTCCCCTCGAAGTCTCAGCATCATAGAAATAACCTCCACACTGTTCTCATCTCTAAAATAGTTATTTGGACCAAGGTTATGATTGAGATGTTTGTAAATTAATCTATGAGTTGAATTTGAAGCTTCTTCTATATAGCGACTACGGAGCTTTTCATCAACCGTCGCAATCAATTTATACAGTTTAACTCTGCAATCATTAACGTTACCGAAATCCAAATCCAGTGACATTTCACACCATAAAGCCAGCTCGTGCCATTCTGCGTACCAACTACTTCTTTGATTGATTGCATAGAGGGCTGCTTTCTTCGGTAATCTTTCACTATGCATTTGCAAAACTTTGAGAATATAGTCTATATGTAGTTTTAGGGTTTGAATAAAAAGCGGTGATAGTCCCGTTTCCAGCAAAACCATGTAATTTGGTGTGTTGTAGGGCAGATGATATATTCTTTTAATAAAGAATCTTAGCAGTTTTTCCACACTCTCGTACTGTTTGTATCCCCAAACCTGCGCTGCGTAAAGAATTATAGACTCAGACACTGCTTCAAATACACGAAATTTGCTACTATGTGCTATATTCTTGTTTGAGAAACACTTTGCCCAGGAAGTCCCAATTGCACTTTTTGCTTTCATAAGTTTTTCCCCATGATGTCTTTCCATACTAAGATTCTTTGTAAAGCACACTCCTAAATAATTGAATTCCTTCACCACCTCTATCAAGTTCGAATCGTAGCTCCATCTTTCATTTGAGCTGTTTCTTCCACCTCCATTCTTGAAAATCATTATTTTGGATTTACTTAGATTGACCTTTAGATTCCACGTTACACAGTACCTATGCAATTGGTTTATCATCAGTTGCAGTGATTGGGGTGAATTAGAAAACAGCACAATGTCATCGGCATAGAAAAGTGCTTTGATCAATGTCCCGGCGAATTCCACTCCTCCACCAATGTTGTCGGTTAGGTCATCTACAAAGAGGGCAAATAAAAGCGGACTCAATGCACACCCCTGCCGGACGCCTGTTCCAGTCTGAAACCATTCAGAGATTTCCTCTCCATTCCAAACTGCGGCTTTGGTATCATTATAAATATTTTTGAGGACTTTACCGAATTTCCTGGACATCCCCAGTCCATAAAGCTTGTATAAGAGCGCATTTCTGTCCACCGTTTGTATTGTTTGTATCTTCCAGTTACAACATTGTGTTTGTTTTCTATTCCTGTTCGCAAGTGACAAATTTCGTTGTCTAAATAATCTTATTTACAATAATTTCCTCTTGCGAGTCTACATTTTCTTCATATTTTTTTTTTCTTACCATACGACTACTACTTACAACTCCTGAATAACCGAAATAAGACTTTAGAGTAAAACACCACAAAAATAACTTAACCCACGAAAAAGAAAAGCAATCAAAAATTTCTTAAGAATAACGAAATTGACTGATTGATTTATAGGAAAGCCTAAAGATTTCGTGTAAACATAAACCAAAACAAAAAACATAAGTATGTACGTATAGATATGTTCGTATCCAAAGTATTTTCTCCCAAAACGCAAAGTTTCAATTATAAATGAAAACAAAAGAAAGGTCTAAAAGTAACATAAATAAAATTTAGATATAATTAGTTCCAAATGCTAACAGGCTCATATTATTTTTATTATGTTTGGAAAAACAATTATCACTAATTTTGGATTTGTTGTTCTTCTTCAACACGCCTTTCATGTCAGAGATATTTTCTTGTACATTTTGTATACCTTCTCATATTAAATACATAGATTAAAAATAGTTCCACTCCTATTTCGTATAAAATAGCTTCTATCACGTGCAAGATTATCTCAACATTTGTTAAAATTGTTATTGTTTGGATAAAAGGAAGAACCAAAAAAGAAATTTTGTAAACAGTAAAGGACATACAAAAATGGGGTGGACAGATGGATGAACCAATGCACTTACATACATTCATTATATGTCGCCCCCAAAAAGTGCAGACAAGTTACAGTAGCATGAATATTTTCTCATTTTCAGTTTTGTTCGATGTATGGTATGTTTCTATAATTGATATTTATTTCTTAGGATTTCTTTCATTTAAATGTTTACATTTCATGTCTTGTTCGTGTTTTTGTTGGCGTTCAGTAACCATAACATTTTTCCTGCCTTAACCTTATTTCCATCAACCACATAATGCACGTGACACCATCTCATCTTCTCAGCCTTACATTTTATTATTACACAACTGCTGCTTCTGATGTTTAAAGTTCATACTCTCCCACCTCTCATAAACATAAAAAGTTGTGGTAAACAAAAATACATTTATGTGCAGCGCGCGCTGCTGTGAGAACTGTACAGCATCAGGACTTGGAGATGTCCATTTTCGACAGTGCTTCTTCGTGTCTGTCGTTTGTCTATGGAAATAAAACCTTTTTTTATATTTTTTTGTAATGTTTTTTACAGTTTTATTCATTGAGTTATATTCTTTTTCCTTGTTTTTATGGTTTTTCCCTTCTCTTAATTTTGCACAAAATATAAAAAAAAACACAAATACAACACACCCATTCCCACATCCACACACATAATAGTCAACCTAAGAGTCCAATGAAATATTGCAGCCGGCCTAAGTCTGCTCTAAGCTCATGGGAAAATAACCTTGATCCGGCGAAATGCAACTACACTGGCTTGTATCCGAGAGCCTGGTCGGAAATCGATTTGTCAGACTATGGTGTTAAGCTAATTTGCCGGCAAGTGTCGCCAGTTATTCCACACG
The DNA here is from genome assembly GCA_911387755.1 of Chrysotoxum bicinctum. Lineage (NCBI taxonomy): Eukaryota > Metazoa > Arthropoda > Insecta > Diptera > Syrphidae > Chrysotoxum > Chrysotoxum bicinctum. Next base: position 9,327,920 of record OU426988.1, on the reverse strand, counting down.
AGTACAAAGACTCAAGTGTACCATGTGCCGTATTTGTGTGGCAGGTGATAAATGTCGGCGATAAGGAACGTAAAGTTACAATAGCTTTAACGTTCAAAAATGGAACCGGCAATAAGAAACAAGATGCCGAAGGATGTCCCGAAAGTGCTTTCTTTTCCGAAGGCCACACTAAGGGAATTTCAATTAAACAGAAATTAAATGACATGCAACTGACATATAGTTTGGGTTGTCGTATATTGCCAGAGGTTAATATCACAAGATGCACACAGTTCGATCCGACAGGAAATGGTGAGAAATTGTGGATTGAATTGGCTAAAACCGGACAACTGGGAGATAAGGTTCTTGATGAAAATTTGAAAAGTAACTATTTTAAGTTTAAATTTCCTGAATTTTTAATTTTACCTGAATTTTTTTTTAGATAAAGATCTCGGAGTAGGAATTTGTTCTCAAGTTCTCGTACGACCAAATTCAAGTCATGATTTGGAATTTGTTCTTGCATGGGATATGCCAAATATTAAATTTCCAAAGAAAATAAACACACACTCCAGATATTATACCAAATATTTTGGTGCTGATGGTGAGGCTGGACCTAAGATTTGTGACTATGCCATTCAAAATTACTCGAATTGGGAGAAGCTCATTGAGGCATGGCAAAAGCCAATCTTAGATGATGAGTAAGATTACATATTTATATAAAATATATTTAATTTAAATGCTATACAATTGATTTTCATTTGTTTTAGAGGACTTCCTGATTGGTATAAAAGTGCAATATTTAATGAACTCTATTTTATTTCGGATGGTGGGAGCATATGGCTTAAATGTGATGCTTCATTTGACAAGGAATTGGAATATGATGACCCAAGGTATGTGTCATTCAGAACAATATGTGCGTATAACTGGTATAAGACAAACAATTAACTGCGTATATAAATATAATATTTTTTACTGAAATTAATCATATGGTGAACCTGAATGGTATAAAGAGAAAAACTGACTGTCACGCTGTCATAGCATTTAAAAACACGTAGTTTATGTACATATATTAAGATTATAAGAGCATTCCAAATTGTATCCGGTGATTGGGTGCTATAAATTGGTCTAGCTAGACTTAACAATTTGCATTTGTTATAATTATCTTAACTTGTATCTAATGCACATAATAAATATAGTTAAAATGAATAAATTAATAATGAAGACCATTGCAGATTAGCATATGGTCGTTTTGGATATCTAGAAGGACATGAATATCGAATGTACAACACTTATGATGTGCATTTTTATGCATCCCATGCTCTTTCGCACTTATGGCCTAATTTACAGGTAAGTTTCAAATTACTTCCAATCTACAATATTTGTACTCACTTACAGCTTTTTCTGCAGGTTAGTATTCAATTTGACTTTCGTGATTCAATCACTGCTGAATTACTCGAATCAAGAAAATGCTTATACGATGGAAAAAGTCCACCAAGAAAAATTAAAAATTCCGTTCCACATGATTTGGGCGATCCGGAAGAAGAACCATTCGCATTAATTAATTGTTATAACATCCATGATGTAAACGACTGGAAGGATTTGAATACGAAATTTGTCCTACAAGTTTATCGAGATTATTATGTTTTGAATGAAATAGCTCAGGCTCAGACGGACAATGCAAGTAAATTTAGTTCGATTGAGTTCATAGATAAGGATAGCCTTTATGAGATGTATATGCAGGATAATAAGCGAAAGAATTCAGCAGAAGAGAAGCGTGAGTGAAATTTACCTAAGAAATTCTAAACTAATTTTTGTTTTTTTTTTTTTTATAGAAAACCATAGAAAATCAGCTTCGATGTATATAAACGAAACAAATGGAAAAGTGTACCTTATGGACTCGATTGCTTACTTAAAAGCTATGTATCCAGCCTGCAAGTCGATTATGGAAAAAACAATGGAATGGGATAAGGACAACGATGGATTGATTGAAAATCAAAAAATGCCCGATCAGACTTATGACAGTTGGGTCATGGAGGGACCTAGGTTTGTATTTTCATATATTCGATAATTTCATAATCATAACAGATTTTCAGTGCTTATTGTGGAGGTTTGTGGCTTGCGGCTTTGCAATGCATCTCAGCTATTGCAACACTTCTCGATCAACCAAATGATTGTTTGAGATACCAAGAGATCCTTGAGAAAGGCAAGAAATCTCTTGATGAAAAACTATGGAATGGAAAATTCTATAAATTTGATATGTCGAATAAGGAAACAATCATGGCTGATCAGCTATGTGGGCATTGGTACCTGAAGACTTGTGGATTCGATTATGAGGTTTTTAGCTTTATGATTATGTGAATAGGAACATTTTAAAACTATTTGATTTCAGATTTATCCAAAAGAAAATGTTCGTTCAGCTCTTTCTGTTATCTACAAAAACAACGTTGAGAGCTTTTGTGATGGAAATAGTGGTGCTGTAAATGGTTTCATTCCCAGTGGTGATCCAGAAAAAACTGGGCATGCAGATACAATTACGATACAAAGTGAAGAAGTATGGACAGGTGTTACATATGCGTTGGCTGCCACAATGATTCAAGAGGTTTATTCATACAAAAACTTGAAAATTATATAAAAGTTAATTTTTTTGCTTTTATTTTTTTTTAAGGGAATGTTTGAAGAGGCCTTTAAAACTGCTGGTGGAATGTACAAAACAATCTCAGAAAAAATTGGAATGAACTTTGAAACGCCAGAGGCACTTTATGCTGAGAAAAAATATCGTGCAATTGGTTATATGCGACCATTGAGTATTTGGTCAATGCAAGTTGCCTGGGAGCGACGTAAGGCATTAAGAGATTAAGTTAATTTAAAGTAAGAAAGGAAATATCCAAAAAGTTCATTTCTATATTACATAAATTATGTGTTTTGATATTATGGTTATAGCTTATTGTTTGGCTTTAACTGCTCTTTGTCCTATCTGTAGTGTTTGGTAGAGGAATACGTATAGTAAATTTATTTTTATAAATGTGATTAGAACAAAGAAAAACTAATCAAGTTTTGCTGGAATGTGCCTCTTCTTCTAAAGGATAAGCATACTTAAATAAATAGAATTAGGAAAGCAATATGTGAGAGAATTCAATGCAGGGTAATTTAAACACTATTTTCTGACACAAACAAAAATAAAAAGAGTTGTCATAAATGTTAATAAATTTAGCGGTGCTATTATAATAGTTTCAACACAAAAACACAAACAACAAAATATAAATCGTTTTCCTAAAGCCAGTGTTTAACAGGTCTTTGTACAAGTTTAGTGTTTTTACTTTGTTTTTCTTTGTTTTATAATTAAATTGTTTAAAGTTCAGTATTACGAAATAAAGTCATTTATTCAATAAATATGTATCATGTTTTATATGTGTTAAAGTAATTAAAAATTAATGCATTTATATAGGTATTTGAAATATGTTACAAGACTTTAATTATTATTAAAAACAAAATCCTGGTAAAAAAAAAAAACATAAATTAATACGTTATTTACATTTCAAAACAATAATGGTAAATGTTTATAAACGATAGCACAATCAATACAATTAGTACGAAACATGAAAAACAAAAACGAAAACAGCACTGTTGTGTGAATAATTTGCAAACTAAGAAATATGTCTTTTGAAATTCCTAATGTAATACATTTGTGTAAAATGATTTAAAAACCAGTTGAAAAGAAAATTAAATTTAATGTTAAAAAGATATCTAATCTAAAAAAAACTTGTTTTACTGATTCAAACCAACAAAAACGAAATTATTGCTCATCATTAGACTGGGCCAAAAAAATTGACTATTTTTTTTTTTGAAAGATATATCGAGAATATCATTCAGAATGACAAAAAAAAATTTTCGTAAAAGTTTTAGCCCCTAATATCAATTTTAAGAGGGCTATCATCGCTAATTTTGATTTTTAGTCATAATTTCATGTTTTGCGTCAGAACTGACAAAACATTGAAGTAAAAAAAATTCATTTTGACTTACTTTTATATAAAATTAAATTCCCTACATAAAAGGTCTAATTGAAAATTTTCGTCAGACAAGCCGTTTTTGAGTAATTAAGCTTAATAAATTGTTATTTTTCGTTAGTTACAAAATTCCAAATTAAAAAAGTAAAATCGAAGAAAAATAACAATTTATTAAGCTTAATTACTCAAAAACGGCTTGTCTGACGAAAATTTTCAATTAGACCTTTTTTGTAGGGAATTTAATTTTATATAAAAGTAAGTCAAAATGAATTTTTTTTACTTCAATGTTTTGTCAGTTCTGACGCAAAACATGAAATTATGACTAAAAATCAAAATTAGCGATGATAGCCCTCTTAAAATTGATATTAAGGGCTCAAACTTTTACGAAAATTTTTTTTTGTCATTCTGAATGATATTCTCGATATATCTTTCAAAAAAAAAAATAGTCAATTTTTTTGGCCCAGTCTAGTCATCATAATACAAATTTGATGGATTAAGACAGAGTTTCAGTTTTGAAGGATCAAAGACAGACTACGAAGTGCAAAACGTAGGAAAAGACGTTGAATACTTTCAATTCTGTATACATAAATTTGTTAATAGGACCATATTTGGTTAGCAAATTCATGAAGTGAGGGGGGGGGGGTTGAATTTGAACTAAGGTTATGTATTAAATAAAGATCGGGTCACGTAGAGATCAGAGAATTTTTTGGAAGCCTAGTGCAGATTTTGCTTTAAGAATAATCTCGTCAATACATGTGAGAAAGATGAGCATCAGACAGATTAATTTTAAGACGATCAAAATAATGTCTTGAAACACTTTGTATCTTCGGCGTAGAGAGAAATATGGGAATGTTGCAATATCGTTAATAGTAAGAAAAAAAACGATAGGTCCTAAGTGGCTGCCTTGTGGGACTCCGGAGATAGCTAAAAAAGCATCAGAGAAGGTAGGTCTGAATCGAACTTGGTAGTTACAAGAATAAATCCATCTTAAGAAGATAGGTTCAAGCCCAAGGTTGGAGAGTTTGAATAGAATAAGCTTATGTCAAATTTTGTCAAAGGCCTTACTGAAGTCGATTGAGCCAACTTCGACTTCCTTTCCGTTCTCTGAAGCTGAGAGGCTAAAGGATAAGAATTCAACAAGGTTAGTAGTTGTGGACCTTTTTTGACAAAAACCGTGTTGTCTAGGGGAAATGAGAGACTTACAACGATAGCTTAAAATTTCGAACAAAATGCTTTCAAAGATTTTGGGAATATGTCAAAGTTTAGCAGTTGTAACTTCACACTTTTTGACCTTTTTATGTATTGTGGTTATAAAAGAGGTCTTCCATAAATGAGGTAATTCTCCTTGAGATAAGGATAAACCGAAGATTTTTCCCAGGTGGATAAAAGGTGCTGGGGCATTTTTCTTATAGCGGGGATACCATCTGGGCCGGGAACATACTCATCATCGAGTAGATTTAGCTTATTTTCAATGAGAAATGGGTCAAGGGTATGAAGTAGAAAGGGGCTAAGGGAGGGAAAATAATAGTCAATAGTTTATTTTTCAAATACATATGTTCTTGACAACTAATCACCTTATAAATCTCGTTAGAGTTATTGGTTTAAGCACTTCCCAAACTCTACATAAAAATCGAATCAAAAAAAAATCATGAATAAAGAACCCATGAAGGGTGGGGTTGTCGTAGGCGTATAGACATATATGTAGATTACATTTAATTTAATTTAATTTAATTTAATTAACGTCTTAGGTTTGATTCTCAGCCGTTGCAGGGATGTACTGCCTCCTGCGAGGAATTGACAAATCCTCTACGAGTATCTCTTGTCATTGGAAGTGCTGCTCATTAGCCGCTCGGAATAGGCAGAAAATTGTAGGTCCCCTTCATTCCTGGTAACACGCACACAGGAATGGCTGAGAGTTGTAAGCCACTAGGTTTAGACTCTCTTCGAGCCGTTATGGCCTCCAATTTGTTTTTTTTTTAAATGAATATTTACTTCCCAAGTCTAAATGAAATAAAAAAAACCACGCATTACCATAGATAAATGTTTATTTTACTTCTTTTATTTACAAGCCCTTTGATCCACTAGATAACTCTGACAGCTTGCAGGTATCCATTCCTAAAAAATATCCTCTCCGGATCCTTAAACTGCCAATTTCTAAGAGGTCTCATGTCTCTGTATGGATTTTGTTGCTTCTCAATTATTCTCTCTAAACGAATTAATTGGTCCTTCCTGTCCTCGATGCCGAGTTCCAAGGCTCTTAAATCACTATCAGCTTCCATACTTGTGTATGACGTAAATAAAATTGGTATATTTGGCAGTTGTACGAGATGTTGAATGCCCCCATACCACGAATCGCTTGGACCATCTGCACCAGCGTTTTCCGAAAAGCCACAATTGAAACACGCAATTAAGTCGGGTTTCAATTGAGTCTTACTTTTTTGTAAATAATTTTCAAGTGTTCCCTGGAATGACGTTCGAAATAAAGATCGTCCATTGTCGAGAGTAAGGGTTGTTTCAGTAATATGATTTTCTGGTATTTCCGGACCAATGAATATAATATTTAATTTAGAAATATCAGAGAAGCAGGCAAAGAAGAACTCTGTGTGAAGAGGATTAAACCATATCTCATCCACCGTCGACCCAGCTATGAATAAAGTGAAGTCCTCACCCAGTTCCTGATATTTTTTTAAATATTCTGTAACATACGAAACAGTTGCTACATAAGAGAAATCCGAAACAAACGAAAATTTCTGATACTCGGCCAGACTCTCGCTGGGATCAGAAGCAAACTCGATTGCAAACATTTTTGCCATGGCATTTCTCAAATCAAGTTCTATTAGTTTACAAGTTTCCTTTAGTTCTAGATTAAATATGCAATTTGAATCAATTTTAAACTTACAGTAATGTAGTTTTAGCTGAAGACATTCCTTTTGATGAGTTGCAGATTCCTCCGACTCATGGTCCGCGCAGCAATAGGATACAGCATTACATTTCTTGCATTGGTACAAATTATTGTACTTCGTTGAAAAACATACGGAGCACATAATAGGAAACGATGTTAGTTCTTCTTCGTGATAATCAAGTTGTCTCCCAAGAATCAATACCAACTTGTATTTGATCTTTACTGTGACTTCATATAAGTCGATTTTAGTTTTTATTGGTCCTGCCATTGAAAATAAATGACTGACTCCATGTTCGGCCAGTAAAGTTCCAACAGCTTTGCAGAATTTTTTATGAATTGGCCAATCAAGTTTTTGATGAATGGTGGAACAATAGAGAATTAACTTACAACCGAGGCATTTTAAGAGTTTTACCGGTTTAACGGTTAAATTTACGGGACTTAATACGCAGGGATTGCACCAAGTAGTTGAGAATAGATTTTGTTGAATGTCGCTGTGGGAATAAATAGATATTTAAATTAAATATTTGAATAAATGTTTTAACCTTTAATTATTTTACTTCATTTCTCAAACAAAATTGAAAATAAAAGACAAATAAAAAATAATTTTAAAATTAAAACTTTTTAATCGTGCTCGTACAACCACCAGCGGCAAAACTCAGCTAAAACTAAAATCCAGTTCATTTATCGGCGTTTGCAGTTTACTCCATATTTAAGTGCTGCCAGTACTCTCATTTTTGTATTGTTATTTAACATTTTCGCTCACTCGTACAACTACGTTCACACGGTGGCGTATGAAATTTACTCGTACAAGCTATATATCTTGCAGCTTCTACTGCGCATAAAATATTTACACCATCACAGCCATAATTAAATTAAGAATTTGATTTATAATGATATGTTACTGCATGAACATGGATTCTTGTCACTTCGTATGTTTTTTTCTAGTCATATTCATAATAAAACATCGATTCATGCGCAGTGAACGCGACATCAATGGTATTCTATAAAAAATCGATCACAACACATTGCTCTTCTTATAGCTTGCTATAATATCCTGCAAAGTATCATTTTTGTTTGAAATTTAAGTTTTCGTATCACAAATTTTTAGTTTACTATTTACGATAAATGTAAGTAAAATTCAGCACTAGTCAATACTTTCAGATTTAATAGCAAAATAACTTGCTTGCCAGTGAAATTTATTTTTTTCTATTTTCTATTTTTTCTAAGACTTCAATCAATTAATTGAGTTACTACATTTTTTAAGACAAAACTTGGGATCGTAAGGCTAGGCGCGCACATTCAATTTTTAGTTGCACAACTGTTTAGTTGCTTATAGAAAACAGATGAACTATTTGGTTGAATTTCCGCGCAGGTGCATATAATTATATGTTACACAAAATAGCGAACTCATTTTAGGCAATCGTTTAGTTTGTGTCAAAACACAAATTTTTTTGTTGCTCGAACCAAGCAGTTGCAAAACTAAAAATTGAATGTGCGCGCCTAGCCTAATACTATGTTCTCACCAAACCGAAATTAGAGATTTCAGCTGAAAAATTTTGAGATTTGAAATTAGTGTAGTAACATTTCATTGACATTTTGAGATTTCATTAAAATTTTGTTCTATCAACTTGAAATATCGAAAGTTCTCAAAGAAATTTCGTATTTCGTTTGGTGGATACATTTCATAATTTCTGTGTCTTACTTTTATATTTTTACTGGCTTCACTTTTTACTGGTACTGCCATTAAAAATATTTACTTCGCTCAGCTGGTTTTCTAGTGAATTATGACATTTTTCGTAGTTTTTCTCAAATCTCTTGTTTGCGTTAAAAACTTTAAAAAGAAATTCTATTTCTTATCATGTTGCGATGTTTAATAAAAAATTTCCAAAAGACTCTCATAATAACCAATTCAATACCAGCTGAGCTTAATCCACATTTCGATATTTTGCTTGCGCGTACTTTAACAACCAACTTAACCAAAACAAAAATAGAAGAACCAACATCATCAACTGAGGCCCAAAACCCACTAGATACAGATGAATATATCGTTCCCTATCCTGCTGATCGAGAATCACGAAGAAAGAACAACAATTATATTTTGGAAACGTTGCGTAAAAAATTTCGCCTAACAGATGAAGATGTCCAAAAAGTTCTATCCGATGAAGCTGTTCAATTAAGTTACAAGGAAAAGTTTCTAACAAGATCGTTAGAATTACTTTTAAATTATGGTATTGCTAAACCTGCATTCTTAGAGTGTCCATGGCTGATTACAATGGAACCAAGTGAGTGACCTTTCAAACTTCTGTTAGGAGGCAACAAGCTTATGTATATTATTTCATTTTAGAACGCCTCGAATTGAAACTTCAATTACTAAGCAATATGAATCTTCGTGACATCAACGACTTTGCACCACTCCTTCGTTTAAACGTCCCTCGTTTTAATAAATTAATGCAATCCTTTAGACGTGAATTTAAATATATTCCCCACGGTAATCGTATTTACTTTATTAGTGACAAGCTGAACTTACCCCCATTCATGGTGTCCAAATATCTGTCTAAGCGTCTGTTCGTTTTGGAAATGCCCTTCGATACTCTGAATACAAATCTTCAGCATATGCTTAACTATAACGTGTCTCCATCGAATATAATTCGTGATCTATGGGCTTTTCGGTATACACCAAAGTCCATCGAGAGTAGACTTGAACGTGCCAAGCTAGCGAAGAAAGACAAGATCATGCCCTGGATGGTTCGATGTCCGGAATACATTCTACAAAGGTTTGAGATTTTTCTTATAAGTCCTCATATGTGTATACATTTTAATAACTTTTCACTGAAAGATCTTTCCAAATTTCGATTGACGAAGATAAAATACTCGAAGGAAAGGACTCGGCGGTGGCATATGTAGCGGAGAGGCTAGAATTTTCAGTACCTGTTACCCAAGCTATTATGAACAAACATCCAGCTGTACTTAAAGTTCGAGTTCCAAAAGTATGTCAATAGAAATTTTTAATTTAACTCGACTCACTATGATTGTCTTTAGATCAAAGAGGTTCTGGACTACTTGCTTGTCGAAGAGGACTTCACCCGACATGAAGTTGCTCAAGTTCCGCGCATACTCTGTCATAAGCTAGACACTACCAAACAACGTATTGCTGAATTGAAATCAGTTGGTTGTCGAATGAGTTCTTTGGCTATTGTTTGTAAGAGCAAACGCGAATATGCCAAGTTCCTTAATAACTGGGTTAATATTCGAGATAAAATAGAAAGTCAAAAAGATAAAAATAAAAATTGATTTTCGAGAAATAACATTCATCGTCACTTTTTTTCTTTTATTTAAAAAATAAATCACAAAACACTGAACTCTAAAATAATACAAAATTTAAAATAGGGAGTTGGAGTATTGAAAAAAAACTTAATTTTTGTTTTTGTTAAAGAGATCTTTAAGCAACAGCAACGTTCTTTTTAACTTTGCCTACCCAGAAGGTGCCGCCATTCTTAACAACTGTTGCACGGAACGTCACTGGTCCTTTGTGGCCCTGTGGGGCTTGCCATTTGATTTTGAGTGACTTGATGGGTGCCTTTAGTTTTGTATGTGTCAGAGTGTTCTGTATAGAAAATATATTTATTAGAACAAGTATCTAAGTAGAAATTTTTTAACTTACATCTGCTCCAGAACAGTTAATTGTCTGTGATTGACTGTCAGGTTTGAAGGTACCAATTGGCTTGTTGTCAGCGGAATGAGCTTGAATTGCCCAACCAAGGAATTCTTCACCAGATAGCGTAAGATCAATTTGTTCTCCAGCTTTTACCGATGATTCTCCAGACAGGGAGTAAGGTGGTGAGCCGGTCTGTGAGTCAACTCCATGTTCAGGTACTAATCCGTTGGTGCACACTGTAGCTGGAGCTCCAGCTGAGTTTGACCAAACAGGAGCGGCAAAGGCAGCAACAAGTACAATATAGTAAAACATACTAAAAAAAATAATTTTTGTAATTGATTTAGCATATAGTATTTCAAATTAATTAATTGTTATTTGCCAATTATTTCACCTTCAACTTTAGCGTATGTTCAGTAATAAGTTGCGAATGAGTAGCATAAACGTATTAATTGGTTTTCAAATGTCATTGAGATCTTTAAAAAATCCGCAGCAAATAATTATACGAATAAATTAATAGCAGGTGTCGTGGTAAAGTGCTTTAAAACATAATTCCATTAGAACTAGTTTTATTTTCAATAATGTCGTGACAAGTTGTGTCGATGTGATTTATATCAATTTCGTTATGACTCGAATGATAAACCTGTTTTTTTTTGTATCTAAACGAGAAACCTTGTCGTTAAGAAGTCAAAGACTCTTTCTTATTAGATATCGGAAGTGAATAGTTATGAATTATATAATTACAAGTATTCGAATGTTAATTAAAATGCTAAAAGTAAATTATACGTATATGGTCCTACAATACAAATGGAACGCAAGAAATTAGTTTCTTCACTTCTTACTTCAACTTTGGATTGGTTTAATCACAATGCACGACTGAATCTCACGAACTTACTCTTATGATTAAAATAGTCTAAGGTTTGAAATTGTAAGCTAATTTATTAAAGGTATGACAAAATTAAGTGTGTGACAAGCCAATCGAATAACCAGAAATACCATAATGATGGAATTCAAATAAATCACATTTTTTGGTTACGCTCCATCATTGAATGCTAAAAACACGTCTTCAAATATTTTACATATATACATACATACTTAAAGGTTCTAAATTGTATTAAAAACAGTTTATCTAAAAGAACTGAACATCTTAACTTTCATGTGTACAAATTGATATCTGACTGAAAGATTCATTTATATATCAGGTCACACATATATCAATAGGAACCCTTAGAAATAGACTTTTATTCAATTTGCAAAACTAACCTTAAAACAAAGCAATATTTCAATTTTCAATGTTTTCAGCTTAAATCTACTAAAGTTAAACTACAGACTCTCAATGCTCTGCTGTTTCAATTCTATTAAGCACTTACGATGGGCAAATAGAATTCCTTTACGGCGTTAATTCGCAGATGAGAAATGAGATCATCAAAACAAAAGATTTACCTCATTTATAACATATGTCCATACATAATGCTAATTCCATGAGGAAAACACGCAACCGCCGCTAAATCAATCGTGCATAAAATGCTTTTAGTGAAAAGTGTGTCTACGATCTACTCCAAGGCCCAATCAGACATGCACTTTTATTTTCAAGCCGCTATTGTCTGGCAATTAATTAGCATTGCAATCTAATTAATAAAAAATCTCCATTGTCATTATTCATAAGCCAAAAACAGATCTATAGTAGACGTAACAGTCGATTTAAATCCAAACCGGAAAGCGGCTTACACTATAAATAAAGATTTCTATGTAGGTATGTAATTACTGTTCTAACAACAATCTCTATGACAGAAGTTATAAAGTTATTATGTTCAAATACAAAACATAAAAACCAACATTTGAATCTGTTGGTTTCAAGGCTTTCAACTTATGCCTTTTGGGTGGTTATCTATTTGTCGAGATGTATGTATGCATGTAGGTAGGTACATTATTTGTTGCTATATTTCGTGCTTAAAAGTACTCGTGAACCTGGAAACCCTGAAATGCTGACAAAGACTGATCAACAAAATCTACTAACCAACCAAACCAACAACTCTATGTAGGTCGCGCTTGTGCAGAGTCAAAGTGAAGTTGTTGAAAATTTTGTGGATTTTAGCCAAACTTGTACCAAGAGATTTTTTTATGGCTAGAGCTTATATATGGTAAGCAAAATAAAATATGAATTGAAAAAGCAGTATGTTCAAATTATTTAAGCTTCTTGTCACAATTCAGAAAGCATTAATAACCATTAAAAAAAAAACACTAAAAAAGCGCCATCATGTTAGCTAAAATTTGGAGATTTAAAGGAACGACTTGAGTACCAAGTGCGATGGATATTTTTGTTCGTTGTCTTTTTTTTATGAAAACCTGATTTAGAGATTATAAGCATTGATGGCTATGGTTTTGCTGTTTATATTTATTTTTATTTGCTTTGATTTGAATGATAAATTCATTGTTGGGATTTTAAATTACGAATTCAGGTAGAGATAGGTGTAGGTATACTTTTTTCGAGGATGAATACATTTGTAGGTAATTTTCTTAGTTTTAAAATACGCATATAGAAAACTTACGAGTTTGATAGATATTTTGTTGGTTATTTAAAAATATTTAACATTTTCCAAGCTAGACCTTTAAGTTGTTTGCGTTTTAATAACATACTAAATAAGTGCTTATGATTATAATTAAATAAGAAGTAGTTTCCGTAATAATAATTAGTTTAAGAGCGTACTGGGCGCAACCGAAAGGGAAGACTGTTCCTCTACATTTTTAAACACTTTTTTCACTTTGGTCACTTTATTATATAGTTCATTGGATTTAAACGCTGGCACTGTGTTCAAACATATAAGGTAAGTTATAATCACTTTATTGTGCAGAATATTAAAAAAAGAAGCATAAGGTATATGACTTTTTAAATTAACATCAAATTTGGGTTAAAAAGTGAATATTTGAAATTAGATATTTGTATATCAATAAATAATAAATGCGATACCTAAGAACACAATTCCATACAAATAATTTGGTAAAACTTATATAACGTTTCCAAAAAAATACTTATGTATATTATACACTTAAGCCATTTCTTTCCTGAACTTTCAGTTTTTTTTTTTTCAAATAAAAATGAACAAAAATCAAATGTCCAAAGAATGTCAAACTTTTTCATTTTCACACTTCTCGATATTTATTTGTGGCTTATTGCAAAAGGGAATGAAATGCCAAAGGGCACAGAACTCCTCACTTAGTATTTCTTTGTTTATTTACAGCTTATTGTAAGTAATAACGTTGGTACATGGGTTAAGTCATAGACTAAGACATTTTATTGTTCATGCTCTTTGGCATTTTAAATATCACTTCTTTAGTCACTATAATAACAAATAATATGCTTTTCACACACACAAAAATTACCTTTTTTATTTTAAAATGTTTCTATTTCAAGCGACAAAGTTGAAATGTTTAAACAAACTCCTTAGTACCTGGTTTTTATAAACCTCGTGGTATACATTATGGTGTGTTGTAGAAACACACCTATTACGCCTTAAAGCTTTTAAAAGCATATCATAGGTTCAACGGGTACAACTAAGAAGCTTATATGAGCCGGTGCAGTAGATGTAGCGATTAAAATGGTGGGAGTTTTATATAATGCCGACTGTTGCTTGACAAGAACATTAATTGCATAAAATCTTCTGTAATATGCAAAAATTAATTAACCCAATTTTTAAGTTAATAAATTCTAATATAGGCAAATCTAATAAATTATTTAATTTTTGAAATATATTCTAAGAAATGAATGATAGATAATGTATGTGCATGTTTGTAAAGATTTGAAGAACTCGTAACATTATACATAAATATACAAGCTATCCATCTATCTACCCTTATCTTATAATTAAAATGCACTTAAAGCGGGTTTTGCTTAAACGTTGTCTTAATTTATCGGCATGACAAATTAATTTTGTTTTTTTCAATGTTCTTCAAAGATTTGTAAGATAAACTTTTGGGTATATTCTCATAGACGACGCAACGATTTTATTTTCATATGTAAATTGAACTATTCGATGCTATCAGGGTGTTTCAAAAACCAGAATTAAGTGAGACGAAGAATTTGGATATCCAAATAGACCAGGTATTAAGAAAAAATAATTAGTTCCAGTAATTTTTGATTGCTGGTAACTTAGTGAAATTTTTCAAGAAAGTAAATCGTTGAAAACGGGATGTTGACATCACATTTTGAAATTTTTTTAATAAAATTTGTAAGTTATTTTAATTACCCTGTATTAAATCCATTTTTATGCGCAATAATGATTTTATTTTACAAAACAATTAATAATTGGTATAATGCGCGTAGATTTTTGACTATTTTGCCAAACTTTTGAAAAGCGTCGTAAAGAGGAAAAGATTTTATTTCGAATAAAAAAAAAATCGATCAACCGAAATTCAGAACAAAGGTGGAGGTATAGGCTCTTATTGCAAGTGTCGTTGGATGGGAAATTATAGTTGAGTACGTTAAAATGTGTATGCAAAGATTTATGTTGTACTCTCATTTGAAAACAGAGCTGATGACATCCAAATGAACAACTCATCTTTAGTGACTATTGGCGACATTGACATGTCATGAGTGAGACATCAGCGTACAGAAGGTTATCGCAGCCGGTTCGCATAAGTTGGTCGCATGTCATTGAGCTGTATAGCAAAGCGGGTAATGTCAATCTTCGGGCAAGTCCAGTTCTGAGGACTTTCATGTGTGATTTATTGAGTTGTACGAACAATTTTCGCCATAAAAGAATAGAAAAAAGAATTTTAATTTTATTAGTAGCAGAGGTAATCTAATAAGTGAAACTTGTGTAGGTATAAGGATTTCTATCAATACTCCGTCGATTGGTTTCTTAAGCATACTTTTCTCAAAAGTGGAACTGCGTGTCAGGGACTATGGTGTTGGAAGTCTCGGTTGATGCTTATGCTTATGGATCCAAATGGCCATCAAATAAAAATAAATCGATAATGATCAGAGTAATAACCATCTTATATTACCATCTCTTTCTTACTTGGGTTTACTTATTTTTCTTAAATTCGTTTTTATTTTTGTATACACTGACGGCTCTATTTGAAAGACTATATCCTTCAGACTAAAAACTAATTTTTGAATCTTGGAACGCGATTGCAATAAATTTGAAACGTGATTGCAATAAATCTTGAAACGTGATTCTAGTAAAAAGCAGGTTCACGTATTGGCGTTATGAAGCATTTTTTTTTTTTTTGATCTATTAGCCGTTTTTTATTATCAGATTCAATTCATATCAGCTCCTATTGTTTCTCATCACAATCCCCTATCATGATCCTAAAATTAGTTTTAACTCCAAGTAGAATTTAATTTATACTTTCAATCAATTCCATATAATCACAAATTTCTTTTGATTATTCATTGAAAATCAATCAATTTCGTTTATCAACCATATTTTTAGTTTTAATCGTTCTTAAATGAAAAGTTACTCAAAGTCACATTTATAACAATGACATTCTTTGTAAACTCTGGTTAGAAAACGAACGCACTACAACTCATTTCATTTAGAATTTGAATCGACCGTTAAGCGTCTATTTTTGGTTTTCTTTTTTCCATGCATCGAATTGTGTTTACACATTTCGGAATATAATTTGTTTGTTAAACGATCTACATATTAAAATTTTCCACGAAATAACCTCATTTTCTATAATGAAAATGTATTAAGTCTCAAACTCCTGTTTCAGCTCATAAAGCTGAAAAATATAATTAAAACGTTTATATTTCAACGAATCAATACATTCAATCATGATTATCTAAATTCATGTGAATCTTGTGAAAACAATTTTTTGTCGGGATTCGTAGCGTAAACATTTGGCGATTTATTACGCTAAATTCTGTGATAGAGCTGAAATGTTTAAAATTTTAGTTAATAAGATTTCGAGCATTAAGTTATATTGATTTAAAAATGGTTCGTCACTGGAAACGAATGCCATAGTGTCCCAACTATTCGAATAAATTCAGAAGGAGGATAAAGTCAGGCCCAAACCTCTAGAGAACTAGATGTTTTGTTTCCAGCAGCTAGTTTTATTGTGATTTTCTACAGCCGATAATCGTACAGATTCAAAAAAAAGAAAACAGTTCTAGTAATATTTTGTTCCCATAAGCAAATGGTTTTTTAAAATTATAAATAAAGAGTTATATTCTTTATTATTCATTTATAATAAAATAATACACTCGTCGTTTAAACCAATTATTTTACAGTAGGTCATAAAAATTGTCCATTTACATTATTTCAGTTGCTCAGCTAATTTATTAAACTTTTTTTTTTCAATTTCTTTAGTGAGTTTAAATTTAATTCTTTTATACTATAATTGCAATTGAGATTTAGTGTACCTTTAAAATAACATACACTTGTGTTAAGCAATTACATGTTTTTCTCCTTATGTTTCAAGAACCTGAGCGTACTGCTTAATTAATTTAAAATATAAAACCGCAGTGAGTGTCAAAGTCAATTAAGGATTTTTTTTGTATTTTTTAAAAAAATATAAATTAACAAAACTTCCATCGGTTGCCGCACTCGTTACACATTACAAATGTCGTCATAGGTTCATCAGCGCTTCTCGTTTGCAATTGGTTGTAAGTACAATTGCGCTTCTTGCATTTACCGCACTTTAGTAGATCTGTCTTGGTTCCTTGCACCGTTGCCAACTGAGCATCATTAATTGCTTCCTTTACGAAAGTCTCTCGGATCTTCTTCATCTCATCGCTGGCCATCTCTTCGGGCGTCATTTTGGCGAGTTGCTGAGCTGTGACGGCTCCACACAAGAAATTGCTACGCAAGGTGGGATTTTTGGCGTCTTTTAAGTTCGCCACGCGAGACCGAACTCGGTTTTTATACTTCATGTCCGTGTTACGGAACTCGGCATGGATTGCTTCTTCCAACTCTTCGGCGAGTTCTTCAGGTTCTGGACATCCCTCGGGAGTGGGATCGACCTTTAAGGCATTGGCAAGCATTTCTCTGCACTTTATTCTTACCGCATCGGTCAAAGTTCCCGACGAACTCGGGAACGTGGACTGCGAAATTTTGGGTTTTTCCACCTCCACCTTCTTAGGTTCTTCTTTCTTTTTGTCATTCTTTTTGCTACTACTAGAGCTTCCTGAGCCAGCACTGGACGAGGATTTCGACGTGGATTTGTTATTCGAATTGGTATTTGAGTCTTTAGATGTTGTATTGGCCAGGAAGCGTTTCCAATTCTTGATTAAAGTCTTCGCGAGACTGATCACTTCTTCGTCCTTGCTGCTCTTACGTAATTCATTGACTGTCATTCCGATACGAGTTTTTGTTAGGATCTCCAAATTGATACTGAGTTGTTGTAGAGCTTTTAGTAAATCCAAAGCCTGTTCTTGGCCCTGAAAACAAATCCAAATAGAGAGGGAAGTTCAAAACAAATTCAATTTGTAAACAAAGTAAAGACACGAAGTTTATTACAAGAATTAAAGTATTTCTTGGCTTTGTAGGTGAATATTTCATAATTTATTTAATAAAACTTCTCTTGCTACTTACCGAATCATCATCATTGGACGTGATTTTACTCATTTTCTTTTGAATTTTAAACACTTCTTCTTCGACGCTCATTTTGATAGTGAGTTATGAACTTTAGATGAAATCTATAAAGGGGTATACTCTATAGTGAACTTTTTATAAATTTAGTTAAAACAATAAACAATAAAATTGATAATTAAAAAAATATTTACCGCCTAACAAGTGACGCCTCTTAAGGAAAGGAAAAATGGTGCCTGCAGAAAATTTTTTTGTCCTACTGCGTGAAGTTACTGGTGGTTGATAAAGATAACTTTTGACGTTATGAAATGATAATAAGGATATGTTCACACTGACATATATAAAGAGCTAAGTTCCATCCACGTACGAAGTTGGAGATCGCAATAGGCGTGTGTTTTTTTACAAGTCCATATAGAATTGTAGAAAAAAACTACATCGAGACTAAGGTTCGTATTCACCGAGCGCTCCTAAACGGCTCTTAACTTTACGAGGCTCTTAACTTGAAATTTCTGTGCGGTATTCACCAACCACTCGCAAGTGTTTTTCGAAGTTCGAAAATGAGAGCCAGTCTCTTTTGTTCAGGCATACCCAAACTGTGAAATGTTGTGTAATGTTGGTCTTGACAGCAAATGGATACTCTTCTACTTGGCATTGCTCACATGGATTCGAGTCAAATGCGTGCGTGGCACACGCACAAGCGAACAAATTTTCGAAGAGAGCGCTCGTAAGTTAGGAGTGGTCGCGACCACTCCTAACTTTTAAGAGCGCTCGTAGATCTTCACTAATATTGCTTGGTGAATACGTTTATGAGCTTCTTAAGTTATGAGCGCTCGGTGAATACCGGCCTAAGCGCTTTACATGCAAATGCAACAACTACTTAAATCTATACAGAGCTGATGAGCCCAACTTTGGTGCCTGGCTGAAACGCATTTGGACTGAACGTCACAAAAACTTTCAATTGTTTAATCAATAAGGTTCACAAAAACAAAAAGTATAAACAATTTTTTTCTTTATATTTTTCGTTTTTCTTCTTCTAATTTTTCTGTAAAATGTTAACCATTATTTAATTTCAGCGCTCCTTCATTCAAAAAAAGTAACTTAAGTTAACTTTGTGTGATCCTAAAGTTTTCCTTAACTGAAAGCTGACATTTTAAGAAGTTATTTTTGGTAATCTTATTTGATTCTTCTCCTTGATGTGAGTTAAAAGGTTAATCTGTCAAAAAACTAAATTTGGGAATGTTTAATTTTGACTTCATCAGTCTATTTTGGTTCAATCGGTCAAATTTTTGCGATGTGTTGCCATATCAGAATCAGGTTTCATGATCATGACTCGTTATATATATTTTTGCAATTGATTTCATTGTGTCTTTGTTTTTATATATGTAAATCAAAGTCGATTACACTTATTTCCATTACTCTAGATAACTATTTGTTCGCTTTTACTTTCGTGTACAACGTTTTAAAGCTTCACCAGTTGTACGCAAAATGCAAGATTCTACATTCATTTTCGTAAAGACTAGTACGCAGATCGCTCTTAATTTTATCTCCCACGTTTTTCTCCAAACATCAGCTAAAATCCAAGCTAAATTTTGACATAAAAACCTTGTGGAGAATATGTCAAAGCTGTTCTCTAAATAATTTTTTTTAAAGATTTAATAGAATTTGATAATTTCAATATTTTAAAAATTATGAATGGGAATGAATGAGAATTATGAGTGATTTTTGCTGTTTTAAGACTCTTAAGACTTCCGTCACCAAATATTCTTCTTAATATTATTCCACTCAAATTGAAATTGAAATTTAGGCCGAGAATAAATGTGCCAGACAATTATTTCGTTCGCTAAATTTTGACAGATAAGTTATGTACAGTTTGAATAGAAATTTTGATTTTTAAGCTGGAACAGCGTACATCACGGTTAAAATGTTTGACATAATTTTAGTTTGGCTAAATTTTGAAGAGAATTTTGTATGGGAGATAAAATTTAGCGCGACTAGACTAGACTTATCTCTCTGTAATTTCAGGTTTCAACAGAATGAACAACGCTTATATGAACAAGCCAAATGTCAAACTTTTCTTTAAACTGGCAGT
Organism: Chrysotoxum bicinctum; assembly: GCA_911387755.1. Taxonomy (NCBI): domain Eukaryota; kingdom Metazoa; phylum Arthropoda; class Insecta; order Diptera; family Syrphidae; genus Chrysotoxum; species Chrysotoxum bicinctum. Next base: position 9,307,762 of record OU426988.1, on the reverse strand, counting down.
CAAATTTTCAACATACGCAATTCACCATTCGTGATTTGACTATCCATATCCATTATCCAGATTTTCGCAACTAAAACCGACAAAAACAATGGCAGAATCTACAAATTCTGAAGATAAAAAACTCCACGAAATATTCTTAGATGGCTGGGATGTATATGAAGAATTGGAAAAAACATCTTTACCATTTTCAAGTGAAGAATATCAAGTAAAATTTTAATATATTAACTACTTAATGGTTTTTTTAAATTCTTTCAATTGCAGCGAAAAGTTAAACACTCCATTGCATCGTTTGAGGAAAGCACAAAAATTGTCAATCAAATAGCAATGTTTAGTCCAAATGAACTTATCGATGAAGTTCCCACCGAACATTTACAATATCTGCTGCTTCCGTTTTTCTTGGCAAAACTATCAACCAAATTGAGTGATTCCGATCGCGGAAGACTTCTTGATCTGTCGGAAATCTACTATAAGTGAGTTTGTTGGTATTGGATTGAAAGAGTAAGTACAAATAATGAGCTTTGAAACATTCTTAGTGATTTTCTACAACGCTGTTCTGAATATGAACTCACAGAAGCACCAAAAATATCTGATAGCAATGGCACCGGAGCAGAAAACAACGCCCATAATGGACAAGATGAGTTGGCTAGTCTTCTACTTGCCGCCCATTCGAGAAATGATAAAATCGCCCAGTTCCGCAAGAAAAAGGATCTCGACGATCAAATCAAACTGCTCCACCATGCCGTCCGGAACGAAGCCATCGACGATGAGATTAAACGTGATTTCTTCATCAAATTCATCAATCGCAGCATTATTGAGTCCAATGAAGAACTAGACAGCTTGAAGTTGGAGAAGCAAATGGTACAAATGCGAGCAGCACAAATTGCAAGTGGTCCATCTAAGAAAACCAAAGCCCAAGCACCTCCACGGCCACCGATGAAACCTTTTATTATTACTAGGGATGACACCCAGAAGGCAGTCTTTGGAATGGGTTATCCCAGTTTGCCAGTAATGACTGTTGGAGAATTCTACCATCAGCGTGTCCATGAGGGTATCTTTCCCAACGAGGAACAAGTTCAAGAAATGAACAGACAACAGCATCTGGCCAGAACGGCCAATCCAGATGAAAAAGAAGACGAAGAAAAGGCAGCAAATGAGATTCTTGAGGAGAATGACGATCCAGAGTATTTACAACGGCAACGTGGCATGGATGAATACAAGGATGTGGTGCGAAGAGGCGATGGTAATCGGCACAACCGTAGCTAGACTTAAAAATTTAATGTTTTTAATCTCAATGATATATTTAATAAAATTATAAATATTTGTATAACAAAAACAATTTTTAAATGCAAGCGCACATTGAGCTTATGGCAAAAACAACAACAATAACAGCAATATTTATTCTTCAGCTTGTTATAGCTGCTTTAATTGCATCGACAATATCCTCGGGGAGATCTAGTGGTTTGTCACTTAGCTTCTTTGTTTCTTTACACATGATGTATATTTCATTGACGGTTGTTTTATTTGGGTTATTCAGATCTTCACTGCTCACCAAGGCTAAAGTTCCATTAGCCAATTCGTTCAGAATAAGATTTATTGAGGCTTCATTTAAACCATCGCTTTCAGCAAAGGAATCCACGGTTTCTACTTCTGATTCGGCTAGTAATTCATCTAAATCATCATCTAATTCTGTTTTCACATCGGCAACAGATTTTTTGTTTTTCCTCTTAGTTTTTTCCTTTGGTTCGTTGTCTTTTGTTTTATTTTTACCAGCTGCTCGCTTGGAAAGTTTTGCCTTGGTTATGTTTTCATTTTGGTACGCTTCAACGCCAGTTGCTAGAATACGTGATGTTTTGCTCGATGTATTTGAAGTCTGAAGAAACATAGAAATAAATTTATACATAAATACATATTGGCCATGTGCTTGAAATAAAAATGTTAACAGCTAAATCAAATTTTTTTAAAACAAATATTTTCGCATTTTTTCATATCCGCAGCCTACTCATTCGCTCTACCATGTTTCATAATTGAATTTTTCTGTTTACGTTTGAGAGTATGATTCTACTGGACTAGTTTTCAAAATATTATATTTAACAATGAAAGCTTATCAGCCCGACATATCTGTATAGTTATTTGGTCAGGTTTGTATTTTGTATATTCTTTATGGGTTTATATATGTCTACTTAAGACTACAAAGACAAGATGAGGCTTTCTTGGAATTAAATTATTTCGCAAGATTTCAAAAAAAGATTATTTGCTGAATATATATGCATACAAACATATGTGTATGAACCGTTCAGTTTTTTTTTTTTTTTATGTACAGAAGCAAATCTTTTTCTTCGGACAAAATTGAAAAATTAAATACTAAGGGCCTTAGATGAGTTTCTAAGTTTCTTTGGTAGGTAACTACGCAACTAAGCAAAATTTTACATTCTGAACAAAAACAAACATAGAAATTTTTTTGTTATTCAACTTGTACAATTTAACTGCGGTGCGTAGTCATCTACCTAAGAAATGATAGTTTTCTATAGGCGATGTCCATACTATCAAACAATTGCAAACAAAAATTAAGTGCTCATCACTAAGTACAGTACGCAGTTAGTAAGCAATTAACAGCATAAATATGATATCTAAATACTCCTACAATTCTAACTCAAAAAGTACAAACAAATTAAATTTTATAGCTATTTTTAAGTTTAGTTTAAAAAATAAATTATACATAAAATTGAATAAGTTACTCTACTATTTCTAGAAGCTTTTTTACAATGTTTTAATAAAGATGAAAATGTATGTACTCGTACTAGAAGCTCTATTTTTTGAGTTATCATGTTTTTTTTTTCAAGCCCAATAGATGTACATTAGTGTGGGTTAAATAAAATTAACTTTTTTTAATTTTACTACTTGATTTTTTACGACCGCCTAAAATCAAAATCGTAGTTTTGCCTTTATATATGATCAATATTTTTAAATTAATATCTAATATTCCACGATTACATTAAATGTTGATTAGATTTTCAGACAAATACAAATATATCCTACTCTCATCTATTTACAAACGTAAGGCTTTACTTTACTGGAATGTATCTATTAAAAACAAATACTGGCATCGTGGAGATATACTAATATTAATATATTAATATAAAATTATTGTATAGTTAAACAAATAAATTAAAAAGCAGTCTAAGTTTAATCAAACCAAGGCATGTCACTTGCTCGTGAACAAATTGAAAAGCAAGTAGCCTGACTGCTGTATTTGTCAAATTAAATAAATTATTGTTTGTCTCGTTCGCATTCATAATCGGTATATGGTAGACGGCCACAGGCCATGTCTTGACTACACGACTTATGAAATCTATTATTTTATATATACATTGTATATATGAAAATGTTGTATTTTTTTTTAAAGTGTCAATAAACTAATAAACTATACCTACTCTGTTCAATTTATATTTGCAGTACAGGCCTTATGGGAGAGCTTTTTCAGAAACACTGGTGCCTGCTGCTGTTTCCACGGCACCTTAACTTAAAAAATTGCCACTGAAATAAGAAAGAGAATCACTGAGTTACATTAAAATTGTTTGTGCAATCTTCTTTGAGCTCACGTACAGCCCCTCACGACCTATCTGCTCCATGGGTGAAAGGAGACTGATCACCAGTGGTACCACTTTACTTCAATTGAAGTAGATCTACTTCTTTTTTCCAAAATATTTTAAAATCTACTTCCTACTTCGCACCATCAGCAAAATACTGAAATCTGCTCCATTTTAAAAATCTCTGTTTCAATCTACTTCAATTTTACAAAATAAAGCCCAAATCAACTTCTTTTTCTCTATTGCACTCTAAGTAGTAGTATATAACCTCATATTTACCATAAAATAAAAGAACATCAACACAATACAAATACATAAATGAGTAATTTTATGCGAAATTTCTTTAATACTAAAAGAAATGCATTGATAATTTTAAATACATATTTAATAGGTAATATGTATTCACTTAAGGAAAAAAATTTTTGTATGCAACATTTTTTCTAAAAGCAAGTAAAAAGCCATTTTGAAATCTACTTCGATTTTTCTCAATTTACTTCACTTTTTTCTTCAAATCTACTTCGACTTTTTTTCCGGAAGTGGTAACGCTGCTGATCACCAATTTGCAACCAACCCTTATTGTGTTTATTAAAAAAAACACTGAATCAGAGTTACCATTGCCGAGTTGATAGAAATTCATATGGCATTTTCTTTGGTTTGTGCTATGTAACTTTCAGGATTTAAGCTTTTTCGAGCTTTTAGTAGCAAATATTTTTCTAAGATTTGCGGGCAATTTTTAATACTCCTACGGCAATCCTGTAAGAGCTTTAAATTAAAGACAGCTTATTGAAATCCATAATAGTCAGACTGAAAGGCAAATATCCTATCTTCCCTATACTGCAAATATAAATTGAACAGAAGGTGTGTTTTTTTTGCAAGTCCATATAGAATTGTAAAAAAAAACGACATCGGGACTAAGCGCTTTACATGCAAATACAACAACTACTTAAATCTATACAGAGTTAGCTAAGACCAGATAATTTTCGGGAGTTAATCTAAGACCCGATAAAAATGGTGATGCCAAAATAGTCTTATCTATATGTTATCGATAATTTGCTCAGAGACGTCAAAAGTGAAGTTTTTGGATTGGTTGAAGCTAGTCATCAATAAGCTGACAAATGTCATAGCGTACACAGTGCTTCCAGCTATGTGGAAAAAAAACTCCTAAATCCCGATGTCGTTTTTTTTTACAATTCTATATGGACTTGCAAAAAAAACACACCTAGAGTATAACATTCATAATTACGAATTTTTTTTCGGTAGCGTTTGCGTTCAGTTGGAAAAATGGCTCGTCAGGTCGATTTCAATCAAAATTTACACACAAATTGAAAATTTCTTAACATATTAGTTTAAATTTGACATTTCGCAATGCTGTTTGTTTTTGATAGTTGGTTTGTTAGTGAGTGATTCAATTTATTTACGCTTTTGAAAATTATTCCCACGAACTAATGAATGCCATTACAAAATTTATTTAAAATAATGTATAAAAATGTCTTCTTGGCATCACTTAAGACTAACGTAAGAAAAATGAAATTGCAAAAAACGCAAAAAAAATGGCGTTCTGTCACTTCGCTTTCTGTCATTGCGCCTCATTTTCGATTTGCGTGCTTCTCTCACTTCTATATTTCCCAACAATAATCTAGTGAAGTTTTTTTTTTAATTAAAAATCACTTTTTGGATTAAGAGCAATTAATATTACAACAAAATATAAATTAACGAAATAAACATGTCTATCGGGGTACCAATTAAAGTTTTGCATGAAGCTGAAGGGCACATTGTTACATGTGAAACAATCACCGGCGAAGTATACAGAGGAAAGCTAATCGAAGCCGAGGATAACATGAATTGTCAACTAACTCAAATAACAGTCACCTATCGGGATGGCCGCACAACAAATTTGGAAAACGTTTACATACGTGGATCAAAGATTCGATTTTTGATTCTGCCCGACATGTTGAAAAATGCACCAATGTTTAAAAAGCAATCCGGCAAAGGAGGAACGGCCGGGAGAGGCAAGTCTGCTATACTCCGGGCCCAAGGTATATGTGAGTTTAGATTAGTATCTTTAACGACAGATTTTGGTATACTATGTTTTTTCTTTTCATTATAGCTAGAGGAAGAGGTCGTGGAGGAGTCGGTGGAAGAGGAGCTCCGCCGTCTGGTCGTGGCTCTTGGCAAGGCGGCGCTCCATCAGCTGGAAGAGGACGTGGAGGTTTATAGGAAAATACACAAATTTTATTTACTATAAGCTACCTATCTACTTTAAAATAAATAAAGATATGAATTCGGAATTAAATAAAAACAAAATAGTTTATTTGTACAAATCATAGAAAAAAAAAACACATTTCCATCCAATGTGAATATTCTCCAAGGATTTAATTTTATAAAAAAAAACTCATCAGGTTGCTTTGAAGCAGTTCATGTCGTTGAGATCGAAATTGGGATAAAATTAAATGGGTTTACAAAGCTGAAAATCTGTAGGTATCTACTATTAAGGAAAGATCGTTTTTATGCATTCAAAGTGCCGTTTTTATGTTTTTAGGTAGCATAAGCTTTGAATCGATCGCCAGACCTCCGGCGTGACAATTCATCGTGAAAAACGCCCTGGGGAACTACTACATACCAAGAAACCAATGAATGATACCTGGACATATATCTGTCTACATTATTGGAAAACATGACGTATCCATAAAATATTATATGAATGGGAACGAATAGGAGAGCTTTCAAAAACACTTACCTTTTTTGTTTTCTTAGCTTCTTTTGCTTTGATTTCCTTCCATAATCGCTCCTGCTCAATGCGCTCTTTGTCTTCAGCATCCAATTGCTCTTTTAAATCTTCAATATTAAATGTACCCGGATACAGTAGGGCTTTGTTTATCAAATTCAAATTACAACGTTCCTCTTTTTTGAATTTGAGTTTAAGATCTCGTCTTGTGCGATTCGGAAATAGAGTTAACATTAAAGAGAAATCCGTTCCCACAGTCTGCAGACATCTGTAAAATTTAATTGTCTCATCTGGTGGCCAGTCTTTTGTGCGTTTAGTTCTCTTATAAAAACCCTCACCACCAGTATTTTCGTCGTGATATATGAGACTTGTGTTGGCCAGAACTTTCCTTGCTTCCACTTCAGCAGTTGTCTCAATTTCCAAACTCATTTCATCAATCATAAGCTCTCCGTTCGAACCAAGTTTCAATTGGGGCACTGGCATTGCAGATTCAGTCACAGTTGGAGCCTTTGGTGCAGATGCAGTTACTTGTTCTGAAGATTTTTCATTAACTTGTGTCGTTCCAGTTGGTCTTTTCTCCATTGGATTTGTGGATGGATTATAGTAAATCAGATCAAACATTTTTAATGTTGACTTATCTGGAACTCCACCGTTGAAACGCATTTGATACTCTTTCTTTAATGATTTGTTGTGTTCATCGCTGGGATTTTTTCGAGAAGATCCCCGTGATTCAGATATTGTAGAGCAACCTGATTCGGTACGTATTCGTCCTAAATTTCCGGCTGCTAGTTTTCTCATTAGGAAATTTCCTGATATATCCGATGAGGTGCTGTTTGAGCTTCTCTGGCGTGTTGTTCCGGTTGTCTCTTCATCTGTGTGTGGTGAAGGACTTGTTCCTACGAAACTATTACGTCTTTGACCAAAAATCGGTGTGGGTCGTATTCTTTGTCGAGATTTGGTCGGTGACATTGGAAATCCAGGTGACTTCTGCAAATCCATGTGAAGAATATTGTCTTCCAAGTCAGAGACAGTATTCTCTTCCACCATGGGAATAATTGCCGAAGAACGTTTGTAGTCTGGGTTGAAGGGATATTTAAACGCATCTTCGAAGCTTTGTAAGGTTTTTCCTGATGAGTTTGGGATGATATCTGGACTTTGGACAATTGAAGGTTCTGGCACGGTATCCAAGTTCGAAGATGAAAAGGGGTATTGAAGTGCCTCAGTTGGAGTAACTGTCTCTAAAGTTAAGGTCGGCGGTGTTGGTTGTAGGGGTTCATCGCGGCTTGCAATTATTAAATGATCAGATAAAGAATTAGTTCGCACAGAAGGTATAATTTTGGACGAAGATGTTGTTCCAAGGAGCTTACTCTCATCAACACTCTCTTGAGTTTTAATTAGACTCTCATCTTTAATAGTTTCTTTTAACGCATCTCTTACTATAGGATGTTCTAATTTTACTTCGGCAGATTTACTTTTAATATCAGACGGTTTCTCTTTGGGTTCACTTAATGCTGTCTCTGTGTTGGTTTTAATTTTACGTTTCGAAGCTAAAGCCAAGTTGGCAGAGGCCTTGATTCTGGGCCGTCGTGTCGACATAATTGGACTTTATTTTAAAAATTAACTTATAAGAAAGTGCTATTAAATAAATCTAAGTTAAAGTGTGTAAATAAGAAATTAATATCAATAGAATCTACCTTTAGAGTAATAATAACAGAATATTCCGCCTCATTAAAAGAATTTACATTTTTGTCTAATTTTCTAAATGCAAAAACTGCAATTTCTTGTGCACATTGGAGGTATTCAATTACTTTTGCCTTAGCTTATATGCAGGCAGGTAGACATATCGATAGCACATATAAACCACGAGTGAATATTTTTGTTGCTTTTTTCCTTTTTTGACATTTAGTATATAAGGCAAACGTTAGGTGAAAGTAAACAAGAAAGACAGTCAAAGAAAGAAGATACAAATAACGAAATGATACCAAAATTATTTATTTTGAAGAATTATTTCTCAACTCAAATTTTTGAAGTAATTTTTATCAGAATCAGCAGATATGTCGATTCCCTTTACTCACTAGGGATTTCGATCCCTTGTCAAATTTTTTCTTTTGGTGTGCGTATTTCGTATACATGTAAATCCCTCTTCAAATACCGATTCGAGGGATTTGATCTCTGTCAAGAAAAATCGATTTTTTTGGTGTAAAGGAACGTGAAATCTGTCGAGAGATCGACATAAGATATTAAATTCTTGTCAAAGCCGTGTCAGATCTTACCCCCCGGCCACACAGGCAAGTACTGGTAAGCAAGTTGGATGCAAGAAATATTTCGATCTGGATGTAAAATTAAAGCCCATATTCGTCCAAAGCTTGAGTATAATTCCCATATACCAGGGCAGATGCTCCAATAACCCACTTGAGTCTCTTGGATATGATCCAAAAAAGAGTTTTAAAAATGATACGTGATAGAACTATAATAGAAATTTGTGAATCTCTCGAGCACCGCCGCATTGTTCCTTACATTTTATTATATTACTTTTATTTTTATAAGCAGTGCTCTATTGAAATAGGTGTTTGCATCCCTCCCCTTAAGCAATTTAACCGTAATACAAGCGCTACAAGGAATTCCCATCGGTTTACCCATCAGTCCAACTTCGAACGCATTGTTTAATTCCGAGATTATTTCTTTAGCATCACTACACGAGTGTGAAATTCTTTTCCTGGCCCAATAGAAGGAAAAGAAGAAATGAAGTTTTGAGTTTATTTAAGCATTATCTTACATAAGCAAATGGTCACTCAATACTAGGTTGTGTGTATAGTGTACTCTAGATGAAGTTTTTTTTTAAGGGAATAGCTTTTAAATTTCTTACTTTTTTAATTTTTAAAAAATATGTATGTAAATCCAATCCAACAAAACTGATACATTCCGTTCATATTTCTGCGAAGTCCTCTGAGATCTCAGGATCCTGAACTTGATCATTAATTTTAAAATACAATTGAATCTGTGAAAATACTTATTTCTGAAAACAAAAAATATTATCGTTGATTTCTGTATTTTGAGACATTTTGGTATCACTGATTTAAGTCGATCTGACATCGAAATGACATTTTGTGTAAAATATATTGCTAGCTCAGTCACACTTTCTTGGATTAGAGATGAAATCCATTATTCGTGCTGCATCACTTCGCATTACACACAGTAAATTGACACTAAATAACTTAGCTTTTTTAATAAATAGAAATTTGGTTCTAAATTATTGTAAGCATACATAAATTAATTATAAATTTAAAGTATTTTTTTTAATTTGCAACTTTCACTTTGTCGGCAGGTACGAATAAGAAATCACTAACAGCTCTATCTAACACTATGGTAGCTAATCAATCTTTTGACTATCCTGAGGCTCGCAAGGACGAAACAATTGAGGAAGATTTTCACGGAACAAAAGTAAGATGAAAATAAAGTTAATTAATATTGTAAGCTCAGTGAAAAATTAAATTGTTGAAGGTGAAAGATGTATACCGTTGGTTAGAAGATCCCGATGCAGCAGAAACTCAAGCTTACGTCGATGTGCAAAATAAGATCAGCCAACCATTTTTGGAAAATTGCGAGCAATGGCAAAAGATCAACGCAAAGTTAACTAAACTTTGGAATTATCCAAAGTATGGAATTCCATCCAAACATGGAGATTTTTATTATTTTTATAAAAATTCTGGACTTCAAAATCAAAGGTAAGCTGTAGATGATGGTGTAATTATTTTCTGTGCTTTATAATACCTATTGAAAAATATTTTTAATTTTAATTTCATTTTTTTTCTCTGTCCACGTATTATCTTTCTGTCATTGTTTATCTTAAATAAAAAGGAGAAAAATTTATGAATTTGATCTGTTCCGATCCTTATAGGATTTGATAAGTTATTGAAACTTAGCATGAGATATGTATGTTCATGTATTTTTTTATGAAACAATACATACTACTGCTATAGAAGCAGTAATAAATATTGAATATAAATAGGTTAGGTTAGGTTGGAGTGGCTGTCTAGCTGTTGTTGACTCACTTAGACCTCAAGGGTCCGTTGTGATACCACTAAAGAGGTTACTCATGGGAGAGTAATGAATTTAAACAAACCATTTCGTGCTTTTAATAAAGTTAGAGAGACATTTTGTGTCGATTGTTGCCAGTTCACTGGTATTATCGAAGAAGGGATTACCGAGATAATTATTCCTTCTATTGGAGAGTGCTGGACATGTACATAGAAGGTGTTGGACTGTTTCCTCTTCCTCCTCGTCCATGCAGCTTCTACAGAAGTCATTTGTGTAGACTCCTAGCCTCAAAGCATGTCTACCTATGAGGCAGTGTCCTGTTATAACTCCTATTGTAGAGCTTATATTTTGTCTGCTCAGGGAGATCAAACCTTTTGACCGTTTTAGGTCTATGCTTGGCCATATTTGTTTAGTTGCCAGGCAGGTGGTACCCTGTGACCATCTAGCATTTGTTGATTCTAGAGCATATTGTTTGAGAAGATGTTTGCATGTAGCAAGTGGTGTTCCTATGTTATGTTTTTGTCTAACAGTAGGCAGAAGTGTTCCGTTTTTGGCGAGCTCATCGGCCTTGCAATTTCCCGGAATGTCTCTGTGGCCCGGCACCCAAATAAGGTGAATATTAAACTGTTCTGTCATCTCATTCAGAGATGATCGACAATCGTGGACCAATTGAGAGTTAGTGGAGACAGACGCGAGAGATTTGAGGGCGGCTTGGCTGTCCGAGAAGATCCGTATATCCTTGCAAGATATAACGTTTTCTTTGAGCCAGGATAGTGCCTCTTTAATCGCCATTACTTCTGCCTGGAATACACTACATTGATTGGGAAGTCTGTATGAAAGACTGAGATTTAGTTGTTTTGAATAGATGCCACTTCCAACGCCGTAATCGGTCTTAGAACCGTCTGTATAGAAGTGTACAGCATTGTCTTCCAGGGGTCTCTCTTCTTCCCAAGACGATCTTGAAGGGATGGAAACCAGGAAGTTGTTATCGAATACCATTTTTGGGGTGGTATAGTCTAAGCGATCTGGGATAGATCTGAAGTTGTCTAAGATGGTTGTATGACCAGTGTTGTTACTGATCCATTGAGAGGTGGCTCTAAGTCTCACGCATGAGTTGGCTGCCACCATTTTGGAGAAGATGTCAAGAGGTGTTAGGTTTAAAAGCACTTCCAGGGCTGCAGTTGGTGTCGAGCGAAGTGCTCCTGTGATGCACATACCTGCTGACCGCTGGACTTTGATGAGTTTATTTAGATTTACCATCTTGTCCAGTGCGGTCCACCATATGACAACTCCATAAATGAGTATCGGTCTAATAACCGAGGTGTATAGCCAATGGGTTATTTTTGGGGAGAAGCCCCATTTCGATCCTATTGCCTTTTTACAAGTGAAAAGCGCTACGGTAGCCTTTTTTACTCTTTCATCAATATTTGCCTTCCAATTTAGTTTTTTGTCTAAAAAGAGGCCTAAATATTTGGCTTGGTCGGAAAAGCTTAATGGTATTCCTTTAATCTTGGGTGGGTTAATCTGAGGAATTTTGTACCTTCTCGTAAAGAGTACTAATTCTGTTTTATGTGGATTGACGTCCAAGCCACACTGCTTAGCCCACTTTGTTAGCCTGTTTAAGGCATTTTGTAGGAGTTCTGAGAGAACTTGGGGATGTTTCCCAGATACAGATATTGCAACATCGTCAGCATAGGCAATCACCTTGAAACCCTCTGCTTCCATTGATGTTAGCAGTTCGTTTACTACCATGTTCCATAAGAGAGGCGAAAGGACCCCACCTTGGGGGGTACCTCGATTCACCGATCTGGTGGTAGTAAAACTTCTCATGCTGGAAGTTATTGTCCTGCTTTTGAGCATGAGACTTATAAGATCAATGAGTGGTTTCTCTAATTCCAGCTTGTTCATTGCTGTTGTGATCGCCTGGTAGCTGACGTTGTTGAAAGCTCCTTCGATATCTAGGAAAGCTACTAGATTATATTCTTTGTATTTGAGGGAATATTCAATACCACGTACCAGCGAATGAAGTGCTGTTTCTACTGATTTTCCCTTAGAGTACGCATGTTGAGCTGTGGAAATGAGACATGGTTTTAAGTTATGTCTGATGTGAATTTCAATCAATCTTTCCAAGGTTTTAAGAAGGAAGGATGATAGGCTGATTGGTCGTAGATCTTTAGGGCTAACGTGAGAGGGTTTCCCTGCTTTAGGAATGAAGACTACTTTTGCCATTCTCCAGGCTTTAGGAATATATCTCAACCTTACGCAGCTCGTCAGAATGATTTCCAATGGTGGAATGATCATGTCAGAGCATTTTTGTAGTTCGGCCGGAATGATTCCGTCTGGTCCTGGAGATTTATATGGATCAAAGCTGTCTACAGCCCATTGCAGTTTTTCCCGCGTTATTAGATCAACTGTGTCGCTTGTAGCGGTTTGAGACTCTGATGTTGAGTTGTAAAGTATATTAGAGCTACCTGGAAAGTGGGTGTCTAATAACAGATTAAGAGATTCTTCATCTGTGGTAGTCCATGTGCCTGCATCTGTCGTTAAAGCACTAGGTATAGTTGGACTTTTTGAGAGAATTTTCCTGAGTCTTGAGGCTTCTGAAGTATTTTCTATTTTTCCACAGAAGTTTCTCCAAGAAGACCTCTTGCTCTTCCTTAATTCTTTTTTATATTGCCTTAGAGCTTGTTTATATAAGTCCCAATCAGAGGGGGATCTAGTGTATTTAGATCTATTGAAGAGTTTGCGACAGCTCTTCCTGAATGGTTCTAGATCTTTGTGCCACCAATGAGGTTTCTTTTTACCCTTTATAATGGTAATAGGGCATGAAGTCCTCATTGATTCGTTAAGGGCTTCGGTGAGATGATTTACCGAGAGGTCTAGTTCATCTTTGGTGGAGGAGCTTTTAAGAAGGTTGTGGTCAAGCAGTTGTGCGAGTACCTCCCTATATCGTTCCCAGTTAGTGTTACGGTGATTGCGAAATCCCGTAGATATATTTGCCACATCACTGAGATCAAACTGAATGTATCTGTGATCAGAGTAGGAATTCTCTTTTGAGACATACCAGTTTGAAATCAGGTTATGGATCGAGTCAGAGGTAAGTGTAATATCAAGTACCTCTTTCCTGTTCTTGGTTACAAATGTAGGTTCATTACCAATATTATTAATGAGTAGATTAGTGCTTAGTATGTAATCAAATAAGGACTCACCTCTCTCATTTATGTCAGAGCTACCCCATACCGTGTGATGGGCGTTAGCGTCCATACCAATTAGGAGACCCACTTTCTTCGATTGCGCGTCCGCAATTGCCTTCCTTAAGGTGTTTCCTGGAACTGGGCTGTCGTGGCCAAGGTAGGAGGATATGAGCCAGTAGGTGGCTTTATCCGTTGTTAGGACAGCGGTGGTAGTGTCCTTGTCGCTGTAATTGGGGAGTAAAAATACATTTAAGTCTTTTTTTACTAATATGCATGACCTTGGTTCACCTTTCTCCGATGCATATAATAGAGTATAACCAGGAGTCCTGAGGCCCCTGATGATGGAGTTAGAGACCCACGGCTCCTGTATCAAGACGATGTCCTCTTTGTTGCTATGCAGTCGGAGTATCAGGTTATTCGTGGCCATGATGGCGTGATGGAGATTAATCTGAACTAATCGCAGCATTGCTACTTTTAGCCAGATCAACCTCCACCACTGTTTTGTCGGCGTTTTCATCGTCTGAGGAGGAGTGAAGTAGGATTTCCTCACTCAGAGTGTTGCCTAAGGTCGAGTCTTCAGTATCCATGTCGGAATTGCTGTCGACTATGGAATTAGCCTCCGCGTCGGATGGCTTGTTCGGGGCTTTGGAGATCGGTGGTTCCTCGTGTGGTGTTGCATCGACCTCCATTATTTGGGGTTGTGAAGCGTTTCCTTCCGCTGAAGGGGCTTCTGTGGGGGGCGCGTTAAGCGAATCTTCATCTTTTTTATAGATGCGAACTGTGACTTCGTCGAAACCATACCTAATCACGCCTTCGGTCGCGGCCAGTGGAGCTAGCGATTCCCTATTGATCACCAAGAGAGCTGATCTATAGCGACCCACTGTCTCCTTCTCAACCTTTGGGACTTTCCAGTCGTGAGTAGGCAGGCTTGGATTGCTGGTTTTGATTAATTTCAAAATCATATCCGGGCAGTTATGTAGAGCCGGGACCATTATACGTGCTCTTGGTCGGCAAGGGATATTCTCCCTTGCAACAACTTCGAGCTTGGCACCCGGCCAGACTTCTGGCAAGCCATTGACAGCAGCCCTGTACAGATCGAAAGATCTCTGATCACCACAGGCGATGAGTTTGATACGATTTTGGTACCATCCTGCATCGACTGTGTCTGGGAGAGGCCCCGGATTCTCCTCGATGACAGATAGAAATCTGAAACCAAGGTGAGCCTTGACGTCTGCCCATTGATCATGAGAGATGTTACCATCCACATGACTCCTGTCAATGACTGCGACTATAATCTTGTCTTTGAGCGCGTCTCTAAAAGAAAGATCTTTATTGAAGGCTATTGTGCTGCTGGAATGCACTTTCTGCCTTTTCGCTTCGGGCTTGTCGCCCTCCAGAGACCTATTGCGCTTTGACGTTGAGTCGCTGCAGGTCGATTTGTTGTTACTGCTAAGGAAGCCACTAGCCCACTCGAGTTTTCGCGTTTGCTCCGGGGTTCTCTCCGCCGCCGGTATGACACCGACTGCGGCCAGAATCCGCGCAGCATTACGCTGATCTCGACTGGCCTGTGCCTTCATGGACCTCTTTCTGGTCGACCCAGAACTATGTCCGTGTGACACAGTTGTGGATCCACCTCCAGAGTTAATCGCTATCGATACCAATCGGGGTGCGCCCTCATTCTTCGAGTCATTTCCACATGTCGCAGATTTTGCCTCTCCGGATGGAGTGTCCCTTCTTGGGGTCGCTTGCGACGTCCTAGCAGGAGCGGGGATGGGGTGTGATGTGGAATCACCGCCCTTGGGACAGCCGAGCGTCACAGCTGTACCACTGACGGGTAGTTCCTTTTTGTAGAGGTTGCGGCTAGTAGAGGGAAAAGGATTCCCGCCACTAGTAGCAACCACAGGGTTGACAACCCGTTCGCACCTCTGAGTTGACTCGACAGCCTTATCAGGAGATGCGACCGCGTTGTCAGCCCTGGCTCGATTGATTTTTCTGATTATTTTTCTGTTTGTTTCCTTTTTTTTCATTTTATTCCCACGAGTAATGCGGAAAGACGGTCAGCCCCGGCAGAGCCGCTTACCGGGGCAAGGCAAAAATATGACGGACCTTGCCACAGCATCCGAAAGAGCTCGTTAATGGCTGGTTTATCCCCCAGCCTTTCATTCTTCGGCACGGTTTTCGTACAAAGTACGCTCACACCACCACTGAAATTAGGAACCTCTAAACTATGATTGAATTGGGTTTCCGGACGTTGCACTATTGAGGAGTTACAACAATTCGGCGACCCAACTCAACCTTAGCTAATCACCATCCTGCCAAAAACGCACAAGACTACTGTGGTGATCATTGCCCACCTGGCACCCACTTGGAGGGTTTGAATGAGGATTTTTGCCGGGCTTGAATATAAATAACAAATTACTCATTTTTGTTTTCACTTTGTTTCCATAACAAAAGAAAATTATAATATAAATATAATATGTACATATACATATATTAGATGCGTTGTGCTTGTCGATTTGAGCTTACTATACTACGAGTGGGTTTTGATGTTATGCCCTGCATTTAGGTCGCGAGGTATAAACGAGGTTGGACCAACTCTGCTCATTGCATTATGTCTTAACGGTATTGCAGAAATACAAGTAAACTAACTCATCAATAATGTTTTGACATTGCAATTGGCACAATAGAGAAAGAACCGCAAAATGCTTCGTGGACTGTTTGGTCATGGGCAAGTTTTTATTGTAAATATTAATGGTCGGTGAGCTCAAAAAAGTGAGTCGCTTTATAATTAGAACCATAACAAAGAACGATACTCGCAGGCTGAAAACAATCATGTTTCATTCGATTAACTCGCCAACATATACCGGAGAGTAGCCCAAATTCCTGAGTTTATAAATATAAAAATACTGTATCACTGCAAACTAGAATATATTAAAAAAAAAATAGTACTATTAATGTGTTTTTGTTATCACAATTTACTTTCATTGTTGAGAATAAACATCAACTCTTCAAAAAAGTATTGTATTTTGCCGAATGTAAACCTAAAAAAGCACATATTTACGCAATAATTAGTTTGAAGTTAATATTGTTATTTTGTATTTACTGCACTTATAATTGCCTAATTGACCTCGACATTGAAATAAAAATCCCTATATTTAATTTTAGTGTCCTTTATCAGCAAGAAACTTTATCCAGTGAGCCAAAAGTGTTCTTAGATCCAAATGCCTTATCATCGGATGGTACAATCGCACTATCTCAAACTTCTTTCTCAGATGATGGTAAATATTTTGCTTATGGTCTAAGTGAAAGTGGTTCAGATTGGATAAAAATAAAGATCCGGGATGTTGCAACATGTAAAGATTTTGATGAAACTCTTGAAAAGGTTAAATTTTCTTCAATAACCTGGACAAAAGACAATAAAGGATTTTTCTATGGTGTAAGGGGATTTTTGTTTTCGTTACAGTCATACAAAGAAATAAATTATATATTTTTTTAAACAGCGCTATCCTGATCAAGCTGGAAAAACTGATGGATCTGAGACACAACAAAATGAAAACCAAAAATTATACTACCATCGCATTTGTGAGCAACAAGAAAATGACGTGCTTGTAGTTGAATTTCCAGATCAACCATCATGGAGAATGTGTGTGATTCTTACATTTGAATATATTATTTTTTTTTATTTTAATTTGACTTGATATTTCTAGAGGTTCTGAAATATCCGATTGTGGAAAATATATTCTCCTTATGATTGTGAAAGATTGCCGCGATAATATTGTTTACTATGCCGATTTGGAAAAAGCCGGAGAGATAAAATCAAAATTGGAAATTTGTGAAATTGTTACAAAATTCGAATCAGATTATGATGTATGATTGAAAAAATATGTAGAATTATGTAGTTGAAAACTTTGCTTCACTTAAAATTTCATTTTTCAGTTTATTGCAAATACGGGTTCTCGAGTCTACCTGAGGACAAACAAAAACGCACCAAACTATCGAGTTATTTCAATCGATTTGGAAAATCCAGCTGAGGAAAATTGGACAACACTGATACCGGTAATTTGAATTAAAATTATTAATTTATCGCTTTGATATCGATTGTTTTACTTTTTAAGGAACATGAAAAAGACGTCTTAGATAGAGTTATGTGTGTTGATAATAATAAACTTATATTGGAGTACATTCGGGATGTAAAGGTCCGTGATTCGATATAATTAATTTTTGTATTTTTGAACTTTTGTATTTTCTTTTCTTTCAATTTAGAGCGTCCTTCAAGCACATTCCCTCGAAACTGGTGAACTGATACGTACATTCAATATTGAAATTGGTACAATTGGTGGCATTTCCGGCAAGAAGAAATACTCCGAAATCTTCTATAGTTTTAATTCATTTCTTGTACCTGGAAAAATTTATCAATTTGATTTTTCAAAGCCCAATGACGAACCAACACTATTCCGTGAAATAACTTTAAATCTTGAGGGCTTCAATAGCAATGACTATAAAGTCGAACAAGTATTTTATCCCAGTAAAGATGGAACAAAGATTCCAATGTTTATCATACGGAAAAATAAAGAAACCGTCACACCACGCCCGTGCCTTCTCTATGGATATGGAGGATTCAATATAAGTATTCAACCTTCGTTTGGTATTGTTGGTTTGATGTTCATTGATACTTTTGATGGAGTGCTGGCTTATCCAAATATTCGAGGTGGTGGAGAGTATGGAGAGAAATGGCACAATAGTGGTCGTTTATTAAATAAGCAAAATGTGTTTGATGATTTTCAAGCATCAGCAGAGTATTTGATAAAAAATAATTATACTAGCAAGGATCGTGTTGTTATCCAGGGTGGCTCAAATGGAGGACTACTAGTTGGCGCGTGCATTAATCAACGTCCGGATTTATTTGCAGCGGCTGTTGCGCAAGTAGGGTAAGCTAAAGCTGCAATAATAAATAGTAAATATTGTTTATTGATTGGTAATGGCTTTTTTTCCTTTTTTAGAGTCATGGATATGTTGAGATTCCATAAATTTACAATTGGACATGCTTGGTGTTCAGACTATGGTAACCCATCAGTGAAGGAACATTTTGACAATCTTTTAAAATATTCGCCACTTCACAATGTTCATACACCCAAAAATGGTAAACAAAATTTTTTCGCGCTTTTTTTCAACAATTCATTCATCATACTCTCATTCATTTAACTCTCACACCAATTTATCTTGGATCTTCCTTAACAAATACCTTCTCCTTCTAACAATTAGACAATATGTAAAAATATTTTTTCCTTATTGTTTCAGCAAATGAGGAATATCCCTCAACTCTAATTCTAACTGCTGATCACGATGATCGTGTAAGTCCATTGCATTCGTTAAAATTTGCAGCCGCTTTACAAGAGGCTGTTAAGAAATCCGATATCCAAAAGAAACCAATATTGCTTCGAGTTTATAGCAAAGCTGGTCATGGAGCCGGAAAGCCCACAACTAAACGCATTGAAGAAGCAACTGATATATTGAC
Organism: Chrysotoxum bicinctum; assembly: GCA_911387755.1. Lineage (NCBI taxonomy): Eukaryota > Metazoa > Arthropoda > Insecta > Diptera > Syrphidae > Chrysotoxum > Chrysotoxum bicinctum. The sequence continues at coordinate 9,288,703 of OU426988.1, read as the reverse complement.
TTTTATGTACAAAAGTTTAAATGTCGATGTAATTAATCTGTGAGCTCAATAGTTAACATTTTCAAAATAAAATTAAAAAAAAAATCAATTACAGCGTTTCTGCCATATTGTAACACGATTATTTCTTTTTAAATATTTGTATTGTTATAACAAAATAAATATTTTGTGTAATATTAAATGAACAATCAAATGTTGATTTTATTTAAATTGATTTACACATAATACATACAAATTCCAACTCACTTTCAACCCATGTTCTACATTACGAAATTTTATTCTTAAGCACCCGTTGCCTATTTATAAAAATTCAACATGGACCGCAAACAAAATAGTTCAGCGCTTTACTCAGTTTACTGCTCCTTGGTTTCGGTCAAAACATCCAAAACTTGACATTACTCTGAATAAAAATAAAATGCACGACTGGGTCGCACGAACTTGCTCCTATGTAATAGACTAGGAATTTTAAAAACGAATGTTATTAGAGAAAACTGTTCATAAGGATAAAATCAATTTTTTTTTAATTCTTTAAGTAGTAAGAGATAAAAACAGAATGATATGCAAATATGAATTTATGCAGGAACAAAAATTATAAGTCTTTGTAGTGGTTCCTTAAAAAAATAAGCTTTTATGTACAAAATTTTTAAAACATTTTTAAGAAAAAATTTTGGTACGCCAACCTTAAGTTTTTATTATTGTACGAATAAAAGTCTAATTTCCAAAAAAAATACTAAGCCGTTCTTGAGATATCGAATTTTTCAAAAAAAAAATTACTTTTTTTTCTAAAAATTGAAAAAATATTTTTTCTTAAGTTTTTAAATGCAATGTTTTTTAAACTTTTTAGGAGCTTTTTTATAAAAAATTTCATTAAAATCCGTTATGCCGATAATGAGAAATTCAAAATTCGAAAAAATCGTTGTATGGTAGGTACAGTCAGTAATATCTAGATTTCAAATTTTTTTTATTAAATTATAGATCGTAAAAATTAATCAAAAGAAAAAAAATTTGAGCAAAATTCTCGGAACCGTTTTCGAGAAAAATACGATTTTCGAAAACCATTTTTTAAAATTTGTATGGAAGGTACCGTTAGTTTTAGATGAAACAAAATTTTTTTTCTCAAATCTTGTAGATTATGTTAAAAAACTTTTTTTTGTCAAGTTTGAAAAAAATCGAGCATGGGGTTTTCGAAATATTGAGTTTCCAAAAAAAAATTTTGATTTTTTTTTTAAAAATCCAAAAAAATAAAAATTGAAAATTTGAATATGCAATAATATTCAAACTTTGGAGGAGCTTTGGCATAAAAAAAATTATTTAAATCGGCTGTACCGTTTTCGATAAAATCAAAAACAAAAAAAATGGACCCAGGGGGTCTACCAAAAATAACAATTTTTTGTAAAATTTTTTTTTAACCATTAGCTAGTTTTAACCAAATGAAATTTTTCAAATTTTTTTTAAAAAATTCTGTGGGACAGTTTTTGAGAAAAAAAAATATTTATAAAATTTCGAAAAAAAATCGTATGGCAGGTACCGTTATTTTTGGTCTTAAAAAAAAAAAAAAAAACGTCCGGGGGTAAAAAATTAAAACCCATATCTACCAAGTTTGAAGAAAATCGGCCGAGCCGTTTAGGCTGTAGTCGAACCGACAGACAGACAGACAGACAGACAGACAGACAGACAGAATTGCGAGACCCACTTTTTTGGTCTTCGCTATCATCGTAATGTCAACTTTGATCAAAATCTCGAGTTCGATTTTTTTTACGAATGCATAACTTGCCTTATAGTACCTATAAGTCGCAAGTAAAAAGTTTGTATCATGTCTTCTCTACACCAGTATCACTCAAGAAGTTTTTGTATTATAAATAAAGATCTGCACTGAAGAAGACTGCAAACACTTTTAGTTTCCTATTTGTTAGTTTCAAATTAAGTTATATTATATTTCTTATCATTTTGAATTTCCAGTGTTGATATCAGTGATGCTCGTAAATCTTTCAACTCTGGTACTTTGGTATAACCAAACCACTAGCTTTCCCGGCTTCCTCCATTGCTGCCGACTCAATTGGATGAGATTTTTTCTTGTGACTCCTACAATTTGATCCATGGGCAAAGGTTCGATTACAAAATTCACAAGCGTATGGTTTGAGTCCTGCGTGTAGAATTAGATGACTCTTTAATGCCTTAGCACGTTTGTAATCACACTTGTGACCCTTCTGATCAGAGTGAACAACCATATGCTTGTTGAGAGTCGCTTTTAAATTCAACTGAAGCCCACATATTGTACAAATGTAAGATGTTGTACTATCTGTATCTTCGTGGTTCTGTAATTTGTACAAAAAATTAAAATTGTAAATTGTATTAAAAAAAACTAGTTAAACTAACCTTGAGCCTTTGTTTGTTTTTAAAACTTTTTCCACATTGCCTACAGTGAAATGGTCTATCTTTAATATGTACTATTTTGTGTCCTTCAAGTAATGCATGGCTTTTGCAAACTTTTCTGCAATTTTCACAGATAAATGGGCCCTTGCGAATTATTCTTGTTCTTGTAAGTCCATGCAGTCTTTGCAAATGGCGTCTCATACACTTTCTACTTGTAAACAACTTTTTGCACTCTGGGCATCTGGATGCACCAGTGTTATTATTATATTTTTCCTGACTCGAAATTTTGATATAATCATTCGGATTTTCTGAAGTCTCTGTCTTGAGAACATTGTTATAAGAATGTTTATTTTGCTGATTAATCAAATCCTCTGCATCAATTTTGTTCTCTCCATATAAAGATGTTTCAGTTTTTATATTGGATATTTCAAGCAAATCAATCGCTTGATCAGTACTGTTGTTTAATACACTAATTTGTGGTTCATATAATGTATCAATTGGTTTATTTTTAATTGATATTTGATCTATAGGTCCTTATCGAGTTTGTATTTGGTTTTGAGTTTCATGACTTCCCCATTACCATTTAATATTTCTAAAAACATCTTCTGAACTCTTGATACTTTATTACCAAATTCTATGAATTGTTTCACAGTTTCATTACAGTTAAAACAAATCATGTAACCCCAATTATTTTCATCAGAAATCTTAAAAGATAACATTATTTATTTAAAATTTGAAAATGCAAGCTCTAGATTTTATTCCGCTCTCACAAATTCCATCGTAATCGGAACTTTTACGAATACCGACAAAAAGCTATCATCAAATCCGCTCGTAACAGCAATTTGTATGAGATTTTCCACTACGTTGGATTCTGTGATAGCTATTTTCGAGATTCGTAACAAATTTCGATTACGATGGAATTCGTGGTAGGGCTGATTATCTTACTTTTATTGAGAAAAACTTGTTCAATTCTTTGGCGAAATCAGATTGCGGTGGAAATAGGTTGATGTTAGGGCCTTCATTAGCACAGAGCGGACACCCCAATTTCCAGCTATTTACCATTTTTTTAAAACCAAATAATGGATGAATTATAAAATATGAAATCCGTTCAGGCCATCAGTACCTGATGGAAAACCATAGTCGAGCATTTAAATTTTAGGTAAGCATATATTTTCCATAATCAATGCAAAATTATTCGGTATTTTTTTTGTTTCTTAATACATGTATAATACATACTATTATTAAGAAATTATTTTATTGTTGCTTGTTCGTAAAACTTTGTTTATTGATTTTGCAAAAAAACATTCATTAAACGTCCAAGACTCCAAGTTGAAGCAAAGACGTCAATCCGGTTTCCGAACGCTGAACGAACAGCTGGCCGTGATGTAAAACATAAAGTTGCACAAGGCATTTGGCCAACGTTCAAACACGCATACTTGTACAACTTTAAGATTTTTTCCACCGTAACTGAAGAAATTGTCGTTTATCTAGAAAAAAAATTGTAATGATTGGGATGGTAAATGAACGCTGCATTTTTTAACATGAAAAAACGTAAACTGTCAAAACAAAAAGAAATTTGAAATTTTAAAAATAAACGCGTTTTTGACGATGAAAAGTATAAACGTTTATTATCAGTGTAATTGTGTGTTTTTTGGTCGAAATAGAAGTTACGATTTTCTAGCATTTTATTTAGCTGATAAAAAAAATGCAGCTCATAAATCATCTTAAAGAATTTGTATGGAAAATTTGTCAAAAGTAAAATCAAATTGTTATTTTTTTAGCAGCTTTTAATTTTTTTAACTATGAGGAAACCCAAAAAGAGGAGTTTTTTGTGAATTAAAGGAATGAAAATATATAAATGACAGTAAGAGAGTTGAGATCTTATATACGTACATAACTTGTAAGTACGTCTATGATAAGTGGGCGTAAATTAACGCAAATGCGAAATCTATGAATATACATATATACATACATATGTGCATACATCTTACTGCGTGAACACGTCTTATAAACAATTTGAAATCACATTCCATTCGCCGCGAAAAAAATCAATTTTTGAATAGAAATCTGATTTTACTAATGCAAAACCCCATACAATTTATGTGGAAAATCACGGAAATTGAAAAAGATTAAAAGCAAATCTCGGTTTAGAGATCAGTGAAAACTTGGTATTAGCTTATGAGTCTCATACATAACTCAAATATTTTTTTTCTTATAAATTTATTTTGAAATATTTTGGACAAATCATAACTTAAGAGTGGACCTCATCAATTGTATAGCAAGTCCCATGAGCGCTCATTACTCTAATAAGACTCTAAACAATAGCATTACGTTTTTTTTGTTTATGAAAGATTAAATCTAATTCTACTGTTAATACTGATTTATACTTATGACATATTCAACGTTACTACGGTTGTGCGTTTGCTAAAACAATAATAACTAGATTAAGATTTTATAAGGATTCTAGAACGCAAAATATGATCTTTTATAAGGGATTAACATTGTTTAATGAACTTTCAAATAACAAAGGATGAAACAAATTTGAAAAGCCTTAAAAAAAAGAATTAATTTATAACATAACAAGAATAGTACCTGCATAAGCATAAAAAAAACGTTATTATTTTATATTAAAATGTATTTATTGTATAAAATTAATTCGAATGTATACCTATATATAATAGTTAATTATACTAAATAAATTATACTACTACTACTACTACCTGAACAACCCCAAAGTGACAATATCCTGTCCCGAGGACCGACAATCATGGCATTAAAAAAACTAATAACATTAGTGTTCTACCTACTCTTCACAATCCTCGCAATTATAACCAGTTTTGTGGAACGATATGCAGGAAAACTGAAAATTTAAAACTAAGTTTAATTTATTGTGGAATCGTTTTAGGTTTCTTTTGTTGATATCATTAATGCTCGTAAATCCTTCAACTCTGGTACTTTAGTATAATTACTAACTTTTCCAGCTGCTTCCATTTCAGCCAACTCAACTGGATGAGATTTTTTCTTGTGACTTCTATAGTTTGCTCCATTGGCAAAGGTCCGATTACAAAAATCACAATTATATGGCTTGAGTCCTGTGTGAAGAATTAAATGAGTTTTTAATGCCTTAGCACGTTTGTACTCATTTCCACAGTAATCACACTTGTGACGCTTCTGATCAGAGTGAACAACCATATGCTCGTTGAGAGTAGCTTTTGTATTCAACTGAAGCCCACATATCGTACAGATGTAAGAAGTTGTACTATGTGTATCTTCATGTTTCTATTTTTGTGTACAAAAAGTTAAATTTGTGAATATTTGTAAAAAAAAAAACTAGTTAAACCAACCTTGAGCCTTTGTTTGTTTTTGAAACTTTTCCCACATTGCCTACAGTGAAATGGTCGGTCTTCAATATGTACTATTTTGTGTGTTTCAAGTAATGCATGGCTTTTGCAAACTTTTCCGCAATTTTCACAGATAAATGGGCCCTTGCGAATTATTCTTGTTAGTCCATGCAGGTTTCGCAAATGGCGTCTCATACAATTTCTACTTGAAAACAACTTTTTGCACTCTGGGCATCTGGATGCACCAGTGTTATTATTATATTTTTCCTGACTCGAAATTTTGATATAATCATTTGGATTTTCTGAGGTCTCCGTCTTGATAACATTGTTATAAATCTGTTTATTTTGCTGATAAATAAAATCCTCCTCATCAATTTTGTTCTCTCCACTTGAGGTTGTTTCCATTTTTATATTGGATATTTCAAGCAAATCAATCTCTTGATAAGTACTGTTGGTCAATATACTTATTTGTGGCTCATACGAAGCATCAATTGATGTATTTTCAACTGATATTTGGTCTAGATCCTTTTCGAATTTGTATTGGGTTTTGAGTTCCTTACTATTAAGTTCCCCATTGCCATTTAATATTTCTAAAAACATCTTCTGAACACTCGATACTTTGTTGCCAAATTCTATGAATTGTTTCACAGTTTCATTACAGTTAAAACAAATCATGTTACCCCAATCATTCTCATAAGAAATCTTAAACGAGAAAATTTATTTCAAATTTGAAATAATTGTAAGCTCTAGATTTTATTATCTTACGTTTATTGAGAAGAACTTGTCTAATGCTTTGTTGAAATCATATTGCGGTGGAAATAGATTGATGTTGGGGCCTTCATTAGCACAGAGCCGAGACCACATTTTCCAGCTATTTAACATATTTTCCATATTCAATGTATTCGGTATTGGTTTTATTTGTTAATACATGTATAATAATATTATTTAAAAGTTATTTTATTGCTTGTTCGAAAGATTTTTTTATTAATTTAGCATAGCAAAAGATAATTTCATTATTCAATTCATTAAATGAATTAATGGAGAGACGTCAATTCGAACAGCTGGTAGTGATGGAAATCATAAAACACGCATACTAATGCAAGTATATGATTTCCACCACGGTAACTGAAGAAATTCTCGTTTATTATCTATAAAAAATTGAATGATTGCGATGGTAAATAGACGCTGCCTTTTTTTTTAATAAAAAATAAAAGAGTTACCACCTGTGTATTCTCTCCGACTTTTGGGTTGCGACATACATCTGCCTCTCTACTTTTATGCATTGTGCTGTTGCAGAAACATGTAAATCCACTTTAGGCTGGGCGCGCACATTCAATTTTTAGTTTCGCAACTGCTTGGTTCGAGCAACTAAAAAGTTTGTGTTTTGACACAAACTAAACGATTGCCTAAAATGAGTTCGCTATTTTGTGTAACATATAATTAGGTATATGCACCTGCGCGGACATTCAACCAAATAATTCATTTGTTTTCTATAAGCAACCAAACAGTTGTGCAACTAAAAATTGAATGTGCGCGCCTAGCCTAAAGTAAGGTGTAAATTTACGCAAATGCGAAGTCGTTGAATATAATTATGTGCATACAATTACAATCATGTCACTATTTGAACACGTCTTATATTTTATTTTTCAATGTTTAAGCATTGCTAATACTATTATATTGGTAGCCTAGCCACTAAGAGAATTAATCAGAAAAAAAAAATAAATCAGTATTCAACAGTAGAATTAAATTTAATCTCCTATAAACAAAAAAAAAAAAAACAATGCGATTGTTTAGACTTTAGAGTCTCATTATACAGTAATTATGATAATGATTTATCCAAAATATTTCAAAATAAATTTATTAGACGAAAAATATTTGAGTTATGACTATGAGGCTCATAAGCTAATAACACGTTTTTACCGACCTTTAAACCGAGATTTGCCCTTAATCTTTACCATAAAAATTTTATATGGTTATGCAAAATCAGATTCCTATGGAAAGCGATATCAAATAGATTTTTTTGTCGTTGTTTTCAAAAAAAATATCATTTATCTTTCTGCAAAGCTGATAAAATTATCTCACGAATTTGATGCGGAAGGGAACAAATAAAGCTAATAAACTAAGAAATTCTATTAATTTATTTTATTAAGAAGAAAACAGAATCAATTTTTGAGTTAAAATATTTAATGATGCGCATTTTCGATAGCAACAAATTTTAGTCGACTGTCGTTTAACGACCAGCTGAGCTGATTAATCCCACATCTACACAAGTATTTCTTTCTGCAAAGTGGAAAACTTTCGTTGCATGAACACTATTACTATGTATGCATATGTTTGTATGTATTTCTTTCCATGTATTATGGCTTTATTAGTAAAAACAATAATTCCCATTGTTTATGGAAGACAACATCGTTCAAGTGGATGGTCGTGCACCTTCAATAATTGCTGAGTCAATTGAACCTTGTAAGCGCATAATCCGAGATCTTTGTGCAGCATTCTCCCCAGGCTAGTGCTTAAAATGTTGAGCTGTTGAGATCGATGGCGATTGATGTTCGGGAATTGAGTTTCACACCCTCGGCTACAGCAACCACATTCTCGTCTGTGCGCACCGTACAACGACAGGGTCCAAGAGTGTTGTCCACTTGCGTGCAGCAGACGTGGTTGGTGCTTCATTTCGGCCAAAACTTCTTTTTAAAAAACTCAGTGTTTCGGATACACAGCACTCACTTTGGAATTAAGTTTTTAATATTTCCCAACGTTTTTCAAACATAAAACGCCTCATTTTGTTCCGTGGAGATATGATACCGACGTTATGTCAAGATTTCGAACGGGAAACAGCTGTTAGTGTCAAAACAACCAATGATTTAAAAAGATGATACGTGGCCCACCCTGTACTTACGACATATTAACGTTACTAAGCTTGTGCGTATTTTATTTTACTTTAAAGGTTCGGTTTTCGTAACGCCATGACCTTGAAGAATACCGCAATTTGGGAAAACGAATTTTTCTATATGGCGAACCAATTAGTATGCAAAATAATTTCAGGTTCAACTTCTTTTTGTAGTAGGTTAATATAAATGTAGTTTATTCTTCTAAAATAAATCAACACCACATCGAAATTTGTCCAATTTGTAAATATAAAACTATGTTTAATTTAATGTTGTGTCATTTTGGGTTTCTTTTGTTGATATCATTAATGCTCGTAAATCTTTCAACTCTGGTACTTTAGTATAATTACTAACTTTTCCAGCTGCTTCCATTGCAGCCAACTCAACTGGATGGGATTTTTTCTTGTGACTCCTACAGTTTGCTCCATTGGCAAAGGTCCGATTACAAAAATTACAATTATATGGCTTCAGTCCTGTGTGGAGAATTAAATGAGTTTTTAATGCTTTAGCACGTTTGTACACATTCCCACAGTAATCACACTTGTGCACCTTCTCATCTGAGTGTACAACCATGTGCTTGTTGAGAGTCGCTTTTGTATTCAACTGAAGCCCACATATCGTACAGATGTAAGAAGTTGTACTATGTGTATCTTCATGTTTCTATTTTTGTGTACAAAAAGTTAAATTTGTGAATATTTGTAAAAAAAAAACTAGTTAAACTAACCTTGAGCCTTTGTTTGCTTTTGAAACTTTTCCCACATTGCCTACAATGAAATGGATTGTCTTCAATATGTACTATTTTGTGTCCTTCAAGTAATGCATGGGTTTTGAAAACTTTTCCGCAATCTTGACAGACAAACGGACCCTTCCGAATTATTCTTGTTATTGTGAGTCCATGCAGGTTTTGCATATGCCGTCTCATACAATTTCTACTTGAAAACAACTTTTTGCACTCTGGGCATCTGGATGCACCCTTGTTATTAATATGTTTTTCCTGACTCGAAATTTTGATATAATCATTTGGATTTTCTGAGGTCTCCGTTTTGATAACATTGTTATAAGAATGTTTATTTTGCTGGTTGATCAAATCCTCCTCATCAATTTTGTTCTCTCCATCCGAGGTTGTTTCCATTTTTATATTGGATATTTCAAGCAAACCAATCTCTTGATCAGTACTGTTGGTCAATATACTAATTTGTGGTTCATATAAAGTATCAATTGATGTATTTTCAACTGATATTTGGTCTAGATCCTTATCGAATTTGTATTGGGTTTTGAGTTCCTTACTATTAAGTTCCCCATTGCCATTTAATATTTCTAAAAACATCTTCTGAACAGTCGATACTTTGTTGCCAAAATCTATGAATTGTTTCACAGTTTCATTACAGTTAAAACAAATCATGTTACCCCAATCATTCTTATCAGAAATCTTAAATGAGAAAATTTATTTGAAATTGTAAACTCTAGATTTTATTATCTTACGTTTATTGAGAAAAACTTGTCTAATGCTTTTTTGAAATCAGATTGCGGTGGAAATAGATTGATGTTGGGGCCTTCATTAGCACAGAGCCGACACCACATTTTCCAGCTATTTGACATATTTTCCATATTATTCGGTATTGGTTTTATTTCCTAATACATGTATAATACTATTATTTAAAAAAAGTTATTTTATTGCTTGTTCGAAAAATTTGTTTATTAATTTAGCAAAAGATTATTTTATTATTCATTAAATGTTCGAAATAATACAGAGACGTCAATTCGAACAGCTGGTAGTGATGGAAATCATAAAACACGCATACTAATGCAAATATATGATTTCCACCACGTAACTGAAGAAATTCTCGTTTATCTATCAAAAATTGAATGATTGCGATGGTAAATAGACGCTGCCTTTTTTTAATAAGAAAAAACGTCCAACTGTCAAAACAAACAATTCAGTTATATTGGTGTTGTAAAAATTTACATCTATTCATAAATACGAAAATAAATTTTAAAAATAAACGCGTTTTGGACGGTGAAAAGTACGAAAGTTTATAATCAGTGTTTTGTGTATTTTTTTGGTCGAAATAGAAGTTACATTTTTCTAGCTTTTTATTTAGCTGATAAAAAAATGCATGTAATTGTAAAGTAATCCGTTTTAAACTCGATATCTATCTGCTTTTCGGCTATCTTCGATTAGCTTTTTTTTATTGAATTCGAAGCTTGTCAAAAACTCTATTTCGAAAATTTTTAGTGATTCGAAATTTGGATTGGAGACATTTTACTATAAATCGTCAGCTCGTAAATCATCTGTAACTAACAATTTGTATGGAAAATTTGGTAAGCTTATGCAAATGTAAAGTAAAATCAAATTATTATTTTTTTAGCAGCTTTGAATGGGTTTAATTATAAGGAAAACCAAAAAGAGGAGTTATTTGTGATTTGAAGGAATGAAAATATTATATTTAACAGTGAGGTGTGATCTTATATACCTACACAGCTTGCATTGTAAAAGTACGTCCATGATAATGGTGGATTTATATGTATCTACATTTGATTTTTGCAAGATAGAGAGAAAAGAGCAAAATGCAGAACTTGATTTCTGCATTATAGGAAATTCGAGAAATGCAGAAGTCAATATTTATAGTAAAGGCGAAAATTTTCATCTTTATTATAGCATCTTCGTCTGCATTTTGTAAATTTGCGACATTTTCACATTTTTATTCTCTTCAAAATCCTCGCAATTATAACCGGTTTTGTGGAACGATATGCAAGACTGATTTTTATTTTACTTTAAAGGTTCGGTTTTCGTAACGCCATGACCTTGAAGAATACCGCAATTTGGGAAAACGAATATGGCGAACCAATTTAGTATGCAAAATGATTTCAAGTTCAACTTCTTTTTGTAGTTGGTTAATATAAATGTAGTTTATTCTTCTAAAATAAATCAACACCACATCGCAATTTGTCCTATTTGAAAATTTAAAACTAAGTTTAATTTAATGTGGTATCGTTTTGGGTTTCTTTTGTTGATATCATTAATGCTCGTAAATCTTTCAACTCTGGTACTTTGGTATAATTGCTAACTTTTCCAGCTGCTTCCATTGCAGCCAACTCAACTGGATGAGATTTTTTCTTGTGACTTCTACAGTTTGATCCATTTGCAAAAGTCCGATTACAAAAATCACAATTATATGGCCTAAGTCCTGTATGGAGAATTAAATGTGTTTTTAATGCTTTAGCACGTTTGTACACATTCCCACAGTAATCACACTTGTGCACCTTCTCATCTGAGTGTACAACCATGTGCTTGTTGAGAGTCGCTTTTGAATTCAACCGAATCCCACATATTATACAGATGTAAGATGTTGTACTATGTGTATCTTCGTGGTACTGAAATTTATAAAAAAAAATAAGAATATGTGGATATCTGTGATAAAAAAATTAAACTAACCTTAAGTCTTGGTTTGCTCTTGAAAGTTTTCTCACATTGTCTACACTTAAATGGTCTATCTTCGACATGTACTAGTTTGTGGCCATCAAGTCTTCCTTGGCTTTTGCATATTTTCCCACATTTTTCACAAATAAATGGATCCTTAATTTTATAAATTCTTTTTGTGAGACTATGCTGTCTTTTAAAATGGCATTTCATACTTTTTACAGTTGGAAATGTCTTTATACACTTTGAGCATCTTACGGCAGAAGTGGTATTGTTTTGTTTTTCCTGTACCGTATTTTGTTTGCAATCATTTGGATCTTTTGAAGGTTCATTCATGTCTGGTTCTGACTTAAAAACTTTGATGATGTATTGTTCGTTTTGTAAGAGGACTTCCTGATTCGTGCAATCTTCTTCAGCCTTGTCAGAATAGTCTTCACTTGATTTTGTTCCAAGCTTTATATTCGACGATTCAATCAAATCAGTCGCTTGATCGGTACTGTTTTTAAATACATTTATTTGTGGTTCATATAATTTATTGATTGATGTAATTCCAATTGGTTTTTGGTCTAACTCATCATCGAGTTCGTATTCGGTCTTAAGTTGCCAAGTATTAATTTCTCCATCACCATTTAATATTTCTAAAAACATCTTCTGAACTCTTGATACTTTGTTACCAAATTCTATGAATTGCGTCACAGTTTTATGACAGTTAAAACAAATCATATTGCCCCAGTTATTTTCATCAGAGATCTTAAACGAGATCATTTATTTTAAATTTGAAATTGTGAGCTCTAGATTTTATTATCTTACGTTTATTGAGAAGAAGTTGTATAATGCATTGGTGAAATCAGATTTCGGTGGGAATAGATTGATGTTGGGACCTTCATTGGCACAGAGCCGACACCACATTTTCCAGCTATTTACCATTTTTAAAAATCCAAACAGATGAATTGGAAAATATGAAATCCGTTATGGGACATCAGTTCCTGATAGAAAACCATATTATTAAAATTGAAGGTAAGTATGCATATATTTTCCATATTAGAATTATATGGTACTGTTTTTTTTCTCAATACATGTATAATACATATTGTTATTTCATTGCTGCTTGTTCGAAAAACTTTGTTTATTAATTTTCAAAAGATCATTATCAAATTGATGCAGACGTCAATCCGGTTTGCCAATATGCTGGACGAACATCTGGCCGTGATGGAAATCATAAAGTTACGTTAAAACAATCATAGAACTACAACTATATAATTTCCCGAAGTGAACAAAGTGTCGTTTATTTATAAAAAATTTCAGTTAAACTGATGGTAAATAGACTTTGCATTTTGTATCATGCTGCAAATCTCAAAACCACAAAGAAATATGTACATCAGTTGATAATTTAGAACCAAACACAGCATTTAACCTAGAACGCAATAGAATTTCCTTAAAAAACCCTAACCTGCCATGCAAAATACCCAACTAAGCAACAAGAATTTTCTAAAATACATAATTTCTAAATATACGATTATCGTCTTGTAGGATGTAGGTAAATAGCGAAATTTCCCAAAAATCCCAATCTATAAAATTGGAATGCTAGTTTTCAATACAAGCGCTTTGAAATCTATCTGCAAGACATACAAACATAAATCAAGAAGCAGCTAGTCAGTCCAACAAAGCAACACAGATTAAAAACGTCTTAAATAAATCTATTAGATGCTTACCTTGTAGATTACCACAATTCTAACGTTCGTTTTAATGAAGTTACAAGATTAGCAAACATTCAATTCAAATCCTTACTCTTCCCCAGAAAACTAAGGTCTGAGAGTTAAATTCTAACGGCCAATTAAGTTCAGAAATAATAAAATTGATTCGCAAACACTTCCTAAATCTTCAAATATTACCAACTACTTGTTATTAACTTGTCTTTAGTATTCTTGGAAGCTAAATACCCATAGCAAATAAATCCATTCAGAGTATAAACTTAATCGCACTGGGAAATCGGGTTCACCTAGTCAAGGATTAAAACATAACGTACCCATGCTAAACAAATAACCCATTCCCATTCAAAATTCGCATTATATCATTTTGCATTTAGATATACATAGTAGATGTATTGGCAAGCCTTTACAAAGGGCAATGAGTTTGCCGAGAGAATTGCTAAGCAGCTTATACATAATAACGGTACATAAAGTTTTTTTGATGGAATCAATATAGCCTTACTAAATCAATATAAATCCATAAGCTAAACTACTCATCAAATCACTTCACAAACCATCTATTCTTCATCTGTAATTCCATTTACAATATTATGTATATGTAAATTTATTGAAATCAAATCTATTCTAGATACCTAGTATAAAAATCCATCAAAATATAAAACTACTCCATAAAATATTTAAAACATTATTGAATGAAAATTATTTATATTGTTCATCAATTTGATTATCTTCTTCATGTATATTATAACTGATAGTACCGGTAGCTCTACCTATAAATTGTATTATATGGTTATAATAATACATACTTATAAAAATAATATTATTTGGAAATTATTTTCTAGTTGGAAAAACTGAGAGTGTGTTTATTATGTCGATTTCCTTTTACACTAGGGATTTTAGGGATTGCGATCCCTTGTCAAATTTTGACTTTTACCACACCAAAAAAATCGATTTTTTTTTGACAGAGATCAAATCTTTCGAATCCGTATTTGGAGAGGGATTTACATGTATACGAAATACGCACACTAAAAAGACAAAATTTGACAAGGGATCGCAATCCCTAAAATCCCTGGTGTAAAAGGAAATCGACATTAGTTAGTTGCACAAACAAAACAAATGCAAAAAAATAAAACGTCAGAATTGAAATAAATTAAATTTTCCTAGCATCTTATAAACCTGACAGAAAAGAGAACCCCTATTGAATATAAACATGTTCAATGTCCTGCTGATGGAACGCGATGCGAATCATTTATAATTTCTATTCATATTATAACCTCGATTTGTTTAATTTAAATTGCTCTTTATCCGGATCACCTCGTTCTTCATGTTAGCATTATATTTTTAATTATGTATTGATTATAATAATTGTTTTTACTATGATGGTTAGATGAGTATTCAGTTTTGTAAATAGAAAAGAACTAGGAATAGCACAAAATAATAATCTTCGAATCTACCAGCGCTTATAAAATCTCTAAAGGCTAATAAAACGACTTGTTTCAAATTCCGTAATCGGTACGGAAAATTTCACAGATATCCCCACTATTGCAATTATTTTTTACGCTTGAAATACATACATACTTACATACGTAACTACGTGGTATTGAAATAACACTGGAGGGTATCAGATAATACATTATAGATTTTAAATGTTACAAGCTCAAAAATATTTCAGACAAAGGAAAAAACGCAGGACTAATTTTACTCGTGTTCATTCCGACAGATGTTTAATTTTTCAAACTTGCAATCTTAAAAACGCTTCTTTTTTTTTGTCAAACAAAAATTATTTACTTGCACAAAATATCGTATCTAGTCTAATTCTAAATCTTTTTTATAATCTTCCAAAGAGTACTTTTGGGAAGTGCAATAGTTTCAGAAGTTCTTTTCGATTTCGGACGTTTCCTCAATAAATTAAATTTTCGACCTAGCATAGAAATATCTATATTCTCATCTTTCATGTGGTTGAGATTAATATAAATATAAAATTTAGTTTAATTTTCCTTCTGCTTTGTCGCTTTTCTTTCTGAAATCAAATAATTTGGCGGTTGATATGCTGAGTTTATATAAAGTTTTTATAAACGACTGGAGCAAAGCTGAGAGAATGTTGATTACTGTTGTGCAAAGTTTAACCCCAATATAAGGATTTCTCAGTTTTAACCACATCGCTAAAAGAATAGTTATTTATCAAACGAAAAAACACAGTTAACTCTCTTGCAAATATTTGTTCTTGATTACGAAATTGAGCGTTGATATTTTTCATTAATTTTTATTTTCTATTTCTATACAATTTTAGTTAATATTTAAGATTTTCTTTTAAAAGCAAAGATTTTAATTCAAATTAATAAAAATAGAGTCAATAGTCTCCGCAGCTAGGTTCTTTAAATTAAGTGTTACTATGTAATTTTAATTACATGTTATTAAATAATAATAATAAAAATACACTTAATAGCCGACGAACAATTTTGGAGGTTAAATATATAACCAAAATATAAGTATATAAGTTTAAAAGTATATATACGTCTTAATATAGCTTTACACATTTTTTACCACAAACCCCCATACTCATAATTTGGTTAAATATGCATTTCCAAAATGTGTGTTTCAGCTCTCTACCTATACATTTTGGGGATAAAAGAAAGACAAAATGTAGTCTTCTGTTTCCTACGTATCCAGACTTTAACCGTAAAACTTAACTTGTTTGCAGCTGATCATAAACCATATTATTCACAAAATCTGAATTTTTATTGGTGGGTTTTTCTTCTTTTGGCGTCGTAGGCGATGTCAGCTCATTTTCATCTCTTAATGATTCCATGTCATCAGGCATTGATACAATGCTAACAGTTGATCCAAATTCCTTACCAAGTTGAACCATAGGTTCTTGAATTATAACAGATTTGTTGGAAGTTCTAAAATAGAAAAAAGGATGACATAATAATCAAAGCTATTGTTCTTTAAGACTAACACCGCTCGCAGTTGTTCCAGTTTGGGAATGTTCGGATTTATGATCTTTGTTCCGGCTGCCTCCATCGCTGCTAATTCAATAGGATGAGCTTTTTTCTTGTGACTGCGACAATTCGAACCATTGGCAAAGGTCTTGTCACAGAAATTGCACGTGTAAGGTTTCAATCCTGTATGTAAAATTAGGTGATTCTTTAAGGCTTTCGCACGTTTGTACTCGTTCCCACAGAAATCACACTTGTGCCGCTTTTGGTCCGAGTGAACGAGCATGTGCATTTTGAGGGTTCGTCGTGTATTTAGCTGTAATCCGCACGAGGTGCAGATGTAATTAGTCTCGTTGTGAGTGTCTTCGTGAGTCTATTAAGAGTAAAATCAGTAATAAATTAAGAAAAACAAAAACTGAACACTCACCTTTAATCGTGATTTATTTTTAAAGCTTTTTTCGCAATAGCGGCACTTGAAAGGCGTCTCCTCGGTGTGTGTCAGTTTGTGCTCCTTGAGTGCCCCAAATGTCTTGCAGCCTTTACCACATTCCTCACAGATAAATGGTTTCTCCCCGAAATGAACTGCCCGAATGTGGCCTTGTACTACGTCCATTTTTGTGAATTTTTTATCACAGTACGGACAGGGAATCTTGAGTTTCTGGTCAGGTGGCAGGTGGGTGAGCTCATGGGTGTGACATGCTTTTTGGGTAGAAAAGTCTTTTTTGCATTTCGCACATGAATATGGCAGTTGGTCAACTGTTACTCCATGCTCTTCCTGCATGTGATGTGCATACTTTTTATATGGAGCGAACTGCTTTTCGCATGTAGAACAGGAAAAACTTTCTAACTTTATTCTGGGTCTTCCTCGTTTTTTGATCTTTGGTTTTTCTTCGATGTCTTCATCTTCTTCATCTTCACATTTCGTCATCATGATGATACTTTTGTCGGAATCATCCTCTTGTTCTGGTTGCAGTTGGTCATGCCATTCTTCTTCGAAGACATTCAATTCGTCTTCGTCGAGGTGTTCGGTTTTGATATCTGGGGGATTTAGAATCTCTTCGTCGATATACTCGAGTTCTTCGAGGTCGATCATGTTTTCTGGAGAAGCTTCCGCCACGGATTTGGGTTCAAAATTTCTCTGCGTTGGACTACTAGAGAAAAGCTTCAGTTCCAATTCAACATCGCCAAGTTCATGGAGCTCATATTGTGCTCGCAATTGCCCCACATCAAGTTCTTCGAGATTGCTGAAGAGTTCGGCAAACATTGCTTGAACTTTGGATGTTCTATGAACAAAGTTTATAAAGTTCGTTACATATTGATGACATCGAGTGCAAATGCTCTGAGGCCAGTCATCAAGATTTATCTAAAAAACAAACAATCAATAAAAAAAAAATAGGAATCATATGTAGCCTTACGTCGATTGAAAAGTATTTGCTAATTGCATCTAAATTCACAGATTCAAATTCGTTTTCGAGACGAATATTAATATGGGTATTGGTAGAATCTTCCCGGGCACACAGACGGCACCAGCTTTTCCAATTAGGGACCATTGTAATTATAATTCAAAAGGTAGCACAAATAACATTTAATTATGATATTTTTGATATATTTTCATGGTGTAACTAATGTACAACTTAATTGTCTTGTGAAAACGAAAGTTTTTGGATATCTTGCAGTGTTTTTCCGATTTTGTTTTGTTTTTTTTTTTTTCTATAAATTTCTCACTGCCCCCTGTTTTTGAACTAAAATGTCAAATTTGATATTTTTCTATGTTAAGTTGGATGCAGTTTGTTTTTCTGTTTTTTTATTTTGTTGCTTAGCTGAATTGCAAGGAAACCTATAAGTAGTAACGATAAGCAGAAATGCCAAATGAGTGAATATTTTGTATATCATAATTTCCTTTGTTCATTCCGATTGTGCTCAATGACCGTTTTCGCAGCTGTTCGGATATATTAAGGTATTCTATCAATCTATGATTATGGGCCTTACCAACAATCAAATTAAGAGACGACTTTAATATTTGAGCGAAATGAAGCATTATTTAATGGACTCTATATAACTGACCATATATATGCTGCATTTTATTTTTTAGGTTCCGTACAATAAATGGTTCATAATTTAGAGTTCACATAAATATTAAGTTCATAACATGTATGGTTAACTTTAAAATATTGCGCCAGTTTTGCAAATCAAAATTTTTTGTTGAAGGCTTACCTCTCCCCTTGTGCTAATACCAAAACAATATTCATCTGTTAGTTTGCAAATGTGGTTTTAGATTTGTTTAATTTATTGATAATTTGTGATAATTATACGAAAGAGATTTTGTCTAGTAAAAAATATGAACGAAGATTTATTTTAATTAATTACAAAGATACAAAATTACACTAACACAACGACAAAAATCAATCAATTTTAAATCGCATTTAAATTGCCACGAAAAAAGAATTAATTTTTCTTTTAAATCCGAAGTTTCCAATGGAAAACTCCATTAGTGTTGTTAGAGAGAGAGAACCAAACAACCTACGTCTGCAAATAATTTGCAGATACATTATATACTTCTACTTGCCAGATGGTTCGAATCCAATCCTTTAGTCAGTATAGTTTATAACGCCGAAGAAGACGGACGACGCAAAATACAATTTGAAAACTAGCCTTCTAGCCTTCTAGCCACGCCACGAACTAGCCACGAATCGAGCCTTTTATCCGAGCCAAACGAGCCCAGCCCTTTTATACTTGCCAAATAAAACATTAAATACTTCATTATAAATAAACTTAAGTTGTTATTGACTAAATAAATAAGTTCGTTTTAACAAAGTTTAATTTTTGAAGAAATACATTATTTCAGCCGCCGCCATTACATGTTTTTCAAATTTTGTTTGTCCGTCTTCTTTCATTCTAATAAATAAGGGTGGAAATTGCAATAACGCACAAGTTTCCATCAGCCAATCAGATCAGTCGTTGTATTTTGTAACGACCAAATAATTTCAATTTGTTCCTGTCAAACAAAATGCCGAAGGAAAAAGCAGCCCAGCAATATGATGCCGAACATTTTAGTGAGAGCGATGATGATCACACCGGTGAAGATACGATGGTGGAAAAAACTACAATGGATGCAGAAACTTTAAAATTAATTCTTCATGGCCTTAAAGAATTGAGCACAACTGTTCAGGATTTAAAGAACCACACAATGGAAAGCCAAAAGGACATCGAGAAGCTGAATACTAAAATAAATTTGGTAAACGAATCTAATGTAATTGTTCCCACAGCCACTGCCGGCAATGCCAATGCCAATATGGGAAATCACAGCCAAACAGTTCGAGATGTCTCGCCACCGCTATCATTTGGAACAAGCCAAACTATTTCTGCCTCCACAAGCTATCCGCCGCCAGCCACAGTCAAACTTCACGATCTGCCTACATTTTCTGGAAATGTTGAAGAGTGGCCTCTGTTTCTGGCCAACTATCAAGATTCAACAGAAGACTTTAAATATAGTAATCGCCAGAATCTTCAACGACTGCAGAAATGTCTGGTCGGACCAGCCCGAGAAGCTGTTGCTTCTATGCTCATCAATATGCAAAGTGTTCCAGACGCTATAGATGAACTAAACTTTCGCTTTGGACGCCCGGACGTACTCGTGCGACACCAGTTGCAAAAGATTCAGAAATTTCCAGTGATGACGGAAAACAAAGTGGACCAACTCCTCGTCTTTTCCACCCAGGTGCGCAATGTCGTTGCGTTTTTGAGATCCTCAAATAGTGAACACAACCTGAACAATTCTACAATTTTAGATGAATTGGTTTCAAAATTACCACAAGACAAGCAATATGAGTGGGCAAAACATTCAACGACAATAGTGACATATCCGACAATCGCCGATTTTTCGAAATGGTTGTGCCAGCTTGCAAGAATTGTATGTCTCATGCCACCACCGCCACCGCCAGCAACTTTAAGAAATACTGCTTCATCGAGACAACAGCCACTGCCACATACTCGACGCGTCCTATATGTAAACGATAACACTGAAGCCGCTCAACAGGATGCGCATGCAACACCAAAATGCTACCAATGTGGCGAGAATCATTTTATTTCCAAGTGCAACGTTTTCAATCAATCCATGAGTGTTGAAGATCGTTGGAAAAAAGTAAAGTCTCATCATTTGTGTTTCACATGTCTACGCAAAGGTCACAGCACTGCGAATTGCCGAAGCAAAAGGTTATGTGGTGTACAGAATTGCCGTCGATATCATCATAGCAGCCTCCATGATTTATCGCCAAGAAACATAACAACCATCCAGCCAGTTTTGAGTTGCCGAACAACACAGTCGATGGGACTACTTTTCAAGATCATTCCTGTAACGCTGTTCGGACCTAATGGAAAACTTGATGTCTTTGCCATGTTTGACGAGGGATCCGCCATATCAATTGTTGAAGAAGAAGTTTCAAGTAAGCTTGGTCTCAAAGGACGATCGCAGCCTCTAACTCTTCAGTGGTATGGCCAAAATACCACAACAGAACCATCCACAGCCGTCAATATTGAAATAAGAGGTGAAGGTGAGTCAGCTTCCTTTGTGATTACCAACTGCCGCACAGTTCGCAACTTAAATCTGCCGGTCCAGACTTTTAACAAGTCAGAATTCAAACATTTCGAATACTTGCCGCTAAGAAGCTACAAAAACGTCCAACCAATGTTACTTATCGGCTTAGACAACGTTTATTTAGGAACATCATCTACTATTGTTCAGTCTGGTAATAAAAAGCCTCTAGCCATGAAGACAAAGCTGGGTTGGGTTGCTTATGGGCCAAGTAATAGCAATGTTGCCGCTTCGGCACCAGCTGTCCTAACTATACGAGAAAGACATCCGGATGATGATTTGCATACTTTGATAAAAGAGTATTTCTCAGCAGACAATTTTGGTGTCAATCCATCGCCTTCAATTCTGGAATCAGATGACAACCAAAGAGCCCGTCAAATTATGCAGGACACCACATGCCGAATCGGAAATCGTTTTGAAACTGGATTGCTATGGAAAGATCCTAAACCAATTTTGCCCAACAACAGCTTGGAGATGGCCAAAAAACGCCTTCTCGGAATCGAGAAAAAGATGATTGCCAATCGAGATTTCGCCAAAAGATATATAGACGAAATGAATAAGTATATCGATAAAGGATACGCCCGTAAACTACAACAGCACGAAATCGAGGATGAGTATCATCAGCCAGTGTGGTATTTACCACACTTCGCCGTGCAGAGCCCGCACAAGCCAGAAAAGCTCAGAATCGTTTTCGATGCTGCAGCTGCCGTCAATGGAATGAGCCTTAATTCTGCCCTGCTCAAAGGACCCGAGCAAGCCAAGCCGTTAATGAGCATTTTATTCAAGTTCCGTGAAGGCATCATTGGAGTAGCAGCAGACATTCGGGAAATGTTCTCACAAATCCGAATTCGATCGAATGATCAGCACTCGCAAAGATTTTTATGGAGAGATGGAGATGCAACACAGCCTATCAGTTATTATGCCATGGTGTCTATGATTTTTGGGTCTATTTGTTCGCCATGTGTTGCAGAGTTCATCAAAAACCTAAACGCCCAAGAATTTGAACATAAATACCCCGAAGCCGTTTCAGCAATTGTCAACAAACACTATGTTGACGACTATGTTGCAAGTTTCCGAACTGAAGAAGAAGCCTTACGCATTTGCAAGGATGTGATTACAGTCAACAGTAAAGCTGGTTTCGATTTGAGAAACTTTACATCCAATTCAGCAAAACTTCAACATTCCATGAACGCCAAATCTATAGAAATATCTAGATCTGTAAACATGGAATGCCAAGCCACGTCAGAAAAGATCCTTGGAATGCATTGGAACACCACTTGCGACACCTTTGAATTTAAAACAAAATTCCACCGCATTCCCAAGGAAGTCTTGGAAGGTTGTCGATCGCCAACAAAAAGAGAACTCTTAGGGATAGTCATGGCCATTTATGATCCCTACGGACTCTTAGCAGAGTTCCTTCTTTATTTGAAAATTTTAGTTCGTGACACTTGGAAGAGCAACATAGCCTGGGATGATCTACTTACCTTTGATCTCAACAATAAATGGCAAGCTTGGTGGAAGGAGTTTCAAAACATTAATGTATTCCAAGTTCCACGTTGTTATTCTTTGAATCTTTTCCGCGCACAAACAATAGAATTGCACATCTTTATGGACGCAAGTCAAGTCGCATTTGCCGCAGCCGGATACTTTAGAGTAATACATGCCCAAGAAACCGACGTAGTTTTCGTATTTGGAAAAACTCGTGGAGCACCTCAAAAAGCCATGTCAATTCCTCGATTGGAACTCCAAGCAGCAGTACTTGGCATCCGCCTAAGCAAAGCCATAGTTCGAAACCATGACATCAACATTGCCAAAATTACCTACTGGACAGATTCAAGAACAAAAGGTTATCCAAAACTTAATGTAAACAGTGTATGGCTCTCCGGCCCCGAATTCCTTAAGCAAAAAGAGGAATATTGGCCAGCAATTACCATTAAGCCGCCTCCAGTCAATACAGACATAGAAGAAGTTAAACCTTGTTTGTTTCTTCAACTCACAAAAGGTAATTCTTTAATAAATTTCAATAGATTTTCGTCTTATCCGAAGCTCAAAAGAACAATGGCATATGTACTTCGTGCCATAAGTAAATTTCGATGTCTTGGGAAGGTCCAATCCTTGATGCCAGCCACAAATTACTTCTTAACAGTAGATGAGATCAACGAAGCCGAGAACATTATAAATTCACGTCCGCTTACAGATATACCAATTGCCATGGAGGAAGATGATCCTTTAACTCCTAATCACTTCCTATTAGGATGTGTTAACTCTACTCAAACGCCTAATCCAGTTGATGAAAAGATATGTCTCAGGAAGCAATGGAGGATTGCATTGAATTTAAAAGACCGCCTGTGGAAGAAGTGGATAACAGAGTACCTGCCACAATTACTGAAACGACCAAAGTGGCATGATAAAGTTCGCCCGCTACAAATCAACGACATAGTCATTATTTGTGACTCAAATCAGCCACGAAGCCAGTGGCGCAAAGGCCGAATTACCAAAGTATTTCCAGCGAAGGATGGCCAGATCCGTGTAGCCGAAGTCAAAACCTCCAATGGACTTATTCGCAGACCAGCATCCAGACTAGCCGTTTTAAACATTGATGGTGAATCCCAGAGCGATTCACGGGGGGAGGAGTGTTAGAGAGAGAGAACCAAACAACCTACGTCTGCAAATAATTTGCAGATACATTATATACTTCTACTTGCCAGATGGTTCGAATCCAATCCTTTAGTCAGTATAGTTTATAACGCCGAAGAAGACGGACGACGCAAAATACAATTTGAAAACTAGCCTTCTAGCCTTCTAGCCACGCCACGAACTAGCCACGAATCGAGCCTTTTATCCGAGCCAAACGAGCCCAGCCCTTTTATACTTGCCAAATAAAACATTAAATACTTCATTATAAATAAACTTAAGTTGTTATTGACTAAATAAATAAGTTCGTTTTAACAAAGTTTAATTTTTGAAGAAATACATTATTTCAGCCGCCGCCATTACAAGTGTCCTGAATCTAAGAGCAAGTTGTGCATTTTAATTCAATAAATAAATAAAAAAAAAACGCATTTAAAACAAAGATTATTTAGTGTTAAATGATTAATAGTGAATTGTGTATTTTAAAACAAGAGCATTTATGCTTCACCTGTTAGTGGATCTTAAAAAAAAACAGTTTTTTTTTTATTGTTTACTTTCGCAGTGGTTTTATTACTGAATGCTTTGATTACGGAAATTTATACTACTTGTCTCTATCATAAATTAAGACATCCTTTATCAAATATTAATTAAGGTGAGTCGTTATTTACCCGTTTTTAAAGTTTAATAGACAGTACCTACCAGAATGCCCTTTCAACGGTTTATATGTAATAAATATAAAGCATTTTTCATAATTCATAATGATAAATTAAAACAAATCAAAAATAAGTTAATAACATTGATTTGTGATTAAAGAGGTCCAACGAGTAATATAATAAGAATCATTTGTGGCCTAAAAGATTTATTTATTATATTTCACTAATATTTATAAAAACAAAAACTAAATTGATTTGAGTAGCAAATTTTATTGCAGTAAAATTATTTTTTGCTAAGAATAAGTTGCCAGCAATTATTATTCCCGCACCTACGATTTTTTGACTTTTCTTTTCCGTTAAATTAGCTTATATTTGAAGAAAAGTCAAAATTTGTTATCTTTAAAAGTCCAAACAAAAAACTTTAGCTCGCTTGTAGTTGTCCATAACTAATCATATTATGGGCAAAAAATGAATTTTGTTGTTCGCTGATAATTTGCTGTTCTTTTGACGTCGTCGTCAACATTGTCGCCTGATTTTCGTCTCTCAACGATTTCAAATCATTACTCATTGATATAATACCAACAGACGATCCGAATTCCATAGATCTCCTGGAATCTTGATTAATTGATTTTTTGGAAATTCTAAAATGAAGCAAACGAAAGAAATATAAATTTTTTTTAATGAAAATACACATTTTTCATTTCGTTTCTTACACAGCTCGTAGCTCTTCCAATTTGGGAATGTTCGATTTTGTTATCTTTGTTCCATTTGCCTCCATCGCTGCCAATTCAATGGGATGAATTTTTTTCATGTGAATGCGACAATTAGCATTACTGGTAAATCTCTTGTCACAAAAAGTGCACATGTATGGCCTCAGTCCCGTATGCATGATGAGATGAAGTTTTAAGTTTTTCGCGCGTTTGTATTCCTTTCCACAGAAATCACATTTATGTTGCTTTTCGTCCGAGTGGACAAGCATATGCATATTGAGAGTGCGCCGAGTGTTTAGCTGCAATCCGCACGATGTGCATATGTAATTGGTTTCGTTGTGGGTGTCCTCATGAATCTGGGAAGTACTAAATCAGAAATAATCAAACAAACTAACTGGAAACTCACCCTTAATCGTGATTTATTTTTAAAGCCCTTTTCACAGTAGCTGCATTTGAAAGGCCTTTCTTCGGAATGTGTTAGTTTATGCTCATTGAGATTCCCAAGTGTTGTATAAGCTTTGCCACAATCGTCGCAGACAAATGGCTTCTCTCCGACATGGATTTCCCGAATATGACCTCTTAGTTTATTTTTTTTCAACTCCTTATCACAGTATGGGCAGGCAGTGAGTTTTTCTTGGGGGTGTGTCATTTCATGTTTGTTGCATGCTTTCTGCGTAGAAAAGGATTTGCTGCATTTCGAACAGGTATATGAAGGAGACTCGATCGTGACTCCGTGATCTTCCTTCATGTGATGTGAGTACTTTTGATACGAACAGAATTCCTTTAGACATGAAGAACAAGAGAACGTTTGCGGTTCTTTTTTGGGTCTCCCTCGTTTTTTGATTGTTGGTTTTTCTTCACTATCTTCATCTTCACATTTCGTCTGCACAAATTGGCTTTCACCATCATCGGACGATTCATCTTCTTGTTCTGGTTGCCATTCTTTGTCGGAGATATTACACTCTTCTTCCTTAAGTTGTTCGGTTTTAATATGCGATGTATTTAGCATCTCCTCGTCGATGAACTCAAATTCTGCGATGCTGGGCTTGGGATCAAAATGTTTTTTGATCTTCAGTTTATCATCGCTAAGTTCATATTTTGCTCTCAATTCTTCCAAATCGATTTTTTCAGGGTTGTGTAAGAGTTCGGCAAACATTATCTGAACTTTGGAGGTCCTGTCGATAAAATTAATAAAGTCTGTAACGAAGTGATGACATCGGGTACAGATTGTCTCAGGCAAATCATCAGCATTTACCTAAAATCAAACAGAACATTAACATTTTATACATAATCAAAGAAAGGGACTATTATAATGCCGTACATCGATAGAAAAATGTTTGCTTATAGTATCCAAATATGAGGATTGAAGTTCGTTCGCCAGGCGAATGTTGACATTAATTTTGGTGGGGTCTTCTCGGGCACACAAACGGCACCAGCTTTTCCAATGAGGAACCATTGTACTTGAAATTAAAAATATTTTAGCCGATCAGTATAATGCTGCTTGACATTTATTATTATTCTGCATCTATTTGAATGACAACCAATGTGTAATTTAGTTGATTTGTGAAAACGAATTCTTTGTATAATTTTATTCAATGTTTTTCTTAATTTTTGTTGATTTTTAATTTTTTTATTTTCGCTACCCCTCGATGTATTTTAGCTGACGTTAAGTTGGATGCAGTTATTATTATTATCTTTTTCTTGTAATATAATGTTGGTATTGCTGGAACGAACTTTTCGAAGATTGGATTAATAAATCTAATACAATTTTTCTGTGCCAAACAGAAATGCCAGATCTGCTTATCGCGATTTGCTTTTAACTTTGTAGTTTTGTTTTAAATTGATATTTTGTTCAAGATTAAAATCTTGAGATCACGTGATTTTGCATTTAAATTCTAGACACTTTTTTTTACATATTCATATTCCCATGCACACATGATGAAAAGTAAAAACGTCTTCCTTTTTCTGTATAATTTGTATTAAAAACTCAAAACATATATACTGTCGAATTTTACAATTATTCCCTTAGGCTAGGCGCGCACTTGCAACTGTGATCGAAATCAAACAGTTTAATCACCAGTCGATAGAGCACCGCGCACTGCCAACTCTTCATTCACGCCCACTCTTTTCTCTCTTGCGCTTATAGAAAACTGCTCAACTATATATTGAATGTCCGCGCAGGTGCATAATAATTATATATAACACAAAACAGCGAACTTATTTTAGGCTATCGTTTAGTTTGTGTCAAAACACAAGCTTTTCAGTTGCTCGAATCGAGTTGCTCTATGTGCACTTTATGTCATATAACCCCATATGTTTCATTTTAGCAACCAAACAGTTGCGAAACTAAAAATTGAATGTGCGCGCCTAGCCTTTTGGTAGGTGAATATGTTCTCCAAAACTGACTTGGAAATTAGGTTTTGATTTTATTTCCGATCGTTTTTTGTCTTTGTTATGAGGAATTAACTTATAAAGTATTTTTTGTTTTTAATTTTTTAGAGAACTCTACTGCTAGATTTTCAATGACACTCATAAAAAAATAATTTTATAAGTTACGTGTTATTTTTAATGAATGTTAAAACCTATTTTCCGAACGCACCTATAATTCATCCCTGTGTATTCGAATTATAATTTCGAAAATTCGGAACAATTGAAAATATTATTTGTATGGTAACACTCGATCGTCCATCTTTCTTTTTTCCCAACTTCGTAACCGCGTGCACGTCATTTCGTAAAAGGTTAGTTCAATTTATTACAAAAAGTATAAAAATATTCCAATTTGAATTGTTTTTAAACAACAGGGATACTAAATCAACATGACCAACTCAAAGGGTTATCGTCGCGGCACCAGGGACATGTTCTCCCGTCCCTTCCGCAAACATGGTGTCATCCCACTGTCCACCTACATGCGTGTCTTCAAAAATGGCGACATCGTCGATATCAAGGGACACGGAGCCGTCCAAAAGGGTATGCCCTACAAGGCCTACCACGGCAAAACCGGACGTGTCTACAACGTGACACCCCATGCCGTTGGTGTCATTGTAAACAAACGTGTCCGTGGACGCATCATCCCCAAGAGGATCAATGTTCGTATTGAACATGTCCATCACTCCAAGTGCCGTGAGGATTTCTTGCGTCGTGTGAAGGAAAACGAACGTCTGTTGAAGGACGCCAAGGAGAAGAAGGTGTGGGTGAGTTTAAAACGTCAACCAACACCACCAAAGAAGTCTCATTTCGTCAAGAAATTGGAAGAGCCAATAGCTTTGGCTCCAATTCCATATGAATTCATTGCCTAAGTAGGATGTTTGAAGAGAAGAAGAGAAGGGTGTTGTAAAGTAATAAAATTCTTTTTTATTTAAAAATAATTGTGGTTGTTGTGATTTGTGGGTCTGGTGGGGAAGTCCAGTTCCAGAGGAAGTTCTTTATTTGATTTTTAATGCGATGGGTCTCCACACTAATAGTAATCAATTTATTGAGAACACAATTTTTTGGTTTCGCGTTGTCCACATCTGAAAAAGAAGAGGAAACCGAAAATGAGAACCAAATATCACGAGGAACGCTTGAAACTCACGCAAACTTTTTCTTGACAACATCGGTGATAATGGTAGCCTTCCCCTCTCGCTCATAGTTGACCGTCTCTTCGGGATGAAGTTTCTTTTGATGAGTTCTCAGGTTGAATCGCAATGAAAATGACTGATGGCAGAAAGCGCAGGTAAAAGGTTGCACTCCGGAATGTGTCAACAGGTGGACACTCAAGTTCTTCTTGTGTCGGAACCTCTTATCGCAGCGTTCACACTTGAATTGCAATTCGTCCGAATGCATTAGCATGTGACCACGAAGGGTGTTCTTTGTTTTCAATTCGAGTCCGCAAATGGAACATGTACAACGATTGTCACCGTGGTTTTTTTCGTGCATCTAGAATAGGCAGTTGTAACATCTTCATTTTTGTCCCAAAAATCAATAGACTTAAACCTACCGCTTTGACTAGTTTGCTTTTGAACTTCTTTCCACAGATGCTACAATGGAACGGAGTGTCGTTCTCTTCTCTGTGGAAATGCTTGTGACGGGCTAGGTCTCCCGATCCTTTGAATGCCTTCCCACACTCATCACACACAAATCGTCGAACTTCAGAGTGCTGGGATTTTCGGTGGGTGAGTAATTTGGATTGATTGCTGTATTCATTTCCACAAATGTTACACGACACTTTTTTTGTGGCACAGTCAGATTTCAGATGTTTTCTCAATTTGAGTTGTGTATTGAATGTTTCATTGCAAATTTCGCATGAAAATTGAAATTTGTTTACTGTTTCGAATGATGCTTCAAAAAGTTCTTCTTGATGCTCTTCTTTAAATGTAAGTCCGCCTTCCTCTTTTCGTTTTACTTCATGCCACTGAAACTTTGTCTGTGTACGTAAAACAATACCTTCAAATTCTATTAATTTAAGGATAAAATCTTTGCATTCGTTGCAAACTGTTGTCGGTGCTGCTGCCTGGTTGTTCGTTTCAATCTGATTTGTTTTGTAAATATTTAGAAAATCAGAGAGACAATTTATTTCCTTCAAAACAAACCTGAAGGGAGAAGTGTTTTTCGATGGTTTTGCAGAGATCAGAGGAAGTATCCTCGGGATTGAGGATGTTTTTGATTTCATCATTATTTTTCCCACACAATCGGCAGTAGTTTTTGAATATTTCATGCATATTTAATTGATATATTTAACAAAAAAGGAACGAATTAAAATTTCTATTTGATTAATTACAAAAGTGGAAAGTGACATTTCAATAATTTACATCGCAATGTACACATTTAAATTCTAACATTACGTTATGTTATGTGTTTATTTCTTTATTTCTAGGCTTGCATATGAAAGTATATGAAATACCTTAAAAAAGTACCTACTAAGGATTTGATCATAATTTCTCACTGCTTTTTCATTAACACAAAATGAAATTGACATTTTGTTAACAATTTCGATTATATTGCCATTAATATTTACAATTTGAATTAACATAGTTTTGGAAATTAGTGGGTAAAAGTAAATCAAATTTGAAAAAAGAATTTATGGAAAATAGTAACGAAACATTAAAAAGAAATAGTTAAGATTGCTGTCAAACAAAATTTGCAAAGCATTAGATCAAAATAATTATTAAAATCTGTCTATAATAGGTTTCACATGAATTAAGATACCACACTTAATCGAAATCTGGATTTTAAAGAAAGCTATAAAACTTCCATCATTAATTGGAAATCCAGGAAAATAACGTGATTTTGAGAAAATAGACAACAAATTTGAGTTACAGATATCGCCTTTTTTCAAAACTTCGCCATTTGTGTATTTTTATAGTAGATACATTACAAATAATTGATGCTAGATATTTATTTGTGTAAAATGTACAAGAGTAAAGGAAAACGTAAAAAAATTCCAGCGCCGTGTCTTATCGTTTGACTGCTTTTAAACAATGTAATATCACTACCATTTTTAATCACTTAAGCAAGAGATGTATTTAAGCGAAATTGCTGAGATTGGTGAAATTGCAGAGATCGTTTTTTCTTCTTTGTGGATTTCTTTATTAATCGGGTATGTTTCTTTTCCATTTGGCATTCGTATAGTGAACTTCTCTAAAGAAGGTGGAATGAAGGGTGCGGAGCGATGACTCCTTTTCGTTTGAACAAAGTTTACTTTCATTAAAAATCGTATCAACGCAATCGCAAGGAAACTTAAAAAACAACAATTATTAAAAATCGTCTGTCTTCATGTAAAAGCAGGCTTATGTCGTTTTTATTTGGCAATCCGGAATCTCTCTCCGATCCGGAATCCCAATTGAACACTTTTGTTTGCTTCTGATGATTCTGAAGTTTTGTTTGATTGCATCTGTGAAACATCAAATGCGTACAATAATCAAAATCAAGAAAAATGTTTGTTGAAAGCAGGGTTGGCCGAATTGTCACTTTTTAGAAATAACTACATTTGTTACGTCTGCTACGTATTTTATGTAGTTAATGTAGTTAAATGTAGTTAATTGCAGTTTAATGTAAGAAATTGTAGCATTGCTGTCAATTAACTGTCAGTTATGCATTTGAAATTTGAATTTTTAAATTAAACGTTCAGTTATTCCTACAATTCTTCATCCTTATGGTAAATGAAACTTTTTTTTTACAAACCTTCATTAGATCATAAAAGTGTAAAATTGTTTTTTTTTTTCCTTTATTATATTGAATTTTTATGAATTAATTTTTATGAATTTATTACTACTAATATGTAGCAGACGTAACAAATTGTAGTAAATTAGGCATGTAGTTTCTTCAATAAACTACGCGTGGTTAAATACTACTTTTATATGCAGTATCGAAAGATCGAGTTGGATTAGGGTCGGATTTTCGACTCACATTTCTACTCGACACCGCTGAGCGATTGGGATCGAGTCGAACAAAGCTCATTTCAACTCAATACAGGTATATAAAGGTTCGAAGCGAGCTTCAAGCTCGTTTCAACACCTCATATAAACGTAGTAAATCATGTAGAAAATGTAGTGTAGTTAATTCGGCCAACCCTGGTTCGCACAATTTGAATACCAAAAATCACAGCTGTTGAGGTTGACGTTTAAGTATATGAATGTGTGAGTGCTTCTGGTTTTGCTTCTGATTTCAAATCCAGAAGCAAATTTCTCTTCTTTTCAGAATCAGAACTGTCATTTTTTCCCAATTGAACACTTTCAGAAGAGTCCGGAAGGCTTCCGGATTGCCAAATAAAAACGACATTAGTCTAATAATGATTTTGAATGGTTTCACTTTACGTAACGTATCTTAATCAGTTGTCATATTTTGACATTTCATTTTTGTTTATTTGGTAAAAATAGAATTTTTGTTGTTAGATATTTTTGTCCGGAAAAAGAAGTTCAAAATTTTGTTGGCCAAAAATAGAGTTAAACATATTACATTTCCAGCAATTAATGTTCATTTTTACAAAAATAAAAATATCCAAGAAGCAATGGATAGGACACTTCAAAATCTATGTCGTTTGTGCGGTGAGGAGCGTATTTGTTCTTTCAATATTTTCATGAAAACTGAAGACAATATTGTCCTGAGTGAAATAATTAAAAATATTTTGAATATATCGGTATGTAAGCAAAACCTAATACAAGTCGTTGACCTTATTTTCAAAAAAAAAAAAAAAAAATATTTTCTATGTATTCTTGTATCGAAATATTAGATATCTCAGGACGACACAATTCCAAATGAAATCTGCGCATTGTGCCATACGTTCCTTATAAATTTTCTTAAATTCCGGGAAACCGCTGAGAAAACTCAATTGTTCCTGGTGGACTTGGAGTTGAATTTGGAAAAAGAGAAAGAAGCTGCACAAATCAAACCTAGAGATTCAATCGAATCGATTAAATCAGAGCCAAGTACGGCATTCAATGAAGCTCTGGAAGCAACCAGCCGTCTTAGCTTCAGTTCCGATAATGAGAGTTTTTCCTTCATCAAAGCAGACGTAGTGAGCTCGTCAAAGAAAAAGAAATCGTCCCAAAAGTTATCTAAGAAGGCCAAGGAAATCGAAACTGCTAATAGCTCTCAAGAAAGAACAAGCCAAAATAGCTTCAGTTGGGATGATGAAAATATTCCACTCATTAAAGTTGCCAGACAAAATTCCGCAAAGAAAAAGGTAAAGACTCGGAGATGTTCCCAAGAGGATCGTCATTCAGACTCAGATAGTTCAAACAAAGAACAGAACATCTATAAGTCAGTAGAACTTACCATCGAGAATCCTCTAGACAATCCCGAAGAGTGTAACATCTGTCAAAAGAAGTTCTCAAAAGAGCGATATCTGAGACATCATCTGCGAGTAACTCACAAGATCTTTATCGAAGCCAACTATCCATGCAATCGATGCACCCGAAAATTCATGCAGAAACTTTCTTTGGAAAGCCACCAGAAGCTCCATGATGATCCCAATTTCAGAAAGCATGTCCCTTGTGATATATGTGGCAAGGTCTACATGAACAAACAGACTCTTAAGGCGCACATTCGTTCGATTCACGTCGACATTGGAAAGAAATACGTTTGCGAGGAATGCGGAGCCCAGTTCAAAGGAATAGGCAGTCTCAAGACTCATAAAATTACACACACCGGAGAGTTTCCATTTGAGTGCATGAAGTGCGATCGCAGGTTTCAGAGCAAAGCGAATTTATTTGTAAGTCTCAAAAGACTTTCGGTTTCACCTCAACAAAAGATCTTTTTTTTTATTCAAGGTTCATTTGGACATCCACACCGAAACACCATATGTCTGCGAAATATGTCATAAGCCTTCGACAACCCTGCGTGGACTTAGACTGCATATGGTAAATCATTCGGATGAAAAGCCCCACAAGTGCCACATGTGTGACAATGCATACAAGCGAGTTACGGCATTGAAGAAACACTTGATAGTCCATAGCGGCATCAGGCCGTACTCATGTAATTTCTGCGAACGAACTTTTGCCGATGGATCCAATAAACGGATTCATATGAGACGGGTGCACAAAAAAGAACTTGCAGAAATGGAAGCGTCCGGAATGAAGGTGATTCCTGCAGTTTTGCCAAAAATTCAGCAGTTAAGGGAAGATGGCATCACTGTACAAGGATAGAAGAATTTAACTAAACTCTTATGTAACTTATGTAAAAAATTAAAATAAGTAAAACTTAAAAGTTTAAGATAAAATGCCATATCTGCCCGCATCTGAAGTATGATAAAGCTTAATTGAATTAACCAGCAAGTTGTGTATTGGTAGAAAAAATCGATTTCGAGGTTTTGATCAGACTTAACACTATTATTAAAGGGAAGGCTTTAAAAGAGGGTCTCGCAGTTCTGTCTGTTTTTTCGACTACAGCCTGAACGGCTCGACCGAATTTCTTTCAACTTGGTAGATATCATTTTTAAATCCCCCCCCCCACACGTTTTTTGAAGACCAGACCAACAATTGCTCCATAGAGTTAAAACAAATGTAGATAATGGTTGATTTTTTTTTTTCTAAAAAATGGTTATTGTTGGTTCCTCCCTTAAATCCATTTTATTCTAAATCTCTAAAAAAGTTTAATTACTATTTTGATTTCATTTTTTTTTGATTTATGATATGAGTAGGAAGATGTAGGAAATTTAAATTTTATCTAAAAATTACAGTATCCACCGTACAAGTGATGAAAATGTTTTTCGAAAATCGAATTTTCTTCGAAATGGCACCTAGAATGTTGATAAAAATTTGTCTGCTCTAACTATTCAAAAATATTGTTTCAGCGTTTTAAAAACTAATTTTTTGCTTCTGAATATTTTTCACTAATAATATCGATTTATTAAATTCTAAGCATCTTAAACATAGACCAAGTTCGTGCGATCTAGTCGGGCATTTTATTTTTATTAAGTCTCATAATCCTATAATGGATTCAAGTTATCGTTGTACCTTGTGTCTAACTGGTCTAATTAGTTAATGAAGAAGATGAAAATTAATTAAAAAATTTTTTTTTCGTAAAATGGTTGCGTTGAAATTTGTGATTCAACTAAACATTGATTTTCTGGATTCTTTTTCAAAAAAATGTCGAGCATATTAGGAAAATTATACCTTAATTTTTATTATACCCCATTAGTTTTGCAAATATGTACTTAAAACATCGATATGAAAACTAAAAATCCACTTTTAATAATGTGAAAAAAAATTTGAGCATAGAAACTTATAGAATATTTTTGAAAAACTGGAACTTTTATTTGTTCCAAAAATGCAAATAATTAACTTTTATTGTATTATTTATTTAAAATGGTTAGTAATTTATCACAAGTAAATCAGAGAGCCGTTATGGAAATATATCATAGTGGCAATTACACACTAGCTATTAAGTTTTATTATTTATAAATAAATCCAAAAAAGTACAAAATAATTGATATACAAAGATCTTCAGTGTTTTGGAACTTATTTCTGGCATTTTCTTAAGTGTGTTAAGGAAACATTATAAAGAATATATGACTTTCCATAATATCTCTAGCAAGCATTATAATAACGTATCTAATATTTCTTCATGAAAGAACTCAAGTTATTACTAAACATTTAGGTACGAAGCTTAAGTACACTTTAGGAAAGGGATGCTATTGATTTCTTAAATATAAACAACGTTTCAAATTGATGGCAATTTGAAACTTGATTTAAGGACTCCGCAGCGCAGTAAGTGGCGAAGCGACAAGTTCAAGCAACAACTGGGAGTTTATTGAACGGAACTTCAACAGATGTTAGAAGAAATGCTAGTTGAGGTTTGGAAAAAGAGTGAAATGCCGATGGTAATCCTCAAAAGAGTTTCAGACGAAATTTCACGATTTTTGAATAAAACTGTGAAGCGTCTATTCCTTTCATAAAATTGTGTAAAGTGTCATTGGTACAAGATCAAGTAAATTTTTAATAAAGTGACCACTGAAAAGGACGATAAAGCCAATTTGGTAAAAAGGATCTCCGGCGAGGTCATCGTGGATACCAGAGCACTTGATCTGTATAACTGGAAACAGCATGCTAATGATCGTAAAGAGCAAGAACCAGGGTGATCCAGTGAAGGATTATATTTATCTTTTAATAAAAAGTAATTTCCTTTTTAAAAATAATAAACAAAATAGCAGTTTATCGTTTATTTGCGTTTGTTTCAAAATAAGTGCCCAACTTTATCCCATATAGCGTAGCTTAAAGTTTTCAATACCGTCCATGACTTTAATCGTGAGCTTATCAATGGATTCTCTAGCTTCTCGATGTTCCACTTCATCAATGCTTCTTTTTGTAACATAGTGATTTGGGAGATTGACCTGGAGTTTATAAAAACAAATAATAGTTAATCATATTAGTGATATTCATGTGATTCCTTAAAATAACCTTATGTCTTGCGATGGACTTCAAGATCAGCCATAAGACGTAGAAAGTAAACCAAACAGTAAAATAGAGAGGGATGTACCAGAGCTTGCGTCCAATATAGAAGTAACTGTATTTCTTCACACGAGGTTGTTCCGGCGCTGGTGGTGGTGGCGGCTCAGTGGTCACAACCAGTGGATGATGATCATGGTGAATGTGATGATCATGATAATCATCATACACGATGTCTGGGTAGTCGTGTGGATGATGATCATGGAAAATTGGGCCATGTGGGAACTCAATGTCAGGATGATGATGATGGTGATGATCATGACCATGCTCTTCGAAATAACCCGGTGGGGGTGTTGGATATTCTTTGCCATCAACATAGCCTCCTATATCGTGATGCTCATGGTGATCATGATGATCAGTTGGCGGTACTACATCCATGATTCCGTCGCCGTCAGCTGGATCTACATCTCCATCATCCGTTGCAGCTGGGGGTGGTTGGTCATCGCCATCATCAGTGTCATCCATTGATGCTTTTGGAGGGTTGTATTGATACCCGCCATTTCCAATAGTATCATTCGCTTCTTCCATTGGTGGTTTTGGGGGGTTATATTGATATCCACCTGCATTTGTATCCTTTCCTTCATCATTAGATGGAGACTTATTCATTTTATCAGGCAGCAAGTCCGGATTAATAGGACCTACAAATTTACTATTATCCAATGGTCCTGCAGCTGGTGGCAAATAACTTGTAATTGTATCAGATGGAGAAGATTGCTTAATTTCCGTTGGCAATGGATATCTAGAGTTTATGTTCGGCGGAAAAGCATACAGATCTTGATTTGGTAAAAATGAAGACACCTTATTCGATGTTTGACCAATCGGGCGGGTAATGGAGGGCTTTCGATTTTGTTTGAGTTTAAAAGTATTCGATGCAACACCCTCAGCTGGGGTAAACCGGTCCGAAAATTTTCCTAAAACAAAGAGAAATTTATTTTTGGTTGAAGATTAATAGATTGGGTATTCTTTTTTCTTATAGAAAAACTGAGAATTAAAAAAGTCTGTGGAAAAGGTGTCAAAATTTCATTAATATACAAAAGTTAATTTTCATCGAAAAAATTCGAGAAGCTTCTTAGTCGGAAAAAACTGCAATTAATTGAAATTAATTGGAAAGAAAGGATGTGAACTTATGAACTTTCTTTTTTGAAAGAAATGAAATTCATTGGGAAATGTTAAGCTCCAAGTTTGTTTTAGAATGTGAAACCATCTAGGGTTAAAAGTAGATTAGCATAAAAGACTTATGGAATGTTCATGAGTAGAAAAGAAGTAATAATTAATAGGTGGACAAATCTTGAGTTCATAAATAAACCGGCAACAATTGCCAATTCCCTCAGACAAATATTGTCAAATAGACAATTTTTCTACTTTATTAAGAATTTTAGATGTTTATTCACATAATTAGTAATTCTAGTTAAAATTGTATTTGATCGTGATATCGGAGAAACTTGATCGAAAAAGGTCTAACATTACATTCCAGTTTATCTTATAGGTATACAAATCAAACGATTTTCAAAAGTTAAACTTTCAGTAGCTTTTCTAATTTTATCGTTCGGGTTTGATTGCGAATGTTACCAATTTTTCCTTGCACTCAAAGACCTTTTTTAAATAAATGTAATTTCGATCGAAAATTTAATAATTTATAGGAAAAGTTTGTGTAAATTAAATTATATTTTCCATGTTGCCGAAATAAACAAAATTGGCTGTGGATCATATTGACGTATGTATGTGAATTCTAGACCTTTAACCAAAAATAAAAAAAATTGAGAAAAACAATAATTAATAAAACAGATACCGAATTAAGCTCCTTAAAACCACACCCGTTGGTCAAAATTAAAAAAAAAATGAATAATAGATTTAAAGTTTTATTTAGAATGTTTATTAAATCATTCAGTATGAGTGTATGATTCTTTATATTTCATAATGCATTCCATGACAGTTAGAGTCAATTCATCAATTATTTCCCTGAGCTCTTCTTTGTCTAGGTTCATATCAGAAAAGCTTCTCAATTGGTCTTTATATTTCTTTCGAATCATGGCCTTGAAGAAAAGAAAACATGATTTATTTTTTTTTACCCCCGTTAGTATAATCATTGTTACCTTGTGGTATCCAGTCGATCGAACAATTAACCAAACATTATAAAAGCTAAGCCATACGCAAAAAAATAACGGAACGTACCAAATTGTACGGGCAATGTAGAAATAACTATATTTTTTGGCACGACCTAAAGCTGATTCAGCTTCTGTTATTGCTTCGGAAAATTGGTTAAGTCTTGTTGATACTCTTGTTGTTAAGGTGCGTCCAGAATTGGAAACATCAATTTGGCTAAAATGTTGATTCTCACTTACCATGATACCGTGTTTCTTTGAATTATTACTAAGGAAGGCTGTGGATGGATTATAGGAACTGGAATTTGTTTCCATAAATGAGGTATCTTTGGGTTGTAGTCTTGTTGGGTAGGACTGTGCAACTGAATCAATTGGGATGAATGATGGGCTGAGGAATTGTTCTGTTAAAATGTTTACAATATTTAGAATTTTATTTTGTGTATTTGGAAAGGGGAAACTTGAGTAGTACATTTCATATTATTCATATCAAAATAGGGTTTGAAAGTTTGTGGAACACACTTTAAACTTATCTTTCACATACTCCTGGTCTATTGAATTTTGGTAATCATTTTACTTTCAGTTCTCATTTTCAGAATGAAAACGAATATTACGTATACGCCCTATTTACCCCTTATAATTTGATCACACGAAGAAAATTTATGAAATCCCACTGTCACAAGCTACATTTATGGAAAAATACAATCAGTCTTTCCGTCGTATATGAAAATAAGGTTGCACGTTTTCATCCTTCCAATTTTTTTAAATTCCAAACCTTAATTAAACGTAAAAACCAGTGTAGCCTAACCCTTTCTCGTTTAGTGTGTACGAGTATATGAATGTATGTAAATTTCAATCAAAAGATTACCTTATTTTATTCCCAAAAAAACCATCATCTCAATCACAAGTTAAGGCCACGATAATGCATGCCTGTCGGAACAAGTGAAAAACAAATAAAACCCCCAGACAAATTCACATCATTTTGTCTTTGAATACAAAATTATTCCATCTTTTCAATGAAGCCTGGACACAATACCAACAAAAACAACAACAGAACTGACTGATTATTACCTTTTCCGCTTAGTTTATCAATTTCAGCACGGCTGGGTATCCTCGACGCTTGATAGCTTGGATAAACAACACGTTGTTGGCCAGTACCAGACTTGGACACAGGCCTTGAGCGCTCTGCTGATGGACTGTAACCTTTGCTGTTCGGTATTAATAGCTGGGAAAAGGGATAAGCTGGACGATAGTCAACAGCACGTCCTGTAGCCGGTGGTGGTAATGTAGCCTCATTTTCTTCCTCCAAATTGTCAGCATGATTGTTGGCAATGACAAAAGATGGGTGGTAATGATTTGTTGGTATTGCTGCTGCTGTTGGTTCGGTAACTCCTGCTGTGGATGATGTTTGTAATGAACTATACCAAGGTGTAAATTGTCCGTCTGTGGTAGATAATAAAGATTCTACTGGCTCGTTGAATCGTTGAGGTGATGTGGTTTGGGTTGTGGAAATAACGTTCTCACTTGAGTTAAAGCTGTGAAAAAAAAGATAAAAAAAAATAAGAGCTGGAGAATTTTGTGGAAGGAAATAAGGCAAAATGTTTTCATAACAAAATAATTTAATTTAATTCAAAGGGAGTAACTTTTATCAGATTTAAAAAAAAAAAACTCCATTAAAAAAATAAATATACGATTATTGTTTTAAACTGAATCATAAATTCAAATTATTTTAGGTGAGACATTGAATATTAATTTTGAGTGTAGGAAGGGAACATTCTTCCGTTTTTAGGGTTTTAGAAGTTCTGGGCTGAATATACGTTATAAGTTAAATCACTGAAAATAATATTTTGAAATGTCCTTTGCTTTGAAAGAAGTCATTAAAAAAGATAACGGCTATTCTCCATCCTTAATATTTTTTTCTAAGTTTGGAATGTTTTTCTAAATTTGAAATGTTTGTCTTAAATGTACAGGTATTTGTTCTGCACATTGTTAAGGGTGAAACAGGTGGCAATGTTAGTTTTTTTCAATTGTTGTGCTTCAGCTGATGTTATCAGGAGCATCCAGCTGTCAAAATATTCTCTACAAGGTTTGCAATTTCATCCAGACGACCATAATAGTTCCCTAATTGGGCACTGGAAATCTTGGCTGGATGTTGGCCAAAAAATGAACATCACAGACAAGGCCAATTTTTGGCTTATTGCCTATGTCAACAAGCAAAATTGTCGTTAGTGGAGCGAATATACGTCAAAAGTTTTCTACCAAGCATCAATGTATCCAAAAAGATTGTCTGTTTGGTGTGGTTATGGCATGGCGGCATTTTCTGACCTTATTTCTTTCGAAATGAGGAAGGGGACAGCGTTACCATCAATGATCTCGGGTATAGATCGACATTAACTGATTTTCTGTAGCCAGAGCATGAAAACGTCGATTTATCCGCTCTGTGCCCCAACAAGGCCACGCTACTTGCCATACAAGTGACAGAAAGCTCAAAGTTGTGAAAAAGAAATTTGGCGACCGATTCATCACATGGCATTGCATGCCATTATGCGACTTTATTGTTTTCTCTAGAGTTGAACTAAGTCCTTAATCTACGCTAACAAACCAACCACTTGGAATGAACTCGAGGCCTACATTTGAAGCGCTTTTACCGGAACAACGTTCCGAGTCATACGAAATTCGACTAATCCCTTGAAGCACTCCCAGTGAAGCTGAGGCGGGCATTTTAATTATGAGCATAATTTAAGCTTCAAAATAAAACCAGAATCAGTTACTTACTTGGTCGACATTTTAAAATACTATCATTAGAACTGGCTTCAGTTTAATCTCAAAAACGATCAAATGTTTCAACTGAAGTTAAACTTTTTTGCATT
Organism: Chrysotoxum bicinctum; assembly: GCA_911387755.1. Taxonomy (NCBI): domain Eukaryota; kingdom Metazoa; phylum Arthropoda; class Insecta; order Diptera; family Syrphidae; genus Chrysotoxum; species Chrysotoxum bicinctum. The sequence goes on along the minus strand of OU426988.1, from coordinate 9,247,559 downwards.
TGCTATTTTAACTTTATAATTTAATAAGATAAACAAAATCTTCGCGATATATAAAAAGGCAGATCCTTATCTACCTAAAAATTATAGAGACATTTCGATGCTTAGTTCTTTCCGAAAATTATTTACCCAAATCCTTAAGCAAAGACTTGTGTGCTGGATCGAAAGAAATAATAAATTAAGTTGTTTTCAGTCGGCCGATATATAGCTTATCTTTGCAAGGCTCTATATTGACAAAAAAAAAATATTTTTTTTGCATCAGTTTTAGACTTTAAAGCAGCCTTTGACACTGTTAACAGAAGATCACGTCTATTTAAGCTGGCAGCTGCTGGGTTATCAAAATTTATCAAAATATAGGACGAACAACTTCTCTTTAATATGACTGTGACATGAGATTTGTACCACAAGGTTGTGTCTTGATCCATTTATGATTATTAACTTCCCATAGGGAGTTATTGTAATCGGTCCGATTTGTCAAATTGGAATTTTTGACATTTCTCGACGTTTCAAGGTCCCTAGAGGCTATATCAATCATTTTTAGAGAGATGTCTGTGTGTGTGTGTGTACGTATGTTCGTACGTTCGTACGTTCGTACGTTCGTACCCTACAATTTAAATGTCGCCAGCAACAAGACATATTGGTATCCTTCAAACACTCCACACATACTTACACATATTTGTTGCTTCTTGTTGCTGGCGCGACACCAAAATTACCAGCTACAAGGTTAAAATACTAAATTGTAAGCTTTCCTAAGTTTTTAAATCATAAATATCTTGGCTCCCGTTTGTCGTAATGGACTAATTTTTTTTTAATTTGAAGAAAATTAGCAGGACTATAAAACAAAAATCCAAAACTGAAAAGTATGTACCGTGAAATACAGTTTTTTTCTCAATAACTATGAAAAAAAGGTATTAAAAACAAGAAAAAAAACGTTGAAACCAACGGTAACTTTTTATATTTTTGCTCAAACATATTAAATTAAATGCAAGTTGATAGAAAATATTGTTATTAGCAATACAGTTTTTTATTTTCACTTTGCGACATACTGGGGCTGAGATATTAATTAAAACATAAAATCATAAAATGCGTGGGTGCGCTGACTTACCTATGTTCAATAATTTATTACTCGGCTTTCGTTCATCGTAGAGTGTTGATTTTTTTTTTAAATTGTAGGGAATTACAAGAACTTTAATAATAAAATATAAAAATTTCATCGTTAAATGAGCTTTTTTCTTAATAATCACGAAAAAGTGATTTTTAGACAACAAAAAATTTGTTTAACTTATTATAACTTTTTTTTTCATTTGTTTAAACAAATGTTTTTTTTAGAACATAATAGATAATGTTATTAGGAATAAATACGTATTTAATTTTTGTTTGTACGAGATAGTGGAGCCGAGATATTCGCAAATGACCAAAAAATGACACAAAACACATTTTTACCAATAACTTTGGTAAAAAAAGTTGTCATGTGGTGCAAATTTGGTTTTAAGCTTTTCTCATAAGCACCTATCGATCCATGAAAAAAAAATTGACCATGCCTCTGCGCGCAAGGTCAAATGACGCTTTGACTGGACTAAATGGGTTGGCGAAACCCAGACCAAAACGTGGACCTTAACATATAGTATATTTCCTCATCAAAAAGTCATTTTCGAAAAAGTGTCGCTTAGTACATTCTTACGGGAAGGTATCGACATAATACAATTATTAACATATGGTTAAATTTTGACAAGTATCGAATTGACAGTTTTAACAAAAATATAAAAAAATCTACTAAAAAGTGGTAATATTTGTTTTTCGACTAGAATATCTTGAGAACGAGCCATAATTTAATTTTATAATTAATACAATTTCTAACAAATATTAAATTTCTAACATATATATCTAGTTTTAGAGCGGATATACATATTTTGTAAGCACCCTTCCATCAATAACCAAACCATATCTTTTATATTTGAATATTTCTTTTTTTAATTTTTTTCAATTAAAATGTTTGGAACCGAAATAATAAAGTAATTTCTATAATATAATACATAATTTTATAATTTTATTATCAACTTAGTTTTTAGAAGAATGTATGTACTGTACATACGTATATGAATAAGGTTGTTCAGTTGTACCCAAGTCCCATATATTCAAATTCCATTAATAGCTATGGTAAAATTGAATAAAACGTCACAATATGTTTTTATCTTTTTGTCCATGACAAAGATGTAAGATTCTACTCAAGGTTTTCTTACCACAATGGGAAGTTATCAGTGTGGGTCGCACCCAGCCTCTTTTTTAGTTTATTTTTATGATGTAGAGAATCATATCCCTGGTACCCTGGTGGAGTATCTTTCGGTGATTTACATATCAAAGTGTTGCTCTATGCTGATGATCTTGTCATTTTGACTGATAAAGCGATGGCATTACAGTCTCAAATAAATAAATTAAAGCAATTTTGTGATGAGTGGGACCTCAATTTGGTTTAGACTTTCGATTGTTCTTACATTGCGGTTGTGAAGGAGTTGAATAACCTCAACCTTTGATTTCATCTTAAAAATAAAGTGGCTTCAGCTTAAGCTGCAATTAATACTTTGTGGTCGAACTTTTTCGATAGTAAAATTATGGACTTGTATATTCGATGCAACAATAAAAAGTTGTTGATGAAATAGAAGTAATCCAACGACACTTTTTCAAAAAAAACAGGCCTACCCGAAATCTTCTTGAGGAATTTAAAAGCTAGCATCTTTGTGATGTTGCTACACTCTTTTCAAGGTATGAATCGGCTTCAGCTTATAATTTTTTATTTGCACTGAATCTGAATAATTTCGAATCTGATTTATTTCATTAGTATGTATATATGTAGATATAGGGCAAAATCTTCCAGCGTTAATTATTACAATTTTTAATTTTGGTTGGATATAATTCACAATGGATTTTTGTTAAAAATCGTAAGATGGACTTAATTTAACAAAAATTGCGTATTGGCTCCCACAGTCAACTGATGAGTCCATGTGAGATCGCTTAAAACCCCAAAAATTCTATTTTGAATCTATATTATATGACTGCATGTCCGTAATTGATGAAATTATGTTCAATTCATGCCTTGAACGGGCAAGAGAAGTAAGATCATTGTAAGCCTCAATATAGGAGAAGTAAGATTGTACTTTGTTGTGGAAATGAGTATAATTTTCAAAGTTCCTATAGAAATATTAGAATTGAACTAAAAATATTTTTTATAAATCAATTTGATCAGAATGAGTTTGTCGTTCTACCGAATTGCCCCTTTTTTTTAATCATAATCAAACAGAAGACATCTTAAATTTCTTGGCATTATACAGAAAATCCTTTTATTTTCTTATTTTTTTTTTATTTCTTCATCTTTCGTTGGATGATTGCATCTCGTATTTAAATAGAAACTACTTATCCGTTTCTTTACACATACTTTATCATATAGCAATACTTACATATCCGAATAATTTTTTTTTTAAATTAAAAAAATAGTAAAATATAGTATATTTTTCGTTTTAGCTAAACTAAAAGCGCAATTTGATTTAATGTTAAAGGAGCCACTGAAGCTAAGGCCTTCCATATTTCTTTTATTAGCTATTATATACCAAGTTTTTCAATTATTTAAAATCATAAAATAAACAAATACATTAAATTCCTATTGATACTAAATATTATATATTGTTTCAGTTACGAAGATTCATGGCAAGTTCCTAGTAGTTATCTTTGATAATACATACTTAAATATTTGTAAAATTTGATTATACTTTGTTTCACTTCTTATGTTTTTTTTTTTAAATATTTTTATTAAATTTATTGTAATTTTCTTAGATTTCTTTTTCTATACTTATTAGGTTAAACACTGTTTCATGTTTCTTAGATTTTGTTTCTACATAATATTTAACTCGGCAGACGGCATGGACCATTTTTGAAATTCTAAGTTAATAAATAATAATTTAATAAGTTTAATAATAATAAATAATCAATTTCTATAACCCTTGCATAAAAAACTCTTGGTTACTAAACATTAAAATTAAAATTACGTAATGTGTAAAGTTTGAACTTTTTCTGACAAATTGTATATAAAATTAAATTTTTTTTAACCATTCTACACCAATTAAGGTATATCTGTTATTTTTTCGATCTTTTACACAAAAACTCACGTCTTTGGAAATATCAGATCCATATTCATAGCCTTATAGATTTGGGGTCCATTATCACTGTTTCCAGCTCCCATCGTTAGCACTTTTGAATAACTTTTAACATCCCTACTTCTTGTAATAAATATTATTAAAAACAATAAAGCAACACTATGGGATGGAGTCATGTTTGAAAATATCAAAGGATATCACACTTTCATAAATACTTTAAAAATTCACTTTTGGTTTTATAATTTAGTTAAATATAACAAACAAAAAAAGATGTCCTTTTCCTTTCCTTCAAATTGTCCTTTCTTTTTTTTTGCATCACAATTTTAACTTATCATAGTGACTCTTTCGACCTTACTAAATCTATATTATATCAAAACAACCTTCTGGTACTTTTTTTCTTTAAGTTCAACATCGTTCGCTCCCCACCATTAAGCTTAAGAATTCTCACTATCATTGTATAGGTGATGGAACCCATACAAAAAAAAAAACATTCATCTGACCTACTTTTTATAACTAAATCAGTGCTAAATAGCTGTTGAGAGTTTGGTCTCCAAGAACTTCTAAGAAGTTAGAAGATAAATTTATAAATCATATACATACATACATATGTACGAGTGTATCTATCTGAAGTGAAATAATTAGCAACCCCTTGGCATCAATGTATTGGTGTGCGTTCTGGACATTTTGATGGTATTTATTTAAATGTATATCCGCGATGGATTGACCTACCAATTACCGATATGTACACAAATTTAATGAAAATGTATCTCTGCAGACGAGAGGTGTTAATTCTGGGTGAATGAAATTCGGATGCAGATCTTGGACTGACCTAGTGTGAATTACCAACACATCACCATCACGCTCCTATGGCGCAGTAGGTAGTTCCAGTCCAGAACACCATTGGAATAAGATCGAAATTAATTATTTATCAATGTTATTTGATTATCGATTTGGCACATATTGGTTCATTCGCAGAGGGTTGAGTCCACAAGTTGGAGGTAATAAGAACCGTGGACATGGCTATATGATGCCCAGAATTGGGTCAGGAGAAAATTCTTGAAGCCAGCCAGGAATTAATTCATGAATGTTCTTTTTTATTGACCATTTTATTTGATTGGCCAATTAGGACGGAAGAGAATGATGATGATTATGATGATGATCACAATCATAAGAATCTTGGTCAAAGTTGCTAGTAGATTGTAGATATGTGATAAAATGTTTGATTTTTCTTTCGTTCATGTTTTTGGTTTTTGGGGAAAAAAAGTTATTTTTTGACTTTTACTTGCGAGTGGCGTAACGACTGATATTGTTTGATTTATTCCAATTCATGAGTGTATGTACTATATAACTTGGAACTACTTAAGCAGAAGAGGAAAAGTTGAAATTCGTTTGACGTGATTCGTTTTACGATTGGGTTCGGTGGTAAATTAATTACATAATAATTGAATAAGTTTTTTGGATTGACTTCTTCTGTCTGTGGTAGAATAGAAGAGATAGAACGTGTTTTCTTCCACAAAGACTGACAACAATTTTATCCTTAATCTACTTAGTAATTGGTGCTTAGCATCCCCGCTTATATGAAAAATAATTCTTCCAAATTCAAATTTTCGATGAATTACTTTAAAATGTCATTATTTCATTCAAAAATTAACCCATTGACATAAACAAATATGTACAAATATTTCAGTAGAAAGAAAATTAAAGAATAAGCTTGGTTAATGCACGTACTTCGCGTTTTCTATGGGAAAGATTGAATCGTCTAATCAAATAAAAGCTAATTAAATTCTAATTAATTCATAAAAATATATTTCATAATATTCATACATACATACTAGTATGTATATGTATATATATAATTTGGTCACAAAAATATGGATACCGAAGTACATATCTGTTTTAAATTTTTGTCGTTTATAGGCACTGTCATCTGGATTTTTGAATAGGAGTGTATTTATTGAAAACAATAAAAATCTGGAGGAATTATACCTGATTTAAATCATTTTGGTTTAGTTTTTGTACATATATATTTACTTCGACTCGATGCTGTCAAACTGGATTGAAACCATGCTTCAAACTAGAATTGTTAATGCATAAATGGGTGACAGCAAGCTAAAGTAAGGACGTTTGGGGGTACGCCACAGGGAGTTGTCTTATCTCCCCTGCTTTGGTTTTTGGCTGTAAACCAGATTTAAGTTAAATTAGGGCATGGTGGCGTTAAAGTCGTTGCTTACGCTATTGAAATAATGAAAATGTCATCAGGAAAATTTGTCCTCACTCTGTGCGAACTGCTACAAACAGCCCTTCACAAGCTCAGTAATTGGGGCACTAGCTGCGGACTTAATTTCAACCCTGATTACGTTTACGAGAAAACGAAACATTTCAAATATAAATCCCCCCACCAATAAATGGGACACCGCTCTGTATAACTGATGACACGGCCAAATATCTCGGTTAAGTAATCGATCGTAAACTAAACTAGAAAGAGAACATTAAAAAAAAGGGAAAAAGGGCATGTATCGGCAGAACAATTACCATGAGAACCACGTCAACCGTAGCCCTAGGAGCTTTTCTCTCAGTTGCCCCACTCGATCTATTCACGAAGAGTTGGCGGCCAAAACTGCTCTACGAGTTAGAATGTAAAAATTGAAAAATGGGCCATAGAATCATTATAAACTTCACTGACTCAGACATTCAAACTTACTATATTTCACCGTACATAGATTTTAGCCCTGTTACACTAACAAATATTATTAAAATGGAGATATGGATGGAAAACCGGTTCCTGAACGCATATCATGTACCTGCCTTTACAGACGGTTCTAAAACGGAGGCTGAGGTAGGGTCAGACATCTTCTCAGACAACCCACCTATAATGCCACCAAGCAGTCGCATACCGACATAGAAAATGGCGCACCCTGTATTTAAAATCATACAAACAACATGTCGATAATGGGAAAGCCAAAAGAATGGTTCTATGGCAGATGCTGTCAATAATATCTTAATTTAATTTTTTTTATTAAAATTAAGCAAAACAGGTTTTTAAAATTCTGTACGGGTGGGTACTGTCATTTTTATATTGATTAAAAAATGTTTCCTACATCTTGAAGATAGTGTTAAAAAATTGTTAATTATTAAGTTCAAAAAGTATCAAAAATCGAGCATGTGATTTTCGAAACATTGAGTTTCTATTCAAACCTTTCACCAAAATCCATTTAACAGTTTTTGAAAAAAATCCAAAACCTAAAAAATGGTATACCATTAAAAAACATTTTTTGTAAAAAAATTGGGAAAAGAATATTTTCTAAGATTTCGAAAAAAGGTTATTTTTTGGTCTTTAGAAAAGAAGAAAAAAATGTTGGGGGAAAACTTAAAAATGATATCTACCAAGCTTACAGGCAAACTGCCGAGAAGTTTAGGCTGTAGATAGGCATAATTTCTTTTTGGCCGCAGGAAGTTGCTTAGGCGAAAGTCTTCCTGTTCTTGCATGAACTAGTGATCCTTTCGTTACTTTATGTTGAAGGGTTCTTCTGAATAAATTAGGTTCGTTGGTGGCGCAGTACCTCCTTACTAAATTACGTACTCTGGGATCTGTTACGGTATTGGACATGCTTCAAATTGATGTTTTGCTGCTCATTGTTTGTCCATTGGTATACAAGTTATTCAGTGGATCTATTAGTTGTTTACCTTTAAGCTTTAAGGTCAAGGAGCAATCCGTATAATTTGAGGTTTGTCTACGCCTGTCAACACAAATACCCATTAGGCTTTTTTTCATAGGTCTTGTCACGAGATGAATTCGCGGCCTAAAGACAAAAATTAGATTCGGATGGATGATATGAAGCTGGAAGTACGAATATGTCTGCCCCGGTGGTGTCTTAGAGATATTGATTGTTATTGGACCCCTATCAAATATAAAAAGAATTCGTTGATTTCGAAATTTTGTATCAGAATTGAGGAAAGACTAAAACATTCTGTCTGAATTTTTTTTTTTTAAATTCTCTATCTTAAAAATTATTTTTTGTAATTAAATATTTATTTGCAAAGCAATACAAATTTACAATTGGTGTATCAACATTTTTTCTCAAAAAAAATTATATATGAAAATTTATTGTAAAGATTTAAAATTGTTATTCTTCCATAAATTCATATAACTACAAAAGGGTTTAAAAGTTTAAATAACTAATTTCGTGCTTCCTGACAATTCTTATTAATAACAACCATTTTTTGAGTTCTGTAAACATAAGAACAAGTTCGTGTGATCCAGTCGTCAATTTTTATTAAATCGTAGAAGAAGTCTTCGAGATAACATATGGGTGGTGCTTTTATTTCGGTATTAATAAAATCAATTTTCTTTATAGGGAATTACCTAAAATCCTATAAAGTGCTAAGTAAGAAGAAAATTACTTTATTCGCTTAGGCTGTGTTTTGGGGTTCAGTTAGAACCCAGTTTTCCCAGTTCTTTTAATTTCTGATGTAACTCGCGTATTTAAGATTTTATAAATACAAATCCATACTACAGTATTTTATATTCTGGAAATCCAAGGAATATAAATAGGTCGTAGAAACCATGCTCCAAAGAGTATTAACAATACTTAATTTATTGCACCTAAAAGTAGTTCAGAAAAATTTCTTGATTTTTTACTTTTAATTAAACAGTAAAGTATTTCCAGATTTTGTTGCTTTTAAGGTTAGAATATGAATCCAACCCTATATATTTCATAAGAAAAATATTTAGTTTTTTTAAGAAACCTTACAATTGAGTTTTAAAAAATTACAGCATCCCTCTTTCGTATTTGACTTAAATTTAAAAACAAGACTTTTTTTAATTTCTCCAAAGTTTCATTTTCATTAATATTTTCGGTAATAAAGTTTTATTTAATCAATACTACAACTGACGAAAATAATTTAAAAACTTTGCCAATAATTAGAGACTGGTATTTAGGCTGAAGAAGTTTTCTTGATCAAAACTGTTTAACTCTTAAAATATTATGGATTCGGTGGCAGGATAGTTCTTGAATAACCCATTGTGTTAAATTAATGACGTTTGTGTGTTGTAAGTCGTGGAATGAAGAGGACCGAAGTTTTCTGTGTAATCTTAACGGCTAAGCTGAGGGGTACTTTCTTATGCCAAGAGATAATCTTTATGGGTTAACCACCTCATAGCAAGAGGGCAGTACTCGGAAAAAAAACAAACATTTTGCCTTTGGCTAACTAACTCTTTAGTCAAAGAGCCCTGCTTTGAATTCCTTCCTATTTTGTGAGTGATCTCTGGTAAAACACACTCTTAAGAGCTTCAGATAAGAATATTATATTACATAAGTATGTTTCGTATCTTTATTGGTATTTGAACATCCAACTTCATTTGGCTACTGGTGGTATCAAAATCCTTTTTAAATCCATATTAATATTATAAATCTTTACTATTAACTTATTAAACACAACACACTCATATCTACAAATACATAAACTATACGATGAGATCCTCTTCATATACATATATGTATGCATAATACCTGGAACAAAAGCCATAACTGGAGCTTACTAACATACATACATATAGTTGAATACAAATCCTCTTCGTTAGCCCACGCATATAAATCCTTTGCGAACAGCGAACATGATTCTTTTCATACGCTCGTTTTTGAGATTAACACACTGAAACACCAGTTAAAATTCTGTTTAAATAATTAATATTTTTTCGCAACTGATAATTAAATCTCTGCACCTCATAGTTATAAATAATTAATTTACTCACCATGCCGGGTGCTGTTACCTTGCTGTAGAAGGAGAATGGTGGTGTTGTGATGGTGCCGGCCATGGTGGCAGTGATAGCCCACCCTACCATTATCCTTTTCGGGAAAGATATTCAGCTGATTAATTGCTGCGTGTTTACCGAACAGGGCAGTTGCTGCAACAACTGACCCACTAATTAACTCATGTTTTTTCCACCCCTCTTTCGGGTTTATTCCTGATACATGCATATTTTTGAGGTTATATAACATAATGTAATACAATCCAATCGAATGAAGCCAACAATTAAACAGAATTATAAATAAATTGTGGATCCCGTTTTCAGAGTACAGGACGCGCAGCAGGGTAGGGTCGGCCGGGTTGGCGGCGGAATCAAAAGCAAACAAAAAAAAACAACAAAACAAACACTCATAATATGGGATGCTCAAAGAAAATCCTAGTAATTTCACATCATCCGCATGAGAGGAGCGCAACCGATGACGACCGGATCTGGACGGTTAAATCACGTAGGTTGTCCTTTACGTGATTCAACTACGCTATGGATTCATCGGCAAAGGCAAAATTTTAATTGCGTTCTCTGTTCCGGATTGTATGGTGTAGTATCTGGTTCTAGGTGCTCATCGGCTGGCGTAGCTCATTTAAATATAAATACACACAGCACAACTCAATTCTCAACAACTATACCAATGCAGAGACAACGCAAAGTCATTTCATCTCCTTGTGAGCGGAGTTGGGTTTTGTGTGCTCAAGGATTAACTCGATTTGTACAGATAATTATGCGGTCAAGCCATAGGGTGTGAGTGAATTCATCGATATCCCCGCCTGGTAGCTTAAAACTATCTCCCACCAATGCCAATGGCTTGGATGTGGACGGGATCTATCTATACATATATACATATACATATGTAACCGCAGCAACATCGCATCACAGAGAGGATAAAGAAGCATTTAGATTTGTTTGGAGATTATTGAGGGAAATTGATTAAAAATCTAAGCGATTAGGTCTAGATTAAGTTGGGGCTGATGGAGATTTTGATCTTGGGATAAAAATAAAAATTAGCTATGTGGGAGTTTCTCACGGTCGCTTTATTATTTGAAAATCTAATTTAAAAATAGCATAGCCATAGGTCGTTTGAGAAGGGTTGCAGCTTGGTAATTCAATTAAAAAGATTTTCCTTTGAATATAGAAGGATAGGCAAGGTCAGGAGGTATATTTTAATTAAAATTTGTAAACAAAAATATTTAACCAATATAGGCGGTTAAGCGTTAAAAACCAATTGGACTGTAAGTAATAATAGATAAGATGTAATGAAATCCTTGCTCTCAGAACTAATAAACCAAGTTAAAAATACACTGTTGGGTCGCGCCAACTTGCTCTTATGGTTAATAAGACTTAGAATATTAAAAATGTTCTAAAAACATGGATGTTATTTGAGAACATTGTTCAGAAGCATGATATAGTATTTACTTGCGACATATACATATGTACATACAAACATAGGCACAATATAGCATTCATAAAAAAATGCCCGACTGGATCACATGTACTTGCTCTTATGTAAAAGTACTTTGGAATTTAAAATTCATTTTATAAATATAAAACATGGATTAAATGAGATAAATGTTCAAATGCATTAAATTGCCATCTGATTTTGAGGAATGTATGAATTTATGCAAATAAAGTTTATAAATCGTTTTATTATTAAATTAATTTTTCATAAAACAAATTTCTATAAAATTTTTGGGATGCCAATTTTAAATATTTAGTAATATAGATTTTAGGAAATAATTAAAAAAAATAATCGTTAACACGTTTTCAATATGTGGTTTTTCAAAAAAAATTGTAATTTGTTTTCAAAAACTCAAAAAATATTTTTTCGAATACTTTTATAAACAATATTATTTTAAATTTAAAGAAGCTCCTGTCCAAAAATGTTGCTCAAAATCGTTGGAGCCATTAATGGGGAAGTCGAAAAAAAAAGTTCTATAACAGGTGCCGTTAGTAACATTTTTTTCCAAAAAAAAAATGTAACCCAAAATGTAGTCCATGTCTATAATAGCATACTTAATTTTTTTTAATCAAAATCGTTAGATCCATTTTCGACATAAATATGATTTTGCATAACGGCTGTATTGCAGGTACCTTTGGTTTTGGAGCTAAAAAAAAACTTTTAATTTTTCCTTTAGAAAATCACTGAAGCCCCTTAAGTCCCGAGTTTGAAAAAATACCTATATCGCAATTAAAAAATCGAGATAAGAAGACAAAAAAGTGGGTCTCGTAATTCTGTCTGCCTGTCTACTGCAGCCTAGCTGATAGCCGGTAAATAGCATTTTTCCCTCACACTTTTTTTTTATTCAGCACAAAGCCCAAGGTGCTGATATAGGTTACTATTCTATATTATTACTGAATTAAAAAATAAGAATAATAATAATAATTTTGTTTAAGACCATTTTTAAATTCAAAGTTTATAAATTTATAAATACAATGTTAAAGGTGTGGGAAAAAATTGATCTTACCTAAAAATAACGGATCGTATTTTTCAGGAAAACGGCTCCTCGAATTTTGATAAAGTTTTTTTTTCTTTCGACTAATGTTTACGATCTATAATTCAATAACAAAATTGTTTGAAATTATATTACTGAGTGTACCTACCTAGCACAGAACCATTTTTTTCGACTTTTCAATTTCTCACTATCAGCACAACGGATTTTAATTGATTTTTTTATAGCGGAGCTTCTAAAAAGTTTGAACAACATTGCATTTAAAAATTAAAAAAAATATTTTTTTTTAAATTCGATATCTCCAAAATAGGTAATTTTTTTTTAAGTTAAATTATTTATTCTTATAATAATAAAAACTTCAAGTTTTTTTTTAGATTTGAATATCAAATATATTTTTTTGTTCTCAGGAGCTTAAGCACGCAAAATATCATTAAATTCAGTTGTAGCGTTTACATATTGCGCCATTCCTTGCTGTTTTCTTAAAGTTTTTTTTTGAGTATGATAAAGAAAAGATATTGCTCTGGAACATTGAAACAACTTTGATCAATAAGGAGCGTTTGCAATACACCAATCTTGATTAGTGTGCCCAGTCGATGACACAACATATGACTCCACAACACATGAGATAAGTGTGTATTCCAGTTTAGCTAGCTTTTACTAAATTAATTTTTTTTAGTTTTTAAAAAGAATCTGTGGAACAGTTTTTGATAAAAAAAATATTTTTTTAAATTAAAAAAAATGTTGTTTTTGAATATAGGAAATATAAAAAATCGTGGGAATAAATTAAAAATGGCATCTACCATGTTCAAGAAAATCGGCCGAGTCGCAAAATAAGATCTATCCGCAATAACTCGTATCTTGTAGATGTTTTAAATAAATAAGTAGGTTTTTTGAAACCAAGTTTTTGAGATCTTAGTTTGGGCTTCTTTTTGGCAAAGATGGAGGTGGGTAAGATAATCACAGGTCATTACACTTTAAACCACAATACTTTGAGAATGATTCATTTTTGAACCGTGCGTCGGAATGACTTTTGACGGAAGCTTCCCTTGATGTCTGCGAATAAATTTGAAAATTTAATTTATTACAATATTTTTCGAGGTTAAAGATTTTTACATCAGTGAAGAAAAATTGCCCTGTCAAAATATAAAGCTGACATAACAGCTCTTCAAGAAATCAGATGGACAGGGAATGGTGTTCTACAGAAGAAAGAATATGACATATACTATAGCTGTCATACAAAACACCATGTGCTCGGGGTAGGCTTCCTAGTCAGCGAAAAAATGAAGTCTACCATCATCGGCTTTAACGCTATAAGCGAAAGGCTATGCACCCTTCGCGTGCGAGGCAAATTTACGAACATCAGCCTCATTAACGTTCACGGACCTACGGAGGAGTCCTCAGACGAAGAAAAAGAGACTTACTACGAACAAGTCGAGAGGGCCCTCAATGCCTGTCCAAGGTATGATGTTAAAATCATCCTTGGGGATTTGAACGCAAAAATAGGTCGGGAGCCGGTATTCAGGCATTACGCAGGCACCCATAGTTTGCATGAGAACACTAATGACAATGGACTTCGAGTCTTAGAATTGGCAGCATCGAAAAACATGGTCGTTGCGAGTACCAGGTTCCCGCGTAAAGATATCTACAAAGCCACCTGGGTATCACCTGATGGAGTCACTCGTAACCAAATAGACCACGTGTTGATAGACCGTCGCCACTACTCGAACTTGATGACGGTACGAACGTACCGAGGTGCCAATATCGACTCGGATCACTATCTTGTTGGTATGGTTTTCCGAGGGCGGATTGCCTTGCGAAGACGCATTGCATCCGCCGATCAGGTTCGAATCAACACGGCTGCCCTGCGCAATGAAAACACCAGTAACACCTTTGGTAATGCGTTAGGACTCGCCCTAGAATCACTTGATTTAGGGAGAGTAAGTCCTGGAGCCAGTATGCTGGGCGTAAATGAGAAGTGGACACGCCTTAAGAATATTGTCATTAGTACTGCCAACTCCATCTTAGGCAGCAGTCGTAAAAATCGGAACGACTGGTTTGATGATGAATGCAAGCTAGCGACTGAACGTAAGAATGTTGCGTACCGAGCAATGCAACAATCTCATAGAACGCGGGCACGCGAAGAGGAATATAAAGAGCTCAGAAGAATAGAAAAACGGCTACACAGACAAAAAAAATCAGCCTGGGAGAAGAACCTAATCTGTGAAATTGAAAATAGCCGAGAGCGAGGTCCGCACCAGGCGCGGAAGTTCTACCAATCCGTCCGAAACATGACGCAGTACACACCACGCTGCACATACTGCAAGGACGGAGAGGGAAATCTGATCACCGATCCTGAAAGCATACTGGAGCGATGGGAAGTGTACTTTAATGAATTGCTAAATGGTCAGCTCACTGCAGAAGTGGAGGCTCCACTACTTCAAGAAGAATACTCTATGTTGCCGCCACCAAGCATAGAAGAGGTTGAGAAGGCTATAGGCCGGCTTAAACAGAACAAAGCCCCGGGAGCCGATGGCATACCAGCCGAATTATTCCATCACGGCGGGCCAGCCTTACGTCAAGCAATTCATGATATTATAGTACACGTATGGGAGCAGGAAGAAATGCCAGAAGACTGGCGAAAAGGTTTAATATGCCCCATACATAAGAAGGGAGATGTCACAACGTGCAGCAATTATAGAGGTATCACGTTGTTGAGTACCGCCTATAAGATACTCTCCTCTATCCTACAAGACCGGATAACCCCATACGCTAAAACAGTTATCGGACAATATCAGTGTGGTTTCATTCCAGGCAAATCAACAACTGATCAGATATTTACCCTTAGGCAGGCGATGGAAAAATGTCTAGAATTTAACATCCCAACATACCATCTGTTTATAGACTTTAAGGCCGCCTATGATAGCATAGCCAGGGTAGAACTTTACAAAGCCATGAGAGAATTCGGCATCCCAAATAAATTGACACGACTATGTAGGTTGACCATGACCAACGTAACAAGCCAAGTAAAAATAGCCGGATTGCTATCCAGACCAATCAACATCTTTAATGGACTCCGACAAGGGGACGGTTTGGCCTGCCTCCTCTTCAACCTGGCGTTGGAGAAAGCAATCCGTGACTCTGGCACGGCAACAAGAGGGACCATCGTCAACAGGTCCAGCCAGTTACTAGCTTACGCAGACGACATCGACATCATCGGAAGAACCGAACAAGCTGTACACGATTCCTTCATCCAGATCGAGCAGGCGGCACAAAATCTGGGGCTGCACATTAGTGAAGGTAAAACAAAGTACATGGTGGCGTCGAATGCGAGAGGAACAGTTGGTCAAACAATCAAGGTTGCGGAGCACGAATTTGAAGTGGTGCAATCCTTTAAATACCTTGGGTCAATAGTAGCAGCCGATAATAATATAGAAGAAGAAATACGCGGGCGGCTTCTCAAATCCAACAGAGCCTACTATAGTCTGTCAAAGCTCTTCAAATCCAGAAATCTCACCATAACTTCAAAACTACTGCTGTACAGGACCATGGTCCTGCCAGTACTCACATATGGATCCGAGACTTGGGTGCTTAGCAAAAGGCACTCCGACCTCTTAGCTGCGTTCGAGAGAAAAGTCTTAAGGAGAATTGTTGGCCCCGTATGTGAGGAAGGACGATTCCGGAGACGGTACAATCATGAACTGTACGCAATCTACCTTGAAGCAGACATCGTGACAAAAATTAAGCTCGGTAGACTCCGGTGGGCAGGGCACCTAGCTCGCATGAGCGAAGAGGAACCTGCTCGGAAAGTTCTTTGTGGTACATTCTATGGTAGACGACAGCGTGGTAGACCATGCTTGCGCTGGAGAGATGGCGTAGACCAGGACGCCCGAAGCCTTGGGGTGCGCAACTGGATGGCGTCGGCTAGAGACCGGGATAGGTGGAGAGACTTGTTGAAAGAGGCCAGGACCGGAACCCGGTTGTCGAGCCGATGATGATGATGATGAAGAAAAATTGTCTGAGAGCATTCTCCGCGTTCCAGCTTGGCAGAGCTTTCGATTTCTGCTACGGTTCGCTTAACTGAGGAATACTCAATTCCCTCGAAAAGTTTTGTTTTTTTCTAAGTAATTTTTATCTAATTTAAGCATCCACGACCTTGATGGCACTCACAGTCCTAGAAAGTGCTGTCAACAGGACAAGATATCAATATTTTCATGTTACACCTGTGAAGGGCAATCACAACAATTCGACTGTCGTATACAAGATTGTAAACTATTAGAAGCTTAAAATTAAAAAAAGTAAGAAATAAAATAACGGATGACATGAAAAATTTTGCAATAAATACTCTATTAAAAAGAAGGCGCTTAGGACTAGACTAGGTAGCCTTCTACTAAAAAAGGTCATAATTTTTGTATTAAAGTTACATAAGTAACCATAATACCATATTTCTAAAATACTTTAAAATTACAAATATGTAGTATGATATTGATTTGAGGTAAGGGTAGGTCGTGTGTGGTATGCTATGGAGTGTTGTGGTGATATCGCTCCAATGTATTTCATATGCGTTGAACTACATTTGTTTGATGTGATGTGCTTGTGCATATTATCAAGGATGTGTTGTGATAAAATTCTGACTTCGCTATACCACGCTGGATCGCAGACAGTTTCTTATGTTTGTGGGAAAGAAAAGATGGTTCTGGAGGACAGAGAAAAAACTCTATTAATTAGTGGTGTAATATACAACAATATTACAAAATACATAAAATTGATTTAGAACATTTAAAAGCACATAATATTTTTCTGAAAGATATGAAAATTCTGTTTTCCACTAAATCGTTATTTTGAAATGCAAAATAAACACGAAATAATTTATATTTTATCTTTATTATTTATTTGTCTAACATCATTGGCTCCTGGTAGTAATTTGAGATAGAGAAAACCATAAGAAAGGTCCCAATGTTACAAAGTTTCTGTCTTTGGCAATACTTCATTAAGCTTAATATACCAAACAAATTCCCAGTTATAAGGGTAACCTTAATGATGCACATGTCTTACTCTATATCAAATGCTTCAAATGCCCTATATTTTAGTCTTCCCAAGTCAGGTTATAGAAATCTTTAAGTGGATCACCCTTTATGAAGTAAATCGTATCTACGCAACATCATTTTAAGCCAATTATTCCTAGAAGATTTTCCAGAATTTAAATTTGTTTGATATGATTGAACATAAATACAAATACTACAGAGTTCTTTGAAATATTTTTGGAAATAAATATACACACAAAAAGATGCATGAAAATCCGATCTCAAAAAACTCCCCAAGTGTTTTAGAAGAATTTCGAATTTGTGAATTCCTTTCACATGTTTATTTATCTATGTACTCGTATAAATCATACCGAATTTCCCTTAAGTCTTACTACGAGTATACTCAGTCTTACATCGTTTAATATAAATTTTATTTCGCTTAGATTAATTTGGATCATTGCAAAATGGACATACATAAAATTGTTCAGTTTGATTTCTGTTTTTATCTCAGGCTAAGTAGATGTGTGCAGTGCATGTGTGTATGTAATAATTCCCTTTAGTACATTTGAAAATATCGAAATTCTAATTCAAAAATCTCCTACAAATTCCTTTTCGGAAAATAAGCATATGTTAGCCAATACACAAACAAGAAATATCATCATCGTTCTCAAATTCGGTAAAGCGTTCTTAGGGGTGCTATTATTTACTGCAACGATGCAAATGATAACTTTTAGAATAAACAAAATTAAAATACCCAGGATTTCATATCCTTTGATATAGAGCCAGGCAGCTACAAAATGTTTCTCTCTGGGCTGGTTTTGGGTTCGGAAGTGGCATCTACCTACTACGTTTATAGAACTATATATGTAAGTTTTATGCAATACGGGTACCATTGCCCACAGCATGCAGCACCACAAATATGTGTGTGATCCTGATTCAGGATGGTTTTCTCATTTATTTATTTATTCTCTCAGGCAAATCCAATATAGGGAGCCAGAAGGGCCGGGTATAGCTACACTGATGCTAGTGAATTTTGATTTTTGTTTTCAATCTCTTGGGGATTTGTCCAAAACATTGTGGCTAAGTCAGTGCTACTATATAATATAGTTTTGATAGTTCATACTCTCATCCCTCCTTGCGCAAACAGGATGAGTGGTCAGGACAGCACAAATATATAGTTCAATAGTCTTGCCGGATAAAGTCGTGTGCATCAGCAGCAAAAGTCCTTCAAACCAAACAAACATCGTACCTCATTACTCCCTTTTCCGACTTCCTAGAGGACATTTTGCATTCGCCATTGGATTAAGTTTTGAGGTTATGTTCAATAGTACAACGATTTTTTGTATTCATGGTTGAAGTACTTGTGATTTGTTGATATTACTTGGCCATAATGGTTTGTATGCGGGGCAGTACACCAACCTGCAATTATAAAAATTGAAAAGTTCCTATAATAGTGAGTCTACTCCAAACCTCCACTGAAAATAAAAAAAAAAAACGTTTAGATTTTATCAATCTGTTTAAAGTTTCATGTGGTTATCCGTGCTTTGAAGTATATAGTGTAGACCGCATTTGAATGTATAAGGGGGCCTCAACTCCCTTTTTAAACTCAATTTTTTCCCAAGATATATAATTGAAAAACTTTTTAATTAGAATTCAGAGACAATGATTTTTGGAATTGCGTTGCGGCGAACTGTGTTTAGTGAATGGAGCTAACTTATATTGTATTCAGGTCAACCTTAAGGCGCACACTGGGTTAAAAGTCGGGGCGGGCGGTCGGTTCCAGTACATTTTTGAGCATTTTCTATTGTTAGCCATGGATTTCGATTGTTTGGGGTGGTGATAAATATATACATAGATGTGTATATTCCCGTTGTGAGAACAGTAATAAAATTAACGAAAATGAGGGTAAATAATTTCGAAAGGGTTATTCAGGGAATACAATGCTATTTTGAATAAAAGTTCGTTCATTCGGTGTGCTAGGTTTTCATAGGTCACTTTGGAGTTTTGTTGTTTGAGTCATTTAGAGCGATGTTAACGTGGATTATTTTGTTGTTGTTTAATTATTATTTTTATTATTATTATTATTGGTTATGGGAATTAAATTTAATTTCAGATTTAAATTAAGTTTTATTTATTTTGTGAGATAAGAAAAGTTGTGTTTTGAAAAGCAAGAAAAAGCAAAACCATTTTCCAGCTTTGACAAAGAAGACGTCTCGATTTTTTTTTACAGATGATTTTTATGATAAGATCTGGTTTGAAAATAATTTTTCTAACAATACAATCTAAAGTTGAATCTGAATGAATTTTCAACATATTCACATTTCCCATTCACACAACTTCAACATTTAATTTTGTAGATCAAACAAGAAATTCTACTTAGTTTGAAAATCCCAAATTATGTAATAATATTGTCAATAAATAGTACCAGAAAATAATAAACCGATAATTTTGCCGAATCAATCAAAGTTCTAGAATTTGTTGATATTCGCAACTTACCTCAATTATGAGGTAGGTATTGAAGGGAGTTTGAAGTACCCCTGGAAACAAATTGTAAGTCCCCTGGTAACATGCACGCAACAATGGTTGAGAGTTATAAGGCAATAGGTCCTGGTTCTCTTCGAGCTGTTGCACCACCAAATTTATCTTTTATTTATTGAAGCTGACTTTGACCCCTTTGTGTACCTGCATCGTGTTAAAATGGACTTGGACCGACTCAATCACCCTCAATCAGTGGAATTGGCTGAAATCTTGCGATCCTTGTCCTCAAAATCCAAGTCAATCTCACGATCGATCGAGGTAACTGTCAGGCTGATTCGATCTTTTTTCTCTTGCTGACTTTAAGTGCCACCAATTTTGACTTAACATAGATTATAGCACACCATACTTCGTGTTTACACCAGCGTTCGCTTCTATTTTGTCATAGCATTACGAGCACGTACATATGTATGTTTGCTTGTATTTCTGATTCACATAAATTGTATGAACGGGTCTTTTAAAATTAAATCAAATTGATTCAAACGCTGGAAAAAAAATGGATACTCAATATCAGGTTGGGTATGAAAGCAGGGTAAGGCATACAAACTATCCGGATAGTGTCGGATTTGGATCCGTATCCAGTTTGATAAATTGTGGCTAGAGTAAAGGTAAAGCAGGGGATATAAATAAAATAACATCTTAATAAATATTTTTTACTTGCGACTTGTAGGTACTATAAGGCAAGATATGCATTCGCAAAAAAATCGAACTTGAGATTTTGATCAAAAGTTACGATGATAGCGAAAACGAAAATGTGGGTCTCGAAATTCTGTCTGTCTGTTCGACTAGAGCCTATGCGGCTTGGTCGATTTTCTTTAAACTTGGTAGTTATTGTTTTTAAATTTTTCACCCAAAAATGTTTTTTTTTTCTTTTTTTTTTTAAGACCAAAAATAACGGTACCTGCCATATGATTTTTTTTTTCAAAATTTTGTAAATATTTGTTTTTCTCAAAAACTTTCCCACAGATTAAAAAAAACAAAATTTAAGAAATTTCATTTAGTTAAAGCCAGGTAATGGTTGATAAAAATTTTCAAAAAAGGGTTAGTTTTGGTAGACCCCTTGGAACCATTTTTTTTTTCTGATTTTCTCGAAAACCGTGCAACCGATTTTAATCATTTTTTCTTACGCTAAAGCTCCTCTAAAGTTTCAATATTATTATTCAAATTTTCCAATTTTTTTTTTGACATTAAAAAAAAATTTCAAAATTTTATTTTTGGAAACTCAATACTTCGAAAACCCTATTTTATTTTGCCTTAAAATAAAGGTACCTACCATACAAATGTTAAAAAATCGTTTTCAAAAATCGTATTTTACTCGAAAACGGCTTTGAGAATTTTGATAATTTTTTTTTTCGATTAATGTTTAGGATCTATAATTTAATAAAAAAATTAAATTAAGATATTATTTTGACTGTACCTACGATAGAACCATTTTTTCGAATTTTGAATTTGTTATTATCGGCAGAACGGATTTTAATGACATTTTTCATAGAGAAGCTTCTAAAAAGTTTAAAAAATATTGCATTTCAAGACTTTAAAAAAAATATTTTTTTGGAAAATTTGATATCTCAAAAACGGTTCAATATTTTTTTTTGAAATTTATTTTTTATTCGCACACATTTTTTCTTAAAAATGTTTTAAAAATTTTGTACATAAAAGGTTATTTTTTAAGAAACCACTACAACGACATATAATTTTAGTACTTGCATAAACTAATATTTGCTTGAATCACATGGCATCCTATTTTTAGCTCCAACTACTAAAGACGTTGTTTTAGTCATTTAAAAAATGAATTTTATGCTTATGAACAGTTTTTCTCTAATAACAATCATTTTTAAATTTTTTAGTCTTTTACATAAGAGCAAGTTCGTGCGATCCAGTCGTGCATTTTATTTTCTTAATTTTTAAAAATTAAATTTGGCGTACCAAAATCTTTTCTCGAAAATGTTTTAAAAATTTCGTGTATAAAAGCAACGACTTAAATGTTTGTTCGTGCATTTTATTTTATAATACCTAACCTACCCATGTTTTATTGCTTGAAACCTATGCTCGGACGGAACTTTAAATACACTTCATCTTAACCTTTGGTATTTTGATTTGTTTGACTTTATCGAAAACAGGCTTCCGGGCACAAAGTTCTTCTGTTCAGTGTTGGCCAAGGAGTCAAATCACTCAACCCAATTGAATAATGCGTACATACTTAATCTTTTTTAATACTGAGCTGAAATAATTACAATTTACTTTTCTTAATTTAAATGTCACGTAAAAATGTTCATTAATTTTAATCAATTACAAAGGAAATAAAAAGCTAAATGATATGTTATGCCCTTATACAAAAATATTGTAATAACTCTTGAAAATCCTTGAAAAAACCCACTTGAACGAACAATAAAAAGCCAATTTTCGAATTGATTCATTTTATTAAAACCTTCGATTGCTCTTAATTAACAAATTATTTTAAACCTGATATGATTTTTTTCGTCAACTCGAAAGCTCTTAATAGCATATTTTTTAAATAAATCAATTGATATGCACTCGAAGGTATATAAGTACATGCCTACCTTTAGTTGAATATATATTTGAATATTTTTATTTTTTTTTATAATTAAACAATAAATTGAAGTATCTTTATTGTTGTCAATTGAGAGACATCATCACTTGTATGCCAGAGTGCATTGTGAATTCACCAGAGTTCTCTCTGGACTTCACTTCATTTAAAGTATCCTTCCACATACAGAATTTTCAACTTTAGACTCTCATAAAGTAGTTTATGTCCCTGTCCCGCCTCAAGCCAACCTTTTTTGAAATACAAAATATCCCACATACTCGTAATTTTTTTTAAATTTGAAATAAAAACAAAAAAATAAATCAACTGTGCAAGGCAGATGAGAAAAAAAAAGTAATAAAGGGCGAGATCCCCCTTAGGGAAAGGGTTGCCTTAACTGACTTGGTAAAAATGTAGATAAATGTACAAATGTACAAATTTATGTACACATACCTCGAATTCCTGTGACACTGATGCTGGATGTTTATTTTGCGGTGGAACTTTTACATTAGTAATAAATGTCAACCGCGAAAATTGCTGAATATTGTGGGGCACCCAGCGTGTACTTCACCTGTTTTTTTTCTTATATATTTTATTTTGAAGGAAGACAATAAGTTTGATCGTGCACAGGGCACCTCTTATCAAGGACTTTGTCAGGATGTGGTTGAATGGTATTTTAGTGTTTATTTTGCTGCTTGCTGCTGCGGTGGGATGATGATGGTAATTTATTCAAAAATTCAAATGAAAAATTATACATCATAAGCTTAACGCAATTTGTGCAATGGGTTTATTTTATGGGGGCTACTAGAATGTTTTGGGACTTTATTCGTTTTTTAATATTTATAAAAAGAGTATGTATGTACATTGCTTTTTTGAAGAGTTTTTGTCGAATTAAATGATTTTGGGAGAATTTCCCTATTTAGTGGCCCGAAGAATAAAATTCAACAGATTAATTTATTTTATCCCATACTCCATACCTTTTAAACAAACAACCGGATGAGAAGATTTAAATATATGATTCTTGGATTCGGTCTTAAGTATTTTATTGACCGTCAATTAGTATTGATTATTTTAAAAATCCTATATGTCTCTAAATCTAATCATGCATTGTCTGGAGTACCTCAGGAAGCCATTGTTGACCTATTATCTTTGCTTTGATAATACTGATGATATGGAAATGATCTCTGCTGAATCTAATTTGAAAATTTACGCTTTCGATAAGTGGATATCGAAATAAGTGGACAGTTTGAAAATGTGATAGTGTGAAATTTTGACAGCGTAAAAGTTTGTCAGAATAAATATGTTATATGGTTAATGATGAAAGTGCGACATTCTGTTAAAATATAAGAAAATTCTTGCTTTTCTAAAATCTGCATTTTGAATGTTGTTTTTTTTTTTATTTTTCACAACGTAAGACTTTCCCATTGTCATTTTTGATTTACTTTGATACTGTGAACACCATCGCCAGTTGAAAGCAATACTTACTTTCCTCATCACCGTTATCCACCATAATGACTATGACCTTAACGAAAATCTGATCAGAATTCAACGTAAAACAAACGAAACAAATACCTTCGACCTTCAACACAACTATGGCCAAGTTCATAAATGTAAAAATGCAGCAGTCCCGCGAGATTTGCGTTCATAAATGTAAATAAATGACAGCAGTTAACAACTGTGTTCATGAAGCAAAATGTCAGTCAAAATATGGTGGTATTTGTTTTGTTACCGTGTTGCAGCAAGTAGAACTTTTTTCATACAAAAATGATTTTTAAACATTTGGAAATTTTCTAATTATTTGAAGGAATTTTCTGATTTTTGATATTTATGTCTTAAGTTTCAATTCTTTTTAGTTAAAAGAATCATGCTTTACTTTGCTCCAATTTTTCTTGCAGATAGCTTTTCTGAACACTTTCAAAACTTGTTGCTTTCAAGAGGTTATAAATCATCCTATTATAACATTTGTACACAATTTTTTTTACACAAATGTTGTGTTGCTAAATAAAAAATCAAACCGCCTCATTAAAAGGATAATTTTAATTTCTGTAATTTTTGTCTTTGACGCATAACTGCTGCAGTTTTTCTGTTCGTAAATCTATTGAATAATTATTTTCTGTATGGTAGCAGGGTTGCCATGTCAATGTTTGTAGACTAAAATCAGAATCGGAGAAATACCCCAATACGAAAAAAAAGCGAAAAGCTTCCAGATGCAATAATTGAAATCGACACAGAACCCACTGATTCACGCGCAAGTGAGTTGCATTTCACGAATGAATAGCTGTCGATGATTTCCGGAAAAGTAATAAACTTTTCATCTGAATTCCGTTTGGAACGATATACTTCGAACTGGATAGACTGGATAGTGTCAATAAGAGTATACATAATGTGAAAATATTAATCAGCTGTCATTGCTGTCATTAATACTGACAATGGTAAATTGGGAACACTTAATTTGATGAACCCTGACTTTTGTTAAAGCAACCGCTAAATTAACTGCTTCAGTTATTCATAAAAGGCATACGATAACCACCATCATAAAACACTTTCATTGTACAAAAAAGCAGATTTCATTGTTTCTATGTAGTTTCAACCCCTTCCTTATGTATCTACCATATGATATATTGCACTTGTCATTCCTGCACAATGCTTCCATCAGTCCATTGTTGGCAAAATCACTTCCGTTTGGCTTTGGCTTTGGCTTTGTTTTTTTTTTGTGTTGCTCAACTCTAAGCGCTTTACTTTCTCTCAACTTCACTGCTGCCAATCAGGTCATAGTCAACGACATACTCTTAGTTAAACAAAAGAGAAATCCACGAACGTAGTTTTGGCATTAGGTCAGCCGTAATTAGCGCTTGTATTGTAGCTCATACTGACCAGGCTATTTATAAATGTTTCGTCTGAACAATAAACCTCGAGAAGGGTTGGAATATCCAGTTTTGAAAAATTAATACGAAGCCCATTCAATTATAATTTTCAATGTTAATAGTTTTCTCAGAGCTTTTGGAAGTTTTGCAGAGAAAGATTTAAGAAAACAAAATTAAATTATAAAATCAAGATGTAAGAGATATTAAAGAAAAGCCATCATTCGGATTAATAAAATTAATCTTTTCCTCCATCCTTTCGTCACCCTGTCTCTTTCTCTAGGACTCTAAACACAAAGCTCAATATTATCCTTTATCAGTCAGATGGTAAAAGCATATTTTTCCCAACTCCAATTTCCGTTTGCTAGAATATAGATTAAAGAGAAAGATAACTTCTTAACAAGTAAAGGTACCTACCTAGTTTTACGAACAGATATAGATCTATATGTACTCGTAGTGTATCCGAAGCAGGTTATGAACTGCACATATACATACATATATGTATAGTGTTACAAGTGGCGAAAGAGAAAAACTTCGCAAATGTAAAACGAATTGGTTGCGGATTGGCTGTGTCTGTGGTGAATCGGTTTTACTCGTATATATTTTTTTTGTTCCGTTCTTATCCTCTAGAACCAGGTGCTGCTGGAAGGAAGGATGTGTATGTTAGTTCTGGACTTTTGCATAAAAATATTTTTTAAAACTTATTCATAAACGCTGAGCTTGAACTTGCAGTTTTTGCATGCAGTAGATGGTTTTCAAAACTTTCAGCTCCTCTTAAAGTTTGTAAAGTCATTTATTCAATTTTTTTAGAAATACAGGGTAGTCCAAACTTATAATAATTTCTTTAAAGTTCCTAAAAAGAAGCAGTGAGTGAGGCTAAGACATTGTATTCTTAAGAGGTGTTTAATCAATTTAAGTTTTTTCATGTTTTGACATTAACAGAAAAAAAAGCAATGATCTTCAAAATTGAAAATAAAAGTCTAAAAAAAAAATAAAAATATGAATTATTTTAATCCACAAATGCCCGCCCCTGTCAAGTGTTCCCTTCCTTTAAGTATTTTTTTTGTTTATTTGATGAACCAGAAAATTGACAAATTTATTTATTGAAAATTCGGGCACTAGCTACGAAAAGCTTAGTCTGAGGCAAGATATGTACAAAATTTGAAGGTGCATATTTTTTTCTCCGCCAAATAGGTACTGATCAGTTTAAAAATAATAAAACGGGAAATTGGAGGAAGATGCAGTAGGAAGGGGTAGTATGTCAAATTTTCTTTATGCTTAAGTTTTTAAAGAGCAACGTCTAGTTTTGGCATGCCTGACGAATTTGTCCGTTTTTGCAGCGTGACGAGAACGCAAAATCGTAAAAGATCTCACCGATCATTTGATGCCAAAAAAGGTTTTAGGCAAGGTGATGCTCTTGCGTGCGAAGTCTTCAACATCGTTTTTGAAAGAATAATACAAAACTTATTGGCACGCTTGTGAGCATTGATACGGAAGCGAAGAAGATGGGTTAAGTGGTCAATGAGGGCAAGACCAAGTATATGCGGTCATCAAGAAAGGGCACTCAACCCCAACCATTCCTGTGATAATAATTTTATTATTTAAATAAAATAAAAAAAGAAAGAATACCAGATATGTGTGCATGTGCATTTTGCACTAATATAAAATCCACGGTTTGCTTAAAGTGGTCTCAGGCTTATCAGATGATCAAGTGATTTCGATCTTACATGAATTTGAATTTGGACATGGAAAAGCTTTCCGTAAGATTGGTGCCGCATTTGCTTAGAATGCTAAAATTCGATCAAGTTTTTGTACCGTTTCGTAAAAGTGAACGAAACATGGGTTCACTATAACCTACTAGAGACCAAGGAAAACTCGAAACAGTGGACTTCTTCTGGTGAATCAAAGCCGAAGAAGGCAAGGTGGGTTTTTCAGATGCGCGCTGTATTATTCACACCTATAACCTTGAAAAGTGTAAAACGATCATCAATGCATATTATGTAGAACTGCTAAATCGATTTCAAGCTGATTTGAAGAAAAAAAAAACGCATTTGGCGAAGAAAAAATTCGCACAATTCCGAAGTCCCAGTCGCAGTCCAACATGTTCCTCAGATTTAGTCCCCTGTAATTATTTCTTGTTTCCAAACTTGAAAAAATGGCTCGGAGGTAAAAGATTGGGGTTGAATAAAGAGGTCACCTTTGAAAGAAAGATTTATTTTGAGGGGCTCTCGAGAAATCGTATTATTTTGAGGAGAAATGTTCAACTAAGTGTCTCGAACTAAAACGAGAATACGAGTATGTTGAGAAATCAAATAATTTTATAGGTAAAAGACTGATCCTTGTTTCATTTGTGTGGACTCATTGACCCACCGTCGTATTTCAAAACAACAGCATTATTTCCAGTTAAGTAAAGTTCAGAAGTTCACCGACTAAAAAAATTTCCTTGTAAAACAAAAAGGGAAAAAAGGACGCATACAAAACGCTTCTAGAGATTGAATTACACACAGCAAGCAGGACAGGACAATGTTACCCTGCAGCAGCATATCGTTCCATACTATATACTCCGAACACAGTTTCCAATCTGCCACATTGCCTGTTCTACACTTAAGCCATAGCCCGAACGACAACGATGATGATGATGCTATCTCTCTGCAAAAGGACAGATCGATTCGAATTTTTCCAACAACAAAAATCGACATTTTCTCCAGGCAATCCATAGAGTAGTTAATAGTAACAGAACCAGGACGATTCATATGAACTGGAAAGAAATCTTGTTTCTACTTTTTTCCCACTCACCCCCATCCATTGTCATTTTTACTCACCGAGACCCTGTTGGGTATCTACATATCTATAAGAGTGAATGATTTTGATTTTAATTCCTTCTACTCCTGTTCTGTGAGTTTTTTTTTGTGTTTGTTGTTGTTGTTTCTGCAGTTGATGAAATTGTGATTCCATCTATCAGTAACTTCACCTATGACCAGCCAGGACGAAAGGATACTAGAATTTACTGGGTGGGCTTGGGGTTCCTTACTTTGAGTGGATATTGTGTGTGTTTTTGATTTTAACTGTGTGAGTTTGCAGAAACCACCAGGAATGTCTGGGAATGCAGATTGAATTTTAATTGAACATCCGAGGAATAATCTGTTTGTGCCAAAGAGTTTGGGTACCAACCAATATATAGAGAGAGTGAAAGCAGGACAGAGTGTGGATGGTAAAAAAAAAAAATCATACAAATTTTTACAAAATTGATGAAAAATTTATATTTTATTTTTGTTTTTGAGTTTTGTTCTACGAGTATAGGGTTGATATTGGATTCTCGTGAAAAATAATTTCGAGGTTTTAATGAAAGTCGTTTTCGTTATACGCCGTCATTGACGGTGGGTGCGTATGTGCACATTTAAAAGTTAATGGATGCACGGGTTTGCTTAAAAATTGCTACAAGGTACTTTTATGTAGAAGAAAAATTTCGAGTTTTTGCTGCGGTCATCTGCAGCCCATAAAAAACAATATTGGTTTGGAAAGTTTCAGACGAGAGAGCATTTATAAAAATGAGGAAGAAAATCGAATACAAAACAGAGCCGTGGGAAACGCCAGCATTTATTTTGTGAATATTAGACCTTAAACCGTCCAATTCAACATCTGAACGATCTAGAAGGTAATTTCTAGTAAGGGTGTTATTGATACCGAATGACGCATGCTTGATAACAAAGCCTGAGAGAGTCCTGAAAATTATTTACTAACAACATATATATGAATACTCTTCCCTCTGTAAATGAACTTCTTTACAATACTGTGCTTAAAGCTTATTTTGAGAGTTAACGAAAAATTAACACACTAAATTTATCTCTATTGATCCTTTTGCTTTGTCATGTCTTTTTTAAACTCATTGAATCTCATTATAGATTTTGTTTTGTTAACGCAAATAAAACTCAATGGTCAAATCATTAAGTAAAGCCCTAAAATTCTATGTTTTTTACATTATTTTTTTTCTTTAGCTTTAAAATTGTTTTTTCTTTGCTATTCAATTTCTTTATATTGCATTATTCCCTAACAACAATAACAATAAAAAAAAAAAAAAACAATCCGAAATAATATTGTTTTTCAATTTCTCCAAGGATAAGGAATTCAGGATAATTCAAATAAAAATAAATTAAATCCCCGACAACTGCCGAAGCTCAGAAATCTAAAACTTATCGCACGCCCACACTACTTCACTCACTTTATGTTCAAGGATTACTCCTTCAACAAAAAAAAAACACGCATTTATTTTCTAACGGAGTTCTGCCTTCAATTGAAAAATAAAAAATAAAATTATACATATATCAACAGAGCAAGTCAAATATGACTTCTCCTTCTTCTATGACTCTAATTCTTAAACTCATCATGATTTCAAATTTTAATCCGCCGACATCACTTCTCTTTTGACAATTTCCCAGCGCCGCCCGTGCTGACAGAGTCCTTGTGTCGGATACCCAGACCAACTATACCATTTCAACTAAAATTTGGGAATTCAAATGACACAAGAAAAGCACCAAAGGATGATACGACTACGACTACGACGACAAAGACCCACCACCCTTCAGCTGAAGGAGCGATAAAGTGGAACACTTTAGTCAGACAAAACGTCTGACATCATTATACCGTTTGTATATCCGGATAATCCTTTTTCTGTTTCTTCATTTCCCAGTGCGATATTCTACAGAAAGAGATATGCAAATTTTGTTTGCCAACTTAAGCAGAGCAAACATAATACAACGACATAAATATAGGAGGCGTTGTGCGTGGTGATGGAGGGTGTGATTTCATAAAGGAAGCAAAGAGGAAGACTTCGTACGACACGCACTTGACTTGACTTTGCAAAAAAAAAAAAACTACATATTTCCCGGAGAATCCGTTGATACCAAGGAGCTGTACGAGTATATTTTCTAATGTGATGGCCTGGATTCCGTTTATGGTTTTTTTTGTAGCG
Source organism: Chrysotoxum bicinctum (assembly GCA_911387755.1). NCBI lineage: Eukaryota > Metazoa > Arthropoda > Insecta > Diptera > Syrphidae > Chrysotoxum > Chrysotoxum bicinctum. Next base: position 9,217,236 of record OU426988.1, on the reverse strand, counting down.
CTTGGAATGCTCTCAACTTATAGAGAGCTAATTCGAAAATCATGCCACGCTTGACGATGTCGTTTAAATTACTTGATCAAACACCGGATTTAAAGCATAGCCTATTCTTTCATGAAGGGCTTGATATTATTTGAAACGTACATTCTTACCTTTAACGTCTAAAGTTGGATCGTGCTTAATTTTTAATGGTTTGTTATTGGAGAGTTGCTAATTGTTTAACCATTGTGACAAAGAAGGGCTTTAAGATACAAAAAAATTTAACAAGAAACTTGATGACTTTATTGGTTGTGATAGTTGAGAGCTAATCAATTTTAACAAGGAAATAGAATGTGGAATTTGTGTGGATGGTCATTATATAGGATCAGGTTAATTTGTTAATTACTGTTAAATTAAATGTATGGTTCAAAGCTTATAAAATTCGCACTCAAATTTGACGAGTATTTTAATGATCTAGCGGGAGAAGTATTGTAATCGTGTTAATAAATAAAATTTAAATTTTTTTGTGAATTTGAAATTTATTCAGGAATGTACGCCCTCTTTATAATGCGGCTAAGACTTTGGGGAACGAATAAGCCCAAAGTGTATCCTGTGCTACAAAACTGTTTCATGTGTATCCACTATTTTATTTTGTAAAGATTGACTTCATATCAAAATAATTGTGAAAACTAAATGCAAAAAATCTGTCATACGAGAAAACTATCATGCGATAAAGTTATTCCGCGAGAAATATGTCATACGACAAACATATCATGTGCAATTACATCATACGAAAAAACTATCATGGGGCCCATCACTTCCAGTAATTGTTAAGCTTTGCGTGACCTATTAAAGGACCTTATATTTTACTTACATACATATGCAATGTTTGTTGTTTCGTTTGCTTCGAAACTTAGTATTTTTTTTCGTTAACTTGAAGCACTGCAATAAAACGATTTCCAATCTGGAGGATTAAAACTTTTGCACAACTCCTGATGTCCGAATATGTTCTAAGAATCCATTTAAGGCTTTCACTATGTATTTCAGCCTGATTGAAACTGTAGACACCACCATTGATATAAATGAGTGGAATTCTCCCTCAATTGAAATACTTCTCTATTCCCTTTATATTTTCCTGCCCCAATAATTTTCTAAGGAAATTTGAAATAGAAATCCAATTTGCTCATGGAGGTGTGATTGGGAGTTGATGGAAAGAGGTAGGCGATTGTTAAAATCAATTCCAAACAAAAGAGCTGATCTGCGAACTTGAAACAACATTTTATCTAAATTCGGCTGATTAGTATCTTCGGATATTTCTTAAAATCATTTTACACTTAGGTCTTCAGTAAGTTATAATTTCTATGAAAATTGGACTCAAATAATGTTGGGAGTATGACAGATAAATAAAATAAAATTGGGGTACCAATTTTGATATTACAGGATGCGTTTATATCCCAGTTCGATTTGATTTGTTTACTATTTTTGTATAAATAAATTTTGACAAATGTTAAAAATTGGTCGGAAACAATTTATTAAAGAGCATGTAATGCAGCAACAACGTGTGGAAAGTAATAAAACATTTAATTTAAATAATTCATCAATTGTAAATAAATTGTAAATTTTTTGACTTGGCTGGCTTTGTTAATAAACATTGAGACCACATGACCTCAAAGAGTAACTGTAACTGTAACGGCATCATTGGGCCACTTTTCTTTGATGATGCCATATTGTAACAGTTACCGGTGACCGGTATAGTAAAATATTGGAAAACTTCCTTGTGTCCAAATTAGATCAAATAGTCCAACAGAATATGTGGTTCCACCAAGATGGTGCCACATCACACACAGCTTGTGCTACGATACGAATTTTACGAGAAATTAATCCGGCCGAATAATCTAAAAAAGGTGTGATATCGAGGTGAGGTCTCCCTATTTTTGCTTCTTCTTTTGCACCGTTTTCAGAGGCACCCACTTGTAAGACATCATATTCCATACATAATGGCAAGGACATTTTTTCAATCAATAAAACATAAATAGTAAAATTGTTTTTCATACAAAAGATATTGAAAAAAAAATTCACTCACCCTGTAGACAAAGCATAATTTGATTAAAATTAAATGCATGTTCTTCTTGAGGGCTGTAGGTCAATATCTATTTATTTTATATATATAAAATAAGAAATAATTCAAAAACTTCAGCGTTGAAAAGCGTTTTAGGCAATATCAATCCCTTGGTAATTGCGGATTCGTTCTACTCCATTTCAATTCAATTCATTATTATTCTGTTTCAAGTGTCGGCCTTTCCCCACAGGGGTCTCCCCATTCTTTCTATTTACATAACTAGCTCTATTAATTTGCATGATTATTTCCAAACCAAAGTCCTGAGCTTAAATCATTTTCCAATTTATCCCGGAAAATGTGCCAGTCTACATACACACTCTAGTACTACTCGTATATATCTCCCCCAAAAGACTAACAAACCACAAAATCGAAATACGAAATACAGCACAGGGACTTAAATAGTTTTCTAGAGCCTTTAATATACATAAAAAGCTTGTTCATATAGCCTTATTGCTTTGAAGCACATGCAAATAATCATAAAACACGATAACCTACAAAGTGGATAAAAATGAAAATACAAATACACTCAAAACAACAGCAACAACAAAAAACTTGATTACCCGTAATCAGAATTTCAACTCTTTTGGGAGAAATGAAATCTCTTTTCTGTGTTTTCAAAAACATACTAGGTATTTACCCCAGTTTTGTTTCATAATAATTGCAAGGAACTTAGTGAAATTCTGATTGTGAAAAGGATGTGCAGAGTATGTTTGTTGGTGGAAAGGATATGGTTTTTCTTCTTTGAATCCCTTATGTGCTTAACGAAACGAAAACGAGTATGGCCAAGTGTAGGGACTGGTTTTGTTCAGCGAAGGACTTATTAAGACCAAAAAGCGTTTGGGTAAATTTTCTCTTAAAATATCTCACCGCATTTTCACATGGCAATGGCGTTTTATTGAGCAGAACATGACAGAGTGGAGATACAAATTGTTTTCCTCCGTGGGAGTATATGCTAAATACTTTGACGGGATTCAGTTGAATGGAAATCAGGAAACAAGGATGTTTGGAAATGATTCTCGTTCACTCTAAAGGGACTATATGTACAGTATGTGGGACAAGTGTTGTTTTGATTTGTTTTTGTTACAGCACGGTATTTTGCGCACTGTGAATAATTTTAATTTCTGTCAGTGGAAAAGTGTTATATTTGGGTATTTGGTTTAAACTTTAGTAGAATATATTTTGGGAAATTTATTTATTATTTCTTAACATCCACCAAAAGCTCTCTAAATGGCAGTCGGGTTTTAGGAATTTACATAGTTGTGAGTCAGCAGTTATGAAAGTCACCTCTGATCTTCGATTTGCCTTGGATGCTGACAAAATTGGTTTGTTGGTGCTGTTGGACTTCTCAAAGGCTTTCGATTGTATTGATCACTCTATTCTTGTTTCTAAGCTTCAACAAATCTTCAAGTTCTCGAATACATCTCTTCGTTTACTATGTAATTATTTGAAAAACAGAGTTCAATCGGTAGAAGTTGAAAGCGGTATCTCTTCCCCCTTTTTTGTAAATACAGGAGTACCACAGGGTTCCGTTTTAGGGCCACTTCTATTTTCACTCTTTATCAATGATCTTCCTGATGTTGTTGAAGACTGTTCAGTTCATATGTACGCAGATGATGTTATAATTTACATTAATCGTCCACTTGGATTGATGGAAGACGCTGTGGTTCGAACTAATGAAGATTTAAAACGAATTCAACTGTGGGCTTGTGACAATAAACTTAGACTTAACCCTTCCAAAACGATTGCTATGATTTGTTCCCGAAATGAAATTAATTCGGTTGATTTCCCACCAATTATTCTCAATGGAGAAATAATTCCTTACTTAGACAAGGTTACATACATATTTAGGCTTCACGTTAAATAGCCGACTTAGTTGTTGTGATGCAATCTCTGTTACTATTAGAAAAATATATGCAGGTCTTCGTGGACTGAGATACTCTGCTCAATTACTTTCACCTTTAATGAAGCTTCGATTAGTCAAAGCCCTTTTAATGCCATTTTTTATATTTAACTGTTCAGTTTACCCATGCTTGGACTATGAATGTAAGCGTAAGTTAAATGTTGCATTCAACGATTGCTTGCGTTTTATTTATAATAAACCTAGGTATGTCAGTGTTTCTCAGCTTAATCGATCTATTTTGGGAATTACTTTTGATGAATATTATAAATTTAGAAATATTTTAAGACTTCATAACATTATCCATGGCAGATGCCCAGACTATCTTAAAGATACACTGCAATTTGCACAGTCTTGCAGAGGCATTAAGCTCATTGTACCGCGTTTCTCATACACAACTGCAGAGCGGTCTTTCTATGTTTCAGTTATTAGAGAATGGAATACTCTCCCAATTGATTTACAGAATATTGTCAATGTATCAAACTTTTGGTCAAAGCTTCTCTCCCACTTGGCGAATTAAATGTATTATATTATTTATTTTTGTATTATAATGTTATTTGTAATATTTTGTTTGTAAAGCTTTTGCTCCTTTTTTTCTTAATTAGTTAAAATAATTATTTAAATAATTCTTGTAGTTCTTGTAAGATTCTCTTAATAATGTACATTTAATAACTTTATCTTTTATATTTAATTTTATTTTGTTTTATATATCAAAACTTGTTAAGTCAAACTAGGATACTGCTCAAAGATTTTATCTTTTTGTATCTATTGTTAATCTTTTTAATTTAATAAATAAATAATAAATAATAAATAAATAATATTGGCTATCAGTTCAGTCGTCAACAAGAAAGAAGAACAAAAGGTTTCATGGGAGCACAATAGATTTAACGATATAGAAGAGGTCCTTATATTACAGTTTTAGAAAGTATACGAAAGTAAACTAAATTCTAAGATAGCTGACGCAATTGAATTACGGTCTGATAAAATAGATGCTATTAAATTACTGTCTAAAATAGAAGATGCCATAAATTTACAGTTTGAGATAGTAGATTTCACTCAACTACGGATGACATTAAATTACAGCCTGAGATAGTAGATTTTATTTAAATGTAAATGAAATAGCACACATCAATAAAATAAATTAAAGTTGCATAAGGAAGACGTCATTAGATTGAAGTGCGATATAGCAGACCGGTATATATTACATTCTGAGATAGCATACACGTTACTTAACTACAGTATGATATGACAGAATTATATCTGTTATATTAGAGAGTTACTGGACGTAATTTAAATATACTCTGAAATAACAGACGTCATAAAATTATATCGATTTGCCAGATTTCTTAAGATTAAAGTCTGACATACCAGACTCTTAACGTCTTACAATTTTCATTTGACTTTATTTATTGTGTGGCTTAGAATAAATCTAAAACTAATGAAAATGTATTAGTTTTTGGCATATAGGAGTTCTAATCTTATAAAACTTCTTCGTCCATGATTGTTGCGACAATACCTTAGTCCTGAGTTTTTATTACTCCGAGGTTGGTTAGCTCAAGACGTCGTCATTTCGTCATTGGTTTGTCATCCTTATAATCCGCTGATTAGAGTCATGGCCACTGCTTTCATCTAGTTCCTTTGCTTTGATGCCTTTGAGCGGTATTACTTTAGCTCAGAGTAGAGTTGCGCGAATCTGTTGTATCATTGGTGAAAATATTAATGTTTGAATGTAAAAGCCTGCCATCAATTTCAAGCTCCTACCACTTGCCTATAACTTCTGCCTCTTTCGATACTATGATAAATCTTCCAAGAGTACATATTATAGTGAAAAGTGCGTCATTCAGACTCGTTTGGAATACTCAACTAAGAGCTGTTGTTACTCAAATTTATTTCATTTCGAAGTGAAGCCCTCAGATTTCCCTTCTTATTATAAGAAGTTCTTTTATGGCAGTTAAAGATATGCTAAATCAAGCTGGGAAGCAGGTAGCTGATGACTGGTCTAAGTTGTTACTTGTAAAAGTAAGTTTTTTTGTGGCCTAGTCCAGTTCTTCTTTTCGATGGAAGGCTTTCTTGATGAAAGCTGGTTGAAGTTGATCCCTAAGTCCTTGGTTCGTAGAATGGTTTCGTTTGGAAGTGGGTGATGCTTCTGCCGTTTCTAGGCACACGCGTATCGCTTCCTGTTCTTCTGAAACATATTAACTCCGATTTCGTTAAGATGATTTGGATATTCTAATACTTGGTTTACAGCTTGTAGGTTTTGCGGATGTACGCCTCGACTTTCCAGATACAGCTATTAGTGGTGACATCGAAGTGATGTATGTTATTTTTGAGCGTATTCTCGTGTTCGTCTGGGATGGGTTAGTCGGAAGTTACTATGATATATGGAAGTTGTCCAAGTCTTGAACCATGAGCAATTCTAGTACTGATGCTCTTCAATGTCAATTTGTAGTAATCTGCTTGCATGAACAAGAAAAAGAAAACTAATTTCAATTTAGAAGTAGAAGAAAACCTTGATAATAAATCCTTCTATTTATACACTTTAGAATGCATAGAGAACGGCTATAATAGTTATGCTTATGTCGTGTTGGAACTTTACTGGAGGAAATACCGTTGAATGCTTTTCCTATATGCTAAACTTTAAGTCGTTTTCGCTGAAGAAACTGTAGAACTTCTTTGGTATCAGCTCTTCCAAGAGTTTACTTAAGTTCCTGACTAGGCATATTATTATATTATAGTTAAAAATCATGATACAATTCTTCGGAATTGAAAGAATTTTCGGAGTTTTTCCTTGACCTATTTGTTGATGATGGTCAAAAATATAATCACTGTGTGCAGAAGTCTCTTGAGGTTGAAGTTTTATACTCAATTAGCTGATTTCTTTAGCTTGTAGTTAGCAGATGTTACTAACTACTTCAACCTTAAGCTTCCACCATACTTGGCAGGCAAGAGGGCGAACAAAGGATATGTAAAGGAATCGGGCCACATAGGGGTCAGAGAATTCTTTGGACCATCGTTTTACAGAGCCTAGTGCTGAGTAACACCAAGGTCGCCAATTGATTCAGCGGTGGATATGGATCGGAAATGGAGAACATAGAGGGGAGGAGCTTGGATACGTTTTTGTGAAAAAGTGATTGAATGGCATTTGGCAATGTCGAAATATATTACCCTGATTTTCTGTGGCAATGACAGGGTTGCAGTGAATACATAAAGTAAGACTGGAAATGTGTCATGCGTAATTAACACGAATGTGTGACGGTTCATTATAATGATGTAGCATACAAAAAATTGATTCAAACGGATAAAACTCTATCAATCACGTATTTTTCAACATATTTTCCTAAATTCAATAAATAAATACCCATGTACAAGTAGTTTAATCATAAACGTTTTTTTATTAAACGGGCAATCAAATTCAAAGATTTCCTGCTTGCCAATTCTATTGTATGACATCCGAACACTTCGAACACACACAGCGCTTTCAATTTCAAGATATGGTAATGTGATCGCCGAACGACATCGGTGATGCAATGGGCAGCGGTATACTGGTGGCAATAGATCCAGCAAACCACTAGAAAACATATACATATGCACCTACATGCAGAAGGGGAGCATACATTTTATTCCCTTATCTGTTCCCAGGCAGAGGCACTCCTTATTTGCGCCAAAAACGACAGACACACGCTTGAGTTCTCTAGACACAACCGCACAGTTGGGCTGGGGTGGTGCATGGTTGGATTAAATTGGTTGGGATGTGGAATGTCAATCAGGGTGTGGGTATGAAATGGCAACCCCTGCTCCAACAAAAAGAGAAGCACTACTATGAGCAGTGAATATAAGAGGAAGCTGAAGAAAAAATGCAGACCAACATGTGAGGGAGTTGAAGTGGGCTATGTTGTTTAAAGATGAAATTTCAACTGCTGCTCTGCGGTGTGTTGAATGTTGTATGCGGTTGTAGTGTGGTTGGGTTGGAGGTTTTCGTTTGGTGCACTCTGTTAGAGCAATAGCAGTATAGGTGCCTTCCCATACCTAGTTGAGCCTTTTTGTTGTGCGAGGGAATGGTGAACTTGGTTTCAATGTTTATGGAATTGGCCACAATCGCTCAATTCAAAACGAGAAACAAAGTGAAGTGATGGTGGTGGGGGAAATGCGGCAACTGCAGCAGAAAAAGTTTATTTGTTTTTATGTTTTATAAATGTTGACTATTTTATTCGTCTTTTTTGCTTTAATTTAAACCACTACTAGTGTTTTGTGGCACGGTGCGTGTGAGGAAGTCTGTAAAAAGTCTCGTTCGCATCACTGAATTGGTTAACAAATAGAATTTTAAAAAGAAAAATAAAAAGCAGAACAATTAAAAACTCCTCTGAAAAATTGAAAAACTTTTTCTTTCTCAATTAAATAAAGGTTTACAATTAAAATTAAAAACAAAAATTGCTTTGCATGACTTTAAGGCTAAGGTTGTTTTCAGAGCTCGAACAAATTAAAGCTTGTTCGGAGGTTAAAGAAATGTATGATTACTTAGTAAAAGATTAAACTTCATGAAGTGGCTTGTTCAATTTTAAACATTCAATTCTGATTCTGTCGAATCTTGCATTATACTCTCGATACTCAAATTTTGTTGGAAAATTGGCAACGGTTTTTGACTGTATACATTTTTTATATGTAGGTAAGGTACACATATAAAATTTTGTTAACATTTCAGATATGGAAATTTAGTTTTAAAATTGTAGGTATTAATTTAAGTTTTATGTTAGGAATAGAAAAAAAAAGTAATTAAAAAAGTTCATTTAATTAAAATTAGCTGTGGGAGCACAAGAAACTTGCAAAACTATTTTTTTAAATTTCTTTCAAAACATGTAACTTTCAAATTCAAAATCTATGTTCTATTTAACTTAAAAATATATTTTTTTTAATTTAAAGCAAACGTATTTTCAAAATAAAAACGTTCTATGAGAGATGCTATTCATAATTTTCATATTTTGCTTATACCATGTAGTTTAACATTAGAAAGTGAGGAAACCTCACTGGTCACTGCAAACTTAGAAGACACCTAGGTATTCTTGGCCTGGCAACCAATACCACGTCCAGATTCTGTGATTCTCACGAGGAAATGCTGGACCATATATCAGGTTTATGTGATGCATTCGTGTATGAGAGACACATATATGGGGCATAACTAGATAGCAGAAAATACTCCAAATACATACTTAACTTTTTTCAGGAAAGCAAGCCTGGAGGAAGAGCGGAACTATGATCGATCTTACTCAGCTCAGGTCGCACTGCACTTAAAAGCTAATAGTTATCATTCATTCATTAACACACAAGTTTGTAATATTAGTTATGCCAGTAGGACGAAAGTAACCTTCATCTTTTTAAATAATAATCATCTTAATAATACCAAACTATTTATTTACTTAATGTCACAACTCTGTGAGCCAATTAATAACCCTCAACATCCGCATCAAACAATTTATATACCTATCGCATTTATAATACTCGAAAACAGTAAAAGGATGGAAGCAATCAAAGCATTTCCATACAACGATGACGTAGCAAAGCTACGCACAGTGATTAAATAATGAATGCTGGCACGAAATTGTTTCGAAATAATATATTTTAATGTCATACAATTAACAGTAAATAGTCCATAATTTATTTATTCCCCGAAAACCAATTTAATGTTCGTAATCGCTTGCAACAGTGTTATTAATTAGGCCGCTCTCGCACTTAATTGGGATTTACCTTCAATGCGGTGCCGTCAACAGCGCCACCACACAACACTATTGTATACAGAAATGTCACAGAAACGCCCTAACCTGTCACACGGTGGCAAAATACAAAAGCGAACTCCAAGCCCCCATTTCAAATTTCCTGTGGGATTATTATCAGGGCATAAGTAAACGAAATTTTCAGCCAAATTTCGGTTTGTGTCTGGTTCACATCTGTCATTGATAAACAAAAATATGGATATACCAAAAACAATTACAAAAATTTGTAATAACTGTAGATACCTTCTAAGTTTATTGATATTTAGCACATAAATGCAACCACGTGAAATGTTAATTGTTGTTCCAATTTTTATTTTTATTTTTATTTTTATTTGATTACGTGCTTTTGCTAATTTAAACAATACATAAACTATAAAAGTCGCTATTTTGTTTAATCAATTAGTATGAGTTCGTAATTAGTCACAAGTTGTCGGTATGTTGTTGACAATAGAAAACAGATTTCATTTGTAATATGTAGTTTTGATTTTGCATTTCCAATATCTACATAAATGTATGTAAGTGTAGTGTTAGTCAAACAGATTTCCAATTGAACCGTTATTGGTCTTTTTTTGCTGTTGGTATTTGAACCAGACTGAAGCTTTAAACACACGAATCGGGTCGAATCGTGAGGTGAAAATGCTTTCGTTCTAATTAGAATGGATTTGTTGAAGAGGAAAATTTGCATGAAAATAGAAACAATATCATTTTTTTAGGACAGCTCTGTCAGACATGACAGATGGCAATGGTGGCAATTATTTGATTTAAAAAAAACACATGTACCTTTTGAGGTGTCAAAAGTCTTAAACAAATATTCTTATCACATTTTGCGTTAAGTCGAATAATTCGAAAGATTTGACAGTGGTTGTTCTGTTTAGCAGTTAGGGAATTGGAATTTAACAAAATGTACAGTAAAATTTATTTAGTACGAGTTTAGTTTTAAGCTAATGGGTTGCCGTCTGCCTGCTTCACTCGTTAAAGACCTTAAAATAATTGTTTGTATTTTTATAAAAAGATACATTTTCAATAAATTTGTAGAGATCTAACCAGCTTTCCGAGCTAACAATTTTCTTTATTTGTTTCATTATTATTTAAACTTTTCCGATAATTTTTTAAATCTGGCATGATTTTGAAAGTTTTATCAATCGCAAAATGTCAAAAGTGGAGCACAGTTGCCGTCATAGGTTGAGATTACAGTTGGGCTATAACTCACATCCGACATGTTATCGTTGCGATTTAAATAAGGGGTTACAAAACAGTATCAATTCTTGGAAGCGCATACATTTCTAAGCTGAGTCTTCGATGGGTTCCAGAACAGTGTTATTAAATTCATACAAGTACAAGAAGCAAATGACAGATTAACTGACCAAAAACGGTTCATCTTTTGATCTCATTAGCTGTTATTTCTAACAACAGACGTGCAACCAGGGGCGAACGCAGGTAGGGGTTTTAGGGGTTAAAACCCCCCCCGAAACAACCAAAAAACAAGAGTTCATTTTGTTAAAGAAAAAAGAGATAAAGTACTATTTTCGTGCCATATTAATATTAATGTACATAAGTGCAATTGATTATTAGAAGTTTTGTGTTTCCCTTTATCGGTTCTTTGCGTTTTTCTTACGACTTATAGGTACTATAAGTACAAGTAATGCATTCGTAAAATAAATCGAACTCGAGATTTTTATTTAAGTTGATATTACGATGATAGCGAAGAAAAAGTGAGTTTCGAAATTCTGTCTGTCTGTCTCTTCGACTACGGCCTAAGAGCATGGGCCGATTTTCGTTAAATTTTTTTTTAAAACCAAAACTAACGGTACGAATCATCTTTTGAAGCCCTCTTGGAACCATTTAATTTTGTTTGTTTTTGATTTTCTCGAAAACAGTACAATCGATTTTAATCATTATGAAGCTAATCCAAATTTTAAATATTGAGCGTTTTTATGTTTTAGTTCAGAGTAGTACCTGAACTGTCAAACAAAATATCGTGTTTCTTTCTTAGCTCAGAGTGTATAACAGTTCAAAGATTGTGTTTCTTTTTTCGTTGAGAGCGTGTTCAGAGATTGTTCAGAGCGCACTCTATGAGCTCGGTATTAAATAGCTGAGTAGACAGAGTTAAATGCTGAAAACATTCTCACAGACAGAAAAAAAACTCAAAAACTCGCGTGTGCTTATAAAATAATTCAGAGCTCTTAGAACACACTCGATTCGGAGAAAGTTCAGAGCATGTTTGACATGCTCATGCTCTGTTTAGTGCTCTACTCTGAATAAAAAAAGAAAAACGCCAATTATTTTTTTTGGAAACTCAATATTCCGAATATCCCTGCTCGATTTTTTAAACTTGAATAAATAAAAGTTTCTTAATATAATCTACAAGATCTGAAGGAAAAAAATTGTTTTAACTAAAAATTAAGGTACCCACCATGCAAGTGTTAAAAATCTTTTTTGAAAATCGTATTTTTATCAAAAATGGCTCCGAGAATTTTGATAAATTTTATTTTTAATTTAATAAAAAAAAAAAAAATTAAAACATTACTGAGTGTACCTACCATAAAACTAGTTTTTCGAATTTTGAATTTGTCATTATAGGCAGAACGGATTTCAATGAAATTTTGTATAAAGAAGCTTCTAGTTAAAATCGGCGTACCAAAATTTTTTCTTAAATACCTGTTTTAAAAATCTTTTATAAAACATATTATGTGTTTAGCTCTAACTACTAAACTACTATTTATAAAATAATAACTTAAGGAGTTGTTTTAGTCATTTAAAAAATGAATTTTTTGCTTATGAACATTTTTTCTCTAGAAATATTAATTTTTGAACTTTTTTACATAAAAACAAGTTCGTGTGACCCAGTCGTGCATTTTATTTTATGTGTCTTCGTATTTTAACGAAACTGTCCTATTTTGAATTGATCATTAGCAAATAGACACACGAAGCCAGCAGCAATTGCGTTTTTTATGATTGACATTATGTGTTTATGTAAGTACTCGTATATGGGCAGTAAAGGAGCAAGTTTGAGTTTTTGATGGCTCCAAGGTCGGAGTGTGTTGTATTGCAGAAAAAAAAAAACTATCAAACTAACTAACTACTGATGAGTAGCACATAACACCTTTTAGAAGCGTTGTGGTTATAATTTTGTAGTATAGTAGTTAACGTAGGTACCAGTTGAGTGTCCTTATGTTTTCGGATAACTCTTTTTCGTATGATCGCAAAAGTACAACAAGATATGATTTCACGTATTAATAAATTCCGGAAATAATTTATTTATGAAAATCTCATATTTTTTGAAAAACCCCCCCCCCGAAATTTTTTTCTGCGTTCGCCCCTGCGTGCAACTAAATATTTATTTAAGGTTCAAACACTCGGCTGTCACTTATGGTATAAATTGTCCATTAATTCTCCCTGTTTTTTTAAAATTGACTTGGATAGATTTAAAATTACCAACTAAATTATTGAATTTTAAAATGAAATTAAAAGCCTAAAATACATTAATTTGAAAATCAGATGACTATTTATTTCTTTAAAATTAATAGATTCATTTATTTAAGCTTTTGTTGTGTCAAATATACAAAAATATCAATATATTCCAAAAAAAGTTCACTGGTTTTCCGACTTTGTATGTTTAACACACAATCCTTTATCGTAGTATTGTGAAAGCAGCTGATGTTGATCTACTTCTACATATGTATGTATAGGGCAAAGAAGAGTGGGATTAGAAGACATCCTTGCTTCACGACCGTTTTAGATTTAAACCACACAGCTGACTCTGTATCTTCATAAAGATCTGCTATAATTTGTATCACATACTGCGATATTCCTGTTTTTTTTTAGTTTGTATAAAAGTTTTGTTTGGTCAATATAATCAAACGCAGCTTAAAAGTCAATACAAAAGCAGTATTGGACACATTAAAGATAATTGTCTGCAGCACTTTATCCTTCTCTAAAACCGGCTTGGTATTCATTTAAAATTCCATACTCCTGTGGTTTTTGTACTTTTTAGATATTCTTACCCAGAGTCAGCAGCCAAAAATCCAACCTAATAAGGCTGACTGAAAGTGAATTAGAAAATTAGAAAACTTTTATTTAATTTATTTCAAAGAGTACTATGTAACAATTTGAGAATAGAAAACTGAATGAAAATAATAACAAATTTATTTTGCTTATTGAAAAGTAAAAGATGGTTTGATTAATATGAATTTTAAAATGAAGAGTAGAAAAATGCAAAGTAGAAATAATTTTGAAATTTAAATAGATAAAAGTTGTTAATGAATTAGTATTAGTTATATAATGCGAAGGTTTTTGCTGTGAAAGTCTACCTTTGTAGTTCTCCACCAAATTGCGGTATTTTTTTGTGGATGGGAAAATCAGTGATTTTTTAAAACTTGGTTCTACTTTTCCAGATGGTAAGCCTACGATTAAAGATTTTTGTTAAAATTTCAATAGCTGAATTTGGAGCATTTGCAATGAACTGCTATATCCCGGTGCTTTGTTAATTTTCGTCTTACCAAGAAAATCCAATCGGAGCTTGTGATGGGTCCATCCAGCAGTGGATTACTTATCATAGGATCTATGTCATCAATCTGAGGGGGGCACATTATTGGATTTTGTAACCAATGAAATGATCCTTGACCATAGGACTTGTTAAGTCATTTCCTTTCAGAATGTGATCAGCTTTGAGCTCATTTGCCAAATTCTACCATTATTGAGTATTTCTAATTTCTTTTATTTTTTTTCCTATATCTTCATAGTCATGCCTTTTGATGAGTACTTTATAAGATAGATTTCTTTTATACCTGGAGAGTTGTTGCGACGCAGTTGTTTGAATCAAAAAAATTTCTTATTTCGTGCTCGTTCGTATGCTCCATCATATCTACCATTTTTCTTTACCAATAGTTCTCTCAGTATACGAGTATCTGTGATTTCCAACAGTTATTCCGATAGCATCAGATACGTTTCACAAGTCCATTTTATGATCACTGAAGTGATTCGTTTATGCAGGTTTTGTTTATATCTGTTTTCTAGGTTATTTGTTCATTTTATTCTGTTTCATTTCATAGTATGTTCACAAGTTCTTTGGGCAAATGGTCGGAGTAAATCTGGCCTTCTACTCGGAAATCTAATGGCTGTCGACTGTTTACTCTAAGTGGGTCGGCCACGTCTCTCAATCGTGGCAAATGGGCCCCTTATCATTTCGAAATACTAAATGTTGTGATAGTTAACTAGTTGAGTAAATATGTATTTTAATATTTCTTTGTTTTAAAAAAATGTATATTTAATCAAGAAAAAGTGCAATTCCTCAATGACTTTCATTTCCAAAATTTGTTAAGTGTGAGTACTTAAAAGTATATATGAGTAGTTATTGCATCTCTACCCACGTTTCAGGGGCATATACAAATTCACAACCCCCCAAGAAATGTTTAATATTCATTCATATATAATTTCATACTTTTTGCCATGTCTTGGATAATTGTAACGCAAGGTGAATCGAGGGCGATTAGCCGTTTGATCAAAAATATAATAGCAAACACTTAAAATTAAAGTTTAATTAATTCATAATTAACTAACAAAATTAATATTTTATCAAACAACAATAAGTAAAAAAATGCAACAATAAATTTATGCAAAACTTTCACAGCGCACGTAAAACATTCGGAAAAATAAAAAAAAATACTCGTACCTACAACTAAACACGAGTTACACATATCAACACCGTTAGTCTTATGGACACGAGCTAAAATGAATGTAGCCCACTAGCAGAGAAGAAGAACTGGTCCAAAGGCTCTAATTGGTTAGACATGAATTCAAACAGAAATTCAAGATCCACAGGCCAAATACTTCTCTCTACCAACAAAAGGGATGATGACGATGATTATGATGGCCAAGTTCATGCAATGACTTCTTAGAGTATTTCAATGGCAAGAACGAACGAATCAGTCGGTGATTGTATCTCAAATTGATAAAATACTATTTATTCCCAATAAATCGAATTACACCGAGATAAAAAAAAATAAAAATAAAAACCCGTTTCAAGAAAAAAAGTGTCTTTGTTGAGTGTGTACACAAACCGGAAAGGGAAGTCAAAGATCAAACCTTTTAGTTTTAAATTAAAATCGAAATGAAACAATAAAATATATCAATTAGAAAGATACAGCGATTATCGTGTGTTTAATTAGATAAAGAATAATACATTTTAGGAAAGTACTTTTTGTTGTTGTTATTTTTGTCGAAAGATGTCACAAAAAAAGATCTATAATCGCCATCCCATTGCGGGCAAAGGTTTCATCTTGTTGTTGTTGATAGTCCTTCAGCTTCATACAATAGCAATGCTCACAATTGTCAACTCATCATCGTCATCTTCCGAATCTGAAGATGCCAAATCTGAATCGTTATCGATAAGCACAAGCAGTAGTGATGGAGAAAGGAGCTCTTCGAGTGAGGAAGAATCCTTTTCAAAGGAAGTAGCGGCTCCCTTGTTGACATTTTCGTTAAGACCCGGGAACAACAAAGGTTCATTGGAGCAATCGAATCTGGATAACAATGCTGGCATTCACAAAGCAAAAATAGAAGCAGGCGACGACCAAAAACGAGATGAATTCCATTTCTATTCGAATGAGGATAATGATGGCGATAACAATGACAGTAATGTTTCATCGGAGTCCGATACTGGTAAAGGACTTGGACGATTTCGAAGAGAAGAAGTTCGAGAAGCCGGTGGTCCATCACCGCCAGAAGAAGAACCAAGCAAAGCTATTTTGACTAATTGGGGTACTTATGAGGAACAAGTACCAGTTGTTGTTCATTCGGGGAGCAGTTCGATTGATGAAAGTGATACTACTGGTGTTGGTCGAACGGCAACAGATGCCGATGAAGATGATGATTCTTATGCGTATGGTGATGAATATCAATCGAAAGAGGATGAAAACGACTCGAGTGAGTATGACGGAGAGGGTGCGATATCGTATGATGATGATTATGAAGGTGGACGTTTCGAAGGAAGGCAGTTCTATTCTAACCAAGCAAATGGGTATGTTGTCAGGAACGAGGATGCTGATGAAACCAATGGTTATTATCGACAACAATATTATGCAACAGCAAGGCCTTTCAGCCAACAACAAATTTCTGTGCAAGGAAATGGGCCACACAAGCTGACAGGAGTTAGGTAAGTTTTGTGATGTTTATTTGTGTGGGAATAGAGTTATGCTTGAAGGGGCACTCGAACTTATGTTGCTAAGTTTAATTAAGAAGGTCCTCGTG
Organism: Chrysotoxum bicinctum; assembly: GCA_911387755.1. Classification (NCBI taxonomy): domain Eukaryota; kingdom Metazoa; phylum Arthropoda; class Insecta; order Diptera; family Syrphidae; genus Chrysotoxum; species Chrysotoxum bicinctum. The sequence goes on along the minus strand of OU426988.1, from coordinate 9,200,231 downwards.
TGTGATTTGTAGAAATTGTTTGAGATTTTTCAACAGATTTTCTTCAAAAATAAACATTCCAATCAAAAATTTAATTTTTTGTGTGTTAATTCGAGCTTATAGTTTCCGTAAGAGCTTAAAAAAACCAGTTAAGACCTGATATAAACTCGATTTTTTAGCTAACCTTAATAAAAAAATGCACAAATGGATCTCACTTGAAGTTCAAGGTGCTTATTTATGTATTTATAATATTTTGCTCGTGTTTTTCAGAAATATGCACTTCTCAACCGCCTTATAGTCCAAGGTTATAATTGGCCAAACATTAAAGCCATGTAGGATATTTACCTGATTGTTTTTTTATAAGAGAATTTTACTGTTGGAAAAGTTTGTTTCCATATTACATATTTATTTAGAAGTATCATTGTTAAAAATTAAGACAAAATCTGTCAAGCGAATCATTCAAGCTAGATTCGCGAAAATCTCTAAAGCCTAATCTCTAAATTAAGATGAGTTGGAAAAATCAAAACCGTTGTACGGCAGCTACCCGTTCAAGATGAGACAAATCAAAAATTCGAATGTAGGAAATTATATAAAAATTGATCCACCTGAGTAGACATCAGCTCTATGTAAAATGGACAAACATACTCGTACGCACAATCTGTAATCTTGAAATTCTCAAAGTATGCACTTTCTGTAACATTTGTGCAACTACGTCATCTCTAAGTCCAACCTCTTCCATAATCTCCCTGTGTATTATTTATTTAAAAAAAGGTACAAATTATAAAAGAGAACAGAGATTAAAAAAGTGGTATCTCACTTTATTTCGACGGTATGGAGTCATGAAGCGAAATTGAACTATGCCTATGTATATGCCTATGTATATGACTTTCGTTTACGTTGAATAGAAATTGGTTTGGTTCACCTAAATTGTCTTCTCGCCCCCAGTGGAGCTTAAATTTATACTTGGTACATCCACCATACGTCAGCGTGTCTGAAGTGTATAACATTTTTCTTGTAGTAATGTTATAAAGGACGGTGTTCACATTGGACTCACCCCGCCGACTTATTTTGATGTCTCTGTGTTTTTTCTCGTTCGCACTTCATGGTAAGAAAGAGACGGCAAAGTGAGGCAGGATTTTTAAAACAAATTGAAAATTAATGGATTTTTTTTGACATTTGTCTTGGTGACATAATATGACACACGAAGATACAGTGTATCACAAAAGTAAGTAAGCACTCATTAAAAAAAAAATATAGTCAAACACTATTTGGAAAATAAATCGAAGTGCGAGAATGATAAAATTGTTAACAAAAGTCCATCTACTATACACAAAATAATAATCAAATAAAATAACATTGGAAGTTTGCAAAATGACCCTCGATCAATGACAATGACAAGCAGAAGTGCCGTATTATTGTTAGGAAACTGAAGAGGAATCCCAAAGTAAGCCCATCAAAGATATCAGCAGAAATAACCAAATAAAACAGGTATAAGTCATGTGCTCTACCAATCCGGTTATCATGGTCGAAGTATTAGAAAGAAACCTTACATAAGTAAAATAAATCGCCAAAAGCGGCTCTTCTTTGAAAAAACCCATGAATCTAAACAAGCAGAATTTTAGAACACAGTTGTTTTATTTGAAATGTTACTTTTTAGTTCGAAATACATATCAATTATAGACAAAAATATTAAGTTTTTTTTTTAACATTACTATCGATTGTTTGAAGGAAATGATCTTTAAACTAAGAGGTGCTTACTTACTTTTGTAATTCACTGTATATTTGTAGTGGCATAGCAAATGGCCAACAATTATGACAACTACAAGACGTCTGGAGTGTTCACACTACTTTTGTGTCTGAACACGACAGGGTGGCCTTACGTCAAAATGACTTGGTTGAGTAAGTCCAATGTGAACAGCGTCAAGGAATTCAACGAATGTGTCAGCGGCAAAAGTGACAGATATTACTAACTTTGATAAGTCTGACAGATGTAAAATTGAAAAGAGAAAATGAAAGGCGATTTTTTATCGTTAATATGTGGAACAAAATGACAGTGGAAGCAATCACTAATGTAGTGGCTACGTAGTCAAAATTCAACTAGCTTTTAGAATGCAAGATTGCACTACAAAAGCTAGTCAATCCTAAACTGTCATATCAATGACAGATGTAAGCATATGAAATAAGAAACATTTGTATTTTCGATAGCTAATTTTTGTTGTATGTAGCCTGCGGTATTCATTGTATCTGTAATAAGATTGGTAAATGTATCGTTTTACTTATTACATTAAAAAATACATAATGCATTGCATATTTCATCTTTGATCTATTTTCATATTGCACTTTTAATTTCATTTTGAAAATATTTTCCACGAAAAATTAAACTTGCATTTTCACCGTAGTCACTAGATTAGTGAATGCGCGCAGTATTTGCTTTCAAAAATCAATAAACAAATGTCAGTTTGACGTTTGACGTTTGTAAGCAAGTTGTCAAACAGAACGATATTGGTATAGGAAATGCATCTCTGTGAGATATTGCGGATGGGCTTTTATTTGATGATTCCTCACGAATTGGCTTAAGAAAATGACAGGAATGTCAGATGTTACTCAAAAAAAACTTAATTATAGTCTAAATTATCTTGTTTAAAGTGTGTGTGTAGAGAAGAATGTAATAAATTGGCAATCGAATTTCGAGGGTTGGTTCGAAATTCTAAAAAAAAATGCAAATGTATGAAAGAAATAATGAGTTAACTGAATATATTAAGGGACCCAATCCATATATACCGGGTTTTTAGCGCTTCTGTGTTGCGAAAAAAAATTGAACATTGATTTTAGGGTTGAATCCATTCAATTTATTTTATTTAAATTTCCTTAAAAAAACCAATGCATGTACTTTTGAAGTAGTTAACAATGCGGATAATAATTATAATAAATTAACCTTAAAATTAATTTAAATAAAGTATTTGTTTTTGTTTTTTTTTTTTATAATTAGCTTACGTAATTTATCTGTTTATTTGGCTTTTTGATTATTTCATTTAATTTTTAATCTGGTTTTTAATTTGGGTTTTTTTTAATAAACTTAGCGAAAATTAGAAAAGATTGAAATTTTATAGCTTGCAATACCTATTATTTTGTTGACTGTAGGAGGAAGAGAGTTCCATAGCTTGGTTGCATAAACAATGAAGATTCAGGAATAATTCAAGTAGTTAAAAGTCAGCGCTAAGAGATCGGGCAGATCTAAGTTTATCATAAATGTATAGCGGTGCTTAAATTTCGTATATTTTTGAGCAGGAACATACAGCATCTAGAATCTAGAAACTGCTGTAGCGAGCATTCATGGACCAGTATCCAGTCTCATAAACGTATCTTATCATATGCCGTTTAAAGCCACAAGGACTTTATGTGGAGAAAGTGAGTCAGGCTTAAAATAGACCACATTAGCATAGTCAATTAAAGGCATTTGTAGGGTTTTATTAGTCTTAGTTTGGTATTAGCTGGAGTTATGGCAGAAAATGTAGTCCAGAGTATCAAATTTAAGTGATTTTCGCCTGAAAGTCACAGTTTAATTTTAAAACCAAGACTCGTAACACATTGAACAAACTGAAGTTGGAGTTGCGAGAGAAAAACTGGGGTCTAGTTCTTCTCAAAATATTGCAGATCTAAGAAAAATATATTCACATGGTGTGAATATAAACTAAGTGTAGCTTGTTATAAAAATGAAAATCAAAACTCAACAATCAATAGTTAGTTGAGAACGAAAAAATACAAAAGATTGAATTTCACAATTTTTGAAAAAGAGTATGCCAAGCCGTTTAAAACTATAAAAAAGTGATATAACGAACAACTTTCAACTTTGAGGGCTTTTTCGCTTTTAACCTACTGTACTCTCCCATTATTGTAACTGTTTAGTTTTTTTTATTAAAACCCCTTAAATTTTTCTTGTACACGTCACAAATAAATACTTGTCTTAAAGAAAGAATTTTAATATTCCTTTTAAGTATAATAGATCGCACGGGTAATATTTTTTTTTATCTTATCATAGTGAGGCTATAGCTTTTTTGTTCCTCTTATTTTCTAATAAATATTTCTCCTGAGTCTATAAGCTCAATACTTCATACTCGACTTGAACTCTTATCTCTCATCATAATATTTTAATCAATTTTCTTTTAAATATAAAACTTCTGAAGAAATCGATTTTCATCGTCCCCTTTTCCGAAGGGCAAATTTTTGAAGGTGAAAACACCGAATGCATTCTTCGAGTTAATTCAAATCACCGAATTCACGTAAATTTAAATAATAAATGTAGAATTAAAAATTGACAGCCAGCAACCAATTTAATCAAGAAATTGTTTGAATTAAAATCGTCTATATGAAGGTTACACACAACGCACCCACAGCCCTTCCACATCTAGGTATTACATGTTTCAATAGGCCTTAACCTTTCTTCCATTTATATATTCCGACACAGTCGTTCTTATCGCTTGTCTGGTTAATGAGGTGAAATTATCATCATCAGGCCCTCCTTCCTTCCTAAAGCAGGATTTTTTTTTTTTTTGATTTTAGATACATACAAGGATAAGGGGCTTGGTATGAGCTCTATTCACTAACTATTACTATAATATCCCTTCACTTTTGAGTAGATGCTTCAATGAATGTTGTGTAAGATATCTCCTACCGCTCTTTATAAATGCCATTTGAGAGCCTCTAATCCTACTTAGCATGAAAACATGAGGATTTATTAGCCTCAATTTATGACTTAAGTGCGTTTTGTGTCTCTGGCTTTCGTCATCATGTGTTTGGAGTGTGAAACACCGTTAATATATTCAGAGTTAAAGAGTGGTTTTGGATATATATGTATTATGCAAAGTGTGAGTGCAAAAAATAAAACATAGATATATAAAAAGGTCCTAAGTCCTTATATGTGAGGGGGAATTCATTAATCCTTTTGAACTCGTTGATATAATTATAATGGCACATGATAAGCTGCTGATGTATGTGCTGTGATGTTTGACAGAAAGCAAAATGCGATTTAGTGTATGGTTAAGTAAGCTTCTTATCTCGTTAGCTTCATATACCTAGTATATCATAGAGGACTGAACTGTAGTGATACTTGGGGTTTTAGATGAATAATGTTCTTTACTTTTGGATCGCTTGATTTGTGAGAAGATTGCTTTTACATTTTTGAACTTATAATAATAAGCTGAATGCGAAATAAATGTTTGTGTTGAAGTCTCTCTTTTTCATGCAGATGGATAGGGAGTTTCCATAGCAGTAGTAGCACAATTAACTAAATTAAACCTTTTTAAAAGAGAGGAAAAAAATCAAACTTAAACCAAAATGGTACATTTTTTAAGGGGTTGGATTTTGTGTGTACATTTTAAAATCTACTCTTTCGTTTTTATTTTATAATTTAATCAATATTCGTCGTTTACAATACCAAAAGATACAGAAACTGAACCCCTGGAAACTAACGTAGTTAACATGTAATTTCGACGAAAATAAAATGCAAAATTACTTCATCATTTTTTTTTCCTACTCACAGTTTTTATTTGAAAAATAAAATATATATTTTTTCTTCTGAAAAGTTATGGTGAATTTAGATTTAATATATACGGTGAACATGAATTTTATATCAAATCTTTATAATATTTCCTCTTTTTCTTATTATCCTTGGTTTCATTTTTTTTTTCACAGATGTATGTATGTATGTATATAATCCTCAAATCTTGAATTCATGCCAATTTTATGTATGTAGGTTTTTATATTATATAATTTTTTTTTTTTTTTGACTTAGGTAAAAAGGAGCAAAAATTCACATCACGCCCAAGTGTAACAAATCAATTGCCTTAAGGTGTGTTTATCTTATCAGGAGACGGGCACTTCTATCATTCAAAAATACGTTCCAATTCACTCACTTTCAGAAAAACAACACGTACTTCTGTATGTACACGCAGTACATACCTACAAACAGACATAAATCTCCTACGCTTTAAAATGTTTTTATTTATTCATTAGTAGGCAGCAGGATAATACTAGGATTAAATGCTGCGCATCCATTGAATATCAATAAGCCGCACACGTTAAAAAGTAAAATAAATACTCAGAAAGCCAATCATTCTTGGATGAGTTCAAAGTGTATAACGGTATCAAGTTAATAAAGCGAAAACGAAATAACAAAACAACAAAAGAAAATAAACTGAAATTCAAGCTGATATATATAATTCTCCTTTTTGGCTTTAAGGATAAACACAGGAAAGGTACAATATCGAGATGCAGATAGGCCTTTATTATATTACTTTGCACCTTCAATATTAGCCAGTTAGATATGTATATGTACATAATGTCAATAAAGTTCCTTTCGCTACCTTTTTTTCATTTAAATTCTGTTGTTTGTGTGGAAGAGACTTTTTGATTTATTTGCTGCACGGTAGTGGCGCATACAACATCTGGAAGTGTGACCAAGTTTTAAAAATATAAATGTAGAATTAATTTCAGCTAAATAAGATTGTGATGGCGATATTTCTACAAAGAAGGCTCGAAATAGGCGGCAGTTTTCGATATTGAATAGAGATAAGAGAATTAACAGATCTTTTCATAGACAGTGCAGTGCGAATCTTTACAAATCTGGAAAAAAAAAGTTTTTATTAAATTTTTGAAAAATCACGTGCCTACAAAAATCATTATTTTTCAAAGTTCCAACATCATCGCGATATACATGAAACGAAAGGTCTATTTAATACCTTACACATGCAAGCCAGGACGTTCTGCGGGATCTGGTTATCGAGATATGGCCATCCAAAGTTATTATAATGGTGTCACTTTTTTTGACCTCTAACTACCTAACAATGTCTTTGGGTGGCGATAATTCTGAAACGAGGCAATTCAAAGGATTGCGTTTTCAATATCCTTGGTTAACTTTTCGAGCGCTATTCAGGGGTGAAAACCAGAAGGTTCTGCGAGGTCTGGCTATTGAAATATGGTCATCCAAAGTTATTTTACTGATTTTCGACCTCTAACTAACTAACAGTGTCTTTGGGTTTCGATATTTTCGAAACCAGGCATTGCAAAAGGTTGCGGTTTTAAAATTTTTCAGTTAACTTTTCAAGAGCTATTCAGGAGTGAAAACCAGAAGGTTCTGTAAGGTCTGTTTATCGAAATATGGCCATCCAAAGATATTTCAACGATTTCCGACCTCTAACTAACAATGTCTTTGGGTGGCCATATATCAGAAGCCAGGGATTGCAAGAGGTTGCTGTTTTCAATATCCTTTGTTAACTTTTCAAGAGCTATTCAAAGGTAAAAACCAGAAGGTTCTGCGAGGTCTGGTTATCGAGATATGGTCATCTAAAGTTATTTTACTGATTTTCGACCTCTAACTACCTAACAATGTCTTTGGGTGGCGATATTTCGAAAACCAGGCATTGCAAAAGGTTGCGGTTTTCGAAATTTTCATTTAACTTTTCAATAGCTATTCAGGTGTGAAAACCAGAAGGTTCTGCGAGGTCTGGTTATCGAGATATGTTATTTTACTGATTTTCGACCTCTAACTACATAACAATGTCTTTGGGTGGCCATATATCAGAAGCCAGGCATTACAAGAGGTTGCGGTTTTCAATATTCTTTGTTAACTTTTTAAGAGCTATTCAGGGGTGAAAACCAGAAGGTTCTGCGAGGTCTGGTTATCGAGATATAGCCACCCGAAGTTATTTTACTGATTTTCGACCTCTAACTATCTAACAATGTCTTTGGGTGGCGATATTTCGAAAACCAGGCATTGCAAAAGATTGCGGTTTTCAAAATTTTCAATTAACTTTTCAAGAGCTCTTCAGGGGTGAAAACCAGAAGGTTCTCCGAGGTCTGGTTATCGAGATATGGCCATCCAAAGTTATTTTATTGATTTTCGACCTCTAACTACCTAACAATGTTTTTGGGTGGCCATATATCAGAAGCCAGGCGTTGCAAGAGGTTGCGGTTTTTAATATCCTTTTTAACTTTTCAAGAGCTATTCAGAGGTGAAAACCAAAAGGTTCTGTGAGGTCTGGTTATGGAGTTATGATATTCCAAAGTTATTTCACTGAAAATTGACCCAAATAAAAAAACACATATTTCTGCAATCACGGCTCGTAAGGGGTTGCAGTTTTGATTATTGAGATTATAGAGAATTAACAGACCTTTCCATAAATGTGCTAAGATCTTTGCATATCTCAAAAAAAAAAAGTTCTTATTAAATCTTTGGAAGAAATCACGTGTCTACAAAAATCATTATTTTTTCGAAGTTTTAAAACAACATAGAGATATCAAACGAAAGGTCTACTCAATTATCTATAATTTTATGAGAATTTCGCAATCTAAAAACTAACCCCAGCAACCTGCCAAGTTTGAAATCCAAATTTTCGATCTTAAAATTTCTTTAAAATACCAGGCGCTCATAAATGCCAGCAAGCAAATTTAATTTCCGGAAAATTCAACAGATGTTTGTAAAGCATACTTTCAGGCCTTAGTTGAAAACAGAACCAATCGTGGACAACCACCATTTCTATGCAACAGATGTTTGTAAAGCATACTTTCAGGTGTTAGTTGAAAACAGAACCAATCGTGGACAACCACTATTTTGTAGTAGTTTTACAACTATTGCCCCTTATTGCATACTTTAAGGCGGTTTTGTCAAATCATATACCTACTACTATTTATGATCGCCTGGTGTTTCATGAAATTTTTTCGAAGAATTTTTAACGTAAAATGGCAGTTGAATGGCGGAACGTTACAAAAATTTGAATTTTTAAATATTTGAAAATTCACCAAGAAGATTTTGGTGCATGGTCAACCAGTGTATTCGTAAAAGACTCTTTTTAGCGCAATTGACACATGGTGTAAGGAAATTCTTTTAATAAATAAAAACAGAAACCATCGAATTTTCATAATTATTTTTGTTGTTTTTATTACATACGAACAAGAAATACATTTATAACAATTTTTTATTGATATAATAATATATTAGAGACTGTTTCTTTTTAAATTGACAATTTGAATAACAAAAAGGATCACTATAACAGAATGGAATACATTTAAGCTAAGATATATACATACATTTTATCGTTTTCTCTTACAATTTTATTGTTTTTTTTTTCTATTTTTTTTTAATAAAAACTATACATTCATTATAAATAAAACATATTAGAGAGGATAAAAACTCCTCGAAGACATAAGAAAGCAAATTTTTCATCTAATATGGGACAACTAAGAAAAATGATAAATTAAAGAAATATATACATAAATCTACAAAAGCTGCAGGATTTTAGCTTCGATTTGTTGGGTATTGCGAATGGTTTTTAGATATTTAATATGACTGGCACGACGACGACGAAGAGCTTCAATGCGAAAACCTTTCTATGGTATAGCCTCACGGAAAAGCTTATAATGTAGTCTTGCGATGGCTTGTATTTCACGCTCTTCAACAGTGCGGGCGTCTTTGTCGAGAGCGATCATTTTCTGATACAAATCCGGCTGCAGCGTTTTATTTGTGACTTCAGACTCCAGGAAAGTTCGGCAACCTATTTTAATGTTCATGACATTGGGGTCTTTGAAGGCGGGCAGCAGATCTTGCAATTCAATGAAGGCATCACCATTATATTTGGCAACTCTATAGTATTCAGGAACAAGTTTGCTAGTTGATCGAGCGATTATTCGTTATGAATTCGTAGGCATTACTGCAAATAAAAAAAGAAAATTATTAAATTTAGTATTAGAATGTGAAAAATTAAGTAAGAGAGGTGGGAGTGACCCAAATAGTTAACCTATTGAAGTTTTAAGAATGAAAGTTCTTCTTTGCTTTTTGGACAGATTTCATAATTGTTTTATTGAAACAAAAAAAGCAGTAAAACCTTATGTTTTTGGGATCTTTTTCTCTTCTGCGTTGGACTGTCATGCAGAAGGTATTGGGATCGATTCTCAGGGGTATAGGTATGTAAGTAGAAATGACGACCACCGGCGGCGGTCTAGCCCTGTGGCTCAATTAACTTTGAAGTGCGCCATTTTGATACTATAGCACGTATAAATCCGTGGATGAAATTGATATGGGAAATTGTGACACGGAGTCATCCAGTTTGGATTAAGTTCAAAATTATGAAAGGATCTAGTAGGTTTTGATGTCTATGATTGTGTGTTTGCTTTTGCACAATCATCCGGAGATTGAATCACTCACTCAGCCGGACCAACACTTGTGATGAATGCCTAACTTTGATGCATACTTTTATATAGGCCAGTGTCCGCTACAGATGGCTACGATCCTGGATATGTCTTGCATGGGTTTGCATATGGGCCAAATCTTTCTAGATATAATGCAGCTAGTTAAAGTGATCGGTTTGATTCGCAAGGAAAAATTGAGAGAATTTTGCCCTTCATAACTCCGAGCGGAATGCCGACTCTTTCCGCAAGTGAGATATTAAGGGCTGATCCTTGCCTGGAAAGCTCATCCGCCCGTTCACTCCCATCAACCCGGAACCAAGATAAGAGCGACATTGTGGTTCATATTGAAGCTAGTAAGCTCACCCCGGCATTGCAGGACCAATTTGGAGTACGGTGTACTAGAATTGATGGCTTTAAAGAAAAGAAAGTTTTGTCGTAGTCTTTCTCAGGGGTGTACTATCTCTTGCAAGGAATTGACAAATCCTCTAAGAGTATTTCTCATCATGAGAAGTGCTGCTCAATAGCCGTTCGGAATCGACAGAAAATTTGGAGTCCCCTCCAATCCTGGTAACACGCAGTTTACTTTTCAAGAGTTATTCCCGGTTGAATACAAGAAGATTCTGAGGTCTGGTTTTCGGGATATGGCCATCCAAAGTGATTTTCCTGGAAATGGACCCAAATAAAAAAAAGTCACCGGATGCGGATGAGAATATTTCCGCAACCAAGGCGCGAAAGGGGATGCAGTTTTCAACATAGAATAGACAATTCATAGACCTGTCAAGAGCTTTTCACGGGTGGAAATCTCTACCTACCTAACAATGTCTTTGGGTGGCGATATCTCCGAAAACAGGCCAGAGGTTGTGATTTTAAAAATTCCCCCGTTAACATTTGGAAAACTACTCACGGGTGAAAACCAGATGGTCCTACGAAGTCAGGTTACCGAGATATGGCCATCCAAAGTGACTTTAAGGTTTTTCCAACTGCCAATGTCGTTGGGTTGCGATATTTCTGTTTTGAATTTCAGTCTTTGGGTGCTTTAAGAGACCGAATTCCAAAATAAAATTTTTGTGGGCAATTAAATTGAATTTTTTTAATTTAATTTGGTCCGTTTATAATTTACTAATGGTTTCTTCCCGGTTATTATAGGTGAATGGTTATTTAATATCCAATTTTAAGGATATGCAATCTGTCTGCCATAGCGAGTTTTCCCCTCAACGCTTTACCAATTCCAGCTCGGAAGTAGCGCACTGTCATCATTCACACACAATAATAACAACAGAGCAACAAAGCTAGAGATCAAGGATATTACGGTGAAGATTATTTTTTCCTCAGCTGCGATGATAAGGGTCCTGAGGATGAATTGTTGGCAGCAACAACCTTTTGTCATTCTGTAAAAACAGCTTCACTTAGCTGTAGAGCTGTAGGGGTAGAAAAAAGAACTTTTTAACACGTCATCGCCGACGTCGTCAGTTCAGGGTGCAAGGTGGTATGATCTATCCACGTTACCAGTATTATCCGAATGATGCCAAGTATTACAAAAGTACTTTTACGCTGCTATATTGTGTGGCATATTTTTTTTTGATTTGCCTTTTTCACTCTTCATCTGGTGGAGACTGGGCTGAGTCTCTGGATTCCTTTAGCTTTTGTGAATTGGCCCAAGGAAAACAGGAAAAGCTTCTTTTACATACCTACCGCTTAAACATACCACCCAGTATCCACACAAAGGAGCTAGATGAAGGAGATTGGTTTGTTAATCGTGACATTCTTCGCGCTTTATTTCAGGCAGCGTGATGACGATAAGTTTCTCAGCAGAGGTTCGAAAGAAATAATTTTTGTTTTGTATGCTTAAGGCTCGCACTGCTCGAGGTAAAGGAAATCACTTGATGGATCGATAAAGGCTTTCATCATCATTAAATGATAATGGGGAATTTCGAATTTAGTGATACCATAATATTATTAAGTTGTGTATGTGAGTGTATGTATTTTGTTTTGAAGTGTAATCAAGAAAAACACCGCTTAAATGTCAAGGGGTGCAAAAGTTCAAGGGTATTTACTTATAATGGAGTAGAAGAAAGGCAGTTGTTCGGTATGCATAAACAAATATGATGGAGCATGTAAGGCATGTGATAAGGTTTTGTTTTTGATGTTAAAACAACACAAAATACAGATAATTTGATTAATTTTTGGGTTATTTAAGGACATTCAATAAAAACCCAATAATAATTTAAGTTTGGGAAGGTTAGGGGAAGATGATAAAATTGAAACGAGCAAGTTATGTGATTTATCCGAGATATGAAAATATTTTGAAAGGTAAGATAACCATACCCTAAAATCGCACATGCAGAATGTAAAGTTTAATAAATAAATACATTTGGTGTTGTAACAGTTCGAATAGAAACAGGCCCTAGTAACTAACAACTCTCAACTATTCCTGTGTGCGTGTTACCATACCAAGAATGGAGTGGACCTACAATTTTCTGCCGATTCCGGCTGAGCAGCACTTTTCATGACAAGAGATACTCTTTGGCGATTTGTCAATTTCTCGCAAGTCAGTACAAAAACGTTTTTTGCGGCGGCTGAGAATCGAACCCAATAACTTTTGCATGACAGTACAACACACTTACCATTATGCCAAGGGGCACTACCAGTCCAGTTTGGCATCAGCTAATTTGGGTAAATTGAACTTGGTTATCATCAATTAGTAGCATTCTCCGTTGATTGTAATGTCAATGCCATCGTTCTCTTAAAAGATATTTCCACCGATGATGCCGCTACCGGTCAATAAGGCAAGCAATAACTTTCTGTGGAAGCATGGGAAAATGTGTGGATTGACATCGTCCCAAATCTAGCAAATTTGCTAGTTGATGTATCCGTTCATCCAAAAATAGGCCGAGACCCTGAAAATAAAATAGAGTGAGTTTATGGTTGACGAAAAAATGTTTTAAATTATATCCCCAGATATGTCCATATTAGTTCCTTTTAAATGAAGTAAGCAACCGCCGCCATCTACGAAGAAAAGCTGTTTAAGTCGGCATGCGATATTTCTTTGGATTCCATTTGCAGTCGTCATTTAGGGACGGGTAACAGACACTTTATAATCAGCCAGAGTAGGCATCTGGACGTGATCTCTATGAACTATTCTCTCCAATTACACCGAACGCAGGCAAATTTTATTCAGTTGACCATTGCGGAACTTCACTTGTTATTTATATAAACAATAAACAAAATTGGTAACAGGATCCAGCCTTGTATGATTCCACTTTGTATTTGAAGTTCGTCTGAAAGGATAGAACAAAAAAGTTAGACACGCCATTAAAAAGTCATATAATTTGTATTCGAAAAGTATTTTAAGAAATAAAAATATGTACCTAGTTAAATATCGGAGTTAAGCTGTGAATAAATTTGGGAACTTTCGAACGTTGAAAACTTCCCATTCACATTAATTAGCGGTTGAAAGGAGAAAAATCACCTACACAAATGAATTAATTTTTGAAAGCAGACCAAAAATTACGAAATTTTAATTTTTTTGGGAAAACCTCTTAACCGATTTTAATTAAATATTTTTTTTTTCACAATATTCCTGCATTCAGCAGAACTTTTTCAAGCTAAATAATTGGAATGCCTAAACAATGAAAACCAATTAACAATTCTGCCAAAACAGAAATCCTGGGAAGAAAAATATCAGCCCATACTAAGTTTCCGACACACAACCCAGAGGTTACATGAACAATAATCATAAGTCCTCCTTAACCCAAGCTTTTGAAATCCTACTAAACATCTCATCCAGTCGAGGTAAAAACGTTATTTGAAAGTCAAATTCATATTTAATAAACAATCATAGATCGAGCTACACAAGAAATTCTTAGAATTTCAATAACTTACTTCCACATCTACACCTTAAATGTAATACAACTCAATATGCGCATACGATATTTCCTATGCCAACAATACCCACATTCACACAACTCCTCGAAAGTAAAGTCTGCATATTAAAATCGACTTTCTGCCTCTTAATTATAACAAAGTGTATCAAAGCTTCATCCCTGCAAGCACATACACCATAGCTAAAGCTACTCATATGCAGAGTTTTGCGAATGCTTTTACCAATAATCTCAAATTACATGCCAATTAAAAGGCATTTCAAGCTTGGCACTTCTCAGTATTGCCGACACAGAAGTACTGGAGAATAGAGTGTGTTGAGACACCCCATTTTGTGCCTTTGCCGCAGCATCCCTCTCAGAAACCTACCATTTATACAGATGGGATGGTGGTGTGCAATCAATTTCCTACCTTCTATATTTTCCTCTTTTGCTATTAGGGACGATGACGTGCATTATGTGAATGCAGTGTGTGTGTGCAAGGAAACTGAGATCGTGCTGCTTTAGACACCACAGTCTTCTCGTAATCGAAACAAACAAAGCGTTAAGGACTACAACACTGCGTGTATATTTGTCATTTGGAAATTTGATACGAATTGTGTGTCACACATCAATCGTTCGATATTGATTTTCTATTAACCGAAACGTCTGTCATTTCTCTAATGCAAAATGGAGTTTTCTGCTGCAGCAGAAAAATTGCACCTAGACAAGGCAAAAGAACGGATTCACCTATACTGACAAATGAGATTGCATCTAAGAGATGTATCTTCATCTTGCATAGGATTAGATATTATACCCAAAGGAAGATTTGAAGGTGGGAAGGATGTCCAATTTTCATACCAAAGTAGCTTTGTGTATAAGGAATTTCGATACATATGCCTTATAGTTTCAGCTAAGGATGACAATTGTTTCATATCTTACAACTTGAAAAAAAAATATATCTTGCAAATAACTTATTAGATCTCCACCAAATCAGAAAGGACAAGATGAAAATGAAGAAGTAGATAATGTTGCAAGTGTCAGGAACTTATTGAAGTTTGTTGGTTCGGAGCCCTACTCTAGATATTCTTCTTTGATTTTAAAGCCGAAAAAGTATATTATACAAAACATCTTACAACAGAACCTGGTATAATAAACCCTCAATGATATACCGTAAGTCACCGAAAACTTACTAGCTTTTGGTCTATAAAGGGTCGAGCCAGAGACACAGCAGTTTTCCAACATCTTCGTGCCTGATTATGCTGCATCTAGCGATGTAGACCAAGCGCCCTGGCTTCCCTTGTTCCCTTGAACTTGGGGTCTTTCTCGGTAAGAGCATTGTTGTCTATTTGCCCGAAATGGTCGCTTTAATTTTTTCGAAACCAAGTAACAGTTCCTGCTTTTTGTTTATCGTTCAACACTCGACGCCATAAAGTGGGAAAAGCAGTGAATATACAAGGCTTTTGTAGAGCTTGCAGTTCCTCTTAGGTTTTGAAACCATTTATTTCGTTTAACCGGAGGAGAACCGGTTTCCTAGGGTAAATCTTCGACGGATCTCTCTCTACTTAGGTGTCGTTTCAATATCGTATTTTCCAAATTAATGTCACGGGATCAGTTTTCGCTGGATCCCAAGTTCGTTATATAGAGCTCGTTATGTTGAATTCGACCATATAATGCCTTGACGTTAATAAAAATGTGGTCAGACTCGACTTAAAAATTCGCTTGTGCTTTTCCGGGTTTGGCTCCGAATGAAGACATGATCTAAAGTCGGCCGCGCAGTGTTACAGAACGGATAAGGACGCCCACAAGGTATGCATGTATTTAGATACGAAGCTGATAGTCCAGTCATACGACCTATTTGGTTGATGATTTGATGCAAGTACCACACTTAAAGATCACCAAATTATTTGAAAAATTTTACTGGTAAATAATTAGATCCTGCTGCTTTGAACTTCTTCAGCGTTTTAATAGCTAAGGCTGTATCTCTTCCATACTGGGTGGGTGCTGGAACGCATTATTCGCTTGTCCTATTACTAACTCTACTTTATGCGGTTTTGTGAAATTAGTTTTTTGCGAAAGTGAAACAGCTTTAATTCGATTTACGGAAGTGAAATAAGGTCATACGAAAGAATATGATGCGAGGTGAAACACGAGACTTTTCTTTACTCCCTCTTGGGTCCTCTATGTTCAGTCTTCAAGCAGGCGCCCATATCAATAGTTTTCTTAGTCAACTGCACTTTGGATGGCCTGCTGTATGTCGTGAAGCAGACAACAATACCACGGAAGGGGCCACCCAATATACTGTTGGCTAAGAAAACTGTTGACTGCCTACCAGAAGAACATAAAATAAACTTTCTGAACTCAGAGCGAAATAAGACCGAATTGGGTAAAAAGGGCGAAGCGCGCGAAATGTTGCCCAAACAGAAGAGATACTTTCATTAAACAATTTAATCATTTGCACATGTTGCTCAACTGATTTTGGCAGAGGACAGATGTCGCTAAATAACAGCCAATTCAACAATATGGCCACAAACACCTGTCAATGTTCGGAAGTCCCTATTGGAAAACCATTACATATTGACAATAATTGAATACTTACAATATCTCGGAAGAAATGTGCTAAAAATAACCTAAAAAAGGTACTTTTTTCGGGATGGTATTAAAACCCTGGTTGAGAGACATTAACAGTTTAACCAAAATCCCTTCCAAAAATCACCCCACAATCGCAATTCAGGGGATCAACCTGAATCAACATTTCATAGAATTTAAGTTTCCCAGTTTGCCTTAAATCTAGATGTTTTACTGTAAGTCTTTGTTTTTCCATTTATTGTTTTAATTTTAGTTCTGGGTTGAATATTGTGGGCGAAATGGAATTGCACCTGGAAATTAATT
Organism: Chrysotoxum bicinctum; assembly: GCA_911387755.1. NCBI lineage: Eukaryota > Metazoa > Arthropoda > Insecta > Diptera > Syrphidae > Chrysotoxum > Chrysotoxum bicinctum. Next base: position 9,183,321 of record OU426988.1, on the reverse strand, counting down.
AATGTTCATGATGACACACAAAATAAAATAAATGGCTTATTCCTTCTTGGTGCGGCGTTCCTGCAGAAATAACTCTGAAATTGCTATGATACATTTAGGGGACTTCATTCTTTGTGTTGGGTTGTTGGAATATGCGGTTTACATGCAAACATTTGATGATTTATTATTTCTAAGAGAAAAGCAAAACGAAATACCAAAACTATGTTACGCCAAATTATGTTTTAAGTTCTTTTTTTTTTAATAAAATGTCGGCCCAGATTCTTGTAGAACAAAACTTTTTCATATAAAATATCTTTGGGCCATATAGGCAAATTCATGGAAGGTAAAAAATCTGTCTTAAATTCCCCACAATATTATTTTAATTTGCATTGTTTTTTTCTAACTCTGCCTTGTACTCGTTTACAACCCAAGAGTGACGGTGCAACAAACCTTGCCTCTGTTAATGCATTTAAAAAGCTAACCACACTCTAAATCTTGAGAAAATGCACAAATGTTAGGTTTTCCGTCCTCCTCTATATACCATTATACCAATGCCACTTCTGTTAACATTCATCCTAGCTGATGGTAGCAGACTTGGCAACATTTTATCAGTCAGAAGAAAGATGCTCCAAAAAGCCCCAACTCCATCCATTTTCCCAAGCATAACAAACATGTGCGGTCGAACAAATGAGAAAATGCACACACCTTTTAGCTGGAAGCTTATACTACCTCCCATAGTGCAACACTAACCACACACGCCACGCACCACAAGGACCTCGTCTGCTTCTGGGTTGCCTCTCCTTATCTTTAATATCCCATCTAGTGCCGAGACAAGTTACCCAAAAGCACAGAAATATAACACTCTCCGTGCATCTGAGCGCTGTGTTATGTGCAAAAATTACATAAAAACCAAAGGAAAATTTACATTCTGATTGTAGACAGCAGGAAAATTCGTCGAAGGTATATGCTTACATTTAAGGTGCCTGCCTGCCTGTCAATATGCTGCTCCGCATGGAAGACGCATATTTGCTAATGAGCATGGCCTACATTACAGGTACTATTATTCTCTGTGGAGTTGGAAGGAAGAACATCTTTGCATATTCCTTCCATTATCATCGTTGTCGTCCTCGTCGTCATTATTCCGGCGAAAGTTTGACAGTCGGGGAAAATAGTAGCAGCTAGTGAGATACCAATGATCGCATTATCAAATTATCAAGCAAAATTGCCAAGTGAATGAGTTTTAAGCTATTTTCACTTCGCAACCATAACAAGAGTTGTCTGTGGAGGTGGTACAGGGGATGTAGGCAAGAGTTGCCGCTGCTTAATTTTAATGATTTTTATTATGTTTTTTTTTTTAAAGCGTGTTAAGTTCTTGAAAATTTAGATTTGATTGTTATTTTTTGACGGAAATGGTTATGGTAAGGTTAACCAACTTGCTAACAGATAAGCAGTAGGAAAACGGTGTTACACTGCATGCATTGTCTGCAGTTTATCGTATTGAAATTGGTAAAACACAGACAGGTTTGCCAGTTTGATTACACTTCAGATTAATATTGGGTCGGGAAAAGCATTTCACATTAGCGTAGTGCGGCTAAAGAAAAAATCTCTGAACAGTACGTCTGAATTTAATTGCGTTTCTTCCTAATTAACTTTGGAAGGTGGTATTTTGACAGGTTTAGTCAGCCCCACGTTTAACATGACAAAACGGATTGAATGGGTCAATTTCAAGTTTGTTGAAAAGTAGTTTCTTCGAATTGAAGATCTTTGAGGTCCTAATTTCATCAAGCTGTTTTTTTCTTCTGGTCTTTCACTGTCATTCGAAGAGTTTTCTCTTTAGCTGGAGTGTAAATTACAGTCGAATTCGTTTAAAATTGTCCAGCTTTAGGAACCTTGAGAAGTGCCAAAATTGAAAACAAAGGCTTTTCTTTCAACAAAGGTGCAATTTTTTAAATTTTGTACCCCTCGTTTAAAATGTATTTGGTAACATTCCTTCAGCAATTATAGACCAATAATCTTTTCAAAGTTGGAAACCTTGGGAAACAGCACTATTCAGTTGAAAATTTTAGCACATATGGAACGTAGTAGTCTTTTTGGACTAATACCGACTGACTTATCTGAGACCCGATTCATAAATGGTGATCGGCTCATAGTTGCCTTAAATCTGGCAGTTTTTTTGGTTGGAGCAGTGTTGCTTTCTAGACTAGGTCAATATTTTGGAACAGCTTATGGTGTTTTGCTGTTGTATCTTCTCCTGTATTCGGTGTCCTTGCTAACGTAAACATTTATCAGCCCTTTTCCTCAGCTTATCGTCTAATACTTGTGGGTGTGTAAAGCAGGATTGCCAGTATAAGGGAGTGTATAATTCACATTTAGACGTGAGTAGTTTCGAACTGATTTCTTTTTTCAAATAGTTGCTATCGATAGTGATAATCGTATGTTCTAGTAGGTGGACAGATGGTCGTTTGTTTTGGGGAGAGTTTTCACTCGAACTTGTTCGTGAGACCAAGAAGTTCATCATCTGAGTCTTCCATTGGGCGTCGTAAGTGACTTTATTTAGGGACGCTTGGAATGCCTATAATGATGATTTCGATATCGTTTGTATACTTGTATTGTTGGACAGACTTGTTTGAAAAAATTCCCTCCATTTTAACACCTGTCCTATTAAATACATATTCTGGTATTCAGAAAGTCTGGTGATATTGCCTCTAAATGTTTGCAATAATTCAGAAGAGAAATTCTACAATTGCACAATTTGTCCACAGTGTGTTTAATGTCACGGGAAACAAGTGATCTTCCGGGATTCCGAGTTAGGCCATCGTAGTGTTGAGCTTCTGATGACGAATCCTGTAGATGTGGACTTAAAATTGATGAAAAAGTGAATCTCGACTTAAAATTAGTTAGACTTTCCCAAGATGCCTGGCCAAAAGTCACACTGGTTCTTGCCGATTGAAGGATTCCAGAAGTATTAAAGCCACTGAAAAAGTTCGTTTGAATAGCATATTATATGAAAAGTTAAGGAGAAATATGCCTTGGTACTACCTGCAGGAGATATGATTCGGCTTATAGTCCAGTACTCGTGCATGCACCTGTATTACCAAAGCAAGCAGAATATCATGATTTGAATAACTCAGTTGGCTAGCACATTGTTGTTCTTAGTTTTGAATAACTAAGTTTGTAACTCTTTTAAACCTATTTCTATATTTACTCGCATTTTGTTTTGCTCATTATTCGTTCTACAATTTTCTTCCGAATCCAGACGACTTAGATGAGAATACTTTTCAGGTGTAAAAATTCGCTTTTTGGTTGGTAGGCTACGTTGGTATCGGGTGCCTCTTTGATGATACCGTGATACTGGGACCAATTATCCTGGCCCTTTGTCGTAGTTAAACACAAAACAGGGAGCTTCAGAGAGATGTAATCTTTGTAGACTATGGAAATTCTAGGTGCTAGGGCATTCTATATCAAATTTCTTTTTCCGGGCACTTTGCAATTTTTATTTGACTAATGCTGTACCAATTTTTGGGTTCCTAACGCATGATGATTTTATCTTAAGCAATTAATAACTGATGCATTTTTGAGTTCGTCACTTAACATTTCAGAAAGAAGTGAAGTTCTGCTATGAAGGGGTCATACATTTACTGGATCAAGATTACTACCTTGCGGTACGGCACACCAGCATGTATTTTCGTAAAACCCTAATTTTCTATTCCTTGATCAGCTCACGATAATTTATTTTAGAAGCCGACTTTTAAATTCAAGTCATCGAGATATAAACGTTGGGAAACTACACGAAATGCGCTCGAACATATTTGATTTTCCTCCAAGCAATTCCTTCCGTCTGACTTTATTTGCTCAGGTATTAGTTAAGTCTTTAAAGTATTGACCTAATACTGCATGTCTTCACTGCTTCATCTCATTACCACACGAGAAAGTTGTAAAATTTAAATGTTTAAGGTACCATTATGAGGATGAGATATTATGCACATTTTCTTAGATGCTTTCAGATGCTGATTTTTATAAGACTTCTTCCCAGGTTTAGGTTTTAGTCATATTTGTTACATAACCTTAAGCATTTCACATAAGGTGTGGACCTGGACCTCCAACAACAAGTTTCTCTAGCCCGTTAGGTCCCTAGCTAACTGTCTCCAATTTCACGTGGCAAGTTGCTCGAAGTCTACTTTATAACCTTGCATCAACAGAAACGTTATCTTCCTCTAGTTTGCGTTCATTGGGGCTGGACTTGAAGATCTTCAGGCCAGGAAACGGCTTATTTCCTCCGGCTTGATCCCTAGCTAGATGTCTACAGTTTCGTACAGTTTAGGTCCTCTTTCAATTAAATGCACCACCTGTGTAACACTGTGTAAGTATCGCATGGAGTTTAATTATCACCTTTCTCAGCAACTCTTAAAGAATTCTTCTAGTTATTATATTGTATCCAAAAATCGTATTCTATCGTATGTTTAAGTGTGCGTGTGCTGCTTTCCATTGCTTTAGACATTATTGATGGATTTTCAAATCCACTTTTTGATTAAAAAAACTTCAGCGACTATTAACCGCTGCCAAATGGCAACCTATTACGATCATCTTATTTTTGTGTTCCAACTACTGAAAATTCAAATTAAAGGAGTACATTTCCCGCTTTCCCGCACAAATATGTAATTTGCTCAGGGAATAACATACCCAGGGCCTCTTCAACCAAAGAGATGAAACACACATATATGGTAGAGGGTATCCTTACCATTTTCGAAGGGATTTCTTCGCTGTAGAGTCGCATATTTTTGGCCCCGTTCCCGGTTTTTGTTCTCAATCGCGGGAATAAATGTTGTTTTAAGCAACTGCAAAGCATTTCGCACAATACTCGTACTATACACACAATGTGTCACGCTGAGTTTACAATAAACATCCTGCACTGTAAGCTCTGTCAGTATACGAGTAGTACCATATCTGTAGAAGGAAGCACCAGTGATAGTTGGTTTTTGTTGAACAAATTGAAAGGGATCAACCCGCAGAATTTGAGAAAAGAAGACACAAAAAAAAAAATAGAAGGAAACATCGTTGAATATGCAATGAATGTCAGTCTAATACTCTATTCCTGTATCATGTGTAGAGCAAGCACATGTCATTCAGGAACAAAAGGAATAAAATGTAACAAAAGTTGTGTGGCGTGTTAATAGAAATGGGAATTGGCAGGAGTTAAATGGAGCTCAACAAACCATACTACACCGCTTCGAGGTACTTCTCAAACATTTGAATTTTACGTTTTAGTGAATATATAAAGAAGAAGAAGAAAAAGTCAAATTTTATTTGTCCCTTTGTAAGTAGATACGAGTATTATATAACTTTAGAAGAAGATATAGTTTGAGAATCAAAAGCCTATGAGATATGACAAAAATAGATACTTTGACATCAGGGTTCAACATAATTGGGCTTTTATCAGTCTACGATGAATGTGAGAAAAGGAAGTGAAAATAAATTACATCGAAATGGAAGTTATAGTACCTTGTGGCGTAATAGTTAGTGCATTGGTTTTTAAAGTTGAAATTCTAGCGATCGATTCCCAGTCCTGCCGTCTAGTAAAAAAATAATAAAATACCCTTGAAAATTATGAATAGTCATGAAAAAGAGCCTTTTCTGTTAGTTTGTTAGAGCTGTTTGGTTAGTTTTGTTTGGTTTTGTTATGTTAGTCTTCAAATTGTGTTGTAGGTTCCTCTATTCCTGCCGACAACAGGGTTGAGATTCACATCATATTTTCTCCTATCCCGAAATCGGGCTCCGGCCCAGTTAAGATATTTTCTGTCTCTTAATTTTCCTGAAAACTAACGTGGTTCGGTGCCTTAATGAAACGTGAAATTCTTATTCTTAAAAGTGTTTGTGGCCTGTTCGGACGGAATAATCATTCTGTATTCTTCAGTATATAAATTGATACGATTTACTTTGAAAGACTAACCAGTCTCTTAAACCCGTTGGAAAGTTTTTTTGTCATGTCAAAAAGAGTTTATACTCTGCGTTTAGTCTATTATTCGAAGATCTACAGACTTCCCTGTCCCAATTCTCTTCTTGAAAAATCTCATTATGGTTCTGTCAGAAGCATTTTAGCCATTGTATTTTTTCTAGTTATTTCCTAGTTTTGTAGTTAGTTTCTTTAACTTTTCCCAAAAAATAATGTGAATTATAAGCGACACAGAAATAAGACACGGCATTCTCCGCTTTAGTTCAGCCGCCATCCCTGGAGATAAAATATCTGAGACAACAACCTTCAGTCTCAGAACATCGTGCCACACATCTTTCCTATCTTTCTTTCTCTTCCTTAACTTCACGCCCGCGCTGTGTTGAAACATTTAAAGGGTAATCATAATCCCTTGAGCGCGTGTAGATTATAAAAAAAAAAAAAAAAAAAAAAAAAAGCTGTTATGAAAAATCCGCCTGAAGATGGAAACATAGTTTCCGAAACGCGTAGCGATTTATAAAACTTAAGTTGTGATATTAGTTTAATAAAATATAAAATAATTTAAAACTAAATTTTTTTTATTTTTATCTTTTCCATATATACACGCACCTTGGAGACCAAAAATACCACAATGATACTACCTACACTACAAGATTCCATAGTAAGGGAAAAAGTCCAACTACCTAAGGACATTCTTTTATTCATTCATTCATTTTCTGAACTTATTTCCCTGCGCATGATTCCGCGGATAGCATTTATTTGTACTTATACAATTTCTTACAAGTGCCTTGTTTATGTACATATCATGAGAGGTGTTATCAAAGGCACCCTTGTATACATAAAATGCAATTCGTGAAAAGTAACTCTCTTAAGAGATAATTTGTAGAGTCAGATCTGCAGATTTCTAGGATTATAGCAACAAAAATCTTAAAGCGAACCAATGTATATCCAGGCTCAAGTCTTGGTGACGAACAAGTTTATACTACATTGAACATTATAACCACTTCAGAACCTACCTCTCATTACCGATTTAAAATGAAAGATCCACTGTTTTAAACGAGACCTTATGCAGTCGAACTGTTTGTTACTACCGGCGAAGCTGCGGCATTGTCAAAACAACATTCGAGTCCTAATACTTCTGGAAATGTTACGTGAGGTTATTTTAGTGGGACTGGAGATCGGTAAATAGTTAAATACTATTTCCTCATCGTGGTTACTATTTCGCGGGACTTGTCATTAACCTAGGGAGCCAGGAGAGGTTGGTCAGAAAAAAAAAAAAATCTTTCACTTAAAGTGCCGCATCGACATCTGCAACTTAGCACTAGCTTAGAGATAGAAAGCGATGTGTAGAAATAGTCGAATTAATTTTAATATACGTATGTTCAATTATGTGATTGGCAATTAATTAGTATTTGATTCTTTCTCTTATTAAATCGATTTAAACATTAAATCTTGGTGCTTAAGGTGTGTAAGGCTATTCCTGAGCGAACTGACGTTGTTAGCAAACAGAATAGCTGTTATTGAGGCCCTGAAAACCCTCGTTTGATGCACCAAATACTATTAAACCCTCGTAGAGTGACTGTTTGGTGCGCCATTTGGGCCATATTTCTTAGAGGATGCCATAGGTTATGCTGTAACTGCTATTGGTTACCGCTATTGGGGCATGTTGTAATACTTTCTTGTATCCGAATTCCATCAATTAGGCCAGCATAATATATGCTTCCAACAAGACGTTGCCAAATCATTCACAGCTTGTGCTACGATGCACAACATCTATGCTCGAGGACAAAATTGGAAACGAAACTGCTGAAATTACAACAGAAATCTGCAAATTGCTATGCAAAATGTGCTTAAAAGAGCTCGACAGCCTTTTTATTTCATACATAATGTTAGACATAAATTATAAAATTGTATTTTATTTGAAAGTTATTCAAGAAAAAAAAAAACGCCTTGGACATAAAACGCACCCTGTATCTAATGTGGCAAGTTATGCATTCGTAAAAAATCGAACTCGCGATTTTGATCCGACTTGATATTATGTTGATAGAGAAGACTAAAAAGTGGGTCTGACAATTCTGTATACTTCGAAAAATATACATCCTCGATTTTCCTGAAATTTAAAAATAAAAAAAATTTCAACACTATCTATAACATTTGGGAAAAAGTTTTTATTTTATCTAAACAAAACATCCAAAAATTTTAAAAAACCGTTTTCGAAAATCTTCTTTTTCTCGAAAACGGCACTTAGAATTTTGGTAAAATTTTTTGCTTTGGCTTAATTTTTACGATTTATAAATTGATAAACAAAATGACACTACTGGCAGTACCTGCCGAAGAAACATTTTTTCGAATTTTGACTTTCTCACTATTGCGATAACGGATTTTAATGAATTTTTTTATACAGAAGCTTCAAGAGTTTGAAAAACATTTCATATCAAAACTTTAACAAAGATATAATATTTTTTAGATTTTTAAGAAAAACAAATTCAGTTTAATTTTTTTAATTCGATATCTCAATGTTTTTTTTTTTTGAAATTTTGAGGACTAGAAACATTGGCACAATATTTTAAATAGTCTAGTTTTAAGGTATTATTAGGTGCGTTTTATTATTCACAAATCTATCTGGATCCGGATCTGGATTAAGTTTTAACATGTATTACAAAAACAATTTGGGATCCTGTTTTCTATCGGGATCTATTTCAAAGATCCAAAAATTAGTTATTACACTGGCGAGTAGATGGCTTTTTATGGTAAGGTAGTGTAAGCTATAGTGTAAAGAAAAAAGACAAGACATAATTTAAAATTTTCAAACCCAAGGATAAAAAGAGAGGGGCTTATAACACTGCTGTCAGTAAGATCCGTATCGTTTTATTTTCAAGGGAAGATCCCGATCCGGATCCAGATAGAATTGTGGATAATAAAACGCACCTATTACGATAGTACTTAAAAATTTGCTAACCTTACTAAGACTGTCTGAATTTTAAACATTTTGTAGCTAGTCTCTAAAAAATAAATTACTTTTGCACACCCAAAAAAAACAATGTCAGTTCGTGCAAAAAACGAAGTAAATAGACCTTTTTTGACGTTTGTAAATGTCAAAAAGTCATATGAAGTTCATCATCATCATGAACTGTAACCACATTTGGAGAATAGGGCGCCAAAAAATCGTCTCCATCCTACATGGTCTGCAGCAAGATATTTTAACTGTGGCCACGTCTTTCTCTGGGAATCCGCTTCTGCTAAGACTACTGATTTCCATGTTGCTCTTCGTCTTTTCACCCACCGTGCAGTGCACCCTGTGGATTCCATTAACAAAACTGCTATGCAATATCATGTTTTGGTTTCCTCAGTGTGTCACCAATCCATTGCCGTTTTCGTATTTCCAGCCGATCTTGACTTGCCCTGCGCAATAATTCCTGATTAGAAAAAGTTTGCTTCCAGCGAATCCTCACAAAAGCCTGCATTTTCCTCGAGATGATACCAGACTTTCCAGGTTGAGCAGGCATATAATAGCACGGGTTTAACATTATATTCGAAGAATCTAAAACATTAATTGCTATGTGCTGACTTTAACTTTAATAAAATCTTAGAGAAAGTATGATAAGCTCTGTTAAAATTATACCATACTAAAACCATTTTACATAATTCTTACACGACTGAAATTTTGGCCTGTTTTGATTAAACTACCAGATGTATAAATAACCCAAAGATGAATGAATCTCAAAGTCCAACCATTTATTTCGTCGTTTACCTTTTACGTGAAATACCCCGATACGCTATCGAAAGCCAGAGCATCTTATAGCATTAGCTGGTAAATATTTTTTTTATTAATTATTTCGGTTGAAATCTGAAAAAAATAAATTGGATAGGAATAATATTAAAAGTTAATTAAGTTCTGTGACTATCGTGACGCTGTTGTACAGAATAATTTTATCAAAGAAACAACCCCAAAGCAGCACCTAAGTGACAAGATTTTTTCATTTGCCCATAAAACCATGCAATACTATATTTTTCATGAAATTATTTTTCTATTTTTAGACGGCCTGGATACCGCAATCGATTTGGACAGCAACGTCCCAACAAGCACCCTCAATCTCAACAGCCAAACGAAGACGACGGCGAACAAGAAGAAGAAGAATCAACTGGAAGTAGTCTCATGGGATTCTTTCAAAAAGCCAAAACATTTTATGATATTTTCCAAGCGATGAATTCGGCTTGGAAGACGGTCGAAGACCACTATCGTAAAACAGGCAAAGGCGTTTTCCCGCAAGATCTCAAGCACCTGAACCAATCTACACAAACTGCTCCCAATACGGCAAACCAATCTGTAAACAACAATACGAGGAAGATGAACACTAAAAGACTCCGAACTACCAGAGTACCAATTACATCCACGACAGAGGACGACCGCCAACAACAACAACAGGAAGAGCAACAGCAACAGGATAGGTGGCAGGAAAAGGACGAATACCGTTCACGTCGTTCATGGTTGAAAGAGACTGTTAATGACAACAAGGAGTTGCCATACCACATAGTTCCATCCAGGGAAGACGACTCACAAATTACTGAATCAGGTTTGGCAACAGATTCATCTGCATCCGGATCCTCTTCGTCATCATCGACCGCAATTGCGGAAGGACGCTACATTAAGGGTGACCCCCTCAAAGGCTACTACGATTTTGTAATAACCGAGGGTTCCTATAAATTCTGGGCCGTATTTCAGGTAAGATCCTGCTTTTGCAGTTGCAACTCTTTTACATAAATATAACTATCGACTATGTCCATTCGAATCCCGAACTTGTAATCCCCTTGCATTTAAATGAAGACCCTCTGCATGCAAAATAGTTCAAACAACACATGCAGATGAGGTTCAATCGTATACAGCACGGATTCCGTTCCCTGCACACAAACACACACACACATTAATATACAGAACAGACAAAATCCTCTTGCACATTTGATGCCAATTGGGGGGGTTCCATGTTGGATTTGAATTCAAGCTCTGTCCTGCTCGCTGATGATGATGGCGGTGGCGATAGGGTATCCTGTCCATTGGCATCTAATGAATAATTCCGTGAAATATTGAAAAGCCAATTGGCTTGCCGGGGCTTTTCAAGCTAGTATTCTGACTATGGGTATTTGGGTGCACCGAAGAGTTAATGTCCAGAAATCATTACCATTGGACTACCTTTATCCTGGGATGATATGTATAAAACGAGTGTTAGAAAGAGACAGAAAGAAAGAATTGTTGAAACCAATAAACCCACGTAGACTTGTGGGCAAACATTGATTTTAAAGGATTCAGTTATAGTACTCGCAGCTTGTCCGGCTGGAGTCAGGTTTTGGTAGAGACGGACCAGTTTACTGTAATTATTTCCGCAATGCTATATGAAGAGTTCTTTTGTATTTTGTTTTAAAGGAAATAAGTCCTGAAATTGGACGGAGTTTGGTCAGTTTGGAAGAATTTCCGAAAATGTACATACATGCTGTTATAGAAAACATATTATAGCCCAAAGAATTAGCTCCATAGCTGGAAGTTTAATAGGACTTTGAGGAATATAATTCATTTCTTTTTAGCTTGTTTTGTTCGGTTCTTCTACATGGTGAAAAGGGCAAACTAGCATCCCAAGAAAGGATATAAGAAAATTCCATCACTAACCGTGATGATATCGCAGAAATATTTTGTAAGGTTTACTGTGGTTTCTTTTACTCTTAAGCCCTAAAATCATAAGTCTGAAAATTTGGATCAATCTTCAAAGACAAAGCATGTTCAAGAGTTTGGGTTGACGTGAGTATCGCAGCTTTTGAGGGTAAGTATAAAGCGTTTCAATGACGCTATGTCAGAATAAGCATCAACGAACTCCATAGAGTAGCAGAACAGCTTCCTCAGTTCAATTTTGAAGCTACTTGTTGCTTAGAAAAGACTCCATTCTCTAGTTTAAAAAGAGCCAATGTCATACAACAAGAGGTTGTATTTTATATTTTACGTCATTTTGGTACTATCACTGCGATGATATTTGACATTTGAGACTTGTTTACTTGCGATGTATGTACAATGGTGGATCTATAAGTCACCGGAAAATGAAATAAGGAACACTCTTTGCGGCAAAAAAAAAAAAAAAAAAAAAAAAACATTTTATTCCTCAACTTAGTCTCCTTTTACCTAGACACTGCATCCAACGTTTCTTCAATTTTTGATCCCTCAAAATAAATCGATTTCTCGAACCCCTCCTCTCAAAATAAGCGTTTGCTTCAACGATGGCTAAATCTCTTATCTCTCAGCCATTTCTTCATGTTTGGAAACAAGAAACACTAGCAGGGGGCTCAAGTCGGATGAGAGATAGCGGGAAAGAAAGAACTTTCTTCTTCAAATTTTTTTGGAATTGGCAGCTCTGCGTTTTATTACCTTTTCAAGGTAATCGATGAGAACAACACCACGCCCTTAAAATTTGTAGTCATGGCTGTGTTTGCTGACAAACCTTCCTTGGCCTTCTCTGGCTTCTATTCACCAGAAGAAGTCTATTGTTTCGACTGTTCCTTGGCCCCTAGGGGGTTGAGGCGTATCCATGTTTCAACACGGTTACGAAACGGCGCAAAAATGTCTATTATTGGTACCTCCCAAAGAACAGTTTTTTTTGTTTTCGATTTTGTCAAAACCCGTAGGTACAACTGATCTTAATCAATTTTTTTCATCCTTAAAGTTCTTTAAAGGTTTGAATTTTTTCATTTAAATTTTCAAGAATCTGTTTTTGGGGTTTTAAAAAATATTTTAATTTTTTTTTTTTTGAAAACTTCAAATTTTGAAAATCATATGCTCGATTTTATAACGAAAACGTAGGAAAAAAAATATTTTTTATTCAAAGATGATATTATTCTCAAAAATGGAATTTTGACAAACATTTATACTCAAGTTTTGAGCGGATATATATGTACCTTATTGATCGTAGCCAGATCAGAAGGGGAAAACATTTTCATGTTTTAATAAAACCTAAGCATTTCGCTACGTTTTTGGCTAAGTTGAATATATGATCATTCCATAAGAGATGGTCGGTACCATATAAACCGACAATACTGCCATTCATGGATAATGACAAGGGTGGCATAATACGCTTCCGTTTCAGTTCCAAAATCTCAGAATCGAACGATTGTGAGTCTGGAAACGAATACGAAAAGCTGAGAGTGCTGTCGTCATCGAAACAATTAAGTGGATGAGAAGTCTCAGACAAAAGATAATAGATGACAGTAAGGAAGAGTTTGTTTGTTTGTTTGGTGCAACAGCTCGGAGTGAACCAGGACCTAGTGACTACTCTCAACCATTCCTGTGTGCGTGTTACCAGGAACGGAGGGGACCTACAATTTTCTGCCGATTCCGAACGGCTAATGAGCAGCACTTTCCATGACAAGAGATACTATCGGAGAATTTGTCAATTTCTCGCAAGTAGTAAGGAAGAGTGTCAGTGACAAAAACGGAGCCTTGGGGCACACCAGTATTTATTTTTTGACTATAATACTCAAAATCGTTCAAAAAAAAGAAATTGGAAAGGTAATTTCTAATCTAACGAAAAAGAGAATCATCATAACCTCTTTCAAATGCCTTTGAAATAATAATTACAATTATCTTTGTTTCTCCAAAATGATGTAAAGATTGATTCCATTTTTCGGTGAGATATGTATGCCATCAAATCATCTGTTGGTCGATTGTTACGAAAGCCGTACTGCCGGCCATTAAAGAGCTTTCGTTTTTTAAGATATTTTTTGAGTGAATTATTAATCAGCTTTTCCATGACCTTGGGAAGAACGGACGTTAGACCAATTGGTCGGTAATTGGAGGGGGAAGAAGATTTGCTTTTTTTAAGAACCGGCTAGAAAAATGCCGTTTGCCATCTACTGGGAAAGAGCTCCGAAGACTGGGACAGATGGAAAAGCTTACAAAATTTGTTTGCCATCGTAGAAGAACATCATTTTAGAAGTAAAGGGAATTTGCACTATGTTTAACATAGTATTCATATACCTTGAGTGCGCGTATAATATAAAAAAATTGCAATTTGAACCAGCGGATTTTTGTATGTCAAGATCTTTGCGGACTGTACAAGTGCGAAAGAACCGTTTACCTGGATTTGAAACTTATAGTACACCGAATTACACGTTACATTCTTTGGTTTGAAATTAAATTTCGCATGAGTATAGCACGCGGAAAAAAAACTAAGTCACTTAATTGGAATCCCTTGATATAGCTTGTTTTTCCACTTAATTTCTGAAGCAAATTTCATACATCATAATTAATGTCATTTAAAATTTATAACGCACGTTATAAATCAAAAATTTACCAAAATGGAACCATTTAACCCAAACTCACCCGAAAAAAAACCCATAGCTATCAAAAACGGTTGATTGAACCTTCGAAAAGACCACGATTTTTTCTATATTAACATCCACCACCTCTATATAAGCATTCGGCCAATTTTCTACCTTTTTATATCCATTTCATCATCATCATCATTTCCAACTCCTATTGAACCAATTTCCTGCCAAACAATGACCATTGAACAATAATTGGTATCCGGAACGTAAAGGTATGCTATTTGCTTTTACATCGACTGCCGGTCGGCCGTAGTTCTATATTAAAAAACAAAAAGACTCACGCGGCCGTGCCGTATGCGGTATATTTCCACAGCTGATGCTATATCGCCACATCGCCATCGCCATGACCCCAATTAACCAAAAGGCCTCTGGATTTCCACCTATTACTTTTTGTGTGTTTGTTTGTTTCGCTTATTTCGAAAACCCTCTCAAGTCCACTTTCACAGCATTCCACTTCTCTCAGTTCTGAGATAAATACTCCAAACAAAGGGGCATTACTCAAAGTATTAACTTACAATTAATTCATTTTACCCCAAATTGGATTCCAGTTTGTTAAAAAAAAAAAAACAGAAATAAAGGAGTTGAAGTAAAAAAGAAAAAAAAATCAGTTTACCGCCCTCTGCCCACGCCCGCTCATTCAGACGTAATTTTTGTTTGTTCCTACAGCCGGAACCCGGAAAGTTTTCATTTTCCACAGTTCGCGTATTTCAGTTTTCTTTTTTTTTTCTTTTTAAATTTTTGAACGCTGAAATTCATCGGAAATCAGGGAAATTTTCCGTGTCCTCTTGTGTGATGGAGCAATACAACTTGCCCCATCCACAATCACACTTCCCGAACACATCCAAAGTACCCACAGACTGGCAAGAGTAACACGTAAATGCAAATGCACTATAAAACAAAAACTGGAGCGATAGGGCAAAACCAGTGTAACATGGTCGTGGGTATATGCTCTTGGTTGGGCTCAGTGCTAGTAGCCATAAATTCCAATTTTACATTTCACTCTAGGGAAATTTTAAGTTTTCATTGAAGTAACAAGTTTTTGGGATATTTATGAGAAATTTGTAGGAAATTTATTTTTGCTTTTAAATATGAAGTGTAGTGGACACGGATATCCTTATCAAATAAAACCCTAAAAGAAAAATGTCCACTTTATATCCCAAATGAAGTAATCACCCAAAATTTTGCATGGAATGGGGGTTTTTCATATAAAATATACCTCGAAAATTGGGGATTTATTTCATGGGTCAGAGGTCTCAAAGTGAGTTAAAATGTTTGGAACCCGCGTACGTTTTCCGTTTGGGGAAATTATTCCCCGTTTTAGGAGGATTGTTTCATTTTCATTTGGGCGGTTATTTCCTACAGCCCTCATTAATTTCAAATAAAAAGTTCAAAAACGTAAAATTTGGAAAATTATATTTTTGTTTAATTCAAGCTTTGTTGAGCAATCTCCTCACCTCACCTGTGGACTCTGGGTTCCTTTGCCTTTCTCTATGGTAACTTTTATTTCCTTTTAAAAAAATAATCCGGTTTTGACTAATCCGTTAATACCCCTTATATTCCTATAGAGTATACACGGAAAATTGCAAGTTAAAAAAAAGGCTAAATCAATTTTCCCCGGGAGTGTTTTTTGTGAGAGTCGTGAATTTTTCTTGAATTTTCATTTTATTTTAATTTCATTTCATTTTGTTTTATTTTTTAATTTGATATTTTATTGTATATTACGTGTTGTTTTTTTTTATTTGAGTTCGAATAAAAGAGTAAACCTACTGATGTTTCGAATAGTTGAATTAACGTTGTTCTGCCTACGGTCAGTGGTCGTCGATGTAGCCACCCCTGCCCCGTTCGTATCGGAGTATTTGTTTTGCATTTTGTTGATTGTTGTCTGCATTAAATTAAATATTTCATTCAATTTATTGGAATGTCATGTCAAGCTTTTGCTCTGTTTTTGTGAGAGGGAATGCTGAGCGAGCAGAAGTAATGAGGAACAGAGACTTTTTTGTGAGGTTTAATGAGTAAAAAGTTGAAAGCGTGGTAGGGATCTATTTGTTGGAAATGGAACTGATAAATTATTTACCAGTATTGCATACTTTATAAGGGAGAATGTTTTAAGGTACAACTTGATTTATCTACTAATAGAATTCAATTTTTTTAGGTATTTAAATTTGTTGTCTAATATTAAGAGTGTATTGATGATCTGATGATTTTTTAAGCATTCATAATTTAAAATAAGATGCATGACTGGGTCGCACAAATTTGCTCTTATGTAAAAATTTGAGAAGAACTATACATAAGTATAAAATTCACGAATAAAAAATAAATTTCCAAAAAAAGAATACAAAGCCGTTTTTGAGGTATTGAATTTTCCAAAAAAATATATATATTTTTTTTTTTTTTAATTAAAAAAAAAAAAAATGTTTTAAAGTTTTGAAACGCAATGTTTTTTAAACTTTTTAGAAGCTTCTCTATAAGAAATTTCATTAAAATCAGTTATACCGATAATGAGAAATTCGAAATACGAAAAAATGGTTCTATGGTAGGTACAGTCAGTAATATATTAATTTCAAATTTTTTTTACTAAATTATAGACCGTAAGAATTAAACGAAAGAAAAAAATTTTATCAACATTTTCGGAACCGCTTTTGAGAAAAATAATGATTCCCGAAAAACATTTTTTAACATTTGTATGGTGGGTACCGTTATTTACCTAAAAATGACCAATTTTTTTCCTTAAATCTTGTAGATTATATATTAAGAAACTTTTATTTATCAAGTTTGAAAAAAATCGAGCATTCGAAATATTGAGTTTCCAATAAAAAAAAATCTATTTTTTTTTAAATCAAAAAAATAAAAACATGAAAATTTGAATATTCAAACTTTGGAGGAGCTTTAGCATAAAAAATTATTTAAATGTTGTACCGTTTTCGAGAAAATTAAAAACGAAAAAATTGTTCCAGGGGGGCTATCAAAAAAAAACATTTTTTGGAAATTTTTTTTCAACCATTTCCTAGCTTTAACTAAATGAAATTTTATGATTTTTTTTTTAATTCTGTGAGACATTTTTTGAGAAAAAGAAATATTTATAAAATTTCGAAAAAAAATCGTATGGGAGGTACCGTTATTTTTGGTCTTAAAAAAAAAGAAAAAAAACGTGTGTGGGGGAGGGGGAAATTAAAAATGATATCTACCAAGTTTAAAGAAAATCGGACGAGCCGTTTAGGCTGTAGGCGAAAAGACAGACAGACAGAATTGCGAACCCACTTTTTTGGCCTTGGCTATCATCGTAATGTCAACTTTGATCAAAATCTCGAGTTCAATATGTTTACGAATGCATAACTTGCCTTATAGTACCTTTAAGTCGCAAGTAAAAATGAGCTAGGCGGAGGAGTATCAGTTTTTTTTTTTTTGAAATTTCGAAAATTAGTTTAAATTTCTTCTTCGAAAATAATATTTTATTTTTTAAAATTTTTTCGCCAACCGAAATAGCATTCTTCATCATATCTTCAGTTAGATGTCATTCTAGAGTAAATAATTACTCTGAGAGAGATGAACGCTTTAACTATGTCATGGATGATGGTAGGTAGAAAGGCAGAAATGTCTACCACTGGCAGTCTTGGTCTGTGGCCCAATTAGCGCTGAAGGGCCCCATTTTGGTACCATAATTAGTATGAATTGTTATGGGATATTATGGACATTCTCACGAAGCCATGAAGTTTGGATTAAGTTCAAAAATTTTAAAGGATCTAGTAGGTTTTGATGTCTCTTATTATGTGTCTGCTTTTAAACAATCATCCGGATATTGGATCACTCAGTCAGCCGCACCACCGCACTCATCCGACAATGTGCCAATCTAGGCAGCTAGTTGACTGGAAACAGCAGCTAATCCGATTGAGTGATTATCCGGCCGCCGCACCATTAACATTCGTTAAAGTCCTCAGTCTGCTAGCTCGGGATCTAAGGAGGGAGGGCACGGTACAGAAGTAACTAAAGTTCGTCCTAGAGCCATTTCGTCCCGTTGAAAAAAGAGATCAAGTCTTTTATCTTCATTTCCGAAAGTTTTGTCAATGTCAACAAAAAATGCAATTCCTTATGATTGTGTCAAAGCAGGGCCAGAGGAAATGAAGGACTGTTTTTTTTCCCGCTGATCTCCACAGCTATTAGTGAGTGTTGTGAGGAATGCATTGCTTCGCTAGATGCTCTCCTATCGGCCAGTGTCCGTTGCAGGAAGCTAAGATCCTGGCCTGGGTCTGCATATCAGATCAAGTGTTCGGGGATTATTATAGGTGGGGCAAATCTTCTACAGGGATTATGAATACCCTTAAAATGTTTGAGCAGAGCGCACGCGTTAGGAAAGTTGGATAGAATTTAAAAGGAGATACCGACGTATATATTGGTTAAAGCGTTCAACATTCATGTAGTGAGGCTTAATAAAGAATCTAGCATTTTGACAATACGTCCGAAGTTGGGCTTAAGCTAATGGGTATCCCCTGAAGCTCAAGTATTACGGTTGAATTGTTTACGGGGAGGATTGTAACTGGGTATTTAACTTCAAACCGTTTATAAAAATAACGAAAAACAAGAAACATTGCGGCAGTGCCTTTTTCTGCAGATATGAGCTGATAGTCCATTAAAAATAAGAAATAGGTAAATACCATCTTGTCACGCATAATGCGATCACCAAAATTATATGGCACGCAATCGCCGGGCGAAGCTTTCAGTTCGACAAATCATCAACTAGTCTCCACGAGTAACTTCGTAGTACGAGTACCGATGACTTATGTTTCCAGCCGTTACAAGAAGCAATACAAGCGGTTAAACGATGAAGTCATCATCATATCCAAACTCGATATTATTTCAAAAAATCGGGCTCGCGATTTTAAGCATCAGCAATTCTATCTGTGTTAACAAACATTATAAAAATGTCGTTATTTTCTAATATTGTTTTGCAATTCCCTGGGGCGTAAAATGCATACATCTAGGACCTTAAATAATAAAAATTCTTCTCTTCAGGTCAGTACCATTGATATCCAAAGGTAAACTATTCTCCATCGAAATATTCTCCACATGGACTTTTATCATATCTTATATTTGCGGTTTCTGAATTTGTATAGTATAGAGGAAGATACGGGGATATCACCAAAGCAAACGATTCATCAATTCCTTTATCCTGGCTTTATAATGAGTCCTTTCTCTGCTTACCCAACAACAAAGACAGGTACAAGTATGCAACAAAAAAAAAAAAATCAAACTAACCGGGTGTAGAGAACGACATCTATTTTTTTTTTATTTTATTATGCTCATAAATTTGAAAGCATCCTTAATATGGAATGTGCTGTGACATCCTTTATTTTAATGCCATAAATTCTACAATTTCCCATTTTTATTCATATATATTCTATATTTCTTTTTTTTTTGTAATTTTTTCCCATTTTTTTTTTGTATATTTTTCGGTTCCCTTTTGGAATTGCTATAAAATGCACACTTTTGGACGACGACGCCGACGTTGTGCTTGCCACCCAATGCTACCGCTTCTGCTGGTTACAACACTGACACACAAACACAATATCCTGGCTCCTTGGAAATGGCACACTGCAGGTTGGAACGGCCCTTTTAATTATTTATTCAACATTTGCGGCAATTTATTACTCGAAAGTTAATCCCTTGGTAAGCGACTACGACTATGTCGACTATCTCGGCGGTGGACGTTCCCTGTCCGACGATTCGGATTTTGTTGATATGGATGCACCAATGTCGGTGGGAGCGGGAGCTGCTGCTGATGGTAGTGAAACAACGCCGCCAGAGGGTGTCTCTAGGAGCCGACAACAACAACAACAGCAATCTAGTGCAGGTTGGATTGGTTGGCTTCCACATGCAGGACACACGTTGCGATTTATTCTCGAATCGATAGATAAAGTGTATAATGAGGAATAAATACGAAAAACAAACAGGATAAAAGTGCCACAATCGAGTTTCTCTCGTGGACAGGACAAAACTGTATTTCTAAGCATCGCTTTTGGGACTTACCCATGGACATTTTACTTTTGTTAGCCTAAGCATATACTACAACTAGATAGGGGATACCTCTGGTGGGATGCAATGCAAATGGAATTTCCATTTCGAAAAGTGGTATTTTTAGGAATATTGCAAAATATAAAATGAGTCCTACCTAGATACGAGTACTATATAAGTAAAAATAAATGTTGTCAAGCCACGAGGGACATAGATAGCTCTGCATGTTTTAAGGTTTATGCAAATGATTTCATGAAAATACAAGATACCAATTATGTTAAAATTTGTGTGTGTTTTATATTATTGAAAATGTGTGGAAGCATCTGACCTGGAAGAATGATCGACCCGATGTAGGTGCCGAGATACCTGAGGTAAGAAAATCCAATTTTTAAAAGTTCTAAGGTTTTGTTACTTATTTGATTACTTAAGGTGGAGACAGGGCAGGGTCTTAAAGTGATGGTTATTGGGAGAGATTGTCACGACGGAGATTTGCTTTCGACTCCCAGCAGCTATCAGCTTCGAAACGTTTTAAAGGGGTACGCTCTCTTGCGAGTAGGTGGCAAATCCTCCAGAAGTATTTCTTGTTATGGAAAGTTATTTTCAATGAAGTCGCTCGGACTGGGCATAGAATTAAAAAACAATTCACGACAACACACACAGGAATGATGGAGAGTTGTCAGTCACTAGGCTCCGGTTCACAACGAGCTGCGCAAAAGCAAAAAAAAATATAATTGTTTTAAGGGGGAGCTATAGGTTTAGATCGTAAGTTGGTTGAGCTCCTTAAAATTGTGTGTGGCAAACAGCTCGTTTCTATAATTTTTCACGCCAAGTTGGTTGAGGTCCTCTTTGACTTGTGTGCGCCATAGCTTTAGTAGTTTTCCTCTATCTTTTGTTATACAGTCATAAAGTCCGTTTGTATATCTCATGCACCGCACACTGTCTATCCAAAAGAAATCAAAAATCACCCTTTCAAATAGCTAAGAGCGTCCATATTTTGACAGGGTTTATGTTTCTGCACTTTATAACAGCACCTTGATGATAATTCCCTTAAGTGATATATGAGTTGTTCCAGTTATTATCGTAGCCTAGTTAAACAAAGTTTCTGGCTATTTAGAAGTTAAGGCTGTGTGTAGTTGTTGGGTTTGGCAGTTCAGAGGGTCTTCTTTCTTAAGGAGGGTCTTCTTTCTTGAGGACCAGGCAAACAATGCTGAGATTCCATTCATCGAGAAGACTAATGCATTACCTGCTGCTCAGAACAGTTCGGCAGTGAGGCCGTCAGCCCCATCGACTTTGTTGGACTAAAGATGATTCGATAAAGCTATCTTCACTTCGTCCAGGTCGGGTGAGCCAATGGCCAACGTTGAACTTCCTGACAGTAATATCTTTTTCGACTTGGGTCAGGATATCCGCAACCGAACCTTGGCTTCAACGAGGTAGTGGTTCAAGTCAATGTTCAATGTTAAGTTCTTGGAACATGCTGATATCTTCTTTCTAATTGACGGTTGATTGATCGAATTGTGAATACTGTGATATTCGAACTGTTTGCTCGCTACCAGAACGTCTCGACCATTGGCAAAGTCGATGAGCCTGAAACCATTATCGCAGGTGGCATTGCAGGCTTTATCTTCCGACCGTGCCACCAAACATTTCTTTTCTGTTAAAATCTTCTCCTGACATTAATGCATCCACGTTACGCCTGCCGAAGATCCCATCTTCAATATAATCTAGCACTATCCTTCCAAAACGGATCTGTTCGTCGTCACTGTTCTCTGCCATCACTGATTAAGTCTGTCTATTTTCCTTAAAATCGAGCTTTCCTATCTTCATTATTCTGTAGCTCAAATGGCTACCAGGTGAATTTAGCAGCTATGGACTGAGCATTCCACATTCGTGTAGTGTGGCTAAAAAAGAATCTCTGCACTAAACATAACAGACTACAACAATTAATTATAACAGATGAAGCCCTATCCCTATCGTTCTTAATGTTTATTTACGAGTATCTCACATTTTATATAAAGTGGATTTAAAAGGCTTGCACTCTAAGCCTAAAGTTGTGTCAAATGTCTAGTAGATGAAGCTTTTAAGTTGTTTGAATGTTTTATGCGCCTAGTCTTCCATGTAGGGATGAATTTCAATTTTTCAAAATGTCACTTTATTTGCTTCAAGACTTAAATCTTTTTAGTTAAAGATGGACTTTGTTGGTGGCATAATGGATGGGTGTTCCATAGATCAAATATAAAGTAACCTTTTTAAATGAGGACTACAGTTTTAAAACTCATTTTACTATTTAAATATTTGCCCTACAAACGTCACCAATTATAACATATACATATATAGGTAGGTCATGCATAGGTACAGTCATCTTTAAGGTACCATACATTTCTGAACAAAGTTTGCCATTTGAATAATTGACATTTTAAAACTAAAACGACATCAAATTAAGAGAAATTTCCTGTAAAATCTCGCCCAGATTTCTTCATTTCCTCTTCGACTCGACTTGACTCTGGCAAACAAACGAAACTTCTCGAGGGGAAAACACCTTGTAAATTAGATTCAACCTGAATTTACTCACTCTTCCTTTTTACTGGTTAGTTGCAAAGTGAAAATGCACTCCTAAGTGAAACTCAAATACTCCTACTAGGAAACAAAATTACAAAAAAAAAAAAAACTTTTGTAAGCACAATCAAACAAAGTTGTGGCAGGCACTGGCACTTTAACGCACATTTTAACCATCATGCCACAAAAGGACGAACAACTGCTGCCACATCAAGGCATCTACACATACCTAAGTATCCTGCTCTTCAACTAAAGGTAGATATGCTGGAGTGGTAGTGAGGTATTGGTACAGTTAGTTTTGCTGAACGAACGTAGCTGTTTACTTTTACCGTTAATGTGGTTGAATTGGTGAACATGTGTTGCGGCAAGTACAAGTGTTTGCTTTGTATCCTTCCTGCTGGCATATTCTTGCAGCTTCATTCATTCGCATCATCATCGCTGTCGTTTTCTTGCGTTGATGATTGTAACGACATGACGACGCGATGCCGCGATTGTTTGTTCGCTCTTTAACTTCCCTATGTCAGGCCTTATGTTACCGCCGCCACTGCATCGCGCCGCTGACACTATCACCCTGCGCCGCCGGTGGCAATGACATTTTTCTACCATTTCTGTCATGCTGTATACATAGGAAGAGAGTAGTCTTTTGCCTCCTTTTCGCCTCATCGGGATACTGTGTTCCTTCGGAAGTTTCAGTCCTCCGAAGAAAGGAACGTTTCCTACTCATTTAAGTAAAGTCTCAGGTGTGCATGCATGATTGCCTTCTAAGGTTCATGTTAGCTATTGGGAATTGGATCCAGAAATCTTGTTCTTCTTCTTCTCCTTCGTCTTCACTGAAAAACTTTCATTCTTCGCGCACTCATATTTGCATTGCATTACGTGAGCGGGATCCGGAAAACAGTTTGTTCTCCTGTCAAAGGTAAAAGTTATGCTTGTCAACGAAGTAAGTATAAAGCTCTATGCGACTTTCAGGATGCAAGGACTTGGATAGAGTTTTTCATTTTAATGTATATACATTTTTTTTGTTGGTTTTAATGCTAAAAAGAACTGTAAACTTTGGTTGCGCGAGATTGGCGGTAAGATGTTGGAGTGGGCTTAAGTCGTGATTGTGTCTAGAATTTTAGAGGCATGTAAGCCATCCATGTTCAAATTAATATTTAAGCTTGAAAGTTCTTGGATATTCGATCTAAATGCATATAAATTGCTTATGATGATGAAGAGAAACCCTATGTGTTACATAAGTCGCTATATTCCTTGCCTACTCGATGTCTAAGTGGTAAGATGATGTTGCAGTCAGTTTACATTATGATATTTTGTAAATATGAAATTAATGACATTAATGTTTGCATTGATGCAGACGAAAAAGTAAAAATTATAACCTAAGAAAATGAGTTATTGATTGACAAAATAAAGGAAGATGTTGAAGTTAGTTAAGAATGTTTTCAACTTGTTTAACGAAGGATGGAATTTACAAACATTTTAGTATTGATTAATATTATAAAATATGCAGGAAATGTAGAGGAAAGGACCAATCTCCGAACAAGTGAAGATTTTTTAACGCTACCATTTTTATGTTGGCATACGAAAAATTGCCAAAAAAGTGCTTATCGAAATCGTGTTCGAAAAAACTTATTATTTAAGTTCAAATGTCGAAAAATTCGTTTTTTTTTTTTTTGCAAAATTACTCCAAAACGTATTCTAATGTACTTTATGCAGAAATTGTTGATCATGTGATTTTCTACAAAAAAATGGGTAAATATTTCTATTTCTACAACTTGAAGATATCAGTATTTCTAAAACTTGTTCATTTTTTCTTTTCTCTTATTACCTAATACTTATAAGCACTTGATGAATCAAAGAACGGATTGTGAAGCTGATCAGAATACTACAAAGAAATATTGACAGAAATAAAACTGTTGATAATCTACTAGTACAAATCGAAGAAGAGCTACTAGCTGATATGATCATCATCGGCGAACAAAACAAAGATAAAGAAATATCAAACTGGATCGCAGACTTGCTTACTGGTGCTGTTTGAACAGAAAAATGCCACGTACGGGTGAAATGCCAGGGACACATAAGCATTTTTCTTAGTAGAAACGAGAGGATTGATGAATTCTGTCGAAAACTGGAACACCTGGACAATTTCATAGGAGACAATGAAGTCGAGATCCTGATTTCTGATTGATTTTAACTTTAGCGCCCAGATGTGGGGGTTGACAACTTCAAACTCCGAAGGAATGCACATACTCGAGTGGCAGCACCACGTAGCCATAACGTAGAAACCAGTAAATTAACTCATGTTTTGAAGGAAATCAACAAGCTCCTAATCAGAACCAAGCTCAAGCTTCGAGGTGGATCGTTTAGAGACTAAACGAAGAGATCTTCTTATCCGTGATCGAGGAAGGAAAAGCAGTTGTACTTGAGTTAGCGGTTCTGCTGAAATAAAAGTTAAAGCCACGAAGTAACTAATTCCCATAACATGTGACTTTTCGATTCCTCGAAAAAACAGCTGCTATATGAATAGGGAACCTGTCTGCTGGTGGAAGAAAGAGATAGTTCAGCTTAGAAGAACATAATAATAGAGGACGATCTAACGAATTTCAGTGCTAAACGATTCGAGCTTAAGAGGGCCATCAATTTAAGGAACAAATAAAAAGTGTACTCGTATGATCTCCACCGAAACGTAAACAGCAACCTCTGGGCTTTAGGCTCTAGGATTGTCATGGGGAAGCTCGGAGCTCAGAAGGTCAATTCTACCTTCGAGGCAGGAAAAAATCAATAATCAGACCACCTTACACCAAATTGTTCCAATGACAGGAAATACTTCTGTTTAGCGAACAAGCGCTGAGTCTAGCAGTAAGAGCCCTGCAAAACAAAAGAGCCTTCGGACCTGATGGAATATCAGTGGAAGAGACTGCAGGATATATACATACAGCTGCGGTAAAAAAAATAGCACCATTACGAGAAAAAATTTTCGTTGCAAAATAAAATGTATGCCAATATATCGAGGGAAATTTTGAATATGCAAAAAGTTTATATTAAGTTAAAACAACACATTTCAAAAAGAATTTTTATTTTTATTCATCAACTTTTTGAAAAAACTTATATTTTCTCCAACAAATCAAACAAATAAGCGGTAAAAATAATAGCACCATTGCTTCATCGTACAACTTAAAACTAAATCATCGTAAAAATCCAAAATCTTTTTCTATGATTTTAATCCTTAGAGGTAGTCCAACAAAATTAATATTTCGTTGCATAGCCTTTGTTGGCTATTACTGCTTCACCACGTCTCGTCATTGAATTAGCTAAATTGACACCTTTCAACCGGAATATTCTCCCAGGACGCCTTAACTGCAGCCCAGAGTGCTTCGTTGCTGGTCGGTTTAATATCTGAGACTACTTTCTTTACGTCGGCCCACAGATTTTCGATGGGATTTAGGTCAGGCGATTACGCTGGCCACTCCATTACATTAATTGAATGATCTCCAAACCATTTTTTTGCCTTTTTACTGGTGTGCTTGGGGTCATTATCTTGTTGGAAGACCCACAAAAGCGGTATTTCTTCATCTGCATACGGGAGCATAACATTTTCCAAAATATTCACGTAGACGTGTTGATCCATGATGGGTTTAATCCAGTATATGGGTCCAACTCCATAGTAGGAAAAACAAGCCCACACCATTATGCTTGAACCTCCGTGCTTAACCATTTTATTTGTGTATTTGGGTTTATATTCCGCTTTTGAAGGTCTTCTTACGTAGGAGCGAGATCCTTTACCGCCAAACAACACGATTTTGCTCACATCGGTCCATAAAACGTTGCACCATTTCGCTGCTGGCCTGTTCAAATGCTGTCTTGCAAACATTAAACGCTTTTTTGCATGTTTTGCAGTTAAAAGAGGGACTTTTCTGGGACTACACGCTGTTAAATTATGTTCTCTCAATCTGTGGCGAACGGTTTCAACACAAGCTGTAATATTCAGGTCTTTTTTGAGCTCAGTTGCAGGCTTGAAAGGATTTTTTTGGCTTTCTCGGACTAGGCGTCGGACAAGAGTTTTCGACAAAACTGGTTTTGGCCCACGAGTTTCGGTTTTGGGTGCGTATATTATTGAATTTCGAATCATTTTGTTAGAACAGCCAACAAAACGTCGAACTTCTCCGTAAGTTTTACCTTCTGAAATCATTTTTTTTAATAATTTTACGTTTTTCGTTTGTGCTATGTTTTCTACGGCCCATTGTCTTTCAAAAACTGTAATTTTTTTTGTTTAAAATGAAGAAACCTATTCAAAATTAACAAATCTTAACACTTGGTTACTTTACCTTGAAATATGACACCAAAAAATGTTTTTTTCTAACGAAAACTGCGATCAGTGCTATTATTTTTACCGCAATAAAAAAGGGTTTTTCCCCAATATGGCCTCGTAAAAAAAGAACCGTTACCATTTAAGTGCCAGAGATACACAATACAGAGAGTTAACACTTCAAGCAATAACAAAATACAGTAGAGGCTGGAAATATGTGTCCATTTACTAATTTAAAAAAGTTAAAATGAAACTTGTACCGGTGGTGCTATTTTTTTTACCGGCACTGTAAGTACTGCTACCAGAAAGAATGGGATTTTTTTTTAATGGCTATAAGACGCAACGTTAGGTGATACAAACCAAATCCGCGTAAATGCCGCTGTGTATAATATACATTGCACGAAAAGATGGAGAAGTTGATGAGACCGCAGTTCACCATAGTGGTACTGACAGCCGAAAATTTAACCAAAAAGGCTGTAGATACCGGTTCAGAAAATGCCAATCTACGATAGGAGCCATTGAAAAAGTAGTGAAGGCCACCCAAATCGTCCTACATGGAAACCATTACTCGAGCAAGATCGCATTGTTGGCAACACTTAGATAACGTCAGAAGAGAGGCGGGAGAAAAAAAGCTTTTCTCTCTTGTGGAAAGTGAAAGACCACCTCAAGGACTGGAAGCTGACCACAGAAGGCACATGAATGAAACAAATCACTTCTGGAACACTACAGGGATCTATCATAGGACCTGACCTTTGCAACTTCTCCTACGATGTCAAACTCCGCATGGACATGTCGAGAGATATCCGAAAACGCGTAGTGGAAACTGAACCATGTAATCCCGTCCTGGGTGGATGAACTTGTTCTGATACAGACCCGTCTTTTTGAGGAAGACAACGATCCGTACGATAATCGGTTTCCAAATTAGGCGGCAATAAGATTTGAGAGGAGTTTAAGTCGTCTATAACTAAGTGAGTCAAGTTAGATAAGAAAAACTTATTACTTACAACCTAAGACTTATTTTATTAGTAATGGTTTCTTTAAGATTCGAACTCCTCAATTGAAAACAAGAATTAAATGCAAGAAAGTATTATTTTATTATTTTGGTTCTGATGTTTTCGAAAGCAGATGGTATAGGACAACGCAAATTAAATTCAATAACAAAGTATTTTATTTTCAATTTCAGGAATCCTTTTAAAATTATTTCACTCCTTTTAATTTTTTTTTTTTGATTCCGAAATGGAAATGACAGTCATGCAAATTGAAAGCAAGTTCATTTTTTTTTGGCGTGCAATTTTCACAATTTGCCTTAGGGGATGTGAAGGTGGGATAAGTGGCTCCAGGTGGACGACGACGCATCGCAGGTTTCATCTATCTCTATATCCTTCTAGGTAGTGCCATCATTTTTTTTGCATAACGAGACTCTTTATATAGAGATTCAGAACCAATCTCGGTCTCTTAACACAAAAAAAAAAAAAAAAAAAAAAAACAATCTGATCGGCTATTCATCATTTAATGGAAAATGCAATGCTGTGCATATATGAAATGCAGGTTGACCGATTTCATAGGTACCGCGGGGGGGGAAGAGGAAAGTTGAAAGAGGGATATTGGTAAATTTTCACAGATGAGTTTCAGGATATGATTTTTCATTGAATTTATTGCTTTGGTAATAATCAGTTGAAGTGAACTCGAATTGTGACAATTTATTAATTGATTTTGGTTCGGTTTTTTTTTTTTTGAATTTGCTTCATGCTATTCCATCATCATCATCTATATAATCAGAAATATTTATTAATTATTGATGAAGGGCCACTCATCCTGCAAAATGTACAAAAATAATAATAATTTCCCAGAAATATATATACATACATATGTATGTATATATACTTTATTTTTTACCTTTGTAAAAATTAATGAAAATATTTCGAAATGCGTAGATATTTTTGTTTTTCATAAGTTCAATCAGTGGATGTGGGTTGCGGTTTGCAATATTTTCCGGTGGTTTCAATATCTTGGTTTAAAGGTTCATTAATTTTAAGTTTATTCAGCTATTGTGGAAATGGCTAAAAACAGCCTTAAATTTCTGCTCAAAAAGTACAGACAAAAGACAATGAACGAGTTTCATTAAAAAAAATGACAATTCAAAAGTCCGCTCGATGGGAATTATGAATATCATTTTAAAATGAGACAGAAATTATTAAGGTTTATGTACTCGAAAAAGTGAACCATTGGATTTGCGTTAAATCGGAGTCAATGACAATAATTTGTACAAATTTTAATTTAATCTTTTGTCAGTGTTTTATATATTAAGTTATTAAAAAACACAGGTTAGACCTAAAAGTGTTGAAACTAGAGCCTAAAAGCAGCTATAACAAACAAAATGGCAATAATTTAATTTGAGTGTTCTACAACTTATATAATGTATGTCTACTGATGGGTTTTTTAGTTGGTGCGTGTAAATTTGTGCAGCCGTTGGTGGCCATGTTGTTTTTGTGACATCTGTTTGATCTATTGTTTATTATTCAATTAATGATTTCAAACCACCAAGGTAGTTTCCACGATTAAAGAGCACTTCCAAATGATAAAACTTTATTTTATTATCAAAATGAGTAGACGGACGGTGGACGTGGTGGTCCTCCACAGCCGACATTTCAACGTTTGGTGACCAAATTTGAGATGATCGATTCGGTAATCAATTAGCAAACATTCGTACGTCAAAGGAACACAAGATCGGTCGAGAACATTGCCGCAGTCTGTGAAAGTGTACATCACAATCCGAGGCAGTCAATTCTTCGCCGTGCAAAAGAACTTGGCCTTTCGCAGACTTCCAATTAGCGAATTTTCCGTCGGGACTTTTCCAACTTTCCCAGGAGCTCAAATTTTTTGAACATAGACAAAGCCGTTTGTTCGCTTACTGAACGTCAAAGCTTTTGGAAGAGAACCCCAATTTCGGCTGAAAATCATCTTTAGCGACGAGGCGCAATTTTGGATGAATGCCGAATATGGGACGGCACGAACCCAGACTAGGATCACGAGGTGAAAATGTATTCTCAAAAAGTTTAAGGTTTGATGTGGGTTTTGGCAACTTTGATGAAGTGCGCACCGGCAATGGCGTGTGCTACAGAACGATAACAACCAATTTCTTACGGCTCAAAATGTACCATATGGACGTAGATGACATATTGTTCAGCAGAACAGCACTACGTGCCGGACGCCACAATTGACATTCAGCATGAGCATTGGTTGGACGTTCTTATGAGATTTGCTGAAGTCGCACGTCTACTCGAATTTTTTTTTTTTTTACCCTTAAGGTGAACATTACACAGGCCATCTCTCAAATTCAACCGGATTTTCATAATAGAGGAAATTTCGTAAATAAATAAAAAATAAACGAAAAACAAACGTAACTGTCTAAAATTTACTGCTTGCTCTTAGGCTCTGCTAAATTGAGGAACATTTATTAAAAAAAAAAGAAGTATTTTTCCAAGAAAAATATAAGGTTTTCTTCCTACAAAAATTAAATATTTGTATATGAAAATCGATGTGTGTTTGTGAGCATGTACATACATATGTATGATTCCTATGAACTCGAAATCATCGTGTGACCAAC
Organism: Chrysotoxum bicinctum; assembly: GCA_911387755.1. NCBI lineage: Eukaryota > Metazoa > Arthropoda > Insecta > Diptera > Syrphidae > Chrysotoxum > Chrysotoxum bicinctum. Next base: position 9,152,562 of record OU426988.1, on the reverse strand, counting down.
TTTGATTAAATTTTCAGGAAATCTTAAAATTAGCCCAGTCATCGGATCAACAGAATTTTTGTTTGCTTTTTTTGGACAGAAGAACATACTTTCGAATTTGGCTGAAATAAATGTGTTTTTTAGCTGGCTATTGATATCAACTAAGACTTAGATACATGACCGCCACGATTATTCCGCCAGAAGTTATCTGGCCATAGATAATAAGTGCTTCCCGAGGCGCATCGCTTGTTTATTAATAAAAATCCTCTAACGTTTTTTCTAAATTTTGTTTGCATTAATTCATATTTTTTCGTACAATTTTATTTATAAAATTTTTAAATTTTAAAGTACTTTTACAGTACGTGTATTTTATTTTTTTGGTTTTGAATGAATATTTTAATAACTGTAAATATATTTGAATTTGATATTTAAAAAGTAGAATATTGTAGATGTCTGGTACAGAAAACATTTTTTGAATGATATCAAATGATTTTTAAACTTTTTAGAAGCTTTTTTTTTTTTTTTTTTTTTTTTTTTTTGATATTTTGGAAGTCAATGATTTTTTTCTACTTCGGAAATTGTTAACGAAAAATTGAGAATAAAAATTTTTGTTTGCAAACTTGAATAAACAATACTGTTCAAACTTTCTAGGAGCTAGACCAGCTCAAACCTGTTAACAATGCAGTGGAACAGGCAAAGACACAGTCAGCTTTGTGGGATCATTTCGCAATGTCATGGTTGATTACTATTTAGTTTAACTAGAATCGCTTGCCATATAGTACCTTAGTATGTTAAAAATAGTAAAACTATATTTTTATAACGCAATTGATCATGAAGTCAAAAATTAGCTGGGGCAATAATAATGGAACAGGTTTAGAAATTGGAAATCTGAAGATTCAAAGAAGATATCAATTTTATTTAAACTCAGTTTCAAGGCTATAGGAGTCTTCTTCTTAAAACAAGTCCTAACCACAGTTTTTATAATAAGTACTAACAGAGCCCTTTTACGGTAACATGGTTCAGGGTACACCAGAAGAAATGGCTTTCTTAAATCCACGGCAAAGGATGCCAACGTTTAAGACCCCTATTGTAGAACTGTTTTTTTTAGTCAAACAACACGATTATGGAATAATTTACCCCGCACGGTTTTCCCTTGCCATCTCAATTTGCAAACATTCAAAACCAATGTCTTCATTTTCTTTCTCTCCCTCTGATTTTCTCATCACCCGTGCTATGTATAACATTATAAGGGGCTCTTAATAAATCCTTGAGCACGTGTGAATTATATAAATAAAATTCCAAAAATAATTTCCAAATTAATTTTAAGAACCGCCCTACATAATCCCATTTTCACTTTTACAATTTTTATGTTTTAAGAATTTAAAGTGTTTTAAATGCAATATTTCTGCGACCATACTTCACCCCATAGAAATTTTACTGGATTTTTGCATCGTCTTATTTCTATTTTTGTCTCACGATAAACAGCTGTAACCTTTAGTTCTTGGATTTTTATTATTATCTCTTCAAATCGATTAAAATGCAAATAGTGCGTATACGCCCCAGTGTACATATCACACATTGTCATTTTTAAATAAAATAAAATATATTCCTCATGGTTTATACGTACACAAATCATTATAATGATCATGATTGCAACTTTTTTCAATTGCCACCATTCTAGAAAGTTTAATTAAGAATGAGCACTGTTTTTGAAAGAACTAACTTAACAGAGAACTTTTAAATTGCACGGGATATTTATGTACGGATCAACATTGGACTCTACACTCGGCACAAAAACCATTTCATAAAAATAAAAAAAAATACACCTAGGACCATCAGCACATATGTACATATATATCGATTTCTTTAGAATTACTTATGTACATACATAATGTATATATTTTGTGTTCCTGCAGATATTTCCTTTTGAAATTCAAATACATATAGCCCTGAATGTCCTCTTAAGTGGGATTAATTTAAACTATTTAAATTTATATTTTTCTGTGGCTCCCTCGTTGTGTTGATCAATAGCATCATGTGGTTAAAATATCATACGCGCTGTTTCTCCTTGCAGCAGGGCATTTTTCTCTCGGATATCGATATCAATTGGATGAAGAAACGAAAAGCTGGCATACGCTTGCATAATTCATTCGTGACGAGCTTAAAATATTAAAACATTTTAAATCGACGTGGTTAAATAAAAATACGAAATATGTGGGAAAAAACAGCCATCCTGATATATCATCATCACGAGAATCCTTTTGTCATCTCTGTACCTATAGCATATATTTTTTTTTTACTTCCGCCTAGGAGACTTTACTTTACGAGTATATTTCAGATCGTATACACTTTGGAAAATTGCATTATGTTTAAGATATTAAAAAAAATCCTCAATAGTTACGAATTTATGGCAAGGGTCTTAAATTTAACTATTTTTTTTCTTTTTTAATATTTTAATAAATTATTTTCATTTCATCAAATAAATTTCAGCTTGGCAAGAAATGAAAAACAATTTGACGTCTGATGTAAGTTCCCCTATGTTTGTGCTGGTTTTTATCTTTACATGCAGTTTAAGTGGTTGAGTTGAAATTACGGGCGTAATATTGTATCTGTTTCTATTCAATTTTCAATATTGTAGAGAAAACGTTGGTATTTAAACTGTGTAAGCAAGAAGTTTAATTCTGATGAACAAATTTGTTTGGTATCATTGGTGAAATGAAGAGTGAACTAGCTTGTGGAGGCCCAATGTTACTCTCAGTTTAATTTTATCAAAGTTATGAAATTAAGTTACATAATTTACATAGCCCGATGACTTTATTTTCTGCATCCACACTGTAAAACATAATGATGAATGTATATTTATTTTTTTGTCCTTTCACCAAGTTTTCGTTTGTATCCTGCCAAGCAGTAAACAACCAAACGCAGTGGATGAAACAAAAAGCCACACCAAACAAGCAAACGTGTGCTGTGTTACGTTGGCAGACTTTTCTGACTCTTAATGTTGAACAACAACAAAAAAAGAAAGAAAAAACACAACCTACAATTATACACTGCACTATAACAGGATGCTCAACAGACACAAAATTTAAATAACAAAAAAACAACACACACACATCCACAAGTACTATCAAGAACAACAACAACAAAAATCATCGAAAAATATTAAGCAGTTGTTGCATAAGAGAAATACAAATATGAGTGAGTACATAAACGGAAATGCACAGTGTTTAAACCGCAAGCAGTTTAATTAACAAAATATACTACCAAGATAAAACGTACAGGTGCCAAAGTTTTTCATTAAAGGACTTCAAGAGAAACTTTTTAACTTAAGAGCTGTAAGAATCGATGACAGGAAAATTTTGCTTATAATGGAAATGGACTACAAAGTGGTGTCCCTCTTATGCCGAATCTCAAGTCGTATAAGATTTTGAAAGTTCGTATAGGTTTTCAATCTTTTTCAATACTTTTCTGACGATATCTAATTGATTTGGTTGAAATTTAATTATTGATATTGAGAGGTGGTAGGTCGACCGTCTGAAAAAGTCGTGCTTTGTTCGCCATTTTATAAAACAATTTCCAAGCAATATTTCGAGAATGACTCATAAGAAAATAGATAACTTTTTGTTTCCTTGTCCACTTTTAACTTGGAGCTTTATTCAATATGCAATAGCGTTTGACTTAAGATAGCGAGCCGATAACTTAAAACATTGCCATGTATTCATCTGATAGAACCGTTTACTACTACAAGCAAACAATTCAAAAATCAGTAAATGCAGATGAAACATATATTTGAATTTTATGACGAATTGCCGTTGTTCCAGTGATGAATACTTGAAAGATATCATAAAGCCAAAATATCTTTTTACTTGTGACACATACAGGTAATATATGGCAAGTTATGCATGGCTCTGGGATCTTGGCACCTCATATGGGATATTCGTAAGCAAATTATGGCATCTAATTGGTCAGTAAAAAGTCAAAAAAGGTAATTGGTCACTCAGATTTTTTTTTACTTAATGACCCAAATGGGGTGCCAAATTTCCATGACCTGAAAACAAACTTTAATAATTCATAGAAAAAATATATGGCTGACAAATTACCGCAAATAGTTGACCTTTTATAAGGATCTAGTCATCTTTCAGGTGGTTTATAATTTTTACGAATAACCCACAAATGGGGTGCCAAAAATCACACGTCTCTTCACGTGACATTGCAAAAGTTTAGAACTTGATTGCAAATTTTCTAATTTCTAAAGCTAGTTGACCATTTTTGACCATATAACTAACCCAATAGATGGCATACTTTTTTTTTACTAATACAATATATATGAGGTAACAAGATCCCAGAGCCGTTATGCATTAAAAAAAAAAAAAAAAAAAAAAAACGAACTCCAGATTAACCTCCAAGTACACTAGACTACATGCTAAGTAGATTTTTAAATTCTCCCCCATAATTTTTTTTAAGACCAAAATTAACATATACGAATTTTTTTCGAAATTTTAATTTTTTTCCTCAAAAGCTGTTCCAAAGATTTAATGTTAAGTAATGGTTAAAAAAATGTCCCAAAAATGGTTATTAATGGTACACCCCTTAAAACCATTTTTTTTGTTTTTGATTTTCTCAAAAACGGTAAAACCGATTTTGATTATTTTTTTTATACTAAAGCTACCCAAAAGTTTGAATAGTATTGTGTATTAAAATTTTCAAAACCCATGTTTTTAGATTTTTTTTAAATATTTCATTTTTTTTATTTTAAAACTCAATATTTCGAAAGCCCCATGCTGGATTTTTTCAAACTTGACAGTTAAAAGTTTTTTATTTGAATCAACAAGATGTGAGAAAAAAAGTTTATTTTTCCTAAAAATAACGGTACCTAAAATACAAATGTTAAAAAATGGTTTTCGTAAATCGTATTTTTCTTGAAAACGGCCTAGAATTTTGATGAAATTATTTCTGAAATTCAATAAAAAAAATTTATAAGATATTACTGCAGGTATTACCTTGTAATCATAGAACCATTTTTTCGAATTTTAAATTTTTCGGCAGAACGGATTTTAATGATTTTTTTTAATTAGAAGCTTAAAGTTTGAAAAACATTCCATTTCAAGACTTGCTGAAACCAATATTTGCTCTAAGGACATGGAATCCTGTTTAAAGGAGTTGTTTAAGTAATTTAAAAAATTAATTGTACACTTATGTACAGTTTTTCTCTTATACGAGTACGATTAATTTTTGAAAATTTTAGTCTTTTATATAAGAGCAAGTTCGTGCCAGCCAATCATGCATTTTATTTTTATCGTTAGAGCCTTTTTTGAGATAAATAAGATTTTTTATAGCGGGTGTATGGCAAGTTCAGAAATTCAAATTCTGCTTTAGAAAATCACCGAAGACCCTTTAGTACTAAGTTTTTCATTCTCGATGCTAAGGCTGTAGGTAGAGGTGCAGACATATAGATAAACAGACAAACAGAATTGTGGGACTCACGTTTTCGTGTCTCTATCATCGTAAAGTCAGGTTTGATCAAATCTTCTAGTTCAATTTTTTGTTTAATTTAAAACTTCCCAACAGTACCTACATATGTAGTACATGAATGTATGTAGTTATATATAAGTGAAATGGTTTAATTTTTTGTTTATTTTTTCTTTTATAAAATGTATATATTTCAATACTTAATTTATCAAAATTCTACTGACCGTTTTCGAGAAAAATAATCAAGTATGTGATTTTCCAAAAAAAAAAATGTTTTTGAAGTTTTGAATACACACATCCAACAATCTTAGAAAAATAAAAAGTGATCAAAATCAGTTTCACCGTTTTTGAGAAAATCAAAAACAAAGAAATTGGTTCCAAGGGGGATCCATTAAATAATGTATATAATAATTTGTTAACGACCATAACCTAGCTTTAACTAAATACAATTTAAAAAAAAATTAAATCTGTGGAAGTTTTTGAGTTTTTGGTCTTATTTGACCAAATCCTCGAATTGATTTTTTTTACGATTACATAACTTGCCTTACAGTACATATGTATGTCACAAATCAAAATGGGAAATAAGCTTTATTGATTTTTTTTACTTTCTAAAAACCCAGCCTCTGTCTGAAATGTCTTCAAGTTTTTTACTTTTCTATTTTTTTGAACCAAAAAAACTTAACAAGAGTCTATAATAATTTATATCGGAAATTCAATCAGCCCTAGCGAGTTATACGTTCTGAGCGTAAAATTGTTCACAACGCATACTTTGTCGGAGGTTCAAATTGCTTTCGAGGTGTCCTATCGGAAAGAATAATAATACACAAATGCGTTGGCGTAATTTGTTCCGCGAAGAGTTTGTGTCGGACGAAATCGGAAAAACAATAAAGCATTTAATTACACTTCCACGCAGTTCGCCGGGTTCGTTAAAAAAATGTCGGAGAAAAATTACGAACAGCTGTTCGGAAGAATACCTCGAAGCAAAAATCTTCCGAATCATACGAAATCGGAGAATTTTCCGCAGCAAACGGATACCTCGCTTTTGTGAGGAGGTTCATAATGAATAATGATAAAGAGCTATATTTTGAGAATCTTTTTTTTTTTTTTTTAAGGTGACTATAGTTTCTGTTAAAAAGGAGGTATCATAACATTAAATACTAACGTCGCGTTGTTACTCTCTGCACACGACAGCCATTTTCATTTTAAATTAACAAAACCTTAAAAAATGTGTTGCATATCTTCTTTGGCTGTAGCTTATTCAAAAATCAGGAATCAAATTATATATAAACAACAACGAAAAAAAATAGAAGATACACAAAAGCACAAAAAAACACTTAGCCAACGGATATGTGGAGAATTTTAAGTGCTCTCACCACTATGTTTTATGAAAGAAAAATACATCTATCCGGCTGCGGTGTCCTGTGTCCATCTGTTTGTTTGCTGAACGCTAAGGGCATTTAAAAGTTTTAATTCTATCCTTCAAGGAATTAAGTGCACTTGCTCTGTGTTGTATGTTTCTATATATGTACATAATTTATTTATGTACATTTATTTTTTTTATTAAGAAAAACAAACTAAAACTCATACATATGTGGGAATAAAAAAGTCCAGCTCGCAGAGGTGTCTTTTTTTGTTCTGTGGGAACTCTAAAACTCTTGTAGTACTAAAATGGAGGATGGAATTTTTTTTTCTCAGTTCCTAAAACCAACAAAAAACAATAAAGATAAACAGGGATAGGGACTATGAGCGGAAAGATTGTTTGTGAATTCAATGAACTCGCCTTTTTATTGCATGAAATTAACTCAGAGAGATATGATTAGAGAATTATGATACAAATATTTGATTAGGACCACTTTAAGACGATCGGAATCGGAAATGAGATTACACTTCTTATTGATTTTATTTTCTAGGAAATGTGCCTTTGAGGAAATTCCATGAAATTGTTTGATTTGCTTAAATTTAGGATTTAAATGTGACTGAAAAGATCAAAATTTAGACATTAAATTGAAAGCGTGAAAAATACTTTGTTCAGGATCTAATGCCGATCTTATGCGTAAGTGTGAAAATCGCACCGATTTTGCGGCGAAGGCAGAAGTCCCCAGTCAATATTGGTTGACATGTTTTGTTTTGGATGATCTGTCATGGGTCATATTGCCCTTAAATATTTCTGTAATTTTTCCGAGATCTGCGATTTAGTTTTGGGCACTTACTGAAATAGATGATATTTCAAATCACCCACAATCAATCTTTGATATTCACTCTGATTATAGATTCTGATGCGGATTGAGTTCGACAGCATTTTGCAGTTTTAACTATTGGAGAGAATGTAATGGTGCAAGAAAGCAGAAATGTCGATAATATAGTTTGAAAATTGTAAATAGGGGAATACGAAAACCATCCACACTCCATTTAACTTTTGATGCTTCGAATCCGCACCAGAATTGGCATAGATAGAAGATTTTTTGAGCAATAATCCCTAATTAAAGTTTTGATTTAAAGGGAGTTGTAAAACAACTCAGTCTTGGAATCAATTAAGATCTTTTGATGATAAATTGAAGAACATTCAAAAAGGTTTTACTGTGTCATTGTTGAAAGGTTAATGCTAAAGAGATGGTTGGTATCTTTTTGGAATATGCTTTTGATCCTTAAAAATGCATAAAAAGTTTTTATTTCAAGGGAGTATTAAAAATAAAGTGCACGACTAGGTCGCACGAACTTACTCTTATGTAAAAGACTAAAAATTTCAAAAGTGAATGTTGTTAGAGAAAAACCGTTCAAAAACATAAAATTCATTTTTTAAATGACTAAAACAACTCCTTTAGTAGTTAGCAAATATTAATTTATGCAAGAACAAAAATTTTAAGTCGTTGTAGTGCTTTCGTATAAAAATTTTAAAAAAACTTTTTGGTACGTCTACTTAAAGATTTTAATACTGCGCGAATAAAAATTAAATTTCCAAAAAAAAATTTAAATCGTTTTTTAGATATCGAATTTTCAAAAAAAAAAAATATATTTTTTTCAAAAATTCAAACTTTTTGGAAGCATCTCTATACAAAAATTTCCATTGAAATCCGAGAAATTTAAATTTTATAAAAAAAATGCATATATGGTAGGGTACAGTCAGTAATATAATAATTTTAAATATTTTTAATTAAATTATAGATCGATAAAGAAAAACAATTTTCGAGAAATATACGATTTTCGAAAACCTGTATAACTCCAATTTTTATATTATATATTTTGGATTTAAGAAAAAGTCTATTTTGGTGTACCCTAAACCATGTAAATGGTAACTGCACTGTTAGTACTAATTTAGTCCTTAATTTTTAGAAGAAATACCAGCCTTTGTAATATGTAATTTTTTCTTAGAATATACCCAAGAATCACGCCCTAAGATATTATGCACGAATTAAGGGACGCCCTGTATTTAGGTAAGATAATTGTTTTTTTTACATATTGCAGATTGTATTAACTTTTATTTGTCAAGTTAAAAAAAAAAAACGAGCATGGGGTTTGGAAAAAATATTTAAATTTTTCTTTAAAATTCAAACAAATTTTTTTTTTTTGAAAATTTGAATACAGAATACTATCCAAACTTTTGGGAAGTACCCCAAGAGGGGTACCACAAATAACCATTTTTCCTAAATTTTTTCAACCATTACCTAGCCTTAACTAAATGTAATTTTTTTATTTTTAATCTGTGGAACAGTTTATTGAGAAAAAAAAATATTTATAAAATTTTGAAAAAAATTCCTATGCCAGGTACCGTTTTTTCGGGTCTTAAAAAAAAAAGAAAAAACGTATGGGGGGAAAAAATTTAAAAATGATATCTACCAAGTTTAACGAAAATCGGTCGAGCCGTTTAGGCTGTAGTGGAACAGACAGTAGTTATGTCAACTTTGATCAAAATCTCGAGTTCGATTTTTTTTACGAGTGCTTAGCTTGCCATATATTTAATACCTATAAGTCGCAAATAAAAATCACATTATGGCTTGTATAGTATACAATATCGATGTCTTATTTGACGTTTATTCGTTTTCCAATTTAACGTTTCGAAAATAGTTTCCTAAACTAAAGAGAAAAATGTGTGCGATACAAAATCTTATGCAAAAACACAAATTAATCCACTGCACAAAATCAAGATATGAGATTATAATATAAAAAAAACCAGAGGATCTAGGTAGTTCAAGCGATCGTTTGTATCTCTTGCATCTTCCTCATCATTGTTCCGATTCCACTTTCAATAGCGCACGTCAGTACTTCAGATGTTTGTTCTCGAAATCAACCGCGAATACAGCTGCAAAGTTTCTCTTAGTCTCCACTGTAAGTCTCCATTATCATCACAATCTTCAACTGAAACTTTACGTATGCTATGCCGTCGTCGTCGGTCATCGTCATCGTCGTCTTTGTTGGCTTACCTTACCTTCCTTGTTCTTCGGCAAAGAAAAAAAAGTGTAAACATTTTGTATCTTCTTGCGTTCTTTTTTCTTGCCATCAGAGGTATCCGGTTTTTCGTTGGCCATGAACATGATCTTTCTTGGGGCCCAAACCAAAGTGTAGATAGTTTGAAAAAGTCTTCGACCGCAAGAAGACCTCTTCGAGTTTCTTTGCGAATATTTATTTTCTTACAGATTCTAAGCGAGAGAGATAGACGATATTCAATCGGTAAAAAAAAATAAAACATCTCGGGAAAAAACTATTGAGTTTAACTCCTCTTCTACGTTCGTGGGTACTTTACTCGTATATTTCTAAGATACAAAAGTATTTCAAAACCGATTTATCATCTTAGCTCGTATAAAGGGTTCTTCTAAAGTTTCCGTTTTTATTTTTCCGTCGTATGCATCTTTGTTAAGGTGTTTTCCTAACACCACCGAATGCAGTAGTGCTTTTGAGTATTTGTGTTTTTTTTTTTTTTATTGAAGCCCTAGAAAAGTTCTCTTTATATGAAACTTGAAAAAAGTATCTTCAAGATACACACTGTTGAAGAACGACAACGACGACGGGAAAAGTTTTAAAGTGCAAACACTATTTTTTTCTTCATTTATTCAACATGTCCGTTTGATCCTTTGAAGTTAGTTAACAAGACGGTGAGGTAAATAATAATAAAATAAAAAAAAAAAAAAATACCAACCACATCGTGACGTGAGAAAAAAAGGGGGAAAATAGCAGCAGCCAGTAGCAGCAGCAACAGGATATTTCCGCAAGAGAAAAGGATCTCAACTGCAATTTACCATCAAGTGTAAGTACTCACCATTCATCACTTACCATTAGAACCACACAACCCAGAGTGTGCACCATCACACTTCTCTAATCAAGCGGATTATCCATGAATGATTATGGTGCAAGGAAAAATATCTATCCTTGTATTCCTCAGATATATCTATCTATCTCTTCCATATATAGTGCAACTATAGATATCTGAAGAAGAGGAGTGCAGGGGGCTTTCTCATACCTGCATTCCCGATTGTGTTCTTTAGAGGTATACCTATCTAAGTGAGGTTTTAGTGATTATAGTCACCTTACCTCAGACACCCATACACACACGGTCTGTGGGAAAGGTTCAACGAATTGATAAATGGCCAAGGTGCCCGAGAGTGAAGGTGTGAAAAAACGAAAATTTCCTCAAAGCGTGCGAGGAGTTTAGCATCAGCACACTACAGCAAACAGGATTCGTGAACAGGAAGGATTTTGTGCACTTATGTCGAAACGGAATATATTCTTGATTTTTTTTTGTTCGTTTTTTTTTTTAACCTGTCTAGGTATTCTGTAATAAAATCTTGCAGATACATGGTTGGGGTAGGTAAGGTACATTGCATATAGTTTTTATAGTTTTCCTTCTTTCCCTTGGCACAAGGAACTTGATATGAAAAATTGAATTTATGCTCCGAATGTATGAAGGTGACGTTGCATAGATACCTAGAAGTTTTTTTTTCTTTTTTTGTTAGTGGCATTGAAACCAGTATAAGGGAAAAGAAAGTTTTTGACTATTTTTCTTGATGATGGAGGGAATTTTAAATTTTCAATAGCCAATATATAGTATAGACTAATGGTTCTAATAATGATTTTTGCATCATCAACGACCCATTTAAATTAAAAAATAAAAATCATTTCGTGTTGGGAGCCATTTAGTGAAAAAAAAAATAAAATAATTAACAGGGTTCATTACCGAGAATTTGAATTAAATTGGAAATTATTGTACCCAAAGTCGAAAATTTGAAAGTTGTCACTTGCAACTATTCTTTGGTAAGATGTCAAATATTTTAATTTAATATAATTTTCAATCTTGTTGGACCAAAGGTAAAACTCATTTACTTACAAATTACACTTTTGAAGGACACTAGATTGACGCATAGTTTCTGAAATAAAAAAGCTGGGTTTTGTAGATACATATGAGAGGAAAATCTTTCAAGAACACGTTTACTTAATGAGTTTTACTTTTGGTTCATCAATATTACGTATTGAAAAAGAAGCGGATTATTCAAACCGAGATTGATCAGGGTAGAATGTTACAATTTGATATGGATTTAAGGGCTTATTTATCTACATACTGAAGATCGCATAAAAGTCTAGTGGAGAACAGGACTTCAGCATCAAGTTTCTTCCAACAAGCTCGATCCCAACTAGCTGTTTTCATTTTTGTTCAGTTCTATTCCACTTGTTGCGTCTACTGAGCAGCGGTCTTCCAGGCCGAAGCATTCGGGTCCCCCCTTCAGGACCTTCAGAATAAATCGAATGGATTCATGTTGTACTGATAGAATGCGATCTTTATGAATTTTATGAAAAGGAGTCCATACTGAAAAGGCGTTTGCAAGATGTTTGTGTTCAGGACAAATACTACATAGGATTCGAATTTTGGAAACACGACGAACCTTGACATTTAGAAACATTTAACAAAAAGTGATTTTCCTTGCACAACTTATCAAGCTTCTTCAGAGCATTTAAATGAAACAGTCAGTTTGATAAGAAATCTTATGGCAAAGTTTGAAGTCGTCCACGAAAAAGAAGACAGTTTGATTTTTGAAAAATATCAGGTATATCGTTTACAAAAAAAAAAAAAAATAATAATGTACCCAAATAGCTTCCTTGTGGAACGCCAGATAGGACAGAAATATATTTTTACAACAATCTATCAACTTTTACTATTTAAACTCTACCAGTTAAATATGATTCAAGCCACTTTAATAGGGAAGAAGTTAGTTTAATTAATAAGATTTGATGGTTAAGATTTTTTTTTATCGCGGTCCTGAGACATTTTTAAATAAACAAATACTCTACGGACTTACCGCACAAGTGAAACTCTGCTTGGAACCCTTTTTCCATATTTGTAATGATGATATTGCTTAATAATGCTATATTTGTTGCCGTTGATTTTCCTGTTATACATCCATGTTGAGAAACTGGAATATGATTCTGAAAAAAAAAGAAAACAGGTAATTTTGGTATAAGAATCTATTGAGAAGATCGAATTGTAGTTGACAACTTAGATAATTTATACGCAATACAGAATTATGTTTATCAGATTCATACAATTTGTATGCCTTATTTTTCCTGTTCTTGATTATTCCTCCGACAAGTTTTTTTTTCTGTTTTTAAGACCGAAAATAACTTTTATTGGCATTAAAGTTTTCTAATATGCAAGAAAATATTTTTTTTTTTTTTTTCAAAAATTGTAGGTTTTTTTACAAAAAATAAATTTTTGTTTGTAAACCCTAAATTCCGAACTATTAACCACTCCTAGAACTTTTTTTTTAATTTTGATATTTTGATTTTGATGTTTTTAAATGGTACAACATATTTTGCTAAATATGTTTTTACTAAAGATCCTAGATATTTTGATTTTTATTTTAAAACTCAATATTTCGTTATTTTTTTTAACATGTCAAGTTAAAGTTTTTAGCACTATCTAAAACAAATTTATTTTTGATTTAATAAGTAAAAATTTTAATTTTGGGGTAGATTTCAGTAGTAGCTTTGTATATAAAACTTATAGAACTATCAAGAAGACGAAAGATTGTGGCGACATCTTAAGGCTAGGGATTGCAATTGCTAGATTTGTCTTTGCTAAATTTAATAATAAAATATTCTCTTTTTTACTACTTGTTTTGTATGTTATCCTACTCTCTACTGTAAAAGCGTGCGCTAGTTTCTACGCCACCACCAGGCTAGCGTTCGCAATACAAAATCACGCTCCATGATAATACTATAGGTTATACAGGGTGATTTGCATAAGGTGTGACAAAAAGCTAGGGCGTGTAGGTTGGACTTAGACAAGAAAAAAATCGTATGGGAGGGGGGGGGTCTATTCCCCCCGTTTAGGCGGGAGGGGCAATTTAAGAAAAAAATCACTTAAAACAGAAAAAAAATTATTAAAAAATAACGGTGATACCTAGAGAGTAATGCTATAGCATTTTGAAAAGCCAGAAATACGTTCTTTAATTTTGTTTTTAAATAAAGTTGTTCGAGTGAATAGTTTTTGAAAAATTAATTTTCAAAATCAAAATTTTGAAAAAAAAAAAATGAAAATTTTTTTTTAAACAAATTTTTTTCAAAATTTTACGTTATTAAGTATTATTTTTTTATTCAATATTCAATGTTCATATTAATTTTTGATCAAACACAAGAAACCGGATGTCAAAATGTTTTGTAGTTTTTGAGAAAATCAAAAATAACAAAAACTACTTTTGTTCTAAGAAAAGCCTTTTATTTTAGTTTTTACGTTTTTGGATTCTTAGGTGAATTGACGATTGAAAGGATTAACTTTCTTTTTACTATTTTTTTAATTATCGTCTTATAAGCATACAATAATGTGACAAAGTACTGGATTAACCATATTTCACACATTTTTTCATTGAAAACACCTGCGTGAGAGCATTGGATTAATATTGACCTGTGAATGTTTTTTAAATAATGCAACGTTACACGCCCTAACTAGTGACAGAAAAATGCAATTGCGAAATAAGAACAAAAATGTTCCTGAATCTTGAAATCAATTAAAATAAGAAATACATGCATATTTAGATAAAATACATAATTGCTGTTTATTTAAATTTTTAACTAAAGCTTATTACAAACAATTTTCGATATGATCCCCATTTTGCAGAAGGCAAAGATTATAGCGCCTTCTTATTGCTGCACATAAATTTATACTTGATAAATTTTCCTGTAATTTGACTCCAGCCACTTCAATCCGTTGTTTCAGTTGTTCCAAAGATTCTATTTCCACTTCGAACACATAGTTCTTCATGAATCCTCAAGCATAAAAATCTAACGGAGTTAAATCTGGCGATCTAGGCGGCCATTCTATTGGACCTCCTCTTCCAATCCAATGGTCACTAAAATGTTCATCAAGCCAGTTCCTTACAGTGCGGCTGTAGTGTGCTGGAGCTCCATCTTGCTGGTAGATTAAAGTGTCTGCTATGGCAAAGGGAACGTTGTCATTCAAATCGAGCAGAAGGTCTCGTAGTAACTACGAAATGGGGATCATATCGAAAATTTTTTTGTAATAAGCTTTAGTTAAAAAATAGTTAAAAATTTAAATAAACAGTAATTACGTATTTTATCTAAATATGCATGTATTTCTTATTTTAATTGATTTCAAGATTCAGGAACATTTTTGTTCTTATTTCGCAATTGCATTTTTCTGTCACTAGTTAGGGCGTGTAACGTTGCATTATTTAAAAAACATTCACAGGTCAATATTAATCCAATGCTCTCACGCAGGTGTTTTCAATGAAAAAATGTGTGAAATATGGTTAATCCAGTACTTTGTCACATTATTGTATGCTTATAAGACGATAATTAAAAAAATAGTAAAAAGAAAGTTAATCCTTTCAATCGTAAATTCACCTAAGAATCCAAAAACGTAAAAACTAAAATAAAAGGCTTTTCTTAGAACAAAAGTAGTTTTTGTTATTTTTGATTTTCTCAAAAACTACAAAACATTTTGACATCCGATCTTTTGTGTTTGATCAAAAATTAATATGAGCATTGAATATTGAATAAAAAAATAATACTTAATAACGTAAAATTTTCAAAAAAAATTTGTTTAAAAAAAAATTTTTCATTTTTTTTTTCAAAATTTTGATTTTGAAAATTAATTTTTCAAAAACTATTCACTCGAACAACTTTATTTAAAAACAAAATTAAAGAATGTATTTCTGGCTTTTCAAAATGCTATAGCATTACTCTCTAGGTATCACCGTTATTTTTTAATATTTTTTTTTCTGTTTTGTGATTTTTTTCTTAAATTGCCCCTCCCGCCTAAACGGGGGGAAATAGACCCCCCCTCCCATACGATTTTTGTCTTGACTAAGTCCAACCTACACGCCCTAGCTTTTTGTCACACCTTATGCAAATCACCCTGTATATACAAAGGTAGTAGTAGTATATGCGTACAATTTACATGAATTCTTCATTGAGATTAATAGTGTGCCATAAAATATGGGACTGCAAATCAATAAGAAATAAAATGCAACGACTGGATCGCACGAACTTGCTCTTATGTAAAAGTACTTTGGAAATATGTACATTTTATAAATATAAAACATAGATTTAATGAGCTAAAAATTTTCAAAGGCTTGGAATTGCCGTCTGATTTCCAAAAAAGTATGAATTTATGCTAACAAAGTTTAAAAATCGTTTTATTATTAAAGTAATTTTTTATATAACAAAGTTCTTTAGAACAAAATTTGGCATGCCAATTTTAAGTATTTAGTAGTATAGATTTGAGGAAATAATTTTAAAAAATAATCGTTCTCACCTTTTCAAGATATTGATTTTTAAAAAAAATACATTGGATTTTTTTTTTTTTTTTTCAAAAAATCCAAGAAATATTTTTTCGAATATTTTTATATACAATATTATTTTAAACTTAAGGGGGCTCCTGCTAAAAAAAAATTGGTTAAAATCGTTAGATGATGAGAAAGTCAAAAATCAAACAAACGGTTATATGACAGGTACCGTTAATAACATTTTGCCCCAAATTTTTTTTTGACCAAAATGTAGTCCATAATATCACACCTAATTTTTTCATCAAAATCGTTAGAGCCGTTTTCCAGATAAATAAGATTTTGCATTACGTGTGGGGGAGTACCGTTAGTTTTAGAGCTAAAAAAAAAAATCAATTTCCCCTCTAGGGACTCACCGAAGACCCTTAAGTACCGAGTTTGAAGAAAATAGCTCCAGTGGCTTAGGCTGTAGATCAAGATACAGACAGACTAACGGAATTGTCAGACCCACTTTATTCGTCTTCGCTATCATCATAATGTCAACTTTTATCAAAATCTCTAGTTCGATTTTTTTCCCAAATGCAGAACTTGCACTATAGTATCTATGTATATTGCAAGTAAAAATAATTAATGATAGGTCCTCAAATAAAACTAAGCATATTTAAATCTGTGAAGGTTATTTAAATTCTAAAAGGTAACCATTACCGTTTAATAATATGCAGTTTATATCTGTGTTCGATGTAAAAAACAGGAATTTTTAATAAAACTTTTTCCTGGAAGATGGATAGACAATTTTGATGCCACCATGCGATCTTCTTGATCTAGTGACAAAAATAAAGTTCATTTTAGAACTAGCTATATCACGTGAATAAAATTAGCATCAGAAAATTCTTTTTAATATTTTTTTTAAATAGTCTTATTCTAGATTGAATAAATTGAAGAACCCAAAAAACCCAAGCTCATGAGATCCGCAACTGATATTATAAATAAGATCGAAGTAGAAATAATGATCAATCAATGTTTTCAAAATTCCGCCAAATTTTCTAAATTTGTTGATATTCAAGATATTGCAATGGCAACCCATCTTAATTTTTGTTTTTGTTAGAATAATTTCCAACATTCACCATTTTATACTTAAAGCCCAAAACCCAAAATTTAATTTAAACTTTTCACATAACAGGTTCTCCTTTTGTTTCACAAAAACAAAACCTACAATTCGCTTATTGTTTGTGTTTTCCTATTTCTTCTTGTTTCAAAAGTAACAATTAAATTTTCTCATGTCTGCTTAATCAAGATATTTCGATTAAAATACAAATAATCACTTAATTTCATCTCGAAAACAATACAACATGAAACAGCCTTAAATCCATGTTCCCTAACACAGAGGATACATAGTTATATGTAGGTAAATATGAATTCCTCGAGGGAGAATTCCTCAATAATTACAACCACATGATTGTGATTAAGAATCAAAGATGAGCAAAACGTGTCATTGCCCAAAGGTATACGAAAACCCAATAACAATCTTCATCATTCCGATTTCATCCTCTATCATCAAACCTCCTTCCCCAAACTGTGTATCTAGGGTTCCCAAAATCTAAAATGCAAATCAATCATATCAACAACTTTATGTCCCACCCATCCGATTCCTGAGGTCTACACGGTTTCAATTCAACCAACACTACCACGACGATGACGTCGACAAGATAAGTTGATTAATTATCGGCAGCGAAAGCGGTCAACTGGCATTCGAACAAACTATCCTACACCTTCCCACTCACCCCGCTCACTAGCATTGCTGTTGCCGTTTCTGTGATGCAGAGTTTGCAGGAATGTGTGGCAAGGTTCATAAGTCACAATCACCTGTTTCGTTTTTCTTAGCTCCATCATAAAATACGAACAGCAGCGCCACCATACAGTCATGGGAAGATTTTTTTTCTTCCCTAACTTCTGCCCGGCAAAACCGGAATGTAAACTTTCGGCGAGACACAAAACTTGACTCAAGAAATAAAAACAAACCTTGAACTAGGCCATGCGAAAATGCCGCCAACCACCAAAGAAAAGTCCTATAATGTCATTAACGCGCTTTTTTGTTCTTCTTGTTGTGTTTTCTTTGACTCCCTTTTGTCACCAGCTTGTGCTTAATTACCCTAAACCTGTAAAAAGTGAGGAATTGTGTGTGCACAAAACTTACTTAGGAAAGCAGTTAATCGGGCTTAAGACAAGTGAATACCCATAGTGGAATAGACCTTAATCGTCTTTGGATACTTCCGCGAAATTGATTTTATTGACATAGATGTTCGAAAGGCCCGCGCAATTCGTCACTGCCATTTTGGGCTTATTTTTGTCGGTTGATTTATTCGAAAAAGAAACAATAAAAAAAAACACAATGAACTTAATAATTTTCGTGTTGGTGAAAGTAAAAATTTTCAATGGAATTTCTGTGTCACAAAATGTTCGTAATCATTTATAATGTCGAGTCGAGGGTTTACTTTTAAAAGGCATGATTCAGAAGGCAAACATGCATGCAAGTCTGTTGGTGATGATGACTTGGAAAAGTTAAGTTGCCAATAAGTCGCGATCTTCTTAGAATGAAAGTGTTCCGCTTAACACGTGTGGAGCTTAAGAGAAAAGATTGATTTCGGTTGGACCGGTTTTATAGTCATAGCTTGCAGGTATAAAAGTTTGAAGAAATTTTCAATAATGAAAACGAAATTTGAAAT
Organism: Chrysotoxum bicinctum; assembly: GCA_911387755.1. NCBI lineage: Eukaryota > Metazoa > Arthropoda > Insecta > Diptera > Syrphidae > Chrysotoxum > Chrysotoxum bicinctum. Next base: position 9,133,664 of record OU426988.1, on the reverse strand, counting down.
AGATTTTACTGTTACTATGAATCGAAGCTATGATTTATCACTCACATAGCTGGATAGGTACTTATCAAACCTCAAATAAGGACAAGTGGTTTTTTTTCCAGTCTCTGTTAGACAAAATTATAAGACAGGAATGTAATGCACGACTGGTTGGCACTTACAATCTTAAGGCTAAGGGGTTAGAAGTACCAGTAACTATGTTAAGTATCGACACTCTTAGATGTTGTATTGTTAAAATAATTGCAAGTTTAAAGACAGAATTTCCGATATTTTGTTTAGATTTTTAAAGCCATTAACTATATAGTCCAAGTGACTTCTTATGGTGCTCTTATACTGGGATCGTTTCTGAAACCATTTTGTAAAATATGACAAATCACAAAAGCTGATGACATTTTTCTTTCCTTACAATACAGCCATATTATGTCATTGGGAAGCGGATTATTTTCAATTCTCTGACAGTTGTTTATATTTTTTGGATATGGCAGGTAGCAGAAAATGGCTTTGGGATACCAACGTCATCAGAGAAGCTAAACGAAACTACGGAAACTATTCACATGTTGGAATGGGAATGCTCATAAAATGGCGAAGGTTCTTAATTGCATGTAATATTCTATTTGATTGGGTGAACTCAGGTCGTTTATATAGAAGATGTGGCGTAACCAATTACAGACATCTGGATTGGTAAATAGAGCTTGACTACCCTAAATATTTTAGAGCGCAGTGCGAGTGAGGAAAGTTGAAGAGGATATAGAAGGTGATAGAAACCAAAAATGGATGAAAAGAAATTTGGGACACAGTAGTAGTTTTGAATAATCGACCTTAATGAGACCAGCATTGCCTTAAAGAAATTAGATTATCGGTTACGTCAATTTTACGGATTTTAATCGATCTTCACATTACGATCATAGAAAATACGAAAAAAAGTGAAACCAATTCTGTCTGCCTTGTTTGTTCGACTACAACACAAATGGCTTAGGTTTTTTTTCAATTATTCCCCCCAACAAGATACAATTTGTGATGTCCAAGCATTTAAAATAAATGTGCATCGACATCTTCTTTTAAATCAGCTTCTCATTTCTTAACAGTGCGAGTTGTGGTATTTAAATCATTGTAAGGGTATTCATAGCCCCTTGAGTGCGCGCTAATGATAAAAAAAAAAGAAATGAGACTTAAAACAATTCAGCCAAGCCTTTTTTGAATTTCAAAGCCATGTTTCAGCTACTAAATTTAGTAAAAAAGTGCTGCTAAGCTGGGTGAGAAGATTTCAATGTGTATGTTCAAAAGCATTCAATAGAGTTCGCCATCAAGCTCTCTTTTAAAAAAAATGCGCCAATGTGGTATTGATGAATCTGTTCTTCGCTGGATTAAATACTACCTTTCGAGCCACATATGATAAGCTCATTAAATTCTGATCTCGAAAGCATTGTAAAATGATGAACTATAAGCCGTGTAAATTTAAATGCTTTAAAAACTCAATGCTGCCTTCTGTTGTTAAGAAGGAACCTATCCCCATGTCTCTTTCAGGGTTGCCAATTTTTGAATTAAAAAAACCATAAGTCATAAGTCTGTCGATGATTTGTGAATTAAAAAAGTTTAATTCATAAGTTAGTTAGTGATTTATGATTTTCATAAGCTACTAAGTGACTTATGAATTAAAAAAAATTAATTCACTACCTATAAGTGACTTATGAATATAAAAAAAAAAAAAAAAATTCACTACCTTTAAGTGACTTATGAATTAAAAAAACTGTAAGTCATGAGCAAGTTAGTGACTTATGAATAAAAAAAAAATTTATTCACAAGCTACTAAGTGACATAAATTAAAAAAAATTTAATTCATAAGCTAGTTGGTAAATTGGAAATGAAATGACTTAAATTTTTGCTGAATTACATTTTTCTTAATTCATAAGTCACCAACTAGCTTGTGAATTAAAGCCAAGCTTAAGCTAAAAAGTGACTTAAGCTTTTGCAACCCTGGTCTCTATACATGAGCGGTTCTTCCGTTGAAGTTTTCAGTCCTCGGTATGTGACTCACATGCAAGCTAGTGTTGAATTACTACATTTTTGACGTCGCCAAAAACTCTGCTTAGCGAAGTTTTCCTGCGAGGATGCAAAAATACTTCACACCTTCTAATCTGGCTGTAATATGAATGCTCTTTATTCATCCATGGCTTGGGAACTATCTATATTTTGGCAAGTGCTCCAATAACATAAATGTGGAATGCTTTACCGGATCAATATTAAGGATATTCAGACCTTCAAAACCAATGTGCATCGGTATCTCAATTTCAAACTTCTCTAGCTTTTCCAAAAGCAGTAAATATCCTTTTAGTGGACGCAGAATTATAAAATAAAATGCACGACTGGGTCGCACGAACTTGCTCCTATGTAATAGACTAGGAATTTTAAAAACGAATGTTATTAGAGAAAACTGTTCATAAGGATAATATGAATTTTTTAAATTCCTTAAAAAAATAAGCTTTTCTGTACAAAATTTTTAAAACATTTTTAAGAAAAAATGTTGGTACGCCAACCTTGAGTTTTTATTATTGTACGAATAAAAAAGTCTAATTTCCAAAAAAAATACTAAGCCGTTCTTGAGATATCGAATTTAAAAAAAAAAAATGACTTTTTTTTTCTAAAAATTGAAAAAATATTTTTTCTTAAGTTTTTAAATGCAATGTTTTTTTAACTTTTTAGGAGCTTCTTTATAAAAAATTTCATTAAAATCCGTTATGTCGATAATGAGAAATTCAAAATTCGAAAAAATCGTTCTATGGTAGGTACAGTCAGTAATATCTAGATTTAAATTTTTTTTTTATTAAATTATAGATCGTAAAGATTAATCAAAAGAAAAAAAATCTTAGCAAAATTCTCGGAACCGTTTTCGAGAAAAATACGATTTTCGAAAACCATTTTTTAAAATTTGTATGGAAGGTACCGTTAGTTTTAGATAAAACAAAATTTTTTTTCTCAAATCTTGTAGATTATGTTAAGAAACTTTTATTTGTCAAGTTTGAAAAAAATCGAGCATGGGGTTTTCGAAATATTGAGTTTCCAAAAAAAAATTTTGAATTTTTTTTTTAAAAATCCAAAAAATTAAAAATTGAAAATTTGAATATGTAATAATATTCAAACTTTGGAGGAGCTTTGGCATAAAAAATGATTTAAATCGACTGTACCGTTTTTGAGAAAATCAAAAACAAAAAAATGGACCCAGGGGGGCTACCAAAAATAACAATTTTTTGTAAATTTTTTTTCAACCATTAGCTAGTTTTAACCAAATGAAATTTTTCAAATTTTTTTAAAAAAATTCTGTGGGACAGTTTTTGAGAAACAAAAATATTCATAAAATTTCGAAAAAAAATCGTATGGCAGGTACCGTTATTTTTGGTCTTAAAAAAAACGTCCGGGGGGGTAAAATTAAAACCCATATCTACCAAGTTTGAAGAAAATCGGCCGAGCCGTTTAGGCTGTAATCGAACCGACAGACAGACAGACAGAATTCCGAGACCCACTTTTTTGGTCTTCGCTGTCATCGTAATGTCAACTTTGATCAAAATCTCGAGTTCGATTTTTTTTACGAATGCATAACTTGCCTTATAGTACCTATAAGTCGCAAGTAAAAAAAGAGTTGCAGTTACAGTTTTAGTTGGGGTAAGTTGTAACATAGATCGGACTTATTTATCACAAGAATTACAAACAAATTAGTCGTTTTTAAGAAAATTATGATTTTCTTTTTAACAATAAATTAAATAGATCTTAGTTTAATAAAATAAATATATGTAGTATTGGCAAATTTATTTAATGAAATACCAAATCAAATAAGCTAAAGGAAATCGATTTAAGCTACGAGTATTAGTAAGTCAATTCTACCTATAAACAAATTAATGTAAATTATAAATCATTTTTACTAACAACGAAGTTGTCAACAAATGACATGACCAAACCTTTTCTTTACAACTTTGGTGAGCCCTCTTTTCTTTTATTTTTTTAACTCAAAACACAAAAAATAAAAACTGTTCTCGACGGTTTTTGTTCACAATGATCTGATGAAAAAAGTGAACGAGGTTAGTTTTAACATGTTACAACTTACCCCAAAACAATGTTATAAGTTGGTAGTTTAAAATTGGATCAAAATACAAAAAAAAAAATGTTCTGTAATTTTAATATACAATATCTATTATTTTAAATTAAAAGGACCTCCTGTACAAAAATGTTGGTCAAATTCGTTAGAGCCGGTAATGAGAAAGTCGAAATTAAAAAAAATAGTTCTTTGACAGGTATCGTGAATAACATTTTTTCCTAAGATTTTGTTTGACCAAAATGTAGCCCATGCCTTTAATGGCACACGAAATTTTTTTTTAAAGAAAATTGTTTGAGCCGTTTTCGAGAGAAATAAAATTTTGCGTAATTTGGCAGATATTGTTAGTTTTGGAGCTAAAAAAAATCTATTTCTCCTCTAGGAAATCACCGAAGAGCCTTGAATACTGAGTTTGAAGAAAATGTTTTCAGCGTTTTAGGCTCTAGGTCGAGGTACAGACAGGATTTGGCGGTCTCGTGTTCTCTATCATCGTTATGTCAAGATAGATCAAAATCTGAATGAATTTCAAATATATTCGATATTAAAAAAAAAAAATGAAAACCCAATATTTCGAAAACCACATTTTTTTTATTTTTATCTTATCTAAAAATATCGGTACTCACCATTTAAATGTTAAAAATTGGTTTTCGAAAATCTTTCAAAGCGGTGCATAGATATTTTTTTCAATTTTTCTGAATTTTAAAGATCTATTATTCAATGGAAAAAAAAAATTAAGACAACACTTACACTGTCTACCATAGAACCATTTTTTAGATTTTTGACTTTCTCATTATCGACGTTATTGATTTGAATGAAATATTTTTTACAGCTACTTCCTTAAAGTTAAAAAGAAACATTGTGTACTTAAAAATAAATATTATTTGGATTTTGAAAATAAAACTCAATTCACGAACCATCAGCTCGCAATCGATCTCAACAGCTTAACTTTTCACGCACTAGCCTGAGGAGAATTCTGCACAAAGATTTCGGATTATTCGCTTACAAGGTCCAATTGACTCAGCAATTGAAGGCACACGACCATCTACTCGTTATAGCTTCGCAGTTCGGGTCTTGAATTGGACGACGATTTTGGCCGAAAAATAATCTTTTTTGACGATGCGCTTTTGCATCTGGGGCTTGGAAAATTCGCACGTTATTGTCCAATAACTAATGCATCCACAGAGAGTGGCAGTTTGATGCGGATTTTGGAGTGAGGCTGAGAACAACGTTTCGGTCAACGGTGGACGTTACAGAGCCAACTTGACCAACTTCTTTTCACTGAAATTGAAGACATGGGTTTGGACGGCCTTTGGTTCATGCAGGATGAGCCCATGGTACAATCGATCTTTTGCGCAACAGACCTAAATCGTGTTATCTGCCGTTTTGGCGATGTCAATTGGCCACCTCGGAGCTGCGATTTGACCCCTTTGGACTTTTTTCTGTGAGGAACTCTGAAGGGCCGATGTTATGCAAAAAATCCGTAAACGATTCTAACAATCAAATCATCCAAGCAATCTGCGAGTTACAGCCCGAAATCAAGGTCTTGGAAAATTGGAGTGACAGAATGCGCTACTACGAAGCCACTTGAATTACGTTGCGTTAGTGGGGATGTTTGCTCTTACTATACTAATAAAGCCATAATACATGTAAAAAATTTAATTTTGTCCATTTTATAGCATTAAAAAAAAAAACTTGTGTTTGGCTAGTAATTTTTTTTAAATTCAATTTCTATTTGCGTAATAATAAAAACTTAAAATTGCAGTACCAACATTTTTTTTTATAAAATGTTTTAAAAATTTTATACACAGAAACTGAGTTTTTTAAACTGCTACAAGGATTTATAATTTTTGTTCATGCATAAATTCATATTCATAATAGTTTTTTTATATGAAAATTATGCATAAACATTTTTGTCTGGTAACATTAATTTTTAATATTAAAAGTCTCCTAAGAATAAGAACAAGTTCGTGCTACCGAGTCGTGATTTTTGTTTAAGTTATGTATCCTTTTAAATAGAAAAATTATTTAAGTTTCCTTTTGAGAAAGCAATTGAAGAACAATTTCTGAAGAAATATTGAAAGTTACACCCTATCAGCTGCCCATCATCAAAGTCTATTAAAATCATAGCATTATCTGAAATTTATTCAGGCAACAAAAAAGGCCACCAAAAATTCATTATAATTAATTTACCAAACTGATATCACTTGTTGACTTAAACTTTTGCTTAAGCGCATTGCAAGTTAAATTAGGAAACATAATAGCAACAAAAACAAAGGAAGAGCAAATCAAACAATCTTCAGGCACCCTACCCTTATCCGAGTTTAAATTTGCCTTATTATAAGCGCGTTACACAGACTTGGGTTCAACTTGAATTTCAATATCTACTCGTACAATCGATATCTCAATTACTCTTTTAAATCTCAGGGTCACTTCTACCATGTACCAGCTGAACAGGCCACAATGGAGTAAAATTGTAGTTTTGTTAAAATTTTACATTTTTTGTATGACCTAAGGTATTTACACATGATATGATCCGTGTGACACTTAACTAGAGTGTGTGGGAATGATGAGTTTACATTTTTTCTACTTCACAAAGTTCAAACAAATAATTATTCATATTCAGGCGCTGCTAAAGGCCAGCCCGGCCCTGTGTTTTTCAATCTCTACACACGAGCACAACAAAGCAAAAGCGAGTGTTGGCAGTCTTCGTTGTCGTCCCTGAGAAAATGCTATGGTGCTTTCAAACTTTTTTTCATTTTATTGAAATAGGCAAGTTAAATTGACGTAAAAACATACAACGTCTTTCTAAATATAGATTGGCAAGGTGGAAGTCTGAACAGAAGATACATACTAGAAAGAAAAAAAAACAACAAAAATTAAGAGCTCCACAGGCGACACCATGAGAAACTGCCATCATCATCGTCTTGGCTTCCTTGATGAGACCATCCAGGGGGATAAAATCCAATAATGATTAAGTTCACTTTGGTTACGCTTAAACGAATAGGAATAGCACCAAGGAATGGTTCCTTGTTCATCCAGTTCTAGGAAATGGTAAATATTGACAGAGTGCGCTCAAGGCATTTGATGATGCGTAGCTATGCAAATCGGGTTTTGGACTTGATTAGACAGATATCGGTATAAGACAGCGAATTAGAGGAATTGGATGGCATGGACAAAGGACGGGGTGTTGTTGGTGGGGCGTTTTTAATCAAGAAAAATTTGATACTTAGATACTATCTGCTGCGCCTCGACGGGTATTCGTCAATGGCTTTAAAGGTGTTGGTGGTCGTAGTGGTGGTGGTGGTGGGAAGCAAGTATAAACGATGATGTTAAATTGAGATATACAATCGCAATCTTCTTGAAATTACCCCCAAACCGACTTGAGTTGATGACAAGGCTTTGGTTTAGAAGTCTACCAATCAGTGAACACGTGCCGTGGTTAAGACTAGGCATGTGCTTGTGCTTTTTCTTTTTATTCTTTCACTTTTAAGAAGATGAAGAGCAATTATGTAAATTTGTTCTTTAGACAGGTAAAACTTACTTAAGGAAAAAATGTTTAAAAATAAATTACCTTCATTTTATATGAAGTAATTTACATCGAAATAAATGAGTTGGGTAATTTTAATTAAAGAACCAGGGCTCAGTGAATATTATATTTTAAATCGTTTTGTTTTTGGCCTTGGTCAAATTAATAATTCAAACAAAGTTATAATTTTTATAAGGTAAGGAACAATACTATTAAAAATTAAAACGGCAAACATTCGAATGGGTTAATTTTTTCTTCAGTTAGGTGCTTTTCGGAGAAGACGCTCAAAGAACGCATATAGGAACTCCATGGCCCTGGATTCTCTGCTAATTCATCCCATTTCTTTAAATGGTGCATACCTTCAAGGATGGACGACGGACTCAAATCACAAGTTTATCTAGCTATCCTGAAGCCCGCTAAGTTGATCGTTCTTCATTGCACACCATCCAACTGAGGTTGAGTTTTCCTCTGCTGTGTGGTAGATCAGAGGTAGATGCGAGAACTCGTCAGGATGCTTCATCAATGTTCATACACCACACTTATCTCAGCGATCTCAGCCGCCGTATGACCAAGTTGATTTCATTATATAACCCCAAGGAAACCTTGTGAAATATTCTCCTCCTTTTTCCTAAACACGGGACCAAAAACCACCTGAATAATCTTCGTCACAGGGGACTCAAGAAAATTTTCATCATTCTTGATCAAATCCATGCATCTATCTTATATAGCAGGTTGGGGATGGTCAATGTTTCCTGTTGGATCTCCTTAGCCTTCTAAGCCCTTACATCTTTGATGCCTTCATAGGCTAAAGAAAGAGCGACGAATGAAAAATAATTTTTCGTAGTCTCTGTAGTGTTGTCATTTTGTGACGACTTAAAAGTTTTTTCAACACCTATTAAACCACAATGGTAGGGGCTGATTGTTAACATAAGGTTTTCAGCGATCACGAAGAATAGTGCACTAGATTATTTGAGACATTTGGGATGACATAGTCTTCTGGACTGTATCGCTGGAGATCTGGACTACCACCAATGCCAAAAAAGGTTTTTGGAAGGGTACCAACTGCCTTTTTGGAGAAACTGACTTTAGCTGACGTATTCCTACATATGTATATCTATTTGACAAAATCTGGAGATTAACAGGTTAGTCGGTGCATGCTCTTTATTAATTCATTCCTTGGAATTTGAATATTTAACACCTACCCTCTGAAGCTAAGTATTGATTTCACTAACCGCATTGCCTCCAGGTCTGGCGAAGGGCAACTTATTATTGCGCCATTATTGTTCTAGTCAGTATTACTACCTTCGTCTTTGCCCGAAGACCCTTAGGATAACATTTTTACTAGCTATGGTTCTAGTCTGCAGCAGTGACCTGTAAGTCTCATTCTCGGCAAACCAGCCGATACTCTTCATCGAACCAGAGGTTTATTTTTTGGTAACCTACCTCTGGCGAAATCGATAAAATACATAAGTGAATAATTTTGTGGTTTAAGTGCACTGAGACCTTTAGATCCACTGAGCCTCCGTTTAAAACTGAAATGACGATTTTTACTACAAAAACTAAAATACCCCACCTCACCCAACCTAGGCTCAACGAGCAAAACCTTTCTATTTATTCCAGTCCAAGATATAGGGAAGTAGTCCTCGATCGTACATAAGAAGGACCGTAAAGCCTTCTATGCTTGAAGTAAATCATTTGATAAAAACGGACATACAGGTCAAGATAATTTTGTGGATGTGCTATGAATAATCTACAACCACTGATGGGTCAAAGATGGAGAATGGTGTTAGTTAACGAATATTTTCTGAGACTTTATATGTCCCTCGGTCATTTGGTTAGGAGACTTGAATTTATTTATTTATGTGAACCATGCAAAATAATTTAAAAAATTCCAAACCAGAATCAAAATACGGCTATTCCCTCAGACAGTCAAGGCTATTCGACGCATTTATTCGGCTAAATCATCCTCAAATTCTTCAAAAAGCTTGGGAATCCGAGCTACCTCTTCTTCTGTTATATTCCCAATTTTAAGCTTCACAACGTCACCTAAAACAAGTTCGCAGAGGACCCTAACCTTCGTGTCTCAGGGAGCCAGCCTTCATGGATCGGCAGCGATAAGTTAGTAATTATAATAAGTTCTAAACTATTTATTCGATACATCAACCAGGGTAAGATCTAGGCAGGAACTTGCCACGAGTTCTGGACACTACTCAGTGAGAAAATGCGGCAAATCGGAGTATTCCTCATAAAACTCACTGTCATCGTTATAGGAACCAGCAGTGAAATGAAACAGTTTTACATTTTCTCTGTAAATATCCTGCCTAGACCAGAAGAGAGTACAATCACTTGGGAAAGTCTTGTTTCACTCCCTTAAAGAAAACTCTCCAAACTAAAGATCATACATCTGATCTTTTTTCTCAATGAGTCGAAACGGCCCTCAGACATTCTTTAGTAGCTTCTGTATTCTCCGTCAAAGTGAAATACGGGATTACTTCGAACGGAGCCCATGGTGGACGTTGTCCAGGCGAAGGCTTAGCTAGATTTGGTTCGCCTCAGTACCGATTAACAAATCTGCCGATTACATCACAATGTGAATGATGAATGCGGATGGCGAATTAATTGAGTGAGTGCTCTTAGTCCCGCTCTCCAAGTGATTGTGCAAAATGTTTATAATCACAATTCAGTCAACCAAATTCGTTTAAGTTGTCAAACTCAGCAGTGGAGACATATCAAATAGGGCACTCCAGCGCTAATTGAATCACCGAACTATGCTGATTGTGGCTGCCATTTTTACCAACCTTCCTGCAGCTGGGCGACCATCATAAATTTACCACAACTAAACAACCAAATCTAATTTCAAAATTTTTACATTTTCATAACAATTATGTGTATTAAAGAATCATTGTCGCTGACATAAAAATAACTAAAAGAATGACAATATCCCTGAGTTCAAAACTCCCGATCAGCGTCCCTCCATAAATTAACTGACAATGGCCCCCATTTTGACGTTTCAATTAAAACATCATCTCTGGCAACTGAGAATTATGATAAACTTTTTTCGGTCTTTTGGTTTAAACTTCTAATTTTTCACAATTAATTTAAGTGCTTCGCAGTTGCTCCTGTTCCACCTCAATCATCAACAGAATTGTTTGCTTGTTTCTAAAATACGAGTATCATACTGTGCTTTTTGGGAAATGGTTTTGTAACGACTGGAAAAATAAAAAAAAAAAAAAGTTCTTCAGCACAGATTTTCCATTAGAAACTTTGTGAACCAAAATTAGTTTCACTTTGGTCTGCTGCCATAAATATACCTGCAGAAAAAAAAAAACAGGTGGAAATAGTATCGAGCAACGCCATCTTTTTTTTATTTTTTGTTTTTCTGCCGACAAATTGAAATTGATTTTCAAATCAATATAATCGTCGACACCAATTGGAGCGCGGGGCGCGTTCTCAATCACGATTTGAATCAAACGGCAGAAAAAAAAGAACTACAGAAAGACAAAAGAAAAGATACCTATAAGCGCTAGCTTGGCCTAGAGTATGGGATCAGCAATTGGTTTCTGCTTGGCTTGGTCATATACCTACTGCCATAAGAGACGTCTGATGTCTGCAATAATGCAGCGGGTAATTCCTATGGCATTTTTTTTTTTTTTTCAAAAAGAGCTATCTATCTGGAGGCAAGACAGGGCGGAGGCCCGTTCATATGCAAATTGGTAGCAGAACAAAAAATAAATTTATACAAAACGAAGAAACAGAGAATAGAAAAAAATAAGGTCAAGACAATTATTGACGCCGCCGCGCGTAGTTTGCATATAAAAACCTGAGCATCGGAGTATATCTCCCAATCTCAATCCCAATCATCATCATATTCATCTTTTCCATCAGCTTTAACATAGCAAATTGGTTGCTGGCTTGGGGCTTTTGAGAGCGACTTGAAGTGATTGCTCCATCGAATCGAAATATTCTTAGTCGAAGTGTTTCGTTTTGGAATTATGATTGTGGGTAAAAAAAGAAAAGAATAATAATGAAAATATGTACGAGTATTAGGAATGAGTTTGGTAACGGGGGAACCTTTCAAGACGTTATTTGCACGCCATATCGTAACTCGACTACCAGTTATGTTATGTTATTAGTTTTTTTTTTTTTTTTTTTGTATATAAAAGTGGGATAGAATTATGACATGAGGTACAAACTATGTCATAGCATATGGATGGCAATGAATTGTTTACAACTTAACGGTGATGCAATATAGGAATAGAACTTCAAGACAACGCTACGTTGCCATTCGTGTAGACTTAGTGTCTATATAGAGACAAAGTGGGTGGCATGTCACAAGTTTGTGCACAAATTGAATTCAGAAGAAGTCACAAAGTCAAGACCAAATATAATTGGGGTTCTTGAGGATTTGTAAGGAATTTAAAATTCTTTAATAGAAACTGGTAGCAGTTCATTATTTTGTTCTCCCAGAATTCATTATTATCGATACACAGTTTTTCAATAATTTTGTTCTGCTTTTAGTTTTAGTCTAGAAGCTGTTAGACAGGGCTTGTAGAATGAGGGCTTTATAGATCGTGAAGTTCGTTTTATGCGTGAGAAGGTTTGAACACATTTTGTTACGACAAAGCGTGCAGGGGAAGGAGCAGTGATTTCCAGGGGTAATTCTTCGTCGGATTTTCAATAAGGTGTCGTTCAGGGATTTTAACATTTCACATTTCCGAGTACTCTGATATTGAAGAACTCCTTAACTTCTTTGAAGATGTTGCTATCAATTGTTACTTTTTCTAGCGGATGAACAGATATCAGCTGACTTCAAGCTCAACAAGCTTCGCCTGTTCCTTCTTGATGAGCTTCATTATAGGGAACATCCGGTTATTTAGATTTTAGATTTATTGATTATAGTGCAAACGGTATATCTTTGAAATAAGTAGTTAGGAGCAGTTCGCTATTGCACAGTATATTTTCTAATGTCATGAGACACAGCTGGATTAATTTTCTCAGGCTCTCGAGTTCGAGTTGCCATAAAGAGCTCCCGAAAATGAATGATTTTATCAGGTTTAATGTCCAAAGTGGAAATATGTTGTTTTTCGTCACTATTTGCTTTAATGTGAAAATTAAGTTTAACGGCCGAAAATCACGGAGGAATTTGTCGATTAATGTGTTGCATAATGGCAGTTCTTTTAAATCATATGATAGTATTTTTTGTAAATGAGGAACTATTACTGTTGGCGGAATGCTTGTCTCATGCCACAAATACTTGGTTGATGGTTTGGTACATGCATCTTACCAAAACATCACCTCTGTGTTCGAAGAGATTTGCTCCTTTTTTCCATACTCAGTACTGGAACTAACTCTTCACTAGAAATAGGTTACTTAGGAAATACCTCCACCTGTTTTTTTTTTATCGTGAAGCTCTTCGATCTCCTTGGGCTTGAAGCCTGCGTAAGCCTTCTTTTTTACGAAGGATATTCTTCCCTTCTCCTGGCTCGATACTCTTTGTCGCAGGTCTAGGTTTGCGCCGCAGAACATTCGGATGCTTAGCATTGTAAGTCTGTAAGCCAGGTGGTACTTATAACTGTATTACGGTGTGAAGTCTACTGAGATAGAACGTTATCAGTTGTTGCCTACCAATTTTTCGACCTTTCCGATTTTAGTCTTCAAATCCATCCCCGAGTGACGGAGCAGTAGATGAAGACCACGATTCAGGTGACGCACACAATTGGGAGTGGACCTCCACCAATTTGACATGAGAAACTGGAGACAGCTAGCCAGAGATTGAGCTAGCTGGAGAAAATTGTTACTTGAGGCCTTGATCCACCTCGGACTGTACCGCCACCTTAAGTACATAAGTAATTTCAACTTTGACATTGTACTGCGGAAAGGCTCTGTATCTCCATATTATCTTCTGGATTGCCTGGATTACCGTGTGAGAACAGATTTAAGGTACTGAGTAGCATTTGACATGTTTACGGGTACTTGCTGTCAGGTTGTTATATTTTTGAAATTCCGGGTCTCTTGCCATTTGAGGGTAATCATTATACATTATACGTGTGTCTTTCAAAACTAGAAATTTTACATACTAGGAAGGCAAACCTAATGACTAAAAACCATGACCGAGGGCCCATTCTTTACTTAAGAACAGCGAGCCTAATAATTTAATGCCAGATATCTTCTCGGGGGATATGGGAACTACTGTCGGCCTACACTGAACTGAAATTACTGTACTGAAATTTCTTTTTCACCTCAGATATAGGAATCTCATGGAAGCTCAAATAAGGTCTCTGTCTTCTATTTTCATTTGATATTTTATGTATCTACAGTGAAGTAGTTCGAGAATATAGGTGGTGTACTTGACCGTTAAAGATCTAGCCGTCCAGGCACTGCTAGGACTTCGAGTATCATCAGGAATACGAAGGCTATAATTAGACGAAATGCAGTGAGTCAGTATAAAATTGTTCCACGAGAAGTAAATAGTATTCAATTATTCTATTAAGAATGGACAAGCATGGCTTACAAAAGATTATTTGTACAAACAAACTTTGGGAAACAAAAAAAAAAACTTTTTGAAAAAATTGACAAAAAATTCGCGACAATAAGTATTGGAGTATCTAAAGGGACTCTCTTAGAGTTGAACAAGCGAAAACCAAAACAAATCAAAACAACACGCCGGACTTCACATCACCGGCAGTTCAGACCACAACCCAATGGATTGCAAGCTATGGTTTATTTTAAAGGAAATAATCAGTTCTACGCTTAACGGAAATATTGAGTCGTAGAAGCAAGTTCTTGTCAGTTCCGTAAACTATTACCTAGTAAATAAAATGCGTGCTACAATCGATTATTATTGATGAGGGTCATTCCTTACAGGAAATGGCGATATTGGACGATACAGCTTAAGTACGATACTCATATTTGGGGTGGTACTTCTTCAGAAATGCTATTTAGAAAAAAGGCTTTAAAAACGATAGGTCAAAGAATCATAACCGAAAATTGACATCTCTCAAGCACAGTTCTGATTTTTCCCGGTTCGTCTTATTTGATCGCTACTCTAACAAATAGTGTTTCAGCCAAGAAGTTTATACGATTTTTCTTTCTTAAAACAATTTTAACGTTACACTAGAATTTCTAGGAATTTCCAGCTGATTACCCTAGAGCCTACCTTCGAAAGTCAGGTATGGAGAATCTTTCCTTAGCCGCACCGCACAAATGTATAATACTGAACAGGGCCGGATCTACCTAAGGGCTGTATGGGCTGCAGCCCAGGGCCCCGAGGTCACAAGGGGCCCCCAGACCCCGTTGAAAACAATAGGCGTTAAATTGAATTAAAAAAATTAAAATTATAAAACCTACCATAAGGTTGGCAATGGCAACCTTGAGATCAATCTACTAATGTATAGTCCTCTGCAAGCTAGATTGTACTATTTTAGAGAGAGAGGGTAAATTCGCGCGTCGTTTTTACCTGGAAAAAGCGCTGCGCGCACTAACTCTCTCTCTCTCTAAAATCGTGCTCAGTTTGATGCCGAATAGTGTATGTGCGCGTCTATGGAATGGAACGGGGATTCTCCGTCGTTTGTTTTTGATCGGTGTATTTTTTCTACTCTTAGGTTAGGTTAGGTTAGGCTGTTGGGCTGACAATTGATGTCGCTTTCTTCACACTTAGATCATTGTAGATCCATTGTGCTACCCATGAGTGTAATCACTCTTTTCTGATAAAAACCTATGTGTTCTGTTAATCAGTCAAGCCATTTCGAGGCATTGACGAAGTTCAATATGTGAATTCCTGAATATTAGAAAGATCTTCTAAATTGTCAAAGAAGTAACTACCAAGCCATTTTCGTCTTTGGTGGCATAGTGACGGGCAATGACAGAGAAAGTGTGATGTGTTTTCATGTACCTCTTCATCACCATAATATATCCTCTACATACTAGATCATCTGTACTTAGTTTCATTTTAAATTTATGATATTTTAGTAAATTATTTCCGGTGATTATGCTCGTAAGAGAGCGAAGGGACTTCTAACTAAGTTGCATAATTTTGTCAGTCCTCTGCTTGTTAAAGCAAGGCCATACTTTTCTAGTGGTATCACAGGTGTCAAGTAGACTCCACCTTTCATTTGATTTCTTTAGGATTACATCTGAAATTTTCTGTTTAATGTTGCAAAGTGGGATACTTACCATCTGTATTGCCAACTCATCGGCATTTTCATTACCTGGTATGCCGCTGTGCCCCGATACCCAGCAGAGTTTAATATTGTGCTGCGTGCCAAGAACTTTAAGCTCTCCGCGACAGCAAGAGACAAGCTTCGATGTTACGAGTATCACAGTGGTAGAAATCGCTTTTATTGCCGCTTGGCTGTCAATGTAAAAGGTGATATCTGCCTGTGGTATCGCCATCATTGATACCTGTCTAGCAGCTGTTGTCACTGCCAGGACCTCCGCTTGGAAGACACTGCTATGATCTGGGAGCCTAAGTGAGTTGTTTAGCTCAAGAGGTTCTGAGAAAAAGCCTGCACCAACACCTGTGTCCATTTTGGAGCCATCAGTATAGATTGCTATTTCTGATTCACTGGCGTAGGGTTGGTTGTTCAGCCATTCCTCTCTGCTTGGAAAGGCAGTTTGGAATGGTTTATAAAAGTCAAGGTCGGGTGTTTTATAATCTGTAATGATACTATCACATATTTCTGAACAATTTGAGCATGTCCTATATTGCACTGTTTTTCCATGTATTAGTCTGGCTTAGCCTTAAGGCGCTATATGCTGCGGATTCTTGTACGAAAAGGTCTAAGGGTATCAGGTTGAGTGTCGCCTCTAACCCTGCTATTGGTGTGGATCTCATGGTACCCGTAATACCAATGCACACAAGTCTCTGTACTTTTGTCAGAGTTTTGAGGTTCCTGCCTTTTTTCCTCTTTCCTTAATGTTAATACTACAGTTTAATTTCCTATCTAGAATCATTCAAAGTATGATCTGAAATCTTCAGTGGGGTGCCTTCAATTAAAGGTATTCTGAAGCTCCGTATTTTCCTCTTATTTGTAAAAAGGACCAATTCTGTTTTTGACGTGTTAACCATCAGGCCGCACTTTCTAGTCTATCTCTACTAACCTTAGAAAGGGCGTATTCGATCTGTTCGCAGATAGTGGGTAAAAATTTACCTGTCGCTAATAACGCAAGTTCATCAGCATAGGCTACTACCTTTTTATCTACTCTTACGAGGGACTTTCCGCCGCGCTGCTTAACGTAACGCCTGAGGTGATTTTGTTTTTTCTTCCGCACTTCTGTTCTCGTCATCAAAGTGACAAACTGACAGTGTTAATTGTTAGAACTGTGTTTAATGAGTCAATTTACTAATGAGTAAGTGATAACTTAAAAGTTATGTCTAAATAAGTAACATTTGTTTAAAAATACAAGATTTCTAGATTTTATTTAGTAAGTAAAAATATTTATAAATCATGTTTTTCTTCTTTATGGTATTTTTAGGGTTCTGTACAAAAAACTGAAAAACGAAACCCTTATATGATCACTCGTGCGCCCGTCTGTCTGTCACAGCTAATTTGCTCAGAAACTACAGGACCAAATTAGGTGAAATTTGATAGGATGGTGTAATTATGAGCGAAAAAACAGTTGCGCAAAGTATTTTTTTTAATCAGAGTTATTTTAATAAGGTTTGTTAATGTCACTGTGTTATATATCAATAGAAAGAGACATATAGCAAAAAATTCAAATTTTTAATGGATTTGCAAAACAAAAATATCGAAAACATAAATTTGGAAAGTGCGCGTCATATTATTGCTTATTATCCAGAAGACGTAGACGAGCATTTAGATGTCCTATGTAGAAAATAAATACAGAACAACAATGTCGAACCATCGATCAAATAATTTATCACTTCTTTCGATAAATTGTGATCTAACAAAACACTTGCAATGTGATGACCAAATTAGGGAATTTGCAGCACAGAAATGCATAAAGGTTGATTTATAAATTATAATTTATATAACATGTCATACACATAATCTGTCAATTTCATTTACTAATTCATAATAAATAAATAAAATGTTTTTATTGTTTTTTTATATTCTTATATACATATGTATATCACTATTTCGTTTTCACTCTCAACCAAAGGTTGGCTGGAAGAGATTGCTACCACAGCAATAAGGTCGCCGTTTGCACAACTAATGCTTGTGTAGATTTAAGCAACATTTAAGATGTTGTTTTTGTGCAATAAAGAATATATAATAGTAATATATCACTATAGACACAGTTTTTGGACATGGCTATTAGTTGAGTACTTAGGTAGGCCCCTAAATAGTTTCAGCCCAGGGCCCCACAAATTCACGATCCGCCTCTGATACTGAAACATGCTCTATTTCATTTCTCATTGTAAAGTTTAAAAATTTAAAACCAATGTGTATCGGTATTATCGATTGGACTCTATCCTATTTGTCTAACACTCGTAATGTGTTGATCATCATAAGGGTAGTCATAACCCTTGATGTGCGTTTTTCCGTCAACTGGAATCACTGAGAGAGTTGTTTCATTCATACCTTCAATATTAAAATATGATGTAGACTAGACTGCTGGAACTCAAAACCCCTGTCAAAAAGGTATTTTTTTCTGTGCATCAAAAATGACAACAAAAAAATGTTTTAAACAGAAAAAACATTTTTAAACTTCCATCAAGAACTCAAATCCAACTTCTTAAAATTTATAGCATCAGGTTAGTGAATATTTTTCAATATACACACAAGTTCTGTGGGGCTCTTATAATTAGTCAGGTATGGAGAATCATTTTTCTCATTTATAGACTAACACCAAACCATCCGAAACTACCCGCTACTGCTATCAAAAGGTCAAATAAATCGAGATCATCAACGGGCGCATATAATCTCCATTGCATAGAATCTCCCAAGCCATATGCAATTTGATTATTTCAATAATCTAACTCCATCTCATGCATCACTACTTGGGTACCTCACGGTTTACTTCAAACCAACTTATTTGAATTCCCCCATTATCATTGAGAATACAGAATTTCATGAACAAAAAAAATCATTCCAAAGAAGAAGTAGAAGAAGAAGCAATTCAACTGACACGAAGTTGTTAGAATGAGCAACGATGGTGAACACTAATGATAATGACGCTTATGGCGGAATATGATGATGCATCACCTGAAGCTACACCATCACTTTGGTTGGGTCTCACTGCATCTTGTGCATCACGATGAAGAATACTCATGATGGTTTCTGCTTCTAACTCTTTTTCGTAAAGAACAAACAATAGATTAACGGAAAAACGGTTATTCCTCTCTTTCCACTTTTAACATTCTTCAGTTCTGTTCGTTTAAATAGTTTTTTTTGTTCATTCTTTGGGGTAAAACTATTATTTCCTTCGCTTCGAAAGACACTGCTCTACGAGAGTGGAGAGATAAATAAAAAACGTATGCAGGTATCCACAAGATGGCTCTATGATTTGTGAAGTCATGGTGCTAGCAGTACTACATACATATCTTTTTGCTCTTCGTCTTCTTCTTCTTATTCATATTTGATGACTTTGCCGGTGAAGGTGCGATGATGAATAGGACGTAAAAGTCAGATGAACATGTGTCCCGAAAAGATTTACTTTACGAACGCGCTCTACTCTATTCTATTCACGAACAAATAATTTTACGAGTATGAAAAAAAAGAGAAGATAGAAAAATGTAGGGAGTTGGAAATACCACAAACCACAGCATAAGTCGTAAGGGTCTTTACTTAAACACCTTGATTGGTTTCGCTTTTGATTTGAGTAGGTATTTATTTTTTGTGGGAGAGATTTATTAAAATTCTGTTTTATCTGGACCCGGTAGAACCGATAGGAGGATTTGAAGGGCAATTTTTTCAATCGAACTTGACCTTTTAGGAAAAACTTCAGCTCAAAAATAAAAATCAAGCCGAACATGTCTTTTGACACTTAGTGATTCATTCTCACTAAACAAGTGTCGTAGAATTGTGTTGCATGTGGAGAACTGACAAAATGTTCATATCCGACATATCTAACCAATTTCCGATAACAACAGCGAATTGGCAGTCGTGTAAATCCAGAATAAGTATTGGAATACGAATTAAGTTCACCACCCAGGCTGTGTTTCAATTAGTTTTTTTTTTTTTTATTAAACCAAAGTTATGCATTTAAACGGTCTTTAAACAACATATATAGACTTATGGTCCTTCAAAACTTAATCACAGTTTAGATCGAAGAAAAGTGTTTCAATGGTCGTAAATGGCTATTCATTGTCTTTAATTTTTGCCCATCACTATTATGCTATTCATTTGAACTGAATCTGATTTTATGCCGGTAAAGTCGGTAATACTGTGCGGTATTCTCCAATTCAAGTCAAACCACTCCCACACAAATTTGTTGTGTTGTCTGTTTGCACAAAAACTAATTTGTTATTAAATTTCTAATATTTGTTGTTTCTAAATATAAGAAATAAATATTTTTAGGGATAGAAGCACAAATAACAAGTCCATAACATCGTTTTCGGTTTTCTTACATTTCTCCGTAATTCTCTATTTGAGGATTCTCTTACCCGTTTGTTTCAAAAAAAAAATCCAATACCAACCATACCCATTTCTACGAGTATTATTTAATTAAAAATAATCAACCGACAAAATGTATCCAAACTTCAAAATATTTTCTCTTGGACAGCTGTTTACGTGGATGTCAAATTAGTTTGAGATAGTGCAGTTCATTTAATTGACAGCAGAATGCATAGGTAGAGTATAAGTGAAAGGAAAAAGAACCTGTGAATTGAATGTGGGGAGAAGTATGGGACTGGTAGGTTAATTAGACAGCAGATTTAATAATGCAAATAGTGCTTACATTTTTCTTATCCTTCTTCATTTTCTGATGAATGCGTTCAGCGCAATGGGGATAGGTTAGTTTGATTTGTAAAACTATTGACTTTATGAGGATTAATAAAAGATTAATTTGTAATCCACATGAAACTTTATTAACGAAATAAATTAGTTTGGAAAATGTGTAATGAGAAGGTATGCAAAGTTGAAGCAGGGTTGGGCTATGTTTAAAACCCTTCGTATACGATCAGAGTCAGCGTCGAATTAAAATAGGTTTTGTTCAATTCGATTGCCTTCTCTCAGTGGAGTTAATTCGAAATTTTTTTACTAGGTACATCCAACATAAGTTAGCGGGTCTGGTATGTAAAAGATTTTGGATTAAATTGTTGAAATGTTAATAGTCGTATAGTCAAGTAAATAATAAATGTTAACAAGCAAAACATTAGACTTTCAACACTAATTTCCCTAATATAAGAAATCCTCGTATCTCCTATCTGCCAACCTACAGTACCTACTTCTTATGGCTCCAATGAACATATTGCTCGCATTTTTCGGAGGATAAATTGTAACATTAACTGTTTCGACTTCAACCTCCGTTTACCCTGCCTGAAACTCCGTCGTAATTCACTTCCATTCTTAGATTTAAGAGCTAAGTTGGATTAAGAATTAACTTGTATTAAGCCTAATAAATAGGGGTATTGCCCCCACCAAAATTAAAATTTAAGGTTTAAATTTGGCATGAGCGTTGCAAATGGGCCTCTTTATATATTGAGAACTCCTTGCGGATCCGATTACTTTTATGTCAGTTTGTAGGGGCCATGAAAATGAGTTTTTCTACAAACTTGAAGCTGAGGCAATATTCCACAGAAATAGTCGTACGAATTTTGACCGTTCCATTTTTAACAAAAGCAAGCTTTATTAACAAAGTAACAGCAATTCAAAGAACAGCGTGGGTCATAAAATTGAATTAATTTCGATAGCTTATTATTTTAAGTAAAAAATCATTTTTACAAAAATGCTAGCTTTGTTTTTATGGTAATTGAGATTTCCTTCAAAGCAGCATCTTCAGTTCCGTCATTATTTTATTAATTTCATCAATGGCGGTATCAATTGGCCAACAACATTTTTTCGCCAATGCAAAAAACAAAGGTCGATTTATTGGTCTTCTTTCTGAAAAGTTTAAGTCTGCAAACATCCTAGTGATACAAGCCAGAAATGATACTGATGATTTGATTATCGAAACAGCGGAGAAAATGCTGAGAAAGACACGAATATTGCTGTAGGAAAGAATGTCGACTTACTAGCATGGGCTCCTCGGGACAAGAATGTGTTCATACTTTCGAAAACCAGCTAAAGTTAAAAATAAATTATATTGTACTCAAAGTTTAGCTATTCCAGAAAATATCAAGCTCACTTCGTATTTTTCAACGTATTCTATGCACATGTCCTGCTTTGTCTCAAAGACGTAGGGTTCATCTGGGATATTTCTGCTACAAAGATCTCAGTGATCTGGCAAATATAAATATAGGCAATCTCACTCGATTCTTAAGAAGCTCCAATTCGTTTAACGGTTAGGGCAAAAGTCCCCTGGATTCAATGTAATATCACAAACGACCAACTCATGGTGTAAGTGTGTCGGCTCTACTGCTGACAGCCAATTCAACTTAATCTAACCTAACCTTACCTACTAGTTGTGGTTCAAGTTCCGCACATTCTATTCTGTTCAACTTCGGCACATACAAAATTTTAAAGCTATCTGAAAAGAGTGATGAACACATAAATTTCTGCTCATTTCGGGCTATGTCTCGCTTCTTTTTTTTACGAATGTGTTCAACTACAAATGTGACACCAATTACTTTGATGAATCTGACAATTGTAACAATTGCAAAGTGAATATTAGATGGGATTTTTTTTTATTATAAATATTTTTAGTATTTGTTTTCAACAATATAAACATAAATTTCAGTTTCACCAAAGTGAAAATTTTGACATTTGTCAAAGAGATCTATGTATATTGGAAATGTGTTTACATATAGGTAATCTGTTTATTAATGTAGAAAGGATTTTTGTAGAAGTGTATGAGTACATCTAAGAAAAGAACAGAATTATCAGATGTCAGTTAAAAAACGTTATCGATAATCATAATTAACAATTTGATTATTCCACTGCAGTTTTATGGTTCTTTAGGCTTTCGAATTTTAAGTCAAGACAATCAGTCTAATTTAACGTTTTTCTTTTTCTTAATCAGCACTGCAAAAATCGAGTCGACAATGAACGACTCGACCGATTTGGCTGATTTTTTTTTGTTAAGTTCGCAACTGACAGTTCAAGAGATTTTTCTGAACAGAAAATGTTTGGGAAATTAACTGGAAAAGTCGGAAATTTGGATGGTATTTTTTTTATGAATGTATAAAAATTACAATAAAATAATGTGGCTTTCTGCTGTCAAATTTTCATAACAAAGAAAAAATTTACTAAAAAATGAATCAGTTTGACAGTTCTGCTGTCACATTTTTTCACAAAAAGAACAAATACTAAATTGATGTATTGCCAAAAAGAATTGAATTTAAAGGGGAAGTTCAGTGTGTTATCAGTGGTGATAATATTTTTGGTGAATTCAAAAACCAATCAATTTTTCAATTTGGTACGTTGGAAAGATTGATTGAAGATAGGAAAATTTCATTTCGCGGTTTATTTATTGGAGAAAATACCATAGATGTTGAAATATAGAATGCAAGCTCACTATCGCCGATAGTCAACTTAAACTCGATCAGTTCGATCTTATGTATACAATTAAAAATGAACTTTTGACATTAAAAAATGATCCAACATTCAACTAAGCCGTGGATAGATCGTTAGACTTCTGAACCATTACCAATTATTAATATTGGAATGTTTTAAGGTTTTGGCACGAATCATCAGAATAATATGTGATCGGAAAGGTCATATTACCACAATTGACATCGCCACCAAAGGCACTGACATTGTTGTTTTTTTGACATGAACTTTGATCGAAGCATTTATTGCTGAAAAAGCAAAATCAAACCAGCTCTTTCCAAATGACATTCTTTTAGAGCGAATACTATCGGAAACCGAAGTTTCAACCCAACTATTTTACAATGTATCGAGTTTCAAATTGTAACACTTTTTCTTAACCACAATCAACAGATAAGTTATCTGCCGAGCGAAACAGAACCAGAACAAATCATTCGTTAAAACTATTAAGCCCATCTTAATCATCTTCACTTTCTTTTAACTTGTTTCCCCAATGACCCAGTATTTAATAATAAATTTATGTAAAACCACAAGCGTTAATTTCTTAATTGCACCTGATTCAACAAAAAAAAAAAAAAAAAGAAAACACAAACAATTTTCCTATCAGACTTATCTTGTCTCATAAGTTAATCTTTTTTAATCTTAATGTCATCTCAGAGACCATTTCGAACTCCAAATTGAAGAAATAACCTCAACAAGTCAAGACACAATAATGTCTTAAATTTACCTACATACTCGTACTTGAAAAAAAAAATAGACGATAAAATTACATTCCACTTATAATGTCATTCTAAAGACGTTTTTAATCCCATAAAACAGAAGTCTCACTTTCTCTGCGCTCTGTGGTCAGAAGCACAAACCGTGTTGTCAAATACTCTTCCTCATCTTGTGGATGGGAGGTACGAGTATATGCATTATACACGGACTTATGTGTGTTAAGTTCTTCGATAGATATGGTGTTTCCAGCTCATCTGTCTTCATTATAATGGAAGTGGATATCTTTAAGATTTCACTTACTTACCAAAACGCGCACGATGTGCTCAAAATGACAAAATACAGCAACAAACAAAATTAATAGTCGAAGAAAACCTATGGCAATAGATGCAACATAGATACAAACAGCACGCACACACATACTCGTACAACATGTGACAACTTCTTTAAATCGAACTCTCCTATTCCGATCAAGATAGACATTTTTATTTTTCTCCTCCTCATATTTTAGCGAAATCTATTTATTCAATTGGTTCAGATGCATGGAATTACAGAAAAGAAAAAAAAAAACGAGTAAGAACTCCGAGATAAACAACCCCACCAGATAGAGACACACAAACTTTGACAAGAAGTTGTTGTGAAAATTTGCAATTCTGCTGCGTATAAACTATCTGCAGTTGACAGATTGCAATTAACCTTGTTTTCGTGAGAAATGCGGGACGACCGAACCCAAAACCGCCGCCCAACTCAGTCGGTCTTTATGAACTTGAACCCGAATTTGTTGTACATTTTCTAATTGAAAAAGATACAACAACCGCACATTATTCAACCGACCACAACATTTTGCATCAAGCACATTCTTCAGCTTTTACCATCACAATGCGCTTCGTCTTTGAAAGAAGAAGCATTTTTGTGTTTCCAACTCACGAATTTAAGCGTCTTTTGTTGCGGCTTTTGGCCACGAAATTCATGTCACGTAGGATATGCCAAATCCGAAGAGGAGGACAGCGCGCGGCTGTGGTCACGATTGTCGTCGGAGCTGTAGCTAGTAGTTGCTGACGTGCATTACTCGTCGCTTTGCCATAACGATGACAGAAGACAGAATTCTTTCTGAAAAGACTGGCCTGGTCACAAACAACCAAGCAGTAGAAATGTAGGTATTCTGTATAAATGCCCTTCAAATAAAATAGTTTTTCTCCTTTGAGGTTTCGAGGTCAGCCTCTGTTGTTGTTTCCTTTGTCCTAGTTTGGGTACTTGCATTTTTATTCGATGATTTATTTAACTTCTCTCTGTTTTAAAATAATACGGAATTCTTTCATTCTTAAGATTGAGGCTATGTATTTACAATGCTATTAGATGGTAACCTTGTCATCACAATGAGTCTGTCAACATGGTACCCCTGCAACATAAATCAAAAAATCTTAGGTGTTAATTGAGCAACATCGGAGCAAGTGTTCGCCGATTTGAGCCAGAAGTTGACTTCAACAGTTTAGCCAGAAAACTTAAATCTAAAATAAATTAATATTCAATGGGACTCTTTATTCTCATTGAAATGCTTTAGGACAATCGCCAAAAAAAAACTACATGTTTGTGTCTCAAGTTTACCCAAATGGATGCATTCGCTTTCCGAAGATGAAATAATGTAAAATTAAGCTTTATGCCTTTTTTAAGTTTAATAAGACCAAACACCTCATGAACGAATATTCATTGACCCACCGAAGTTAAATTTTAATAGCAACAATTAACGTTAACGAAAACTTTTATTAAATTTACGAAAGAGTTTCGTTAAATTTCCATTGTTACTGAAAAAAACTGTTTTTTGTCCATAAATTCTATGAATTTCTGATTTTTAGAAATGGAGACTTCGATTGCCCACAGAAATCTTGCGATTGAATACACTTTGACATTTTTTCTTTGAGGTTATGTTAAGCATAAAGCTTACACCAATGTTCTACTAATGGTTCATGTGCTGCAATTATGTGAAAATATTTAACAATCCGCCAACACCCGCACGTCAATGAAAAGCAAGATCTGCAGAAAATATCACAGCTGAGAGAGTGTGCGGGAGAATCCGACAGTCAATTTCGAGCCGCTCACAAGAACTCGGCCTTTCGCAGACCACAACTCAAAGAATTTTGCGTTTTGACTTGGACGTACACCCGTAGAAACTTCAACTGACTCAGGTCAGTTAACGACCAAAGACACCAATGTGTGATCGCTCACTCGGCTCTCACTTGGCCAGGCTATCACCGTCAACGGCGCGGCGGTTGCTCTAGGTCGATGATAACCAATTTCTTTTAGCCCGACTTACATAAAATGGACACCAACGAGATGTGATTTCAACAGGAGGCACTTCGTGCCAAACAGCTTGTAAACAAACACAATGGACATTCTGCACGAGCGATTTTCGGACAGTTTTTTTCAGGCGGAACCCATGTCAATTGGTTACCGAGATCGATCGATTTGACTACACTAGACTTCTTCTTGTAAGGTTTTTTTTAAGTCACAATTAACCATAAATCACCACTGTGCTAAAAGTCAACGTTATCAAGTTCATCCTTATTTATGGGTCAGAACTATAGAAAATTGGAAACCGAAGCCACGATGGAAGTTTGGATGACGTTGTATTCCATTTATAATGCCATACATGGTCCTTATAAATAAATTAAATATTTTAATGATATCTCACTAGCTCTTTGAAAATTACTTGATATATTGACTGTTTACTTCGTCAACTGCTTTGTTTTGAATTTCGAAATAAATATTATTTAAACTTTACTCAATTGCAAAATATGAAAATCAACAAGAACGAACCAATCATTTGCTCATTTGCTTGATTTTGTATATCAAAACAAGTAGCTTAGCCATCATTTATTTATTTATTATTCATCAAGCAGAGACACAGCTCAATATATTTAACTCATCAGAGATTTTGGAATTCGGGATTTAGGGCATTTAAGATTATACAAGTCACGATTTTGGAGTTTGAGATTTGCTCCCTAAAATTCATCTTTTTATCACGAAAAAAAAAATTTAAATAAATGTTTAATAAACTTTTTTCATTATTTCATTTATTCATTTATTTCGTAATGAAATGAAGTTTTCCGTGTTATTCTAGAAAATGTTTCTTTTTAACTTCTTATTTTGTATTTAAAAAAAAATGTTTTTTTTTCAACTATTGATTTATCTATCATTAAAGTTTTCGAACTGAATCTGGGTAGTAGATTTTTTATTTACAAAAATAATATTTTGCAACAAATTAGCAGCAACAACTCAATCGATGTAAACATGAACATTTTTTAAAAGTATTACTTATTGGTTTGTTTTTTTTTTTTTTTTTGCGCGACTACATACACACTCGTCCGTAGTTGTTGGTCAATTTCACTTCTGATTTTTCCATTACATAAATTTTTATAAATTAAATGACTTATTTGAGTTGAAAAATTATGTTGTTTACCAATTTTTTTTTGTTGTATTTGGTTTGGTTTGTTGGTGTGCAAAATGATTTCGCATAATTAGCTGTATGTCAATAAATCAGGACACCATGAGCATACCGAACGGACACAGGAAAGCCATTTTATTTTAAATGGCAGGCAGCATTGGATTGCACTCGATGCAGTAATAAATTAAAATGAATTAAATATGTTTGGGAGGATTTTGATTAAGTAGGTGCTTGGCTAAATTGATATTAAAATAAAATGCCAATGATGCGGTTGTATGGAATCGCTCTCTGGTATTGAGAGAAAAATCTAGAGACTAGTTACATACTTTGAAAAAAAAACTAACCCAGGATCTCAAAGCTCATGAACATAGACAATGATATTTGTTCGCTGACTGAGCTTCGAAGGGTTTGAAAGATGCCCCCAATTTTCGCCGAAAAATCATCTTCAGCGGCAAGGAGCTTTTTTGAATGAATAACTGGCAAAATGTCATATGTGGGACGACACCAAACCAAACAAAATTAACATGTGGTTTGGATTTTGGGCGGCGGCTCCATTGGACCTAGACGATATGTGGTTCCTGCAGGACGGCGCTACATGCCACACAGCGGACGCTACGATTGACATTCTTCATGAACGCGAATTGGCCACCAAGTTCATGCGATTTAAACGCCGCTTTCTTGTGGGTTTTCCTGAAGTCGCAGGTCCATGCGAATAAACCATGCCCTTAAAACATGAACATAATACAGGCCATCGATCAAACTCACCCAAATGTATGCGGAAGATTGATTGAAAATTGGACAACTCGGATCCGTACTACCAAAAGAAACCGAGGTTGGCATTTGACCGATGTCATATTCCATGCATAATGGCATACAAGGGCCTTGGTTAATACCCCACACATAACTTGTTTTATTCCATTTCAAAATATGCTCGCCCTTTATAAAAATCGATGTCTTCCCTCCAAGCTCCAAAACTGATTTTGATGAAATTTTCAGGAATCTTCAGATAAGCCCATCTTGTGAATATTTTTTTTCCGTTCAAAAAGTTATAGAAAGTAAAATTACCATTTATTCCAAAATTATAGAAACCAGAATTTTCAAGAAATATTTTTAAATATTTGTAACAGTACGAATGCCCCAAAGGGAGAAAATCGAGATCTTTTACTAATTCAAAGCTGAGCACAAGATACAAGATTCACCCTGAAAGTTAAACACAATGAGCTTTGTTTTAATACTCAAGATTAAATCATTCTGACCAAACCAACGCCAAAGTATGTCTTAGTCCTAATTAACATTAGCAAATAAGTGAAGTTAATTTAAGTGCTGTACTTTGCCTTGAATAAAAATAGAGTTTAAATATACTAAAAACAATATCGGACCCAAAACTGACCCTTGGGGAACACCTAGACGGTGGAAAGGGAGTTCTTAGAGCTTAATTATTTAAGGAAGACATTTTTCGTTTTAATCTCATTTTTTTTTTGTGAATACATAACTTCTACTTTTATTACTTAAAAACCACAAGTTAAAAGGCTTTGTTTCACAATATGGATATTCATTTTAAATTCTGTTCATGGATGTGCAGGCGTTTGTAACAAAAATTTTACAATATTTATTGCAACAATTTATCAACGAGGTTTTACATTCCAATGCAGAAAACAATACATTGTTAAATCGAAAAAAAATCTTTGCTTCCAAGAATTGATGCCTGTCAGTCAGTCAAGCATTTAAAAGAACCATAAGCAAAAAAAAAAAAAAAATAGGAAATAAAATAAACCAGGATCAAGTGACTTATAAAAAGCAACCATTACTGTGTGCGGGTGTTCGTCTTCCATATCATAGAGAATAGACCGTTTTCCTTAAGATTTGGATCAGGACAAATTTGAAAATTTGTAAGGTCATCTAGAAAGGTAGCTGCTATACAAAATGTTTTGGTTATTCAAATTTTGTGAAAAACGTCTTCATTTTGGTTAAGCATTTTATTTACACAAAACTACATTTCAAGTTACGTTGATTTAGAGGTTACATATGGTAAAATAAATAAAAATGTGAAATTTAAGGAGCTACTATCTGCCGAAATTTTGAGAACAATCGTGCAAGGTAAACTTTCTAAATTTTAAACATGCCGCAATATAGTTAGAAAGTGAACGAAATAAAATATTGAACATTTTACATTTTTTGAAACCCCTTCTAACCATTTTCCTTTATTCAGTCTCTACCTTTAAAATTCCTTAGTTCAAGAGTTTTTCCTATGTTGATGTTTTTGAAAAAATTGAACACTGTATTTTCGACCTGAGTTCATAAATCAAAAATTAAGAACCAATAATAAAACTTCCTGCACGAAAATCCCAAACCAATTGTAGACTGTTAAGTATTTTGCGCCCTTATTATGGGCTAAAATGTGAGATTCATATAAACACAAACAGAAGCAGCAAGTTCAATTACGAAATTACCTACGTGTGCGTAATTATGAGTTAAGCTCCGTTCAGAGGTAATTAATTGAGATGTAAATGAAAGTTGACCTCTTTGGGGAAATGTATGTGCTTACCCACAATAACTTGTAGAGTGTGTTTTGCCTTATAATTATTTCCATACAAACTTTTAATATCCAATATCCCATGATTTATTTCAATCTATAATAATATTAATAATTGCACAGTCATTTAGAATCCATCACAGCTAAGTAGAACGCGAACCACAAATTCCTTCGCATTTTAATGATGGCAAATTAATTTTGTATTGATCCAAAAGGCACACATTTTGTAAAAGAATAAGGTCAAATGGTGGTTCAAGATTTGTTTTACAAAAAAAAATGATTTAAAGACCCCATTGAAAACCAGCTGTCCAGAGTAATAACTCATAATGAATTAATTTTCATCTAACTTTTACTTTTGGATTACAAAAAATAAAAATAAAACAGAAAGTCCATCCCACTGCTGGTTTCATTTTTGAGAATCTGATGCTGTTCTTTACTGAAAAAATAAAATACAAAACAAAACAAGTTCTTTTAGCAAAGCGATTCGAGTTCCAAAGACGACGACACGCCTTAGGTGCTTTCCAGAGTGAAACTTGAAAAACCGTCATCATCATCATCCACTCCCATTTACATAACTTTCCAGATGCAGAACACAACAACAAAAACAACAACAAGAACAACACCGAAGATGGAATTTAATGAATTTACTGGATGCAAGTTACATACATAGATAGATTTATAGATCGACGCGGTAAATCCCAGGAAGAAAAAGTCGTTTTCTTTTTCTTCGAAAACTTGACTTAAATCGATGAAAACGATGAGGATGATGGTGTTTGGGAGTCAATTACCGCACTAAAGTGTGAATCACCTTCCGATATAATAGTGTGGCTCTCCCGCAATGTTGAAGAACCTCGATTTCTCGAATTCAGGTCATCCATAGATGAAGATGACGATGATGATAGTGTTTTATTGGAAGATATGCATTGAGAAATTGTGCCATGCAACATCATCGTGAGATCGCGATTATTTTTCCTTCTTCTGAAGAAGCCCGATTGATTGAGATGTGCTTGCCGTTTGGTGCTCAATCAAAAAAAAAAAAAAAACATTTATGGACACTTAAGAAATCGAAGGAGGTGATAGATTGTTTGATTCATTCACCCGGCTGCGGCAAGGCGATATTATTTGTAGTGTCGGTCGGTGAGATGCGGGGTGTATAAAAACAAGCAATCGGGTTGAGAGTTTTATAGAAATTTGAAACATTATTTCTGATGGAATTGAACTTGTGAACTACGATTATATAAAGGGTGTTTTTTTCTTAAGTGGCGGAGAACTTTAAATTAAAAAAAAAAAAAAAAACACAGAGACGTATTTTTAACATCCATAAAGTTGGATTTATTTGACAGATAATTTGATGGCATTCATGAATGTACTTTTGGACATATGGCTGCCCGGCTGAAGGGAACCCGGTGTAATTTGCAATTTATTTCAAAATGTAGTTCAGTGGTGAACCATATTTTTGAATGAATGGCTATGTCAATAAACAGGATTTGCCGCATTTCGAGCGATGATAATCCACTTAGCCATTGTTGAAATACCATTACAGTCAGTAAATATCAACGTTTGGACATTGGAATCGTAATAGTTTTTGCCAATTCCGAACGGTTAATGAGCAGCACTTTTCATGACAAGAGCTACTCTTAGAGGATTTGTCAATTCCTCGCAAGAGGCAGGACGCCCTTGGAAAACTTTTTTGAAGCGGCTGGGAATCGAATCCAAGGCCTTCTGCATGACAGTCCAACGCATTTACCATTATGCTTGGTTTTTTCTCAATTTGAATTCCTCCGCCTCTATAAAAAAACACCCTTTATATTGTGTTTTCTGTCATTGAAGATAAGCATAGTTTTGTCTTTAAATATTTAAAGATAATCCTCGTGGCGTTTACTACTAATCTAGCGGCTTGTAGTTATTAGATGTAAAAAATGTCTCTTACTAGCATATTGTTTATTTTTTAGTTGAAATCTCTCAAAAAGTAGAACGAGACAGACATTTATGTTAATAACAAAACAAATAGATGGGAAGCACTTTTCATGACGAAATAAACTCTTCTCTCCTATTACAAGGAAGTGTAATAAGCAGTATCATGATGTTTAAACGACTGGAGATCAAAATCACAGACCTTCGGAATAACAATCTAACGAAATAACCAGTACTCCTAGGGGTACTACAAGCTACAAGCTCTTTTATACAAAATTTTATTCAGATCCGTTATGCTGATAATGAGAAAGTAAAAATTCAAGAAAATAGTTCTATGGTAGGTATTGTGAGTATTGTCGTGCTTTCAATTTTTTTTAAAATCAAATTATAGATCGTAAAAATTAAGTGAAAGAAAAACAAAATTCTTTTTGACGTTTCGAAAAAAATGCGATTAAAAGTGCCATTAGTAACCATGTTTTGGACAATTTTTTCAACCATTAGCTTGCTTTTTTAAATGAATTTATTTTCAAATCTGGGTAACAGTTTTTGAAAAAAAAAATATTTTATAAAATTTTTAATTTTTTAGACTTAAAAAAAAAGAGAAACGTGTTGGGTAAAAAAATTCAAAATACGAGTACTATCGTACGTACTATCTACCATTTTTTAAGAAAATCGAGACAAGCAGTTTAGGCTATAGTCGAACAGGTATCAGACGACAGACCCATAGAATTGCTAGATCCACTTTCATTTTCTTCGCTATCACCGTGGTGTTTAGTCTGATCAAAATCTCGAGTTCGATTTTTTACGAGTGCATAACGTGCCATACTTATAAATCGCAAGCAAGGGGGAAGCCCCTGCTTTTTTCAAAATTCTAAAAAAAAACCAATGAACTTGCTACATTGGCTTCAAATACATTGCTACAATGAACCAAGATAATAAGCTGAATGAACCATGTACATTGGCTCAATGAACCAAGTGCATAGGCTCAATGAACTAACTACATTGGATGAAATACCTTTCATACATTGACTTCATGAAACAAGTACATTGGCTCAATAAACAAACTATATTGACTTAATGATCCAAGTACATTGTCTCAATGAACTAAGCTCATTGACTCAATGAACTAACTATATTGGTTCAATTAACTAACTATATTACTATTATTATATTAGTACAATAACTCAATAAACTAACTACATTGAATCAAATAAATTAATAAATTTATTAATTAATAAATTAATGAACAACCTATTATAGCTTAGTGAACCAAGTACATTGTCTCAATAAACTTACTATATTAACTCAATGAACCAAATACATTGCCTCAGTAAACTAACAACATTGGCACAATGAACTAACTACATTGGACCAACGAATTTGATTTCAAGGCCATAGCAGAATTCTGTGGTGTACGGTACAAACATGATAAGTCCATAAAATTATTTGCGTTTTTACGTTCACTTTTCATGAAGCTAGGGCTGAAACGGGTTGACTGATTTTCTTGAAATTTGGAAAACTTTTGAAAATATTCTTTGAAAAATTATATTCCAAATTTCAAGAAAATCGGTTTACCCGTATAGGTTGGAGCTGGATCTAAAGTTAACGTAAGGATGCATATTATTTTATGGAGTAATCATGTTTCTACCAAACACCACAGAATTAATCTTCAGTAAATTCATATGGCGATGGCCGAAATCGGAATATCGAAAAAAAACTTATTCTGCAGTTTCGCAGAAGGTTTTAGCTTGAAGGAAGTAAATACTATTCGATTGAGGCATGTCTCGACTGGTTTTGGTAACTTTGAGAAAATAATGATTATTTTAGACAAAAGCTAGCCCATGATAAAATAATTAGACCTGAAACAGGAAATTTGCAGAATTTCATGCTAAAGAATTTCATAGAAAGAGGATGTCATAAGCAGCCTTTTAGCGAAAAGTCTCTTAATAGGATAGAAAAAGTCCACAATTGCTTTTGATCTTGATACCGGGACGCAGACTCTTCATAACAGCAAATGTAACCTACTCACCAAAGTACAGAGAGTAGGAGATGTGTTCGAGGATCATTTCCGGCAGTTATAGGATTGTGCGACTGATAGAGTAAGAATACCCCCCAAGAATCAAAGACTACTGGTTCTAGTGGATTACCAGTGAAACTTTTCAAATATGCTTCTTCTGATCGATTACCAGTGGAGTTTTTTTTTTTAAAGTAGGTGATTTTATAGGTCACATGCATCAAAACATCAACAAAGTGTAATTGAAAGGTATCGAGACCAATGTCTGGACTATCAGATCCATATGCCAGACATACAAGAAATGCGATTCTTTGCCTTACAAAAACTTTCATTACATATCTCTACTATTAAGCCATTCTTAAGGCTCTACAAGTATCAGTGTAACTTTAAGTCAAACAGAACAACCATAAAAAAGAAATTCAACGAATTTCAAGTCGAGACTCAATATCTTTGAAACCACTTCAGAGCAGCAAATTATAGCATTTCTAAATTAAGCGGTCATCTTGAACTCGGGATCCCGGGAAAATTATTCAAGTTCTACTACGTGATATTAGAAATAACACGGTGAAATACGAGTATGCCAAAGATAGAAACTCTCCCGAACTATCCCAAAAATGTACATGGTTTCGGCGAACGCATGCGCCATTAATTAAATGTCGTTCTGCAGCAGAAAGTGTGTTGGGCAGGCGCGCGTTAAAAACGAAAGCATTATCCTTAACGTATCGATTCAACTACTGACTATGCGGGCAGCTCCCACCATATTGTAACATAGTTCTTCAAGATGTTTGAAGACCAGGTGAAACTTGTTGGTCTTGTAGGTAACCGAAGGCAAGACTTTACACCTGCATTCAACAAACAAACAAGCATCTTTCCACAGCTTAGGACCAAACGTCACTAGTGATAGCACCAAATTCGAAGCAGTCGGTGGAGTTCATCTATTTTGAGCTAAATATTAACTCCATGCATGAACTCTTAGTGGAACAACCATAGCGAACCTCTTCTATTTCAAAAACTATTTTAAGGCTCTTACGAGTATGACAAAACGCATGCTCGACAATATACAAAACCCTAATACTGCAGTAGCCAATATACTCGTATATTGAAAAGGCGGATGTTTCGTTCAGTGTAAAAAGGGCAAATGAAGAAAAAGATACAACTGGCGAGCTCTATGAACTGTATCAAGATGTGGATGTCGTTCAGAAAGTCACGACTCTTCGACTAGATTGTTTCGGCCACATCTAGTCAATAGACAGTGACTTTCCAGTCTTAGAATCCCAACTTGTAACCTTCGCCGTGTCTATAAAGATCGAACATCGCGGAAGTCGGAGCACTTTATCTGAATGAGCGGAAGAAGCTTACCTAAGTTCGAAAAATTTTGAAGGCTATATTGTTTCAGGCTGAGAACCTTCACGGGCCATGAGCCTATTAAGTAAGCAACTAGGTACTCAGATTGTCCTCGTCAATACTCGTATAAGTTATTCCAAGTGACATACAAACTGTCATGATCTTACTGTTAAAAATAAAATACCTATCAAACTTTTACTTTTTACAAAAGGTCTCAAAAGAAAGCTTAATAACTTCTTCCATCATTTCACTTTTCTTTTTGCAGGTATGTGTCATAAATTGCACAATGTTATTAACCATCTTAACTAATTGCAAGTCTATAAAAAAAATCATAAAAGAGATCATAAAAACAAGTGTCAAAATTAAATCGAACAATAAAAAAAACATAAAGCAAGTTACATTATTTGTTTTCTCTCAGCTTAAGTCCATGAAAAACTCCACCCTGTCAGCATGGTTGATGCTGGAAAATGTAATCTATAAAATTCTTCTTTTTTTTTGTATTTACTTTCCCACATCTTTGCATTTGGAATCATCTTGATAGATATATTTTTTTTCATTTCCAGAACCACATTGCATTGGAGACGGGAATTTAGCGCCAGAGCAAAAGACTGAAACTGATGGTGTTGATTTGGAGAGAACAACAAGAAAATAATAATAAACAATAAAAAGTAACTAGAACAGGATTGTCCGGTTCTTCAGCAAGCTGTATAAGTAGCCAGCAGCTGGTAGATAATGCAAGAATAAAGCTCGTACACTCATCATAGACCCTCGCACACATATGGACTAACTTTGTAATAAAACAGAAAAAAAGAAAACCATTCTTGAAAGCCTGAAGCTCTTGATTTGTGAGGTAGTGAATTTTTCGTACCGGAAAATCGACGAATAAAGATTGAGATTTTAATTCAACTCTCGCTACTCGGTGTGTCCAAAGTGGCAGAAGAAATCCATTGAAAGCGAAAAGTTGTACAATTGGAACAACTTGACAACAGAAGTTTTCGAGTTCTTTGATAATATACGACTTTAATAGAACTCTATAAATGAGGGTGTACTTTGTAATAAGAGGAACATTTTTACAACAAGTAAAACAAATTGGGTTTGTAATTTAAACCTTTGAAAAGGAATTCAAAAAGAATTGGAGACTACCTACTGAACTTGGCTTAAACTCGACTACAATGGATACAGTTTACGGGACGAAGAAGTACTTTCAGAGTTTATCAGCTGGCAGTGATATCTATAGATCGTCAGCTTGTAGAGCAATGGTGAGTTAATATTTCATAATTTTTTTTTTGAACATTCTCTTCATTAAAAAAAATCTTAAAATAGCTTTGATGTTACAGATAATTTATTCCTACCTAAAGTTAAGCTCAAACTTTATGTAAACATGTTTCCCGTAAATGATATAAGGGGACTTCACTGTAACTCAAAAGTTCAAGTGTCTTTTCGTATTTAACTACTATTAGCTCAGTGATTTCCCATTTTGAGGACAATTTAAGATCAAATATTTAGATGGCAGGGGCTGGAAATCGAACCCAGATCCCCGGTGCGACTATCCAATGCACTAATCAGTACGTTAAAGGGTTATATATTTTGTTCCTATCAAGTTCCACGGAGCACATCAGTAACTAGAGAATTTAGTTTATTACCCAGAAGTCGAAAATTTTGTTGATTTTTTTTAGTTCAAAATGTATTTATTCACAACAAAAATTTTAATCTGATATTTCAGTTTTTTTTTAAGAAAGCTTTTTGTCTCCAGTTTAGTCAATCTTCATTTAATTTTAAGTCCTCATCAGAAATTTATATGAATATTTTTAAGTTTACGTTTTTTAATGGCGACTTTAAATTAAATGGAGAGTGAATAAATCGAGTCTTCAAGAACACGTTCAGATACAAACTTTATGGAGAACTTTTACATACATTTATTGTTAGCAGTTGTAGATGATGATTCTTCAGTTGAAGATGGTGCTTCAGTTGATTGTGCATCTGCAGATGTTGTTGATTGCTCAGAAGATGGTTCATCAGAAGAAGATGGTCCCTCGGAAGAAGATGGTGCCTCGGAAGATGGTGCCTCGGAAGATGGTCCTTCAGAAGAAGGTCCCTCGGAAGAAGATGGTGCCTCGGAAGATGGTCCTTCAGAAGAAGATGGTCCCTCGGAAGAAGATGGTGCCTCGGAAGATGGTCCTTCAGAAGAAGATGGTCCTTCAGAAGAAGATGGTCCCTCGGAAGAAGATGGTCCCTCGGAAGAAGATGGTGCCTCGGAAGAAGATGGTCCATCAGAAGACGGTCCTTCAGAAGACGGTCCTTCAGTAGATGGTTCCTCGGAAGAAGATGGAGCTTCAGAAGAAGAGGTTGGCCCTGCAGAAGAAGAAGTTGGTCCTGAAGAAGAAGTTGGTCCTGCAGAAGAAGAAGTTGGAGCTGCAGTAGAAGTTGTTGTGGCTTCAGTTGAATTATTCTTATCTTCAGCGGCCAATTTGTCAAGAATTCGGTTAACAATGTTTGCTTCTCTACGGAATTTGTCCATAGCTACTTTTACAGCAACATCCTTTCCGAAGTTTTGTAAGCCAGCCTTAACAATTTCCCCCTTTACATTTGCCAAAGCACCCGGAGCTGAAAGCAGAGGTAGCAAATCTTCGTGAATTTCAGCAGCACACTTGCGCAATTCTCTGTGATCGTTTGCCTTCAACTCCGCGCACTTTCCAACTTGAGCAATAAGTTTTGTCATTGGTTCATGGTAACGTTCAGCAATAGCATTAGCCTTATTTTGTACATCCTCCAGGGTATCTGTGATTCTCTTAGTGGCCTTATCGACAGCATTTGAAGTTCTGGCTTCGAGCCTATCGATAAGTTTTTGACCCTTCTTTTGAGTTTCTTCACTGGTGCCGGCGAGCTTGTCCCGAGCTTGTTCAGCCCATTGTTGGATTGCTTCTTGTTTTTGTCCTTCAATTTCTTTGATACCCTCTTCGACTTTTTTAGCAACAGTTTTGGTTTCTTGCAAAGCATCCCGAGTGTTGTCTTGAATATTTTGAAGTGTTTCTTGTGTTTTTTGGAGGGCTCGTTTAAGGAGGCTATTTCGGATGTTATTTATATTCTCACGAATTGCCTTTGCAACTGTACCTGCTGCCCTGGCAATATTGCTTGCAACACCAACTTTAACTCCAATCACTCCTTTAGTAATTCCCGTTGCTGTATGGACTGCTCCTTGAATAGCACTACTGGCACCTTCCGCAACGCCAGATGCAACTGATCCAGCTTTTCCAGCAATACCAGAAGCAGCTGATCCTGCAGCACCAGCAATATCTTGAGCAATAGAACCAGCATTACGGATTCCATCTCCAATTGCTTCGAATAAAAATGGTTCAGATCTGGCTTGTTGAGTGGCAATCGCCAAACAGATTAGAATAATTGAAGCAAGTTTCATGGCTAACTCAAGTTCAAAGAAGCTGTGTAGGTAAGAACTTAGAAGTTATTAAACTGATTGCTAATTGGGATTAACTGGCTTTTTATATGAAAATTACTAAAAGTTTCCTAAGATATGGTCAGTAGGTTCATAGCTAATAATTATAATATTTTCTGCACTTGTTCAAATA
This sequence comes from Chrysotoxum bicinctum, assembly GCA_911387755.1. Lineage (NCBI taxonomy): Eukaryota > Metazoa > Arthropoda > Insecta > Diptera > Syrphidae > Chrysotoxum > Chrysotoxum bicinctum. The sequence continues at coordinate 9,094,901 of OU426988.1, read as the reverse complement.
CGGGAAACAATTTTCTTAGTAACGTAACTGCACAACAATGAGCATGTGGCGTTGGTTCTTAAATAAATACGTTTACGCGTAGTAATGGTCTTTGCACAAGTGCTTCGTATTTACTGTCTGAAAGTCAGGGTCCGACATTTTTTTTTTTTCGAAAATAGAGTATACTTTGTAGTTTCAATTCCCTTTGAAAAAGTACCTAAGAATATAAATAATTATTACTATCTTCACACTGTTTATTCGATAGTATTTTTAGAAGCCCATGAATTGTCATTGCTTGTGATATGACGGACGGTTTTCCATTACACATGCTCCCTAGCAAATTGCTTCCAGCCATCCGGTGCTTTGATCTTTAAGCCGAAGGTTCAGTCTAATATGCCGCCTATGATCTCTTAGTTGGAAAATTGTTTAGTCTTCACTCGATTTGGCCAAAGCAATATAGTTAACCTTCTGAACTAAACTCACATGTTTGCACAGCTCACAAAGTTTGGAATTTTTCATCATTTGCCTTCCTCGCAAAATGGATCAAATAGAAGTGTTAGCTCTTTCTTTCTAGCAGGGCTGGCAGTATAAGGCATTTCTAGAGGGTTCAATCCATCTTCCGCGTACGGAGTTGTCAAACCGATAAAGTAGCGGTTTCCTATGGTTATTCTAAGTCCAGTCTCTACTGAGGTGTTCCTCAACTACTTCGAAAGCGCTCCTACCAATAGTGACGTTTTGTCCTAGAAGCTAAATTTATCTTTGTTTGTATTGCCTCCGTTTACTTCACGACAAACAAAATTCTTTATCCCGCTTTTAAGAAAGGTACAAATGTTGATATACAACCCCAATAGTTGTGTTGAATTTTTGGAAATAGTGCCCTAACTGCTAGGGCCTGGCTTGCAAACCACCAGCTCTAGAGCGAGATTGACAAAGTCACATGATATCACATTTCCTTGCCAAAGCTCTGTGCACGTTTGGTATGATAACGACGAGCTATTACCAAGTTGCACATTTCACTTCGAATTTTTCTATTTGAAGCTGCACATCTGATTTAGTTCTTCTGGAATCTGGAAGATGGCCATTCCCATATAAATATAAAAGCGAAAAAAAGATATTGTGTCTGGTACTATCTAGGTTTTAGGGTTTAGTTCGGTGTAAAGATTCGATCTACGGTCGATCTACCAGGCCGGAATTAACACTAATATATCAGCATTAAAGTGATGTTAAGCAGCTTCTATTGCTTAAACGGTACATTATGCAGTATCTTATATGTATATGCAATATTTAGCAGAAAGACGTATGATCACTTTTTTTGTAGATGGAAAAGGTTTTCTTCCACCCAAGATTAATCGATGTCAAAACATCATTTCTGTAATGCAAGACCTCTTCTTTTCATCCATTTGAACCAGAAATTTTGTTTCTTTAGGCGGTTCTTATACCTAAATCTACTTATTCTTTTCTTGGTCTACCCAGAATGGAGGTATTTTCTCTTCTTGCTCCAGAGATCGGTCTTTCAGCAGTTGCTGGAAATGGGGCTTGAACACATTTACTATTCCCCACGCTTCGGTGATTTGTTTGCTATTTTCTTTTTGGCAACACTGGTTTTGACAGCTCACGCTCGTTTCGTGTTTTGTGTCACTATCAAACTTCTTTGGTTTGGTCTATAATTTAACGATGAATCCACTTACAACCGGACAACGCTTGCAAATTATTGAATTTTATAACCAAAATGCGTGCTTTGCTAAGAAAGTTCATCGCGCGTTTCTTCCATTTTATTGCCAGTTTAATCGACCTACTGAGGCGGCTATTCGGGCTATTGTGACTAAATTTCGCACCAAATTTACATTGTTGGACATTAAACCACCAACACGCTTACGTAGAGCCCAAACTGAGGAAAATATCGCAGCTGTATCGGCCAGTGTTAGTGATGACCGTGAATTATCGCGGCGCCGTTCGCAGCAATTGGGCCTCTGTTACTCCACTACATGTAAAATTTTGCAGAAGGATTTAGATGTGAAGCCTTTCAAAATACAACTGGTGCAAGAATTGAAGCCGAACGACCTACCACAACGCCGAATTTTTGGGGAATGGGCTCTTGAAAAGTTGGCCGAAGATCCACTTTTTTATCGAAAAATTGTGTTCAGCGACGAAGCTCATCTCATTTCTGGTTCAATGGATACGTGAACAAGCAAAACTGCCGTATATGGAGTGAAGACAGCTAGAAGCATTGCAAGAGCTACCAATGCATCTAGAAAAAGTCACTGTTTGGTGCGGATTATGGGCTGGCGGAAACATTCTTTCAAGACTGTGCCATATGCCATACAGCACGTGTAACAATTTACCAAATGAGAGGCGAGTTTTCTCTCATTTTTTGTGGGGCTATGTTAAGGCTCATGTCTATTGTCTATAGCGACAAGCCTGATTGACGCACTGGAAGGCAACATTGAAGCATTTATTCGTGAGATACCGACCGAAATGTTAGAAAGAGTATGCCAAAATTGAACTAAGCGGATGAACCATTTGAGGCGCAGCCGCGGCCAACATTTGCATGAAATAATCTTTAAACATTAAATTATATCGACCGTACTATCGATTCAAATAAAGATTTTATGCATTTTTCTGAATTTTATGTGTTTTTTTTTTTTGTAATTTCCGATAGCTCTTAAAAAATCACTCGTTACTACCTAATCTTTTTGTCTCTTTATTTTTTGGGATTAACAGTCGCCCGCTGATGATGGTTCCGCAGCCGAGAACTGAAATGCATTCGTGTTAAATAAAAAATTTAAAATTTAAAAGTTGTTTCACTTTTATTTTGTTTTTGTTTTATCTTTTTGCTACGATTTTTGCGGTCAAAAAGCTTTTTTTTATAACTTTGATCAAATATTCCACCACAAACCTGGCTAGTATTTACGATTAAATTGTGAATTTAAATTAAAAAAAAAAAAATAATTTGTAATGTGCTGCAACTTTGTAAATAATGACTGTCTGGGCAAATGCATCTGCACAAGTGGTTCTGTAAAACAATAGGACCAAAGCAAACTTAAACCATGACTGTTTTATATTTTTGAAAGACTAATTAATGATGATTACCTTTCATTTGTTCGTTTAAGAATGGAATAGTTGTCAGTCTTGAGGAGAATTTTTAATATCAGTGAGTTGTCTGATATGAAGCAATATTGATCTAGATCAACTTGAAAAACCAATAACAACCACGGAAGTCTTTTTCCAATTTTTTCAGAAATCAATTTATAAACTAATTGGATACCTAAAATTTCTATGCTCTACAAAATCATGTGCAGTAAAATTTCACTAAGAATAGCCCAAAAAATCTCATTCGTTTGAAAGAAATAATAAATTAAAAAAATACATATTTAAGGAGCAACAGCTATTTTATTTACAGGACCTAGTGAATTAAACCTCTCAACCATACACATATGCGTCTTGTTGATAGGAACGGAGCAAAGGTGACCTAAAATATTGTTTTAAACAAAATAATTAGTTCGCATGGAACTCGCGCAAAATGTACAACATCTTACAGCTTGCACGTAGTCGAGGCCTCGTGGCACCTTTTGCACCTTTCGAAATTTCTCGAAATCCTTTAAGATAATCTGGAAAAAGCACTAATGAAATTTGAAGGAGTTCCCCAAGTACATAGGTCGCTGTGAAAAATTTAGAATGCAGTAAAACATGACATCAGTTTAAAACATTTTAAGCAGACCGCATCAATCAGATATCAGTAGGAAATGCTTAAAAGTTCTAACACCATTATTGCTGCACTTCAAGTTCGCTCGTTTTTATGGCCCTATCTATCAGTCACGTTCTATGAAAGAACGGCTTTCATGCTATTAGAATTAAAAAAACCAAAAACAAAATTTTATTTTGGACCCCAAAGAAAATAAATTTGGGTGCCTTGCGGTGAAATATGGGACAGGGAGAAGTGTCCCCATCAACTTACTGACGCTCGTGTGTAGTAGTGGCTTGGTAGGCGAAGTGCCCATTAGCTGCTCCTAGAAGAAACACGTCGTCCGTGACCCTTTTTATGTCTTCTGACGGCTAAGGAATTTTTAAGCCATTTAGTAGCGTTAATAAATATCTAGAGGCTTCTGATTGAAATGTCAGGTGGTTGAAGAAGTGTCTACCTACGAGCCTGTTTCTCAGATGATATAGCTCAGGGCTCTGACACAGGTAGTGTATCGTCACGCACCTGGAGTATCGTCATGCACCTGATCCATACTGCGTGTCAATTTTTCTTGTGATAGCTGTGGTTCTGTCCGGTGGTGATGTTCACGAAAAGGAAAAGAGGCTTTTACTTCGTTGGTTGATAATGTGGGTATTTTGTTTGTTGAAACTAGGTCATGGTTTTCTGGTTATAAGACACGTATCAAGGGAGTGCCATCTCTTGTTTCTTGTAGCTAGAACTTTGCTCTCGATTACCTAGGTCATATAACAGGTTGAGACCTGAACTGTTATGTCTGCCTGATTAAGATCGAGTGTTGATCCTATTCTTGCCATCTCGTCAGCGATTTCATTACTTGGGACACCACTGTGACTATGAACCCAACAGAGCCTTATGTTGTGCTGTTTACCAAGAACCCTTAACTCCTCGCGACAACAAGTTACAAGCTTCGATTTGAAATCGAAAAATAGCTTTCACTGTCGCTTAGCTATCAATGAAAAAGGTGATATCAGCTTGTAGTATTGCCTGAGACTTGTCTAGCAGCTTTCGTCACTTCCAGGACCTCGACACTGCTGTAATCAGGAAATCTGAATGAGCTGGCTAGTCCAAGGGTTTCTGAAGAGAACCCTACACCAATACCAGTATTCATCTTGGAACCATCTATATATATTGCTATCATCGATTCACAGGTTTATGGCTCGTTGATTTGCCATCCCTTTCTGCTAGGAAAGGCTTGTAAGAGTCTAACATAAGTCTAAAAGTCTACTTCCCGCGTATTTCTTTAGAATCTGCGCATGGCCTATGGCACTGTATATCCAGCTACCAGTTTGACTAAGCCGATGTGCGCTATTTGCTACCGTTCTTGTATAAATAGATCTAGGAGTTTCAAGTTGAGCATAGCTTTCAGACCCGCAATGAGGATGGACCTCATTACCACAGTGATTCCAATACATTCTTTGTACCTTGGTTATGATTTTAAGGTTGATAAGTTTGTCCAATGCATTTCGCCAGACAACGTTACCGTTTGTCAGTACAAGTCTGACTATGGTCGTGTACATCTACTTGATCATTTTTGGGCTTGGCCCCCAGTTTTTACCAAATATTGTGTTGGCAGGAGTAGAAAGTGAACATGACTTCAGGTCTTCTTTCTTTAATGTTGAGACTGTAGTTTAATTGTTTATCCAGGATCACGCCAAGATATTTCGAGTAATCGGAGATTTCAAGTTGGGTTCCTTCAATTAAGGAATTTTAAAAGGCGATCATTTCCGCAATTCTTAGTCAAGTGTTCACTATGGAAGGATTGAAAAGCGAGCCTCAACTATGTCGTGTCCCAAAAGTGTTGAAAGGGTTCACTTTTCAACTAAAGTTCAACCCGAGTATCAAAGCTTCAAAGCTAATATTATTGCTTTGACAATATTCTACCTTCATTTAGATGTTAAAAATTTGCATTCTAACCTTTTTGACAAATCAGATGTTTGGTGCAAAATCGCTCATTATCATTTTTACCGTTACAACACTAAAACACAATCTTGATGACTAAATAATTTTTATTCAAAAAATTCGTATTTAAAGGATTTTTCTAGGGCCAATTTTTGTTTAAAGTTATTTAAAGGATTTTTTTTTGTAGACCAATTGTGCAAAATATAAAAAATGTTTAAACAAAACGTTTCGAGCCTAATGCTCATTTTATTCTTCATCTTCTTCAAGATTTGCATAGTCATCGTTTGCTGTATCCTCAGGTTGTTCTTCTTTTGGTGGTGCGGGATCTGATTCTTCTTCTTGGTTGTCATCATCTGCTGCATCATCACTTTCTGGGTTTTGCTCTTTGTTCTGCTGATCTTGGGCTACCATTTTATCGAGAATAGCTTCAACTTGTTTGCTTTGTTCACGGAATTGCTTGAGGGCATTCTTAACTTTGATATCCTTGACGATATTTTGTGTAGCTGCTTTAGCCAATTGTGCCTTCACAGCTGCCAATTCCCGTGGGGCCGATGCCAATGGTGCCAAATCCTTTTGAATCTCAGCGCCACACTTAATCATTTCACGAACTCGACTTGCTTTAATTTCCGAGCACTTTCCAACTTGCTCAATAAGTTTATTCATGGGTGCATGATATTTCTGAGCAGTAGCATTAGCCTTCTCTTGTATGCCCTCCAATGTTTCCAAAACACCATCGGATGCTTGTTTAATAGCTTCTGAACGAGTAGCAACAAATCCATTGATAAAATCATTGCCCCTTTCCTGGGTTTCAGGACTGGCATTGACAAGTTTTCCCTTAGCTTTCTCAGCCCATTCATCGATCAATTCTGTCTTTTTGTTTTCCAGTTCAATTAATCCGTCTTCGGCATTTTTGGCAGCAGTTTCAGAAGCTTGCAGGGTTCCCCTGCTGTTGTCTTGGATTTGTTGCAATGTACTCTGAGCCTTTTGAAGAGCACCCTTAACAACACTATTTTGGACACCTTGCATCTTTTCGGAGATGGTTCTAACTACCGCGGCAGCTTTGTCTGCAAGTCCGGCAGCAATGCCAGCATTTACTCCAATAACTCCCTTTGCAATTCCAGTTGCGGCTCCAATAGCACCTTGAGCAGCACCACTAGCACCTTTTGCGATACCAGAGGCAACTGATCCAGCAGTTCCGGCTATACCCGATGCAGCTGATCCAGCACCGTCAACAATTCCCTGAGCAATGGAACCTGCAGTTTGGATGCCATTGGCAATGCCATCGAAGATTAATGGTTCGGCTGTTGCTTGATGAAGGCTCACAGCCAAGCAGAGGACGACAATTGGAGCCAGTTTCATGGTTGTAATCTTTTAGTTAGATGATATCAAACTATGATCGACTGAGGAGCTGGCTGGAGCTTTTATAGAACGAATGTAAGTTCTATATTCCCAACTGTGTCAATATTGGCTACTTGAGCAAATATTGTTGCGTAAGTGGAAGTAATAAGTTCAAAGCATTTAACTAGCTATGCCATTGAATTGGATATTTGTTTGGTGACACAAAGGTACAAGTGTTTTATTTATATGGTCAGTATTGAGGAATATTTACAATGTCACTAAGCTTTTGTCTATCGGAAATAATACTTACTCAGGTGTTCCGTTCGACAAGCCTGGCGCAGTATATTATTTTTAATCCGAAACAACCTTCGTCACCACTTTAAACTTAATTTTCCCTGAAAGGTATTGCAAAAATATGTATCCATTCTAAAAGCCGTTTTGTGGTACACATAGCACCTCACGCATACCGGCCAGTCAAAGAGCTCCACAAGTCCCAAAAGGAAACGGGCAAAAATCCAATCATGCTGCATTCCTGTTCGCCCTAGGCTTACAGCTCCCCACAGTCCCATATTCAGTCCTAGTATAAAATAAAATAACCACAAAGTATGTAAGATACTTGGAGGGTTCAATCTCCTCCATCACACACCAACGTTTTCGTGAAAACCTTTACAATCGCTTCTTCCACCACCAGATGTTTAGTGGGCTTACCAGGAGGCATAGCACCAGTAGTCAGTTCAGTATTAACTTTGACTAGTTTTGGGATTCGTTTTGTTTGGTCTTCCCTCGTCTGTCCCTCTGTGTGTATATTATTCCTGCCATTCTCTCAGGAACTTGTTGTTAGTTAACTTATCTAGGTGATTTCATCTCCATGCTATGACGACAAGAAGGTTCCTTAAGCACCCTTATGATGCGACACAGCCAAGAGTATCTACAGGAATCCTTGTGCGGTTGTTTTTCGATGGAACTCTTCTTCTCATCCCAATCACCGTGGAAACTCGTGGCTTGCTGGAGGATGGATGGATGGAATTCTTGGACCGGAGTTCTTCTTCTCTCTTAAATTAATTTGCCCTAACCCCTCAGATGTATGTATAGAATGGTGGAGTTTTTGTTCAGCGCAATTTTGTTTGCTAGACGGTAAACGAGGATTTTGCAAAGAGAATTTCAGGAAATTATTTATTTTGACGCTTGGTCTCACGGCTTGCGAGGAAAGAAGGGTGATCCGGGATAGGAACGACGCTTTGTTAGCTAAATTGGCTTTCTATACACTAGCACAAAGGTATTTTCTCCCGCTTGGCGATGGCGTTATGTAATTTGCTAATGCGGATTCTAAAATAAGTGATGGGGGGAATTGAAGAGCATGCCGCAGTGTCCGTAAGCGTTGCTTTCTTCTCTTTTCATGTGGTTAAATGAACCTTTATTCCATTAAATCACTAAATCTCCGCAGGAATATGCTATTTCTTCGGTTATAGATGGATTGTGAAAATTCACGTCACGATAATCTCTTTCTAATGGTGGATTTAGAGAAAGCTTAGTAGTGCTGATGCGTTGCAGTAAATTGTTTCTTTTTATTTTCTTAATGCAGGGATTTATTGGCATTGATAGCGGAAGCTCAAGAAGTCACATCTAGTTGGGATATTAAAAAAATAATCATGCAACAAATAGTGGAGCTAATTTCTCAGATTATCCAATTTTAATTGTTCATGAAAGTTAAAATGAAATAAAGGAAGGCTGATTTGTTGATATCTGAAGGTGGACTATTAGAAATGCTTGAGTTTAAGTTTTCGGTGAAATTCACCATAGTCTCGAAAACCTTTCGTTTTTCTTCACCGGGAAACCTATTAAGATCAAACTTGTTGGCAATAAAATCATCCACCAATATTTTGTCTCATTTTTTAAAGAATTTAAGAAAGTTGTTGAAAATTACTTACTGCAACTTTGTTCGAATTGCTCGATCGTTTTAAAAGTTACTGGACATTTTCCAAAATGCTGAAAATTTGTCTGTCAAATGTGTTGAGATCTGTGATCCTAAAAAACTGATTACGTGATTTTTTGCGAGGCGAGTTAATGCAGAAAATGTTGATACAAACGTTGTGTGGAGCATTACGTTGGTTGGCTTCCTTTCCGTTTTCCGACAGGGATGTTAAAATTGAATAAAATAAGTTGTGTGTGAGATATCAATGAGTATTTTTTTATTCTATTTGGGAGGTATATGACATTAAATGTGGAATATGTCAAATGATTGATGATGATTGGCATCTGAGAGGTCCAAGCTAAATTTGAGCTGGTGTTATGACGACTTCGAGAGCAAATATTGTTTGGGTCTTATTGGACTAGAACTACGATTAAGGAAAATCGCAAAAGAAAATGTCTAACCAAATCGGACGATATCGGTATTCAATTCATGTCGATTATGCGTGGGATGTCACATACCCTCTAATCAATCGTGAAGAATGTTCATTCTGGCATCATCTGTGTGGCAAGTAGCTCTAGTGGAAATCTAAATCATTCAAAATAAAAATATAAAAAAAATATATTGGTTATGTTCAATCGGTTTAACGTACTCGTTCATCCAAAAATAGGCCTAGTCGAAAAATATGATTTTTGTTTGACCTAATCGGGGTCCAATTTCCACTGCTCCGGATTCCGGAACCCAATCGGTGATGTCTAGGTATATAGCTAGTTTAACTTGTCATAGGGATTTGTCTTTAGTGTCTGAAAAATCTAACAACATATATGTAAATCAACAAGGCAGCCATTGCCAAGGACTGTCGAAATCTATTCGCCTAAGCACTTCCAAATGCAAATTGGAGAGCAAAACATAATCGTTAATATTGCTCCGAACAGCCAATGCAAGTCGTCGGGAGATTTGGCAGTAAAGTTGAGTGCTAATGATCTAGGAATGACCAACTAAAAGCCACACACTAGGTAAACTTACTCGTAATTTAAACAAATACAAAACCAATACTTTGTTATTTAAGTACATGTAACATGTCCCGGAATAAGCCGGACGGATGGTCATTGAGTTGGCTAAGTTTTGGCTCTGAGCACACGGTAGGAGAAGTCTAGAAAGTAAGATTGGGCATACTATCTGTCACACAGTGTCCCTTGAAGAATTTATAAGCGCCATAAATTGTCTTGTTCTCCGATTCTTGAAGATAATGAAGTTTGGTGCACTTGTGGCAAGTTTTTCAGTTCTAACTCACCAAATTTGAAGGCATAAATTCGAGTTTAACTCCGAAGCTCAGATAATCTCGCTCTGGAAAACTGAACTTTGATATTTTAAAACGAATATTGTCACTGTTGTCATTTTATTTTTCAGAACCAATTTTTGTGATGGTATTTTATTTAGGAAGAATTAAATCTCAAGTTTTTGGTTTTGTAGACTTTTAGTATAAAAATGATTCAGGGACGACAGTTGGTTCATGAGAATTAACTTGAGAGAAATTTGACAGTTTTAATAGAAGAAAAATGGAAACTAACTTCAAGTCTTTGACAACTCAAATCAACAAAACAAATTATTATTTTTCTTGTTATTTTTCCTGATTTATATACTTGAATCTGATATCATATGAATAATTTTGATAGTTGGTAGTTTGTAAAAAGAAAAATGTACACAAGTATAAGATATTTAATCAGAGTTGACATTTCGATGATAGAAAACACGAAAAAGAAGTGTGTCTCACAAATAATTTTGTCTGTCGGTCTGGTCGACTACAGCCAATTTTTTTTTTAATTTGATATTATTATTATTATTATTATTCCAAGCTTTATTCACTCATTGATACTTTAAAATTTACATAATTTTATAATAACATTTGATTGAATATATTTACATTACATTTAAACAAGTATGTGTACGTAAAATTAATTAAATTACAAGAAACAAATATTTCAATCAAGGTTTTAAACTAATTTAAATATATACATTATTTGAAAAAAGAGAGGTATAATTTTAGGTTATCTGAGCATAAGCCTCCCCCAAACTTCTCCATCTTCTTCTATCTAGTGCTTCTCTCCAATAAAGTGGGCATATTTTTCGGATGTCATCCTTCCAGCGTTTATGTTGTCCACCTATGCTTCTTTTGTTTTCTAAGGGTATCCATTCGGTTACTAATTTTGTCCATCGATTATCAGGTGTACGTATTACATGTCCTGCCCATTCCCATTTGAGTTTCTTAAGCCTGTGTCTAACGTCTTCAAAATTAGTTTGACTTCTTATATTCTGATGGTTAATTTGCTGGGCAATATGAACGTTCATAATAGCTCTCTCCATTGCTCTCTGACATGATTGGAGTTTCATTTCAGTGTTTTTCGTGACTTGCCAAGTTTGGCACCCATAGGTGAGGACTGGAAGAACTGTTGAGTCAAACATATATTTCCTTGTTTTATTCGAAATATTCAATGTAAGAAGATGCTTAACGTTCCAGAACTGCCTCCAAGCGTTCGTCATTCGCTGCTCTATATCCTTTTTTTCTTTGTCTTTGAATGAGATAATCTGACCAAGGTATGTGTAGTCTTCAACGTATTCTAATATATTGTTATTAACACTAACTGGGTCTGAAGCACCATTTGTCATAATTTTAGTTTTCTGTTGATTTGTTGACAACCCAATATTTCCGCATTCCGAGCACAGTTCGTTCAGCATCGTTTGAAGTTCTTCACTGTTGTTTGCGATAATTATAATGTCATCGGCAAATCGGAGGTTTGAGAGACATTTGCCATTTATCTTCAATCCTTTGTCTTCCCAGTCTAGCTTTCTAAATACTCCTTCTAAGGCTGCGGAAAAGAGTGCTGGTGAAATTGGATCTCCTTGTCTTACACCTCGCGATATTTTAAAATCTGGTCCGACGCATTCTGTTTTTATGTGGGATGTGCTCCTGTCATACATTTTCTTTAGGATTCGAACTATTTTTTCGTCTACACCTTGATTGAGAAGCGCCTTCCAAATAGATCTCTGCTCTACTGTGTCAAACGCTTTTGCAAAATCGATGAAGGCAAAGTATATTGTGATGTTATACTCTTTGCATTTTTCTATTATTTGATTAACGGTTTGTAGATGATCTATTGTCGAAAACCCTGATCTAAAACCGGCTTGTTCAAAAGGTTGATTTAAATTAAGAGTGGTTTTCATTCTCTCAAATAAACACTTCGCAAAAACCTTGTATATCGATGATATTATGCTTATCGGGCGATAATTGTTGATATCGTCCCTGTTCCCTTTTTTATGTATGAGAATTATTTCCGATTTCGTCCATTGGTCTGGGACTTCCTCGGTGACCAAAACCTGATTGAAAATAGTAGTCAACCAGTTGGCCAGTGAAAAGTTGCCGAACTTTAGGTATTCAGCTAATATCCCATCGTTTCCTTTGCTTTTTTCATTCTTTAAACTATTTATTGCTCGCTCTATTTCACTTTTAAGAAATGGTGGAAAATCTTCTTCCTGGTTTTGTCGTTCTAGAAATGTATCATTAGTGTCTACTTTGCGTGTTTTGTATAGATCAATGTAGAACTTTGTAGCTATTTGGTTAATATTCTTCCTTTCGTGAATTCTTTTACCATTATCCGCCATTGCTGTTATCCACTCTTTATAATCTAGGATTGCATTCTTTGCCTTTTTTATTGATCTCGTTTCTTCGATCACTGTCTTTAAGAGGTTGTCATTGAATTTTTGGATGTCTTCTTGACAACGTTTCTTGATGTTCTTCCGTATATTTTTCAGATCCTGTTTTTCTTGGGCATTCAAATTGGTCTTTTTTCGAATACTATCACGAAGTGTTATCATATTTAGAGTTTCACTCGATAGTTTTTGCGGTTTTTGAGATACAGCAGTAAGAATATACCTGTCTGCAGATTCTTTTATAGTTTTTTCCATTTTGTTATATGCTATTTGAGTGGGTTCATTTAACCTTGATATAATGTTATATCGTTGTTGAAGATCAGCATTATAACTTTTGATGATATCTGTACTTATTGATTTTGTTAATACTTTTCTTGTAGTTTTATGAAGTTGTCTGGTTTTATGGTTGATTAACAACTCCGCGCGTACTATCCGATGATCTGATTCGAATTGAAAGTTATTAAGTACGGACACATCTTTAAGGATTGATCTTTTATTGCAAAGAATAAAATCTATTTGGTTTTTGTACTTTTGGCCTGGTGAATTCCAGGTCCATTGATTTTGCGGTTTCTTTTTAAATAACGAGTTTCCAACTATAAGTTTTTGTTGCCAAATGTATTGGATAAGACGACTACCTCTTTCATTTCGATTACCGTATCCATATTCTCCCATAATGGTTTCTTCGCTATTTTTTCTGAAACCTAATTTAGCATTGAAATCACCGATTATCAGTAAAATCTCTGTTTTAAAGTGTGCTGTCGCTATTTCCAGTGTCTTGTAGAAGCGATTCATCTCGTCATCAGTTGCTTTCTCAGTTGGTGCATAGACTTGTATGATGGATATGTTACAATTCTCTACTTTGATTTTCATTCCTATTATCCTATCGTTAAATCCTTTAATTTCTTGAATATTCTTTTTTAACTCTTTGTTTATAAGGAAACCGACGCCATAAAGACCTTGTTTAGTTCCGAAGTAAGCAAATATATTTCCGTTGTTGAGTTCTTTTATGCTTTCGCCTTGACGCCTTACTTCTGCTAAACCGATTATATCCCAGTGTATCTTATTGAGCGCGTTTTCTAGTTCAACAAATTTTTCTTTTGATTGGAGAGTTAGTGTGTTTAGAGTTGCTACGTATAAGGGTTTCGTACCTGTATTGCTTTTATTAGTATAGTAGTTTTTGTTTGTATGTTTTTTGTTTAGTGATATGCTTTCCGCAAATTTATAAAAGGGGGGGTGTTGGCCGAAATCCTCCACGGTGGCCGACCGGGTTGGAGGTTTATTCTTCAGTTTGTCCATTATAAAATTGTTTTCGTTATTAATAATTGGTTCGCTGGGGTTGACTTTTGGCATTTGTTGTGGTGGATTGTTCGTTAGTTGTTATTGGTTTGTTGTTTTTTCGAAGTTATCTACAGCGAATTGGTTACCATTTTTAGCGTCGGCACTTTGACCCATAGTGACGGTTTTCTTGAGGACATATTTCATCAGGGGGGATGATGACGACGATGGTGATGACGAAGAGAAAATTTTATTTTTTGTTTGTGGTCTACTGTTCTTTTTGCACGAACTCCTTTGCTTAGGGTGCGTCTTTATATTGATAATTTCTTCTGCTGTTAATGTTTTACCATCGACAATCAGCCTGTTGTTTTTGACTTTTACTTCTGCGTTGCTATTCATGTTTCTTACGGTATTCGCTTTTTCAAGTAAATTTTTTCGCTTTTCTAATACATCTTTCGGTAAGTCATCATGAAGAATTAAGTTTGTATTATTTTTTGTGTTATATGCTTTTAGTTTTATTTTATCATCCATGATCAGGCATTTTGTTCTATATGCCAAGAATCCAATTTTGATAGGTCGAGTTTTATTTTTGTTTTGAACTCCAAGACGATAGACAAAGTCAAGATCTTTCAATAAAACTTCAATTTTGAAGACTTCACTTAGAATTTGTAGCGCTATTTGCTCGAGTTCAGTTGTTGATTTTTCAATTTCTTCAACATTGAGGAGAATAACGTTCTTTCTTCGTAGTTGGCATTCTAAAATACTAATTTTTTCTTCATGTTTACTAACTTTTTCTTCTAGTTCGTAAACTTTTTCATTGATTTTATCAATCTTTGATCCAACTTCAGCGACGTTAGTTCCCACTTCTTTAATTTCAGATCTTATATCTTTCTTTGAATCTTCGACACTTCTATAGATGAGAGCTATCATGTCTTTAAGCTCAGAATTGCTTACTTCTTCTTTTGTAGTGTTGTTTTCCGGCGCAGACATTTTTGTATTTAATACAGTTGAAGTTCGGAAGAAAATTATGTGAATTATTAATGAACGTTAATATTCCCTTATATTTATTTTTTATTTGTTTTTTGCGGTTCGTGTCTTTGCTTGTTTATGGCCAAATTGAAATGGAGGTGTCGCTAGTGGTTTTATTTGTTGAATAAATATCGTTATATATTTTTGGGGGATAATATGATCAGTTTTGTAATCTATCTATATTTATATTTATGTTTATTTTGTATAGTGAAAGCTTTATTTTTTGTTCTATTGACGTTTCACTTTGAGAATTATATTGCATTTGGAATTTTCACACTAAAAACTTGTTTTTTTAGGTTTTTAAATACCTGAAGTTCTTATATTTTTATTCTCAATATTGGAGAGAGTTCTTATGCTTCAAAATATTCACTTCTCAAGAATTTCCGTAATTTATTTGTATTTTAATTTCTTTATTTTTCCACCACTCACAAACTTTGCCAACTATCACTAAATACAGCGTTGCCGTACATTTGATATATCATACATCATTTTTAAATTTTTATTCCCAAACGTTTTTTTTTCTTTTTTGTAAGACCAAAAATCACGATACCTGCCAACCGATTTTTTTTACAAAATAATATAGTTTTTTTTTTTTTTAAACTGTACGACAGACTTTTTTTTATATAGAAAAATTTCATTTAGTTTAAGCTAGATAATGGTTGGAAAATTGTTATTAATGGTACCCCTAGAACCATTTTTTTTGTTCTAGATTTTTTTAAAAACAGTTACATAGATTTTGATAATTTCTTGTATGCTTAATCTCCCAAAAGGTTTGAACAGTATTGTGTATTCAAATTTTCAAAACAGTTTTTTTTTTTTTTTTTTTTTTTTGATTAAAAAAAATCAATTTTTTTTTAAATAAATATTTTGAAAACCCAATTCTCAATTTTTTTAAAACTTGATAATTATAACTTTTATGACAATCTACAAGATGTGAGAAAAAAAAAATTATTTTGTCTAAAAATAACGGTACCCAAAATCAAATGTTAAAAATTGGTTTTCGATAAAATTTTAGGGATCTGCATATTTCAATAAAAATAAAATGCACGACTGGGAGTTTTAAAAACGAATGTTATTAAAGAAAACTGTTAGGATAAAATCAATTTTTAAAATTCTTTTAGTAGTAAGAGATAAAAACAGAATGCTATGCAAATATGAATTTATGCAAGAACAAAAATTATAAGTCGTTGTATTGGTTCCTTAAAAAAAATAAGCTTTTATGAACAAAATTTTTAAAACATTTTTAAGAAAAAATTTTGGTACGCCGACTTTAAGTTTTTATTATTGTACGAATGAGAATTAAATTTTCAAGAAAAATATTAAACCATTTTTTGAGATATCGAATTTTCCAAAAAAAAAATACTTTTTTCTAAAAATTGAAAAAATATTTTTCTTTAAGTTTTGAAATGCAATGTTTTTTTTTTTAATTTTTTTAGGAGCTTTTTTATAAAAAATGTCAGTAATATCTTGTTTTCAATTTTTTACTTGCGATATAGGTACTATAGGGCAAGTTCTGCATTTGGAAAAAAAATCGAACTCGAGATTTTAATCAAAGTTGACATTACGATGATAGCGAAGACGAAAAAAGTGGGTCCGGCAATTCCGTCTGTCTGTCTGCCTGTCTGTATGTCTGTACCTCGATCTAGAGCCTAAGCCACTGGACCTATTTTCTTCAAACTCGGTAGTTATGGGTCTTCGGTGATTCCCTAGAGGGGAAATTGAAATTTTTTTTTTAGCTCTAAAACTAAGGGTACCCCCCATACACCCGTAATGCAAAATCTTATTTATCTCGAAAACGGCTCTAACGATTTTGATAAAAAAAATTAGGTGTGATATTATGGACATGGACTACGTTTTGGTAAAAAAAAAATTTGGGGCAAAATGTTATTAACGGTACCTGTCATAGAACCGTTTTTTTGATTTTCGACTTTCTCATTAACGGCTCTAACGATTTTAACCAAAAATTTTCGGCAGGAGTACCCCTAAGTTTAAAATAATATTGTATATAAAAATATTCGAAAAATTATTTGTTGGGTTTTTTTGAAAAAAAATTTTTTTTTGAAAAATCAATATCTTCAAAACCTATGAACGATTATTTTTTGAAATTATTTCCTAAAATCAATATTATTAAATACTTAAAATTCGCATCCCACATTTTTTTCTTGAAAAATTTTAAAGAAATTACTTATATAAAAAATTTATTTATTTAATAATAAAACGATTTTTTAAAGTTTGTTTGCATAAATTCATACTTTTCTAGAAATCAGACGGCAATTTCATTTTAAATTCATGTTTTATATTTATTAAATGTATCTTAAATTCCAAAGTACTTTTACATAAGAGCAAGTTCGTGCGATCCAGTCGTGCATTTTATTTTATTAAATTATAGATCGTAAGAATAGATCCAAAGAAAAAAATGTTAATAAAATTCTCAGAACCCTTTTCGAGAAAAATACGATTTTCGAAAAACATTTGTATGGAGGGTACCGTTATTTTTAGGTAAAATATCTTCTCTCTTCTTTTATTTAAGTCTTAAAAAAATCGAGCATGTGGTTTTCGAAATATTGGGTTTTCAAAAAAAAAAATGAAATTTTTTTCTAAAAATCCAAAAATTTTTTTTTTTGAAAATTTGAATACACAATAATATTAAAAATGCTGGGGAGTTCTAACATAAAAAAAATATTAAAATCGGTCGTACCGTTTTTAAGAAAATCAAAAACAAAAAAAATGGTTCCAAGGGGGTACCAAAAATAATAATTTTTGGGAAATTTTTTTTCAACTATTACCTAGATTTAACTAAATGAAATTTTTTTAACGTTTTTTTTTTTAATCTTGGGATAATTTTTGAGAAAAAAAAAATTTATAAAATTTCAAAAAAAAATTCATATAGCAGGTACAATTACTGTTGGTCTTAAAAAAAAGGAAAAAAAAGCATGCGGGGGGAAAAATTAAAACCCCTATGTATCTACCAAGTTTGAAGAAAATCGCCTGAGCCGTTTAGCTATAGTCGAACAGACAGACAGACAGACAGAATTGAGAGACCCACTTTTTTGGTCTTCGCTATCATCGAAATGTCAACTTTGATCAAAATCTCGAGTTCGATTTTTTTTACGAATGCATAACTTGCCTTATAGTACGTATGTATGTATAAGTCGCAAGTAAAAATTGAAATTAAGATATTAGGTACTGACTAAACTAATACATTTTTTTCGAATTTTGATTTTCTCATTATCTGCTTAGTGGATCTGAATAAAATTCTTATTTATATAAAGTTCGAAAAACTTTGTATTTCAAATTTAAAAAAAATATTTTTTTTGAATTTTTGAAAAAAAATATTTTTTTTTGAAATATCGATGTCTGAAACTAGTCAATATATTTTTTTTTTTAATTTCATTTTTATTCGTGCAATAATAAAGTCTTAAGGTTGGCGTAACAAAATAGTTTCTTAGAAACATAAGCTTATTTTTTTTAAGAAACCACTTTAACGACTTGTTAATTTTTTACGATTCCATAAAAATGTAAAATTTTTTCTTAAATCCAAAATTAATTCTGTCGAAAATTCTTACACACATTATTATTTCAAATTCAAAGGAGCTCCAGCATAATAATTTTGAACGAAACCGGTAGAGCCATTAAAATTTTTTCTTAATTTTTTTCGACCTAATTGCACGCATAATAAAAAAAAATTGCTTTCGACTGAAATAAGATTTTTTATATCGGCTGTATGATAGGTAACGGTAGAGAGAAAAAACTTTCATATCTCCTCTAGGGCATCACCGAAGACCCTTGAATACCAAGTTTGAAGAAAATTGGGTCAAGCAGTTTAAGCTGTAATCGAAAGTCCAATTTCAGAAATAACAGAACATTTTACAAAAAATTGTAAGTGGGATAGTGTCAAAATATTAACATTTTTTTATATCTGCTTTTGCTGAAATTCTGCAGAGTTTGGACCAACTCCCCTTAAAATATGGAAAGTTAATCAAGATATCTTCCTACTCCTACATTTAGGCATACACACATTGTTTAATTTTTTGAAAATCCCTCTTTTAAGAATAAATCAAAAAGGTTCCTGCTTATGGCTTAAAAATTTATTCAAATCTTCTGACGGATGAAATTTAAAACCTTTAAAAATAAACTATTAAATCTCTTCTTAGATTAAAAAAGAGAGGTAACCTCTCTACCTCCATCACTAATTTAAATTTGATGAATTCAAATAAATCTCAAAGTTCTTCTCCATCAATTCTGCCTTAATCCAAGTGATATAAGAACTCTGTCATGTTTGTCTGTAGATGTAATTTGTATCTTCCCAGTCACAGTGCCAGTGCCCTGCGTTCTGGAAATACGTATAGGTAATACAATAAAGGGAAAAGCTTACAATAAGTTATCTTCTCCGAATGAACCCATTTCATGGAGGTTAAAGGTTCCTCTTATTAGACCCATATAATCGTCAAGGTGTAATCCGCTTTATCTGTCAAAAATGTTAAATTTTACACATTTTGTTTTCCTCAAGGAACGCCGCCGCCGCCGACACTACAAGAAAAGCACACACAAAAACTATATCTTTAGGGAAATAATGGAGAAATAAGCCATAAAGAAATGAAAGAAAAAAACATAAAACCAAACGGAAAAGATATACAAAAGTCACTGGAGAGGAATAACAAAACGCATCTTCTTTTCCACTGAAAAGAAACCAAAATGTGCTAAGAAAGAGATAGATCCAACAAAATCGAGGAGGAAAACAATCTTTGACAGACAGACGGGTTTGTAGAGAAACAAAATAAAATAAATGAAAACCTTAAACGAGGAAATATAGGTAAAACCCTACCAAACGTCTTGAATAATTCATGTGGACAAAAAAGAACAAAAAGAAGAAGAAACGCGTTGCACTGAAGAGAACCTTTATTTGGAAAAAAAGTCTCCAAAGAAAATGGGAAGACCGAAGAATAAATAAAAAAAAAATCGCCGCCGTCTCATCTCTCTTAGAACAGCACAGGTAATCACTGCCCTTTCGTCTTTGACGGATTCTCTTTCACAGGTGGTTCACCTGCTATTTGCTGGTTGTTGGTATTTTGTTTATTCGTCGTCGTTCATCATGTTGTCGTTCCCGTCACATCGTCATCGTCATCGTGCTAATGAAACGTGAGGCACGCGAAGGTACTTATCGTCACCACACCAACAATGTATCTCTCTAGACTCTCTAGATACAGGAATCTAAAGGCAGAGAGAGGGGCATTAACCTTTTTATATATTTTGATTTTTTGAATTATTTCGACTTCAACCCCACCTTCTTCTTTCTTGGTTGTGTTCTTTCACCTTTCAGAAAAAAAAAACATAGCCAAATAACGGCGACCAAATCCGGACAGGAAATATTTAGTAGATATTTGTTTTTCGTTGAATGTATCTTTATTTCTTTGTTTGTCTTCGTTGTATTTACTTACTTCTTGGGAGAGTGTCTGTCTAATAATAATTGACTCAACGACTGTGTCACTGTGCCTCGTATAATACCACCATAATCACAGGTCTGCAGCTTAAGTGTTAATAATTATATGACATGCCGTAAAGTTTTGTAACGGTATTTGTTGGTGCGGTTTGAAGGTACATTAGATGTATCCATGAGATACAAGTACCTACTTTGTTTCATGATTTTGTGACATGTGCGAGCACTTATTTGAGCTCATTGGATGTAATCATGGATATTCAAGGCTGTGCTGTGCTGTGCGGTGGGCCATTGTTAAGCCTGGATGCTTATCACAACTGTCAATGTATTTCATCTCTGCTGGTACGGTCTGGTGTATGGATTATTATTATTGGGATGTTATGTTAGGTTAATTTTATAAGACTGCTCAGGAGAGCTTTTGTTGTGCACTTGAATAATTATAAGCTGATTGTTAGTTCGGTAAAGTATGGGTAATTTTAACCTGGATGCTGAAATTAGAACTTTTTAAATCTTTATTTAGTAGACACTTTAGAAGTCTCACTTAAGTCTGTTAAAATCATGAAATAAATAAATACATTTTGAGGGAAAAAATTCTTGGAAGACCAAGAACAAAACAAGAACGGCGGGAATAGAGGAGACCTACAATTTTCTGCATGTGAAACACTTTTTCAAGACAAGAGAAATTTCTGGAGGATTTGCAACTTCCTCGCAAGAGGCAGAGTCCCTGAAAAATATTTTTTTTTTTTAAAGGGGTCTTGCCTGGGAATCTAAGCTAGATCTCTTGTGTGACATTTCCAACGCACTAATCGCGAAGTTACAAGGAGTGTTAAGCCACATGGAGTGTGTGAAAAAAAATGTACCACTTTTAAGAAAATTTTCAAATGAAGTGGTTTCCTAGATGTTGGGAATTTTTCACACAAGTCGAATAGGACCTTAACCAACGTGGTATTAGAAACTGAGATATGTGGAAGAAGCTTTTTAGTTAAGGTCTTGACGACCTACTCTGAACTGTAGCGCCATCTAAAGTTGTTGAGTAGGTTCAGGTTTACCCAATTAAAAGTTTCGTCCCAGATGTAGGGGTTTTATTTTTCCTTGGAGGAAAGCTGGGGAAGAATTTTGTAGGAAAAAATATGGAGGCTTACTCTGTTATACATTAATATTGAACTATCCTATACCTGTAATAAACCACTTAAGAACATCGAAAAAATAATTAAAACGTCAAAAATTGATCAGTTACATCCTGGGAACCACAATGGATTTGTTGCGATCGGAGTGAGGTGATGCATAGGGCCGTATAATATACAACTTCCAACTTCACTCAACCTAACCCAAGATAAAGTCATGGACGAAAATTGCCTGCACAAAAAAAAAAACATATTTAACTCATCAAAACTTTGAACATTATTGAAAAAGTTGCATTTATTGAGAACGAGAGTTAGGAGAACTCTCATTTTTTTCTTTCCATTTATCTTGTAAGAATCTATGCAAGATCGTGAAAATTTTTTATTATATTATTTTTATATTATTTTTTATTTATTCCAACTTCACTTAACCTAACCTAAAATAAAGTCATGGACGAAAATTGCCTGCACCGAAAAAAACATATTTAACTCATCAAAACTTTGAACATTATTGAAAAACTTGCATTTATTGAGAACGAGAGTTAGGAGAACTCTCATTTTTTTTTTCATTTATCTTGTAAGAGTCTAAGCAAGATCTTGAAATTTTTTTATTCAGCGGATACAATGTACCTTTAGGTGAATCCCCTTTTTTAAAAGGATACAAAACATTCATCTAAATAATGTAAATTTTTGGTTAATTCGTGACGTAATCTATGTTGAAAAAATAAAAATAAAAAACAAAACCCTTCTCTCAATTATTCCCTCCCTCTTCTGGTAAAAAACGTTTTTCCTTATCAATACCTTTCAAATGTCCTGCTTGAGGCAATTTTCACGTCAACATGACGCAATAACGGTTACAAGCTTTTTTTTTGATGATTTTTCACTGCTCTTCTGTTTGCCATGTCAGCAGGACTTGACAAGGTATGCAATGCATTTTCATTTTATCCCTTCTCGCGGAAACCAATGAATGCCTTTATTCACTTTACCTATAGTATCCAGATCCAGCCGATGGGAATATAACCCAGACTGTAGTCCGGGAAGGGGGAGTCTTACACTCTGCTGACATCTTTTTTGCTCCCGGTAGATTACAAAAATGCATTGCAGCCAGGCAATGAACTTGTCGCATCAACCTCACCAATTCCATATCGTGGGAATCTATCAGGCAGAGAAGAACACACACCGGAAAAAAAAAACACAAAATTCTGTCCAAACTGAGGTTGAATTTTGCTGAATTGCAAATCTGGCAGGACCGCAATATTGAGGCAGCACAGTGACAACAATAGTCTCTCCGCCGCCGCCGTCGATGGCAACGGTGATGACGACGGCGACAACGACGACGTCTACGACGCGTCTTACTCTACTGTCATGATCCACAGAAAAAGGTTGAATAGGAGCAACATCCTGACTGGATCCTGCACTTCAGTGCCGGAAAACAAAAATGCTGCTGCAGAAACCCATTCCAATCGTCTGGTTCTGACTTCAAATAGCTGAGAGACCATGGAGGAGGCATTTCTGGATGCAGACAGAAAAATTTAACTTTTTTTTTTGGCAGACGGTGTAGACAACGAATGTAAAATTCAGAGCCTCCACATTTTTAAGGGACGTAGCTCGTAGAGTAGGGTCGGTCACAAGCGGGTTCACTTCTGACTTTTTCATTTCCATTTTTTTTTGTTCGTTTTTCCACGGCTAAATGAAAAATTTAAAATGCATTATGAAAAATTCAGGAGGACATTCTAATTTGGAATGGAATTTAATATCAAGTTCTACTTTTAACCAATTGTCTGGAAAATGATGACGAAAAAAAAAAAATCAAACTCGTGTGGGGTTTTGAGGGGGATTGCAAAATCACCATTATGGTGATTTTAGGAGGCGTAATTTAGGCAATATTGTTCAAGAAAAAAACCCAGTCAAGGGAAGTGTGTTTCACAAAACACTGGTGGCATGTAGAATTGTATTGTTTTGAGTTCATAATTTTTTTCAGAGGGAATGTGTCTAGCGATGAAGTGACAAACCTTCTAAAAGTATTTTTTCTAATGAAATGTGCTTCTGATCTTAGCAGACTCTAAAAAAAAAATTGTAGGCCTCAATTCCTGCCGATAAAACGTACGAAGGAATGATTGGGAACTAAATATCAGTCACCTCTCGGTTTGTGCGTCTGTGCTTTATTTAAAATAGGAAAGAAACGTAAAATGACCAGAATGTCAACAGTGAATGATATTGAAACACAAAATGTTATAAAAGGTTTATACACTATGCGATCTAATACAAGAAAACAGACCTGTCCAACACTAGTTAGATATCTTTGAGCATTAGCTCCGTAATAAGAGTCACTGCAGTCGAGCAAAGCACCCATCTTTCTTCCCAGCCCTCCTACAACAGGGTAGATCCTATGGCTTATCTTATTTGTAAACTACGTAGTGGTATTGCTCTTACCCTACGGAGAAGAGCTAAGGTCATATTCATTCCCAAAATTAGGAAAAAAAATACAACCATCGAAAGTCTTTCAGCCCAATATGCTTAGCATCCTTTGTGTTGAAAACCTTGACAAAAATAGTTGACAACTTCATAAGATCTGAAGTCTTAGTTATGTAATAGGCCTGTGAATGTACGCCAACATGTCTACAGAGCGGTTAGATTTACAGAAACTGCTCAGTTTGAACTTACCAATACCTTACAAAAAGCTAGACACTAAGAGAGAACTTTGTGAGTGTTTCTAGACATAGAGGGAACCTTTTAGAATACCTCCCTTGTAGCAGTAAATAAAGCCCTATAGTAAGAAAGTATGTATCCAATACCATAACTAGATGAATTGGTGAAATGCTGGGCATTAGAAAAGCGGAGGCAATTTCAGAACCAAATACACAGAGAATCATCCCAACAAGAGGCTGTCCGCAGTGAGGGCTTCTATCACCTTCGCTGTGTAGTCTAGTATTAAATGAACTGCTAGAAAATCTGACCTCTCAAGAAACTCCTATTGAAGTTTGAAAAAAGTATCTGTGATATCATCCAGAGAGGACTAACTATTACAAGAAACTATTAAACAATAGGCCATACCAAGGAAACAATCGACTAGAATTTGCACTTTGCATGTCGAAATCTTGAAAGGAATTACCGAACTCAAAACATTGCCATTATGTCAGATAGCCAAGCCACACGCAGAGAACTAAGCTCAATCGGCATCACATCTAAGTTGATGTGGAAATGTGTTTGCAAACTAAACGAACTTGGCAAGATCAATAATGTGCCACTTCATTGGGTATCTGACATGTAGGTTTCCAGGAAAATGAGGAGGCAGACTCCCGAGCAAAAGTAGATCCAAGGACTCACTTAATGGGGCCAGAGCTATACCGCGGAATAGAAGAAGAATTCAGGATTAAAAACAAAATCAAAAGAGAAAAGGAGGCCAAAAGATTCAAAAACCCGAAAGAACTGTCAAAACAGGCAAGGAACTATTACTAAGATCGTTTCATGAACTATTTATATCAGCTTAAGTAGGGACAATCTACGAATAGTAACTTGACAACTCACGGGTCACTGTAAACTAAGATGCCACTTGAGAATTCTTGTCCTCGAAAACAGCCCCACATGTTAATTCGGCAATACTAATGACGAAACGACGGAACACATAGTAGGCGGATGCGAAGCACTAATGCATCAAAGCAACGAGTATTTAAAATGGACATTTGTCCTCAATGAAGGCACTCCAAATAATCAAATTCGTCAAAGCGTTAGCAACTCATCTAGTTATGGATGTGGGGCACAACAGATCTTTAGGTCGCAGTGCAAACCCCCTCTCAATATTTATTCATTCACTCAGGCAAAGCGCCTTGGATTATTTCAAAACGATTTTTGCAAAAGACTTCATACCCTGCCTTTTCTGTACTTGTCATTCTCTATCCGATAGATGTAGGCTCCATCCGGAAGATATCTAATAGTCTTGCACCATTCATAAAGAGTTTTAAGTATGTTGAGGAGTATGAAAGAAGTCTTCTAGATTCATGTAGTATCACAATGGAACAACTAATAGTCTTATGTGTAAGTTTTCCTGATGGATGCCACTTCCACCTAACCTAGCTTACCCTTAGCAACATGAACGAAGAAGAATAAAAGGGAAATATTCTCTACCACATCTTTGACCAAGTAACCCAAAAACGTTCCCACAATTAATATTATAAATAAACCAGACCATCGTACGAGTATGTCCTGAATTCCCTCTAAATGAGTCTTTGCCCATTTTTTCAAATAACAGATAAATACTACCTCTCGATTAGTGGGTAAAACCCCAGATTATGGCAACCCCGATTCAAATATTTACCCAAATTATGTGCTTCATCATTTGGCTGGCTTCGGCCATCACCCCATCATGATGACCAAACCAAACATCAACACAATTAGTTGCTCCTTGATTACTGTGACATTCATTAATTACCAAAAGTGTTTTATGCTAATGTTAAAAAAAATTGTCAATACTTTTTTATTTGCCACGGTAAGGTTTATGATAATACTTCGCTGACATGCAATCTTGGTATTCTATTTCGAATGAAAACAAGCGTTTCCCACAAAACTATCCGAAGTGATATATTTTAAGTATTATTATTTTGTTTTTATGTCTCTCCACTTTTTTTTTTTTTTTGATAATCATACACACGTGAAAATAAAGATGTTTCGCTTTAGGTTTTTATTTCAAGCCCAATGGAAATTATACAGGAAAAAAATTTATTAGAAAAATCAACAAACACGCACGAATCCACTGAAGGATCTTATTATAGTCTTTACCCATACCCATGTCCTACGTGTAATATAGAGAAGAAAACAAAAAAAAAAAAACATTCAAGAAGTTGCATGAAGTTCAGACGTTTATCAAGTTCAAGCTAAAACCGAAGTGAGAAATTCCCAAGCGCTATAGCCTCACAGGGCATGAGAACAATTGACTATCAACCAACATGGCATAGATCGTGAATACCTTCAATATTGCTTTCGGGAATGAACATCGTTTGAGTCTCCTTCCGAGCCCCATTACATAGATATCTGATATCTCGCCCTCCGCAGCACTCTCTAATCCTCAATTTCTGGAAAATGTCTGTGCTGTGAGCTGGCTCCAAGTTGTATGAGGTCATGCACGATTTTTCCCTCGTTTCTGCCAGAGATTCGGTCAGTGGTAACAAAATTCATTTAAAGATATAAGTAGTTTTGTGACTGCACTTGGGAGTCCGGAGTTAGGAGACGCAAAACGAAACTGCTGAACCTTGGATAATTTTCGTTAGGTAGGTACATGGTCATTAAAAAAAAAAAAATTATTGTCATGCTCTACTTGTATGGTTCTTTTCGTTTACCTACCATTCCTCGAAGAACAAGTATCTAGATACTTTATCTGGGAATTGTTTATTCCTAACAATGATTCTGTGATTGTTATCGGTGCCTTAATTTTTAATAGGCTAAAATACGTATGCGTATGCAAATGGGAATAAGAATGTTTTGTTCTTGAAGTTTGGAGACTTTTGGTTTTATTCGATTTATCTTTGAGTAGGTAATTAAAATGACTTAACTATTTTTGATGTGACGACCATTGGGTGACTTAGTATTTTCAGTGCAACATTAATGTAGGCCGCCTCAATGAACAAGATAAAATTTTGGTAATTTTGATTTAGTGGTTTTGAGTGTGTAAAAGTGAAAACACCGAAACTTTCTTATTTTTCCTGAAGTTGCGTGTTCTAGTTTCTATCGACTTATCCGATTCATAAATCAAGCCTTGAAAGATTTTCACTTTTTTATGAAAATGCGCTTTGATTCCGATGGGTTCAGAAATTTCTGGAAGATCAACTAATACTGGTACCCCCCCTTCGCATAATAGTAAGTGCCTTAGATTTTCATGGCGGAGGTTTCACTTCCCTTCCCAGCCGCTGTCACCTAAAATTTAAAAAAACGTCTTTCAGTGGATTTGGCTCTTGCGAGGGACTGATGAATTCTCCAAGAATATATATTGTCATAAAAAAGTGCTTCTCATCTTAGCCTTTCAGATTCGGTAGTATGGTTGTGAGTCACTAAATTTGGGTTCTCCAAGAGCCTTTGGGCTTCTAAATTATTTATTTATTTTTGAAAAATACAAGGAAGTGTTGGTTTGTCTACTTGGATGCTGAGAAACCTTACACTAAATGTATGACATTGTCAGCTTAATTGAACCATCAAATTTAGTACTAATTTGTATTCATAAAGATTTTCCAAACCTTTTGTTTAAGTCGTAAGAGAGGATCTCTGACATTCATTTTTGGAAATTTCACAGACAACATTAAAATCATCTATTGTCGGGTTCAACGTTGCTCACATGGACTTGATTTCGTCAATATTGTGCAAGCTTCGGATACCTGGGTATCTGGGATCATATTTGGTGGTTGGGTTACATACTGACGCCGAGGTCCTTGACCGTTTTAAAGAAAATTCTATTTTCGTCAGCCCAAAGAATATTCCACTATTTCCGTAGCTTCTGCAGTAGGATACGTTCTTGAAAACTGAATAACACGTTTGATGTAGGATGGCATTTGAACTTGTTTACGCCCGCGTGTTTCAACTTTTTTATTGCAATTATCCTTAAGTTAGCATCGTTAAAACTGTCTAACAAGTTCTCAACGTGTTCACGTTGAAAAACAATTAATGTCAAATTTCGAAAATTTAGAAAATTACTTTAAACAAGCTGCTAGATCAAATGACTCAAAAATATAAAGCACAATAATCTTATTTTCACACCAGAGATAGGCCATCAGATTGCTGCGAAAGTCGTATTGCCGGTCATTAAGAAGCTCGATCTTCGAGATATTTCTTGAGCTGATGATTTATCAGCGATTCCATGACCTTGAAAGGAAGGGACGTAAGTGCAATTGGCTGGAGACAAATGCTGTTTTCCATCTTCTAGAAAAGATTCCAGAACAGTAGGAGCGATGGAAAAGCTAACGCAATAGTTTTGCCACTGATCAGGATCAGCGGATTTGTTGATCTCGAAGAGCTCTTGTAACTGTACGAGAGCGAAGATGTACCTGTCCCATTGAGTGATCTACGTTCTCAGGAAGAGCAATATTGCTATCAGGCAACGTAGAGCTAGCAGTAAGATGAGCTGACATTTACAGAGGAAATAAATGAATATTTTCTTTTCCTGATGGTCCTGCATGATCTTTTATTGTCCAGTTTCCGCTACAGAGTTAAGCCTGCGTATCAGATCAAGTGTTCGCAGTGTATTATAAAGGAGTTTTCAATTGGCACAATTAGATTTTGGCGGCCAAATGATAAAACTTTTTTATGAACTTGAGTATTCATTAGTGCAAACGTTATGGGAATTGCACCCATTTTACAAAAGATGTTGTCGTGCTTCACACAGTCGACTCTTCAACGTTTGGAGACCGAATTTGAGACGACCGGTTCGGTAATCAATCAGCCAATACAAGAACTCGGAGTTTCACAGACTTCAACTTGACAAATTTTGGGTCGGGACTTGGGCCTACACCCCAACCAAGGAGCTCCAAGTAGGTTCATAGCCATAGACAACACCGTTTGTTCGGTGGCTGGGCTTCGGAGCGTTTGGAAGAGGACTCCAATTACGGCAGAAAAATTATCTTTAGCGACGATGCGCATTTTTGGATGAATGTCTGTGTTAACAAGTAAAATTGCCCCGAACGCAACCTACCCACACAAGGTTCACGACACGAAGACTAAATGTCAAACCTTATTTTGGAACTCTATCGTAAACGTTTTTGTAACATAGTTTCGACCAGAACCGAAGAGCCAAATATGTGGCATAGTGTCGGCCATAGCTAGGGCCACGTACTTTATCCTAATTTGACTCTTTCATAACCGTATTTCTACCTAAGCTTCCTTATATACCTAATTATAAACTCTGCTACCAATTTTCATGAAATACCTGTTGAAAAGTCGAATAAAAATTAACAATAAATTGGAGCTCCAAACTCTTCACGCTCTCTTAAAGTTGACCCTAGAACCGCTGAGCTACTTCAGCTGTATGTAGCTGAAGAGTGAAGGGTGAAGGGTTCCATGAATCTGGTTTTCCAACAAAATTTATTCTTAAAAACAATTTTCTGAATAATAAAATCCAAACGTTGAATTTCCCACTGTCACGTTAACCACAAAAATATGTATACTATATCAACAATGACAAGTCTCTTAGCACTCAGAGCTTCAATGCAACTCAATACATTATTCCTTTTTTCTTAAAAATTATAAGCAGCTTAGTTAAATAAAGTGGAACCTCTCAACTTGTATACATTTAATCATTTAAAAGCCCACTTTTCTTCCCACAAAAAAAAATAATTTAAAAAATAAAAATAAAACCCAAATCCCACAGAAAAAACTTTGCAAGTCTCTCAGAAAACTTTTACTCAACTGAAACTTTAATTTGATAAAGAAAAAAAAAGTCCTACGCCTCTTTCAACAACTCAGCAAAAAAAAAAAAACATCATAATAAAACTCTCATCATAACATAATTGAATTTTAAGAGGAACTCTACAACGAATGAGAAACAAAAAAAAAAAAAAGGAAAATCCTGATGGAAATGAAAAGCTTCAGCTTTTCGTTTCAAATTGAATGAGGAAAATATTGCGAAAGAATAAAAAGAAACAAAACAGTTTATATAAAAAGCCAAACAAAAAATTAGAAAAGCTACACTTAACCTCGCCTAGAATCGACTGTCTATACCTACCGACCTACCTTACCTAGTCCTTTGTGTAATTACATTCAACCATAACCTTTGGAGCGGCTCCTTCATCCCGAGAGAAAGTAATATTCTTGGAGTAAAAAAATATGAAAGAAAAAAAAACCGTTTCAAATAAGATTCTATGTAGCTGGAAAAGCTTGACATGCAGGCCAACCAACCAACCGACTCTCTGCCATTGGTATAGAGGATCTAATAACCCTTAATGCACCTGGCCATCGTCCCTGGCTGCTAGCCGACGAGCCATCATCATCTACTGATTTGCCACTTCAGGAAAGAAAGTGGCAATTTTCTATTGGAAGTCCTTGTTTTTTTTTTAATTTTTTTTATTTGTTAGTCCTTTTCTTCCTGTGCGCTCCGCAATAATTTAATATTCTCTTAAGTTCTTCACTATCCACTTGAATTCGTGCACCACTAGTTCTGACTGCAGCTCCAAAAGGACGAACGTTCTGTTCTGGCTGGAACTAATGTATTCGCAATAAGTGCTTCTTGCTCTTAAAAGGAAGGCATCGCCGCCGGATGGAATACTACTGTACACCTTTTGAAATGAGGTTAAAAAGGATATATACGAAAATTGGTCGGCTAGGTCATGGTTCACGATACCTACTTACTATCAGACGTATAGCATCTCTTTAAAAACTCATGTTGCACCTGGAATTTTCTTGTTTTTTTTTTGATTTTTTTAATTGAATTACTAAAGCTTGTGCCTGGAATATTAACTGAACAGTACCTACTATCAGCCTTTTTTAGTTTTGTTTTTCATTTTTGGTTGAATCAGGACGAAAACATCCTACCAAACGTGTAAATGGAAAGAAAATCTGCACCTTGGTGGTGGTCTTGTCATTTTCAAAAGAAGCTTTCCTGTTTTTTTTTCTATTTTTTTTTTATTTTAAACTCTTTCTAGTGCGAGAAAAGTTGGTGAAAAGCATTTTTTTGTGCACTTTTTTGCTTCTAAGTGGAAGAAGAATTTAAAACTTTGCTTCAGTTCAGTGGGAAAATAAGTTTTAGTTTTTATTATTTTTTTCTTCTTGAAATTGTGTCACTTAAGAATTTTATATTCTTCGTCATGATTGGGCTATTGAAAACCAAACCATTTTGGTTTGGTCGTAAAAACTAGCATCTCACAATTAACTCTTGTCTCATACTTTTTTCTATACAATGGGTCTATTTTTTTTTTTAATTTGCTACGAGGCAGTGGTTAACTTATGTTCGAAAAGTTATTAATCCTAACCTTATTACCCTAATTCTAATTCTTTTTAAAATCGCCTTTTTCTAATTTTGCACAAATAAGCGTTTCAATCTCCTTCAACACCTGTTACATAAACCATAAACCATAAACCTTTTCACTCATTGCATATGAAGTGAAAATCGAATACGATCCACACGTTCTTGTTTCGCGACTAATGTTCAATTTCACATTGAATGTTATCAAGTACAGAGAAAACTAGAGCAAGCCTGAAAGTAGCCAACACATTACGTTCCATAAACTTTTCCTCTCGATAGTTTTTAGCGAACCTTATAAAGGTATAACAAATCGATTCGTTCCACAATATTTCATTTCGAATATGGGATTCGCAATACTTTTATCCTGGAGAAAAGTTTCTGACGAGTTTATTGCTTTAAAACAATATTTTCGACGAAACGGGAATGGTAATATTTATTACGATCCACAAGACTTTGAGGGTGGATTTAAGGGAAAATGTTTGTATTCAGCGCTGATAACTAGCATTTGTTGGTCGGTGTGAATAATTTCAGGGCTGAGATATCGACAAGGGGTGAAGGGCCTATACTATTCTGAAAAAATTGACATTTAAGCTAATTGAATTTATTTAGAAAAAGAAGATTTTAAAATTGAAGAAACAAATCTAATAATTCGAAAGAATTTCTTTCACTTTCACACGTAATGTGAAAAAATAAAATGCACGACTGTGTCGCACGAACTTGCTCCTATGTATATGTAGTAAACTAGGGATTTTAAAAACGAATGTTATTAGAAAAAACTGTTCATAAAAAATAAAATTATTTTTTTTTAAATTCTTTAAGTAGTAAGAGGTAAAAACAATGCAAACATGAATTTATGTAAGAACAAAAACCGTAAGACGTTGCAATGGTTTCTTAAAAAAATAACCTTTTATATACAAAATTTTTATAACATTTTTAAGAAAAAAAATTTAGTACGCCAACTTTAAGTTTTTATTACCTATTGTACGAATGAAAATCAAAATTCCAAAAAAAAAAAAAAAAAAATATTTAGATGTTTTTGAGATCTCGAATTTTCAAAAAAAAAATTACTTTTTTCTAAAATTAAAAAAATATTTATTTTTTTTAAGTTTTGAAATGCAATGTTTTGTAAACTTTTTAGAAGCATCTCTATACAAAATTTCATTAAAATCCATTATGTCGATAATGAGAAATTCAAAATTAGAAAAAAAGATTCTGTGGTAGGTACAAGCTGAAATAACTTAATTACATTTTTTTTATTAAATTAAAGATCAATAAAATTAATTGAAAGACAAAAAATTGTATCAAAATTCTAAGCGCCGCCGTTTTCGATTGCGATTTTTGAGAACCATTTTTTAACATTTGTATGGTGGGTACCTTTATATTTGAGTAAAATAAAAATTTTTGTTCTCATATCTTGTAGATTAAATTGAAAAACTTTTATTTATCAAGTTTAAAAAAATCTACCATAGGGTTTTCGAAATATTGAGTTTTGAAAAAAAAAATTGAAATTTTTTTTTTAAATCCAGAAAAAAAAAATTTGAAAATTTGAATACACAATACTACTCAAGTCTTTGGGGAGCTTTAGCAAAAAAATATAATCGAAATCGGTGTAACCGTTTAAAGAAAATCGGCCGAGCCGTTTAGGCTGTAGTCGAACAGACAGACAGACGGAATTGCGAGGCCCACTTTTTTAGTCTTCGCTATCATCGTAATGTCAACTTTGATCAAAATCTCGAGTTCGATTTTTTTCCGAATGCATAACTTGCCTTATATGTAGTACCTATAAGTCACAAGTAAAAACACAATTCTCTGACAGCCAGGTTCCAAAAATCGACTGAAATCAAAAAGAAAACCAATTTCCACATCGAGTGGATTTGAGCAACTGTCATCTATTACGTCTTAGTTGGCAAAAAACAAAACTGTTTTCTTTTGTGACTGCTACTAAAGTTTTTAGTGTTAATTTTTTATAGAATGTAATATAGATTACAACGTATGTATGCGTGAATATGCACAAGAAATAACGTTGGGAAATCATTCAAAGCCATTAGGAATTGCTGATGCTGCGTAGATTGCTAAAAGATTCGTATCATACTACCGACTTGATAAACCTGCCTTTCCATCAGTGCCTTCAAGTTCTAAATCAATAAAACATACATTCCTGGACCGTTGTAGCTGGACGCGGTCTTACGATTTCTTGCTAATGAAATTTTCAAAGATCAGTTGGAAAAGATTTTGAAACAGTTTTTGGTCGAATTAATGTGTCAAAGATTTTGATTTGGAGAATAAATTTGTCCAAGTTGAACTCAACTTGAAATGACCAATAAACGGGTATGAAAATGTTAACTTAATATTTTGGAAAATTTAATATTTCTAGATAAAGTTCCTGGCTGTATAAGAGTATTTCTTGTCACGAATAAATTAATCTTATTCTAGTCGTTCGTGTTCGTCAGAAAATTATTGATGTCCCTCCATTCTATTCTATGTTCACTAACAATAAGCTTATAAACTGAGCGCTAGGCCCTGGTTCCCCACGAGCTGAAGCTTCACCAAATTTAATTATTTTATATATTGTGCAGATGTATACGTTCGTGACCTTGAAAAAAGAAAATTTAAAAAATAATTACAAAAAGTCTATAGCTGACCAATTATTCAAGCTAGCTGACCTTTTATATGGATCTACAGACCTTGCAGGTGGTATACATTTTTTGCGAATATCCCAAAAATATCCCAATTTTCAAAACTAGTTGATCTTTTTTAAACAATTAGGAGCATATTTTTTTTACGAAATCCCATATATGAAGTGCCAAGATCGCAGGACCCATTTTCCGCTACGCCAAATATGTTTAAGTCATGAATAATGGCAGTTGAGATACTTTTATGTTTTAATAACAAGATACATCATAACACGCCGTCTCCACTAGCGATAAATCCATCGCAATAGCAATAGCCAAATCAGAAAGCAGAGAGCAGAAGAACTGTCAATTTTTTTTGGCTGGGCATTTCATCGCATACTTTTTTAGTATAGTGAATAATTTAATTGGATCAAATAACAAAAGATTTCAAATTAGGAATTAATATAAATGAGTTCTATGGACAATTTTAAATCAGACATTTTTTAAACTTGGAAGAAAAACGTACGTAAATCTCAAGCAAAAGCTTTCTTCGCACGCAAAACTCAAACTCACTCAAATTAAATTAGGGTACGCCAGAACAATATGACAGTTCTCCTTGCGATAAAGCAAGCAATGAATGGTATGCGATGAGAGCATGCTTTCTATCGCAAGCTATGGAAATATAGCTGCGATGGCGGTCTCTACTTGCGATAATGAACGCATGCTCTGGATTCATCGCTAGGGGAGACCGCATGTAAGGTTTTCAACGCATTGAATTAAATTTAATTTCAAACGGTTATCGATTCCCCATTCGACTAGATCCAAGATACCAAGATTAGAATTTAATGAACTAACCACAGACTCACAAAATCCAAACAAAAGTGAAAGACTGTGTATATTATCACGTTCGAATCAGTTTAGTTAGTTAAAACAATTTAAAGAGAAAGAGAATGCGATATAAAACGGAGCCTTGTGGCACACCAGCATTATTTTTATGAATATCAACTGCAAATCTTTCAAAGTAACTTGGTTTGAACTGTCTGAAAAGTAATTTCCAATCGAAAGAATAAGAGACTACTATAGCAAACCCACGTACTTTTGATAAGAGAGCTTGATGCCAAGCTTCATCAAATGCTTTTAACATATCAAGTGCAATGATCTTACTTTCTCCATTCCGATCTTAGAATTGGTTCGATTGATTGGTGTGATACCGTCTAACCGCCATTGGGCCTATTGTTACGAAAAACGAATTATCAGTTATTAGGAAATTTTCGTTTTCCAAGATAATAATTCTATAGCTGATGATTAATAGGGCTTCTCTACAGACAACTAGAAATTCAATAGACAGCTGACAGAAATTCTTCTGAATAAATAAATAAGCATACCCTGTAAACCTGGGTTCCAGGCCATTTTTTATGGGAATATCTAAGGTCGAGGGCTTACAGCAACAATTAAGGCCCATACAAAAATATCCACCGTGAAGCTGTTGTCATTGATTCTATGCTTTATTATAGCGGGTTAAATTTAAAAGTCTTATCTTAAGAATGTGTTGAAAGGAATGGATGAAGTTTAGCTTGGATAAAGAAAATATGAAAACAATAGTACTTTTTCAATGTAATTTTACTTCTCACAGTGTATTACAGGCGTAAGCTAGACTTTTTATCGGACATAATTCTGATTTGTCCCATTAAAAACACGATCTTTCTTAGATAAAACTAGACCTTATCAAAGTTAATTAGTTGCATAAATCATTTTTATAATATTTTTTTTTATTAAAACTTGAAACCACAATATTTCATTCACGCATAGGTTTATAAGGTGCAGCAGGCTAGGCCAACAAGTGCGCTCGCCTATAAACAAAAAAAAAAATCAAACAAGAGCTGGACTAAGATAATCACGACAATGCTGAAAGAATTTCCATGAAAAAGATCCCAATGAATGGTCTCAGATTTGGCGTCATTAATATTCTCTCTTAACAACGTTCAACGAACTCATAAATCCTATTTATTTAGATAATTTCAAGTACCAGATCTATGGGGCATTTCAAGTCTCTTTATGTGCATAATTAATCATCAGAAGAATGGTTTGAGCTTTGTCTGGTTGTATCTAACTCATCTATGAGACAGAAATGAAGATCATGGTGCTGAAGAATATCGTGGAGGAGAATCTTATTACCTCGGGATTGTTAAAAGATGGTTTTTTGGTATGATTCGTTTAAAGTTTCAAGTACATAATATTTTTCTTTCTTTGGCATTGGCACTTTGGTTTTTTCTCAAGATCTTGTAGGTAGAATTATGCAAATTCTGCGAATTTGCTTAGAAGGTTTAAGTTCAATTAATTTACATAGATTGCATTAAGATAGTAGAATAGCTTTAACAATTATTCAATTTTACGAGTAGTTATCTGTAGAACTGATGGTCTAAATTGTCTTTGTCTATTTTAAGTTAAAGTCGCAATACAAAAAACATGTTAATTCTTAGACTAACTAAGGAAGTACTTAACTTATATATTTCTGAAGATTTTTTGTTTGATTCAAATTTTATATAAGCTTAATAAATGATTTAAGACTATTAAAGACTATTATTCCTAAAGTCAGTTTATATGTATATCCGTAAGATTTGTGATGTCCCGAAATCAAATTCGAAGCCCAGAATTTCTCAGTTCTATAAGGTTTTCGAGATATTCGAACCACCAGAAAGTTCGAAAAAAGTTCGACTGTTTCATTTATTTTCAGGCTTATGTTAGACGACTTAATAATTTTTCGGAACAAGATTCGTTGTTTGTAATCTATATCTTTATCTGAATTGTTAAACCGAAATGTCCGGCTTGAGCCCCTAGGTTGCCTGCTTACGAAAAAATGTCCGTTCAAATGAACTTCACCGTCAAGGGAAAATCATTTTCTTGAGGCAAACTCTAGTGATTTGGGCCTACCCCTTGGCATAGGGTTTAGTGCAATATTTAACAGAGCAGTTTACATAGTGCAGTAGAAGGCCAGACGTGGTATATCGTATCCCGAAAGGTAAACTCAAATCTGGTGAATTTCCGGTCGATAAGTCTTCTTCCGAGCAAAGGTATTCGAAAAAGTTATTAGTACTGCTCTGTCAAAGAGAGCAGGATACTCATTTCGGTTTTAAGGCTGTGCCTTACACAAAACAGAAATCATGTCGAGTCTGAACTGGTGCCTGGGACAAATCTAAAAAGAAGAGCACCTGTTTAGCTGATTTAAAGAAGACTTTCGATACCGTATAGTTAGAGAATCTTTATCTTAAAATATAAACGTGCTCATCACCCCCGATTCATTTCGGTTTTGTAGATAGAGTGCTGGTTCAGAATACAATGACGGTTTTGCTAATCTACCACATCAAGAAATCTTCGCACAAGTAGGAGCAAAGTACCTTCAGTTCCCTCATTAATATCGGTCGGGAGTGAAGAGATAAGGTAAATTTCAAGAATCAGTTTCGATGTTTAATCAATGAAGATTCGTCAGATATCTTAAAGTTGACCTGCAGATATTTATTGTGTTGGTCGACGTGGAATTGCATAGGTTAAGATAGGTGCAGTCTTAACCAAAGGATTGAGTTCAATTCTGAACCACTGCCACATGAAAAAAAAATTAGGGGGTAATGGCGCTTGCGAGGAAATTACCAACCCTCCAGAAGTATCTTTAATCGTGAAAAGAGCAAACCGTGGAACTTAAATAAGGTACTGCCGACAAAAAATCGATTCATATAAATCTAACGACCCAAGGGTGATGGTTTTTAAATGAAGTGAAATGACGAAAGCTCAAATTAATCCACCCTTAAACAACCCCCATAATTAAATATCGGTACCTTTAGGTTCCATGCATATTTAATGTCTTACACCTTTTTTTATCATTTCTCAAACCTCACTGACAGCCATTGTGATATTACTTCTAGCTATTTAATGTTCCATTTACATGGAACTTTGACAACTTAAGTTTTCTTCACAGAATAAATTTACCTACTCAAACAAGTCCCTAGCCATCAATCTTTAAGGTTTTATCAAGGTTTTAATTCGTATCGTAAAAATGGTTTATTCCCACGAAATTTTATCCGCTTTAAGCCTTTAAATTCATTTTCAAAATGCCAGGCCAGACCCTAAACAATACAAAAATAAAAGAACCCTCATCACGCAAAATTGAATTTCCTCCCATATTAGTATATAAAATGCTAACACGCATTACAACACCCCAGTAAACTTGTTCGGCTGCTTTAGCTCATCGCATTAATCCACTAAAAAAAGGAAAAATAAAATGAACCATTTTGGTTGAGGAACAAGCTCCTCACCTTGTTGTCGTAACGTTCGCTCGTCGTCTTCGTATTCTATGTAAGTGCTTTCTTAAACGCGGAATACTTTGCTAAACCAGGTCTCACATATCATGCGTGAATAATTAATCATCACGCGAAAACTTCTTCCCCGAGCTAAAGTTGAATTTTTGTGGTGCTTAAGCGGAAGTAGAGGTGTTGCACGGCAGAGAAGAGGGAAAAAAAAACTTGAGGAAATCCAGAGTTATTCTTATATTTTAGGATAGCACAACGACGAACGAAGCGTTTAAACGGAAATTCGTCTACCAACAATAAATACTTTGTGTCTTCATATTGAGGAGGACTGGGAAGGTTTCTAGTTATCGCGTCTTGTCGCCATTGTCGGTTATTCAACCGCAAGTAAACCAGACTAAAGGGTGGCAAAAATCGTTTTGGTTATGGGATCATTTTCCATTAAGGGTTTTTTTTTCATTGTTTAAGAAGAGAAGATACTTGCGTGAAAATCTGCTGCTTTTAGACTCACATTTATCTAGATAAACGTGCTTTTGACGTTAGGTAATTGTTATTGCCACAGTTTTTCGTTTAATTTTTAAGCAAAGAATGCATAAGGTAGATTCTATCTATGGGTAATCAAATTCCAGAGATCGCAAAGTTTTACCTACATTTTTGGTTGTTAAAATTTCGTACCATTAACAAAGATGTTAGAAAATACATTGTGGCATAATTTCAACAATCCGTCGAGGGCCATAGCTGGAACAGTGGATAAATCATATCAAGGGGTTTCTTTAGAAAAATTAAGGGCTGTATTTTAAATAAAGGTGTGTTTCTTGAACGCGGATATTCCCTTAAAAAAACATCCACAGCAGACCGAAAATCAAAATCATAATATAGGTTATTCGTATTTGGCAGCATTGATATAATGTTTGACATTTAAACTTGACAGATGTTTTAAAAACAATTCAGATCATTTAGATCGAAATGTCATCAGCGATTCCATGACCCGAGAATGAAGGGACATAAGTCTAATTGGACGGTAATTAGGGGTGAAAGAAGATTCGCCTTTTTTAGGGACAGGCTGGACAAATGCTGTTTTCCATCCAATCGGAAAGTGTAGGACAGATGGAATAGCTTACTTAATGATTTTTCCAGCATTGATGAAAACCTCTTCAGAATAAAAGGGGACATACTATCCGGGAGAGCGGATTTGTGTATATCGAGATCTTTCAGTATGCTTGCAACTGCACGAGTGTGAAAGAAGATTTGTTCGATAAAATCGTTATTTAATTATTCGATTATCTTTTTAGTAGCAATCTTAGTAGTAATCTATTTAAGATAAAAATGATCTTAAATTTATTTTTAAACTTTAAAGCAATCCTCTTTTTTTTTTTTTTTTTTAATTTTAGACAAACGACTATTCCTATCAAAATACTCTCGGAAGACGATCAACCCTCGGTGCCTATTATCACATGAACAAGCAGCCTTCATTCACAAATGAGCACAGTTTAGGTAGCCAATATGGCGGTGGTGCTTATAGTACTTGGGGCATGTGGAGAGATGGAAGAAATATAGCTCCATCAACCTTCTCAGCAAAACCTCATCATCCGCATACTAAAACTAAGTCTTTTTCGATAATTCTTTCGACAGCCGCATTTATCGTTTTGCTGGCCGTTATATCAATTGCTGGATTAGCCTTCTATTTTAGTTCGATAAAATCCAATATGGAAGACAGTGAGTATACTTTAGTTAATTCTTTAAAATTTTCCTTTTGATTTTTGTACTATGACCTTTTGTAGCTGTAATTGGGTTTGAAGGCTCATTTCGTATTGCGAAAGGAGATCTATTCACAACGGGCCTCAAGTACAATCACACAACGACCTACAAGCAAAAGGTTGAATACTATAAGCGATTTGTGGAACGAAGTCTGGCAGATAATCATCTTCAACCGATTCGAGTGGATGTTGCTGGATTCGGGGATGGACCGTTGATAAAGGTCAGCTTCAGAACATATCTGGATGTTAGGAAGTTACCACAGTAAGTTTGGGGTTGAACTTTTGAAGAATTACACTAAAAAAAAATGTCTCCCACAGAAACATCCATAGTGTTGAAGAATACCTTAAGGAATCTCTGTTTCTCGAAACCACTGCTCTAAAGTCACTTTATAGATCATTGAGGATAGATCCGGAATCTGTTGAGGTTAAAAGAATTCTTGACGAACAGCTTGTTAAATCTGCATCACTTTCGAGGGACACTGTAAGTTTTTCGAATTTATTTGTATCATGCATTTGTGTCAATACTCTGGTTTTGTCTTTGATTTTTCAGCAATTGAATCCAACAAGTCAAACTCAATTGGAGAAAAGACTTTTGAAAAAAGGTGGCTTCCTTGAAAAACCAACTTTGAAGACTCTTACGAATGCCTCCACGAAAACAAAGCTTTCTAAGCCCCCACACAGCGTTGATGATGAGCCTGATGTTGATGTCGAAAATGCACCTGTTATTCAGGGATCGTTTGAGGGTTCGTTTGAGATTACAAAGACCGACGCTGATATCACTCAAAAGAAAGCGTCGCCGACAAAAGCTTACAGCAATACTCCTAAATCTGTGACTCCATTTCCGCTAAGAGTAAAACCCAAGAAGACCACAGTGGAAAAAATTGCAGCTAAGACAACAAGAGCTGAAGATCCACCCACAACCACCACAATATCAACAACCTCGACAACAACTACAACTACCACTACTACCACAACTCCAAAGCCGTCCACAGCAACAACACCAACAACAACTACTTTAAAAACTACAACAACACCAGCGCCAACAACAACCACCCCTTCTGCATCAACTTATTCGCAAACGAACAGTCCTTCCACAACAACGGTGGAGGTTCCAAGACTTGACGCTAGTTTGTTCACATCGGCTCCGGTTCTTGACACCCAACCTTGGAGACCTATTCGAGGCCCCGGATCTGAGATCTTTGAACCACCAGTACAAACAGCTACCCAAACTGAAACCGTCATAAGTATAACCACGCCATATGAAACAGTTAGACCACCACCTATAATTCAAGCTCCAACTTCGTACGATCCGTATCCATCGGGATTCTTCAGTAAGCCGAACTTCAATAAACCCGAGAACCGTGAGGATACAAATGCACAAGATTTGGTTTATTACCATGGCTATAGCGGCCCTGTGTTTATGCCTGGAATTGATGGAATCGAACCTCTGGGTGCAGCTCACGTTAAGCCTCATCCCTTACCGAATCCATTGATAGATGATGTAGTGATACCAGCTTTCAAGCCCCTGAATCCAACTCTTGGAACTAATGGGAAAATACCATTTGCTATTGAGACAGGCGATGAGAAGTTTGAGCATTTAGGAGGCGGAGTTATAGTTAAGAAGCACGACAATGAGTCGTCCACTACAACAACTACTACATCACCGAAGACATCTTCTACATCGACAACTTCCATTCCTTCGAGTTCGGTAAAACCGAAAAACGGATCTAACGAGTCGAAAATAACTCATCAGATTGGTGAATTCTTAATGGACTTACTCAATCTTCCTGACGAAGAGAAAAACACAACTGATTTGGTGGAATTAAAACTCGAGTCTCGCATTGAGCCCGATTCCGAAGAAAGGCCCAATTTTATGAATCTCAAAGAAATAATCCTACAGAGAAATCGAGGTACCACAACCATTTCCGCAGAATCATCTTCGCCATCAACATCGTCCACGACTACTACAACAACAACGAAATCTCCAGGAACAAAACGAAACCGTATTCGACCTTCAAGACCGTCAAAGCCGGCGGGAACAATGGATGATTCGGCTCTCTTTCCAAGTCAATCTAAATGGGAGTTTGTTAATGGTAGCTCTCCAAATACCTATGGACATACAGGATCTATGAGGAGAGTCTTCAATAAGACTCTTCAAGCTTGGGTTTCCGAAGACATTGAGAAGGCTGAAAACCTCACCTTAAATGACATAAAAACTCGCATCAACAATGCAACTAATATTCAAGATATTTCACTGATTTTCGACACACTAGCTTCGAAGCTGGGAATCACCCATAGTATGCCAACCAAAATTCCACCATTTTCACACAACAAACTGAAGATATCCCAGAGGAACGAGACGAAAATAAAGCTCATTACAACGACAATGACACCAACAACCACCACAACCCCAACTATGCCTACCACGACGATGACGACGACGATGAAGCCTTCGACTACGACAACCCCAACGTATATCGAATATTCTCAAGTTCAAATGAGGGATGCGATTGTGCCAACATTTAGACCTCTAAGTCCTATTATGCCCGAAGTAATCGAAGGTGAAGCCGAGGTCGAAGTTATCGACCCCAATAAATACGAAGAAATGCTAAAGTCTTCACAAGTCCCACTTATTTCGGCAAGTACAACAGAACTACCCAAACTAGTTACTCTACTTCCGGTTCGATCTAATTCTGGCATCCGAACATTTCGACCTTTGATAGATTCACAAGCTGAAGGCCGCCGACTTACAACACCATCAGAAGCGGTGGTAAAAAGTGGTATACATGTGACTGTTTAAGAACAACCCTTGAAAGAGGACCTAAAATAGATTCTTAGTTTAATATCGAAACGATTATGTGAAACAGGCAATTTTTGTCCATTTTGTTCCGAGGTTTATTATCATAGTCTTAAGGCACGATTTAAGTTAACAATCAAAATTTAACCTTGGATCGACTTGGGACAAAATTATTTTTAAATTTAACTTTAAATAAATAAAATTAAAACATTCGAAGATTTTAAAATACAAATATTTTAATATTTTTTGGTTTACTTTAGAAGTTAGTGTTGTATGTTTATTTTTTCGTATTTAAGAGATTGATCATAGATTAGTTTAAAAGATGATTTTTTTTTAAATAAATATAACTAGAAAATATGAAAAACAGACTTTAAGTTTCTTTGTTTTTCAAATAAACTTGTCCAACAAGGGCAAGAGTAACAGCTCAAAATTTTTCCTAGTTTTTTCTCATGATTTTTTACCCGCATGATAGTTTTTTCGCATGAGGGTTTTCTCGCATGACACTTTTCTCTCATGATAGTTTTCTCACATGACAGTTTCCTCGAAAGATATTTTTCTCGCAAAATAGTTTTCTCTCATTATAGAATTCTCGCAAGAAAGTTTTCTCGTATGATAGTTTTCTCTCATGATGATTTTCTCGCATGATAGTTTTCTCGAATGTTAAATTAATAACATGTTGGTTATCTCCAATATTTTTCACGCATAATGGTTTTTCCTCATGATAGAATTCTCGCATGACGGTTTTCTTGCATGATATTCTTCTCGGATGAAAGTTTTCTCCCACGAAAGTTTTCTCGCATGACAGTTTTTTCGAGAGATATTTATGTAGCATAATAGTTCTCTCTCATGATAGAATTTTTACAGTTTTCAATTCTTGATAGTTTTCTCCCATGACAGTTTTCTCGAAAGATATTTTCGTTGCGTAATTGTTCTCTCCCATGATAGAATTATAGCATGAAAGTTTTCACGCATGATAGCTTTCTTACATGTTAGTTTTCTCGCATGATAGATTCCTAACATGTTGGTTGTCTCGCATGATATTTTCCTCGCATAATGGTTTTTCCTCATGAAGATTTTATCGCATGATATTTTTTAACAAGATATTTTTCTCGCATGATAGATTCAAATGATGTTAGTTTTCTTACATGATAGTTTTCTCGCATTATATTTTTCTCGGATAATTGTTTTCTTCCACGATAGCTTTCTCGCATGACAGTTTTCTCGAAAGATATTTTCCTCGCACAATAGTTTTCTCTCATGATAGAATTTTCGCGTGATAGTTTTTTTGCATGATAGTTTTCTCGCATGTTAGTGTGCTAGGTGAAGGCAGAATTCTTATTATTATTCTGAAAGTTTCGCATAATCGAGAATTAAAATTCACATTTTTCAGATTCACTCCATCCTTAATAAATAGATTGAATACATTAAAACTCCAAGCACACTTATTTAAGTTCCTTCCACTTAATGTACAACAAACGTCTTATTACTTTTTTTTGTCTAAGAACAAGAAACATAATTAATTTAATTGAAATATGTTTCTTCATTAGTGTTGGTCTTCCAGAGGTCCTCCTCCAGCTTTATTGATATTCGGAAGGAATTTTAAGAACAATTTACTGAAACTTGGTTTGATGGTGTCTAAGAATGTTTTCTGACCTACATTTCCTACAAAATTATACAGGGGCGAGAATTTCTTGGTCTTTTATAAAACACCGGCATTCCTTTTTTGTTACTTTTTTTCTTGTTCCTTCCGAAGGCTAAACAAAAGATGAATAATAATTTTTGTTTAAAGAATTATTACT
The DNA here is from genome assembly GCA_911387755.1 of Chrysotoxum bicinctum. Lineage (NCBI taxonomy): Eukaryota > Metazoa > Arthropoda > Insecta > Diptera > Syrphidae > Chrysotoxum > Chrysotoxum bicinctum. The sequence continues at coordinate 9,050,288 of OU426988.1, read as the reverse complement.
TAAACAAAAATGTTAAACTGGACGAAATGCTGAGCAGTGTTGGCCAGCCGGCCACCCGCTATCAGATACCCCCAAGGAATTTTAAAAAATTCCGGATAATTTTATGGAATTTTTTTTTGTTGTTCTTTCTTATTCTTTGCTCCCCAAGATTTGCCCCCAATTCTACTTTTTTTTTACTTTTAAATTTTATTTTCAACCGCCCTTTTGCTTTAATTTGTATACAGCTTCTTTAATTGAGTGAAATTAAGGAAAACATGTTTTTTTTTGCTCCCCTCTTTACTTTTGAAAGGGATTCTTGGGAGCATGGATGTTGCTTTAAACTTAGGGGAGCCGTCAGCCTATTTATGTTCCGTCTATAAGTCCCCTTACACTATACATATAAAATAAGAGTGTGAAAAAGAAAAAAAATCAAGCTCTCCGTGAAGTTTAAAGTTGAGCAAGGAAAACTAGGTACCTACCTGCCTGCCTGCCTTAGCTGTGATGGTTGGCCGCGATTTAATTTCAATACAAGAACTTTACCACAAATAAACTTTTGGGTAAAGATGCAGTGTTAGATTGGAATTAATTTAAGAATTACAAGTTTCTCAAGAGTTGGCTAATGGCAACATTAAAGGGTTTTGCTTTTAAAATACTCGTAGCGGATCAATACAAAAATAGAATTCTGATTAAAGCGTAAGAATGGTTGCAGCTCTGGGATTTTAAATGGGATATTGGCAAAAAGAGGAACTATGTAATTTTATTGGTCAGTAATTAGTCACAAAATGTCAACTAGTTTAAGCAACTGCTGCTCACCTCTAGAAAATTTTTACTCAAGGTTTAAAGTCACACAAATTGGCGCCTCATTGTGGGATATTCAAAAATAAATTTTTACCATCAGAAAGATCATTAGATAGTGATAAGAGATTTATTATTTTCAGAAATTGGTCAGCAATACATTTTTTTAAGAAATATTTAAAAGTTCTTTTTCAGGCTCCCATTTGTGGGATATTCGCGAAAAATATATATACCAACTGAAAGTCCATTAAATTTTAATAAAAGGTAAGTGTAATAATAATGAAGAAACTTTAAAAATTCATTAAACAAATCTATGACCGACCAATAACTGAAACAGTCTAAGCTTTTACGAGTGTAAATGTACATATGTACATATGTATACCTAGAGGCTTTTCCAAGTTTGTGAAAATCCCAAAAATGAGTTGCCAAGAAATCGTTGACATTGAAAAAAAAAAAAATTAAAAAAAATGTATGACAGACCTATACTGAAATTAAATGACTTTTCATAAAGATTTGGAGACCATTCAGGTGATATACATTTTTTACGAATATCCCACAAACGAGTTGCCAAAAATGACTATGACATTAAATTGAAAAAAAAAAAAAAAATAAAAAATGTAGGTATGACAGATCAATTGCTGAAACTTAATGACTTTTTATGTACATACATATATACATATGTAAATACTCGTACACACATGTTTATACAAGGTCCAATAAGGTGGTATACATTTCTTGCGAATATTCCACAACTGAAGTGTCAGTAATTGCTATGTAAAAATTAAAACAAAAATAGTTAAGCAAAGTGTAGGACTGACCAATTACTGAAAACAGATGACATGACCAACCTACGCATTTTTGGTGTACACCTGGGGGTAATAGAAAGCTATTTCCAAGAAAACAAAGGTAGCCTACAACACATATTCCAATTCAATTAGCCTTATCATGCTTAAAAACCCTTACCTTACATTTTACCCCTGCTACACTCTGTGCCTTTGAACGTACAACGGAACAACTTCAACATCGTAAAATATATTTGTATCTTTGAAAACATTGCCCAAAAGGTGCAACTTGTTCTATGTCAAATATAAGTCCGTGTCCATGTCAAAACTATGCAACCCCTTTTGCGATAACAATCAATAAAATCAATCTGCCAAACTATCTACCACCTTTAACATACAGCACAAAGCTTTTGCACACACTGGACATTAAATAACCGAAAATGAATTTTTGATTAGAAAATATTTGCTCTCAAAAGAAACCAACCTTCCTTCGTTTATCCAATTTCGACTAATGGAAGCCACCAAACGCAAAAGGCAGCTCCAAATAAATGTCATTCCCATTTTATCACTATAAGACTATGAGTTCAGTCGGCGGCGCGGTTGTCGTGAAATACTTCGTTATCCATTTGTATATGATATCATCTGTACCAAGTCATGATGCTATGGCTCTTGACTTCGCACGAATCCTTAATCGAATTCTCGACTACTGGCAGCCGAATGACATTTATGTCATCTTAAATTCCACCATCAGCACCACCAACGATGCCGCCACAGGTGAGAATGTCATCGGTGCAATGGTTTATCCCCGTTACGTGAGTGCACGAGGTGACTTCTCTAGTTTCATTCGCAATCATAATCATCAGTTAAAGAATCCAATTCGTTCGGTATTTCCGGATAACTTTGTGCTCGTCATGTTTACCGATGACAGCTGTCAGAATGTGATTCCAATTTTACGGGATCAACTGTCACAGGAGATTATTGTCAGACGATCGAAAATTGTAGTCGTTGCATTGTATTTAACGGCGGCGGCAGCGGATGATGACGATGATGGTGATACTCCTTGTTGGGAGGGGATGTTTCGTGAATTATGGGACATGATGGGATTGTTGAATGTGTTCGTTCTCGATGGGACATTTATTTATGGCTTCAACCCGTTTACGAATCGGTTTCTTATTCGATATCTTGCTGAGGATTACAAATGTCTTATTGCCATTGACAGAGCTGCCAATTTGTACGGAGCTCAGTTAAGAATTCCCATGATTGACGTTTATCCGGGATTGCAAAGCATCATTTGGCAAAATACCTCGCGGAAAATTGGAACTTATTACTTCGTCCAGCAACCTTTCGCCGAGTTCTTTAATGCAACTCTTTTGACTTATACTCCTAAGGTCATCAACTTTGGATTCGAAAAGTTTGTTAATTCTTCGTCATCAATTGTGCATCCAGGAATTGGAAATGACCTTGTTCAAGGACTCGGAGAGCTGACATTGATTCCTCGAAGCTACGACTATTCAAATTTCTTTGACTTCCTGTCACCTCTCTACTTCAAAGAGTGCAATCTGATGATTCCGAAGTCAGGACGGGTTCCCCAGTATCAAATTGTCGTGATAATAGCTTGCAGCTGGGTCCGAATTCTAAGCCTCATCTTTCTGGTGTTGGTTGTTGCATTCGTTGGACTGATGAAAAAGGTGCTTCGAATGGAATTGCAAATGTCCCGCTTGATCTTCGAACTTGCATCGGTTTATATTGGACAGTCTTTAAGACTTCCCATCAAAACGTTATCAATGAGGTTTATCGTGGCATGTTGGCTTCTAACATGCATCCTCCTAGGCACACTCTTCAATGCTGAGATAGTCATGGGGTTCCTAACGCCAATTTATGTCAAAGATTATGATTATCCATTTGATGTCATTCAAAGGAGTCGTTCCTCTGTTTATACCTTCGATGATTTTGTGTACTTTTTAAAAGGGTGAGTCTTCCTTATGGAATTTCAAAACAACAACAAAAAAAAATGTATTTTGCTTTAAGAAACTCGGAAAAACTTTTCCCCTCGGATGACATGTTTCAACTGTTGCTCAAAAAATTGAAAGGCGTATCAAGAGATGAGTTTTTCCAAAGAGTACTTCATCCTAATAAAAAGGATATGTTTATGGTGATCTCTATGGCAGATAATTTGCTGGAGAAGACAAAATATTTGACAGAGCAGACATATTCCTATCATAAGACAAAACCGTTTTGTAAGTATTTAAGGGGGATTTGTTGCTGCGAGACTGTGGTGTATATGTATATTTTGGAAGTGGTAGGTATAACATTGATGACGGCTCATGGGGTTGTATGTTTCTGAGGATTTTTATTTGCACTTAGACAGGGATACCTGGGTAAGTAGGTAAAGAAGCTTTATAGACCTCAAGTTTTTCACAGCTCCTTACTAAATCAAATCATGAGCAAGGATTTATTTAAGAGGTTTAAGAATTTTTTTTAAGTTTTAGTTAAAGTTAACCTGTGACATATTTTCTTCTTGCCTAAAGACCTAAAAAATTATTTTAAAATAGAGCTTTGTGCACGAAGGGGAAAGCTTGACAATTATGTTGATTACTCTGAATAGCTGTTCGATGCTTTGTACATGTCTTGTTACCTAAGTCATCGTTGTCAATTTAGTTGGGAATTCTTTCTTGGACGTGGAAGACACACTTAAAAATTATTCCATCGGGTTTTGGACGATATTAGCTTGGTGTTGGTTTAGCGAGTTGACTTTTTGTTGAAGTGTAAAACTTAAGGCTCCAGAATAGAGACGGATGGTATCAGATAAGCCTTTTAGACTTTTAATTATGTGCAAAAGTTGTCGTCTATAATGTATCATGTGTCATAAACTAATTGGACTGATTTTGCACCAGGTAAAGATCTCTAACTGTCGGCTCATTAGAGACTACAAACAACCCAGCTTGGCAGACTCAAAAAGCGGAGTTTTGAAAGGATAACTCCTGTGTGTGCAAATTAGTTATAAGAGTGATTTTGAAGTTAATATTCAGGCTTGTGAACCCATACAGACGACATTATTACATCAATTTCCAGAGGATGGTGTAGCCTAATTATTGACTGCTGGACTGTTTGTCAGGTGTTATCGGCGTCCTGGTTATGGTTTGCTTCTTATTTGGGTATTTTGTGTACTTGTGTTTGAAAATCGAAAGACCAGTTGGGTAGCTGAGATTTAATTTTCCTATCACAATATGGATTTATCTCTGATAGATCGACATGCACAAATCATGTAATTGTATGTTATGAGCAATCTTGTTAACCAGGGACTTCACCATAGAATCTTAGTTATAAAACAGTAGACATTCATTCGAAAATGCTGAAATGGTTGGACTGTTATTAATTCGGGTGAACTCAATATCTGTGTATTATCTGGCCCAATCACTGTCCCTTTCGGTGTACCGCAAGGCAGTCCCGTGTGTCCACTACTTTTTCTCCTTTTTGTTAACGACACGATGATGATAATAATTCATGTTTTCGGGTGATATAAAATCATTTAAATGTATCAAATCGCAGTCTGATTGCCTTGAACTTCAGAATGACCATTTCGTCATAATCTTTCACCTTTAAATTTCAAGTATATTATATAAAAAATTACTAGACTTGGTGCCCAGAACTCAAAAGGGTTTCTGACTCCTACGTTTAGGGCATTATATTTTCCTTATGTAGGTACAAGTTAGAACAATTCCTTAGTATTGTTGTGTAATATGGAATCCATTGCTATGCATTCTGACCAAATTGAAAATATCCAAAAGAGCTTTACCAAGTTGGGAGTTTTTAGATTGAATTGGAATACATACATATATGCTGTCTTATGGTTCGAAATGTAGTCTTCTTGATCATTCAAGATGTTTTTCTGTCGTTGATTAAAATCAGAGTACGCAGCTTTTTCTTTGTTCCCTACCATAGAGTTAATTATGGGTTAAATGAGCCGATAACTCGGTGCCCATGGCAGGCTAACTAAGTTTTTAATCATTTAGATTTTGTTTTTACTGAACAAACTCTATGATTCGCAACTAAAGTCTTTCAAACAAAAAATTTAACTAATCAGTGAAATAAATGATTAAATTAAGCCTCTCGCCTGACCCTTTTTTTTTGTCGAGACACACAAACCTAACAACAAGAAGGAACAAAAACAAACCATCACTATTTTAAATATCAATGAAGAGCTTAAAATACCATCAACTCGTAACCTAATTAACCCAGAGTATTCTGTTATTCAAATATACAAACTTATCCCTTCGAACAAAGCAATTCTGGGTGTCAAAAACTTTCCAGCCTTTTTCAACCTTTTAAACTCCAATTTACAAAATCCCCGCGAACGCGAAATTCCCAAAGTTCTTTCACCCTTTCTCATACACATTATACTTTTATCCAAACCAAATTTCAACTATCACTAACCGAACCGAAAAAATCCAATTGACTTCGCACAAATACCTTTTACTAAAACAAATCGTGCCTTCCCTTGTCCACCGCAGTTGGCTTTAAAGTTAAATTTTCAATTACACCGTTGGTTGTTCTGAATCAAATAGGATTTGCTTTTCGAAAACCACCGCGAATGTAAAACTTTTAATTAAAAACCAACAAAATAAAGTTTTTTTTTTGTTTTTGTTTTTGTTATTTTCACACAGCCACGACCTCAGTATTATCCCTGTACTACACCAACAACATATAAACTCTACCTACTCTACTACTTTTCACCATTTTCATTCCAGTTATCAGCCTCACAGCAAACATTGTTCCTCGGGGTTCTATTATTTACAATCACTACAATGACTTCAACTATCGCATTTTCGAGGCTGGCCTGCTGCAGCATTGGAAGAATCTTGAGTTGTTGTATGAGGAAAAGTTTGGCAGCCAGGGTGGCAATGAGGCACAGGAAAACTCCTTAACGATTGTGGATTTGTATTCAGCCTTTTTGGTGCTGGTTCTTGGATACGCGTTGGCACTTGCCGCATTTGCCATGGAGAGATGTTTTCCCTGAAGATGATGATGATGATGAAGCGATGAAGCATCTATCTTGGAAAGTTTTTGAAGAAACATTATAAATGCTGCTTTTTTTTTGAGTAGTTGTCTATAGGATAGAGTCATCTTTATTTATGATTGATAATTTGAATAAATTAAAAGTTTATTTAGGGCAGAAATATTACAGTTGTTGTACTCGTATGGTTTTAATGAAATGTCTTAAATGAATGGATTTTAAAAATAACCGAATTTAAAAAAAAATAATTTAGATTTTCCCTTAATCCAAAACAGAGTTTTTTTTTGAAAATTTTGATATGCAGTATTATTTAAAAAACAAATCAATAAATTAGAGATAACAGCTCAGAGTGAACTTGAATCTAGTCACTTAAAGTTTCAACCTTTCCCTGTGGCATGTTGCAGAAAAGAATGAAAGGAACCTATCATTTTATCCCGAGTTGGAACGAACCTTGAATTTGGTGTTTGCTTCTAAATATAACGGATTTTCGTAAAATTGTTTCGATTCGAATTGCACATCATACTTATTTGAGTACATAAAAATATCAAAATCGTAGAAGCCGTTTTCGAGAACAATGAGATTTTCCTTTTGAGTTAAAAAGCTTCAAGTTGTATGTATCAATTTTTTTTTGGCTTCAGTTTCAAAATGTTGGATAAGTCGTGTTTAAAAAAAAAATTTCTAAATTAAAGCAAAAACAGAATATTGTAGGTAAAGCCTTTTACTTTTACGTTTTGAGTCATTTAAGCTACCTGACTTTGCTAGCATTTTTGAAGCTAAATTACTGGCTATCATGGAAGCATACAAGGAACTCAAACAAGGTACCCAAACAAGAAACGGAAATTGTAACAGACCAGACAGTCAGGTGGCTAAAGTGCCATTACTTCTAGTACATCATTCTGGATCATTGTGGCATTGATGGGAATAAACGGGCGGGCGAGCTGGATAGATAAGGATCAGCCGTTCATAACTCACTTTCGCTCGGAGTTCTGCAGGGAAAAATTCTCCCAACTATTCTTAGCGAATCAAACCGTAGGTGGCGCAGTTTAACTTCTTGCATTATATCTTGAAAGATTTGGACAATTTGGACCCATGCAGGATCGTAGTTACCTGTAGCGAACACTGGCCAACGAAGTTAGGCATTTCTCACAACACTCACTGTAATAGCTGTGCAGATTAGCGGAAAAAGGAAACAATTCTTCATTTCCTCTGTAAATACCTTGCCCTGGCCAAATTTAGAGCACAATCATTAGGAAGGGCATTTTTGGACGACATTGAATAACTTTCGGAAATGAGAATCAAAGACTTGACCTCTTTTCTCAACGCGACGAAATGGCTCTAGGACATTTCTTCCGGCTGAGTGAGTGAGCCATTTCACAGCTGATTGTTCAAAAGCAAACACAATAAGAGACATCAAAACCTACTAGATCCTTTCATATTTTTGAAACTAATCCAAACTAGATGACTCCGTGAGTGTCCACGAATTCCCATATCAATTCCATCCACAGGCTCACGCAAGTTATGGTATCAAAATGGCGCACTTCAGCGACAATTGGGCCACAGGGCTAAACTGCCAGTGGTTGCATTTTCTACTTACCTGCCTACATTCAAAAAATTATGCTCTCTTTTGCGATGCAAGTGCGATAAAAATTCCATAGAACTAGCTCTTGCGAAAAAGTGACAAATCCTCCAAGAGTGTCACTTGTGATGAAAAATTGCTTCTCATCTTAAATTTTCGGACTTAGAAGAAAATATAGATCACTAACATTCCTGCCAACAACATGCACACAAAACAATGGCTTAGAGTTGTAAATCAATAGACTCTGACACTATAATAGCTGTCTCACTCGCAAGATCTTTATTTGTAAGCTGGGATTCCAATCCCAAACCTGTGACGAGGGAGGTCAAATGTTCTACTTAAGCTGACTGCTAGTCTCTGGCTTATTAATATTTAGAAAGTCGGGCGCAGTTACATCTGGTTAGAACTATAATTCAAAATGCTGCCCCGCTATTGGCTGCAAAATGTTATCGATCATTGTTTTGTAAGAAGCGCTCCAGAAATCATTTCGGGCCTTTCATTAAAATATTGGCGATATTTTCGCTCCGTCAGGAAAAATCGTCGAGAAGAATAGATTATTTAACCACGTTGTTGTGTACAATATGTATCCACTATAAATTTCCACTAATTCAATTATACCTTGCGTTTATATTGGAAAATGAAAAGGTGGTACGTGTTTAATATTGGTAGGTCTTATTTTGGCCACTTTGTACTTCTGATGAAGGAAAGCTGAGGTCGAAAGAACTAAGAAAAATAGAGAATCGGAAATAATTGATATTCTTCAAATTGCTGTTTTAAATTAAGTGATAGGAAGAAGAAGAACCTGAAAATCCGGGTACCGGAAAATCGGGGAAAATTCCTAGGTACAGCTTAGTATTGATTTACTGGCAAACAGCAAAATGGTATTGCTTGTTATTTTTTGTATGCCATTTGGCATATCACAACTTTAAAAACAATTGAACAACTTGATCATGAAGTAGAGCGATTCATTGCTGATGTGCAACTGGCTGCAGAAGAAAGAACTCCAACTATATCAATAGGCAGAGAAATAAAAATAAAATATCCTGTCGAAATAAAGGAGCTGCTATTGGAAAAAAGAAGTGCTCGAAGAAGATGGCAAACTGCGAGATTTCCAGGTGATAAGGCAGTATTCAAAAAAAGAATCAGTGAATTCAAAAATGATTTACTTGATAAATTCCAAAAAGCTCTTGAAGAGGCTTAACAAAATTGTAGAAGAAAAAAGACTAATCCCGAACCATCAGTTTGGATTTAGAAATAAACATTCCACAATAGACCAACTGCGAGAATTACGGATGTTGTAGAAAAAGCTTAAAGAAAATCAAACATGTTCAGTTCTTTTTTAAGATGTTGCTCAAGCCTTTGATAAGGTTTGGAATTTGGGACTTGAGTACAACCTGCATAGGGACCTTCCAGTACTACGAAATACTGAAATCCTATGATACGACCCGACTCTTTAGAGTACGCTACGACCAAAATTACTAGGAAGTGTCTTAGGACCAACCCTGTATTTGTTATATACTAGGGATATTCCAGTGGATATCAACACTGATAAATCCGTTACGAGGGCTACAAAAAACTGCAAAATGCAGTCGATAAAGTAAGGGATTGGACGCAACAATAGCGTATCAAATTAAACGAAAAAAAATCGACCCATCTAAACTTAATCAACAAAAAAAATAAATAATGTGCCAATTTTTATCAACGGTAAGGGTGTAACTTACGGCAATACTGCCAAATACCTTGGAATGGCTGGATGCAAAGCTAAAATGGAAATATCACATCAAAAAGAATGCATACAAATGGGAGAAATAGCAATTAAATATGGAAGTTTATTAACATAACTGAAAATAAAAGGGGGCCAAGAATGGAACCCTGAGGGATACCAATAAAATTCGGCAGAAAGTTTGAGACTGCCTCCAATTCGAACTGCTTGCTTTCTATTTATGAAATAAGAAAACAAATTTGGTTGTTCTAGATAAAAAATTGAACTTTTGCATAAAGTTTATAACATAAATTAACGTAATTGACGATATCAAAAGTCTTTGAAAAATCGAGCAATACCAAAAACCTTAAATCATCAGTCACCTTAAATAGTAATATGATAGGAAAACCTGATTGTTTTGACGTAAGCATTGAGTTGGCCGTGAAATAAACAATGTTTTGCCTTTGTAGTATCCTTTTAAAAGACTTTAGACAAAAAGGGCAATACGGGTGTACCTATGTAGATCTAAAATCATCTCCTTTTGCATTTTTGGGAAGTGGTATGATTTTACCACCTTTCATATATCCTGGGATAATAGCCAGACATCAATATGCTATTAAAAGCTAAAGTAATATGAATCAACACAATTGATAGAATCATACACAAAAACAAGGTGTGAATATTATTTAGCCCGGTTGCCTTAGTCTTTATACCATAGACAGCAAACTTTCGTAAGGAAGTTTTCGGCGCTGAGCAATATGACTTGTATCAGTGGAACAGAAACAAATGTTTTACTGAGGGTGTTAACATCAATGTCGTGGTCCGTGGTCCAATCCTTGACTTACCGATACCAATTTTATTTAGATTTTTCACACATATGACTATGCTTAAGGATACGCTAATCTGATAAGAGAAATTTTGTAGAGATATTCAACAACGTAACACCATACTTAATGCGCACCTTATTCCTGAGTTATGCATTTGGAATTTGACCATTTCACTCCACGCCAAATGTCTGGAACAAAGGCCTAGAAAGACAAATTTTTTCAGGGTTCTGCTCTTACGAAGAAGTTACAAGTCATCCAAGAATATCTCTTTTTTTTCATATGAGCCGTTTGGACACTACCAAAAATTGTAGGTGTCTTCCATTCCTCCCAACCAACGATGCGACATGTCACACTTGAGTCCACAAGTGCTGAATGTCATAAGACCTTTTATTTCTAAATAATACGTTTTCAGATATTTTGAACTTAAGTGCCTCTTTTGACGTCAAGCTCGCTCTGTCGCAGTTTCTAAAGGTAAATGTACTAACAGGTTAACTCTGGTTTTGGACTAACTCATCATTAGATTTGTGAATTTTCGATACTTTTGAAAATGAGTTGGAAATGTATACAGCACTAATATCTCACCTGAATACCTCTTTCTTGAATTCATAGTTCTCCTTTGTGGTATACACACCTGCCATGAATAAATAATTCCCAAACTTATCTTATCATACTGCTGAAATCCCTCTTTACTAGCAGCAAAAAATAAAAAAAAAATTAGTGAACATTACAAAGATTTTAATGATGTCCCTCTGGAAGCCACAATACCTAGAGAAACTTAAAGGGTAAAACGAAAAGCTCGTTATACAAGATTCAATCATCGGCAACGACACGGTTGAAAATAAACAACTTGTTACCTGCGCTTCGTTTGGCGGTCCCCCAGCGAGAGAAAAAGAATGTCCTCTTTTCCGGATGCTCTTAAGAGTACGTGACCCTATAGAAATAATAGTCTTGAAAGAAGAATTAGAAGAAAAGTTGAAAACTTTACTTCAAGACACATAATAAAATGAAATTTAATTATAGAGTTGTAAAAATGACGTCATTGCGAAACTTATAGAAAGATAGAACAAGGGCTAGGGTGGTGGCGGCGGCTACAAAGCGGGAGTTCTAGGAAGCCACTAGTATCAACCACACCGTAAAATTGTGCTTCCCCTATCTCTCGGTCTCTGTGGAGGGTGGTGTAAGACGACTTGAAACTCAGAATGGTTTCTATTACAACGCTTCTTCATTTTCCACACGAAGTCCTCGAAATTAATCCTTTTCTCGAAAAGTCTGTGTTCGTCGTTTTTTTTTGTTATTTTTCATATCTTTTTTTTTTTTCTTTTGTTGTGCTCAAATACTATCCGGGATATAATGAAGCCACAGGGACATGCAAGAAGGAAGAGAAAAATAGCGAAAAACTACGACAACAAACACAAATGAAGAATTTAAGGATGTTGCAAGTTTTAATGAGGTCGACATTAGAAAAATTCCCACTGCACTGCAGGAGGAGGCTGAGCATGAAGGATGGGAGGGTTGGAGATTCAGGGACGTATGTATCCTCCAACTAACATAGCATATGACACCGACACTATGTGCCCAGGGAACAGGAACAAACGGTAAAACTATTAGCTAAGAGCAGCTTGTCCTGTGTTTCCTTGTGGCATCGCGCTGTTTTTCAAAATGGCTGGCGCATAAGGTTGTGTCGTCTAATTAACTTTATCTTAGCCTCTTCAACCAACACGATGACGACAACAACGACGACGACTAAACAAAAGCGGAAGCTCACATAACATATCCTTTTTCGCGAACCGTTTGGTGTGTGCATTTCTTATTTCCCCCCAGTGCTTTTCTTCCTCGCTTTTAATTTTTTTTCTTCGACTTTTAACGGGAATGGTATTCGAAAAGGCTACGATGACGACTAGAGAAGACGACGACGAGGAGCAAGATTCATTTGTGATTGTAAATGTTTACTTAGCGTTGTCCTTTCCAAGAGGAACAGTTTTGCCCTGTGACTTCTTGAGTCTTATACTCTCTATTGTTCTCGCTTAAGGATTCTTCCCATTTTGCTACACCATAATTAACATGAACGCGCTACGAATAAGATGAAAACAGCAAAAGAATACGGAAGTGAAATGCGAAGAAATTGAAATTTATGCGGCAAGGATTAATTCGACTGAGCTGAGCCTTTTTGTTGGTTCTTTCGTGTTGTGAAAGGAAGTGTAAAGGTCTGACAGACAGGGATGTGACAGTAGTTTTTCTTTTGGTTTGTTAAAGGATGTTGGAGATGAAAGTTTAAAAATAAGTACTAAGTAGAGGAACTTTAAATAGGACTATAATATTGTGGTTGGCTTCATAGGCTAAAGACGGGCTGAATCTTAATCTGACAAGAATTGGTAGTGAGTTTGTGTGACTTTGTCACAGGAAGCAATCCTCTCAAAAGAAGATTATTTTCAAAACAAGATATGGATGGTTTCGAAGAAGTTTGATATAATGAAAGGAAATGACAAAATCTTGAAAAGGAGTCCATTTCAATAAGAACACAAAATTGATCCTTGAACAACTGTTCATCCTTAATACCTTAATTCAAAATGTGTGTTCTTAGATTTTCTTTGAGATTTCTTTGATTTCGTTTCAAAGTCATGTATCTACATAAAATTTCACCCAATTGAGAAAACCTCAAAAATGTATGTCTTCCACCCTTAAAGATGACTTTCAAGGTTTGAGATAAAAATCCTTTGTAAATATTTTCTGAAATACAATTACACTAAATTGAATTCAACTCTATCTCATTTTACGAAGTAATTAAATGGCCAGCAAAATTTCTTTGAGTCACATCCAGGACCTTACCTACTCTTTTTCTTTCAAACTGGAGTGAAAAAAAAAAAAAAAAAAAAACACCAGCATGACTTACTCTACAGTGCAAGAGGTTCGCCTTGCATGGCAATCTTAATTATACATTCAAATGCAGACAGGCGTGCGTTCTCCTATTACACTCTGAGAATCTGTTTTGTTCTTGAAAACTCTTTAGAGATATGAAGGTAGGGCTAGGTACTTTTGAGGAATTTAAATAAATGTTTTACCACCACAAGGAAGATAGTTGCCATGATTATTCTAAGTGAATTTCCCAACAAGTCCTTCTTGAAGATCTAAAAAAAAAACTCAACTTATTCCTCAAAAAATAAAAAAAACATACAAAACTCTTGACGAGAAAGATGGAGTTTTTTTTTTTTTTTTCTTCTTCCAGCCGGAGGGACCTTCTGTTTCTAATTAATATTCAGAGCACAGAGTCGTATCATGGAGGGATTTTTAGTTTTATCTTCTCATTAACCACTGGGATAAATTTTGTGGATGTCATTACAATTCAATGTGCTTAAATGAAAAAAAGCACAATTATTAAGCTCCAGAAAAGCAATTCAATCATATTCATTTCTCGAATTCAATCATATTCATTTAGGATTACAAAAAAGAAGAAATCTATATATATAAAAATCAATGCCACTTTTCGTTGTGTTTCTATAACTCAAGAACGGGCTTACCTATCCAAACCAAATTTTATGGCTTTGTTTGGACTATTTAGTAGATGGTTTATGTGAAGTTTGCACAAAATCGGTCGAGTGGTTCTTCATTTATCACATTTTTTGTAACAAATGAATTCAATAAATGTCGGATCATTTTGTTAGTGGGGATTTTGCTGTCAAATTGAAACTTATATTTTTAATTTGATTTATTCTTTTTTATATGAAGGAATAATGTCACAAGCCGGGCGAACAAATATAGGTCGGCGAACGCGTAATGCAAATGATGTGGCATTACTAAGTCGATCACAGACTGCAGATGAACGCGCACAAGCTAATGCATCGCAGTAAACGTAATGCACGAAATATGTAGATCTGTTGACCCTCTGTACCTGTACTGAACCTTGCACGCCGATCACGAATACGTCGTGCTGCTCTTTTGGCTAAAATGATGCGTGCTGCTTTTAATTACAACAGTCCACATTGTGATGCGGCTAACTTTCCACGTGAAAAGCCCGGCATGTGTTGTGCTAATGGCAAAGTGAGATTTCCAGCATTAGAAACTCCACCCAAACCATTGTATTCATTTATTTTTGGGACATCTCAAACGTCGAATCACTTTTTGATCCATATTCAACAACACAATTCGGCATTTCAAATGACCTCTTTTAGTGCTACTAAAATTATTAGAGATAATTATGCCGACGTTTAAGGTAAATACTTCAACATGATTGTCCCATGTTTATATCAATCTGAATCATAAAGTATTCGATAGTTTTAAAAATTCTGATCCAAGATCTACCTAAAATTGCATACATGTTACAGATTCAGGGCCAGATTTATCATCAAGCTGGTTCGTTATTACCATACTTCGACGCTGATCATCAATTTTTGCAAATTTATTTTATTGGTGATGAAAATCGTGAATTGGATCAACGTTCTGCAATTGTTTCGAATACAAGACGAGAAATTATTCGTGAGCTACAAAGGTTTTTCCATCAGCATAACACATTAGATCAATTGTTCAAAATTGCTCTCGATCGTATGCCAACTGATAATCACAAAATTGTAATAAGGGCTGATAGAACACCTGTTGGAGAGCATGCAAGGCGATTCAATGCACCCACAATTGATGAGGTTGCAATTGTAATTCTTGGTGATCAGTTTCAATCCCGTGATATTGTACTTCATCGCAGAAATGAGCAATTGCAACATGTTTCGGAACTTCATCGTATATGACACAATCATGCAAGCCGTTTCCAATAATGCAGGTGGATTATATTTCTTGGATGCGCCTGGTGGTACAGGCAAAACGGTCGTTATGTCATTGATTTTAGCTATTCTAAATATTCGATCGGAACAAAAAATTGTATTGGCACTTGCATCTTCGGGAATTGCTGCTACATTATTAGAAGGTGGTCGGACTGCACACTCTGCACTAAAATTGCCATTGAATGTACAGGTGATTGAAACTCCAACTTGCAATATTTCGAGAAATTCTGCTATGGCAAAAGTTCTGCGATTAACGCCAATTATTTTATGGGATGAGTGTACAACAGCGAATAAAAAATCACTAGAAGCATTTAATCGAACAATGCCAGATTTACGTGGTAATCAACAGTGTTATGAATCAAGATGAGGCAATGAATTATCCAATTGAATTTTTAAATTCATTGGAACTAGCTGGTATGCCACCGCATTGCTTGAATTTGAAAGTTGGTTCTTTGATCATATTATTGCGAAATATTAATCCACCAAAACTGTGTAATGGCACCAGATTGGCAGTGAAAAAGTAATTGCCAAATTTGATTAAAGCTACGATCTTAGCTGCTAAATCAAAAGGAGAAGTTTAGTTTGATACCACGTATCCCTATGATTCCAACTGATATGCCATTTGAGTTCAAACGATTACAATCACCCTTATTCCGACAGTCGTTTTACTAAAACGCCAGTAAAACGACAAGGCTCTAGAAACGAAAATTGGAATTTTATTGAAACGACTTTCTTTATAATGCTTAGAAAAGTGAAGAACATAAAGAACGGTGCCCTTTTCGTATTATTTAAACCCAAAATGTGGTCTCTGGAGCCTTCTCGGTTTAAAGGCGTTTTATTAAAACGACTATCGGAATAAGGGTGAATATCCTGTGCGTTTATCATTTGCGATGTCCATCAACCAGGATCAAGGACAAACACTTCAAGTTTGTGGAGTTAATTTGGAGGAATCATGTTTTTCACATGGTCAACTTTATGGTATGTTGTCTGTTCCAGAGTCGGTACCCCCAGCCGTTTGTTTATTCATGCCCAAAATGGAAAAACAAAGATTATTGTTTATCCAAACGTTTTGGATTAAGTTTTAAAATAGCTAGCAATTTGAGGAATTTAAATAAATGTTTTACCACCACAAGGAAGATAGTTGCCATGATTATTCTAAGTGAATTTCCCAACAAGTCCTTCTTGAAGATCTAAAAAAAAAACTCAACTTATTCCTCAAAAAATAAAAAAAACATACAAAACTCTTGACGAGAAAGATGGAGTTTTTTTTTTTTTTTTCTTCTTCCAGCCGGAGGGACCTTCTGTTTCTAATTAATATTCAGAGCACAGAGTCGTATCATGGAGGGATTTTTAGTTTTATCTTCTCATTAACCACTGGGATAAATTTTGTGGATGTCATTACAATTCAATGTGCTTAAATGAAAAAAAGCACAATTATTAAGCTCCAGAAAAGCAATTCAATCATATTCATTTCTCGAATTCAATCATATTCATTTAGGATTACAAAAAAGAAGAAATCTATATATATAAAAATCAATGCCACTTTTCGTTGTGTTTCTATAACTCAAGAACGGGCTTACCTATCCAAACCAAATTTTATGGCTTTGTTTGGACTATTTAGTAGATGGTTTATGTGAAGTTTGCACAAAATCGGTCGAGTGGTTCTTCATTTATCACATTTTTTGTAACAAATGAATTCAATAAATGTCGGATCATTTTGTTAGTGGGGATTTTGCTGTCAAATTGAAACTTATATTTTTAATTTGATTTATTCTTTTTTATATGAAGGAATAATGTCACAAGCCGGGCGAACAAATATAGGTCGGCGAACGCGTAATGCAAATGATGTGGCATTACTAAGTCGATCACAGACTGCAGATGAACGCGCACAAGCTAATGCATCGCAGTAAACGTAATGCACGAAATATGTAGATCTGTTGACCCTCTGTACCTGTACTGAACCTTGCACGCCGATCACGAATACGTCGTGCTGCTCTTTTGGCTAAAATGATGCGTGCTGCTTTTAATTACAACAGTCCACATTGTGATGCGGCTAACTTTCCACGTGAAAAGCCCGGCATGTGTTGTGCTAATGGCAAAGTGAGATTTCCAGCATTAGAAACTCCACCCAAACCATTGTATTCATTTATTTTTGGGACATCTCAAACGTCGAATCACTTTTTGATCCATATTCAACAACACAATTCGGCATTTCAAATGACCTCTTTTAGTGCTACTAAAATTATTAGAGATAATTATGCCGACGTTTAAGGTAAATACTTCAACATGATTGTCCCATGTTTATATCAATCTGAATCATAAAGTATTCGATAGTTTTAAAAATTCTGATCCAAGATCTACCTAAAATTGCATACATGTTACAGATTCAGGGCCAGATTTATCATCAAGCTGGTTCGTTATTACCATACTTCGACGCTGATCATCAATTTTTGCAAATTTATTTTATTGGTGATGAAAATCGTGAATTGGATCAACGTTCTGCAATTGTTTCGAATACAAGACGAGAAATTATTCGTGAGCTACAAAGGTTTTTCCATCAGCATAACACATTAGATCAATTGTTCAAAATTGCTCTCGATCGTATGCCAACTGATAATCACAAAATTGTAATAAGGGCTGATAGAACACCTGTTGGAGAGCATGCAAGGCGATTCAATGCACCCACAATTGATGAGGTTGCAATTGTAATTCTTGGTGATCAGTTTCAATCCCGTGATATTGTACTTCATCGCAGAAATGAGCAATTGCAACATGTTTCGGAACTTCATCGTATATGACACAATCATGCAAGCCGTTTCCAATAATGCAGGTGGATTATATTTCTTGGATGCGCCTGGTGGTACAGGCAAAACGGTCGTTATGTCATTGATTTTAGCTATTCTAAATATTCGATCGGAACAAAAAATTGTATTGGCACTTGCATCTTCGGGAATTGCTGCTACATTATTAGAAGGTGGTCGGACTGCACACTCTGCACTAAAATTGCCATTGAATGTACAGGTGATTGAAACTCCAACTTGCAATATTTCGAGAAATTCTGCTATGGCAAAAGTTCTGCGATTAACGCCAATTATTTTATGGGATGAGTGTACAACAGCGAATAAAAAATCACTAGAAGCATTTAATCGAACAATGCCAGATTTACGTGGTAATCAACAGTGTTATGAATCAAGATGAGGCAATGAATTATCCAATTGAATTTTTAAATTCATTGGAACTAGCTGGTATGCCACCGCATTGCTTGAATTTGAAAGTTGGTTCTTTGATCATATTATTGCGAAATATTAATCCACCAAAACTGTGTAATGGCACCAGATTGGCAGTGAAAAAGTAATTGCCAAATTTGATTAAAGCTACGATCTTAGCTGCTAAATCAAAAGGAGAAGTTTAGTTTGATACCACGTATCCCTATGATTCCAACTGATATGCCATTTGAGTTCAAACGATTACAATCACCCTTATTCCGACAGTCGTTTTACTAAAACGCCAGTAAAACGACAAGGCTCTAGAAACGAAAATTGGAATTTTATTGAAACGACTTTCTTTATAATGCTTAGAAAAGTGAAGAACATAAAGAACGGTGCCCTTTTCGTATTATTTAAACCCAAAATGTGGTCTCTGGAGCCTTCTCGGTTTAAAGGCGTTTTATTAAAACGACTATCGGAATAAGGGTGAATATCCTGTGCGTTTATCATTTGCGATGTCCATCAACCAGGATCAAGGACAAACACTTCAAGTTTGTGGAGTTAATTTGGAGGAATCATGTTTTTCACATGGTCAACTTTATGGTATGTTGTCTGTTCCAGAGTCGGTACCCCCAGCCGTTTGTTTATTCATGCCCAAAATGGAAAAACAAAGATTATTGTTTATCCAAACGTTTTGGATTAAGTTTTAAAATAGCTAGCAATTAATAAAATATTTTTTTGTTTGAATAAATGAATTTGATGTTGCAATTACTTTTTTTTTATTATTTAACTTTATACGTAGCGAAGCACGTACCGGGCCGCTAGTTATTCATATATATCTGAAAGGACATCACTCTTTGAAATATGTACCTACTCGTATTTTGGGTATTTCTAAAGGTTTAACATAGAACATGGAAGATGAGAATAATTTTTATTTCTCTCCTGCTTGGTTTACCATCGAAAGAAAGGAGGTGTAAATGTTAAAACACCATGAGATGTCCTTTTGAATCCTTTTTATTTAACAGAAATTTTTAGTTCCGGATTAAGTTTTTGGTAATTTTAACTCCATCTGTCCATTATAAATTAATTTTTGTCATTCACAAGGGTAGTTGATATTTTGACATTTTAGACCTAAAAGGATTAGGAAATCTTAGAAGTTCAGGATGAGCAATTTTAATTCAGGAGAAAATTGGTAGATTACAAAATCATTTTGATGTCTCTTGATGTCTTTGTGTTTTGATATTTTAATCGCAAAAAAAAACTAGAAATTATTTAAATTGAATTTAGAATGTGAACCTTTTTGGAGAGAATTTATTTAGCATATCAAAATAGCTTTTGAGGGTTTTCTAAATCAAATAGAGAAGGACATGTGTATTTTTGAAATTCGAGGAATACATATTTATGACAAATTTAGATTCATAAGAAAATCAATAATGGTATGGAAGTTTATGGAGCTATTCTGTTAATTAATTGCTGATTTTCTTTTGAACAAGTGGAGGTTGGAAATTGGGTTTTTGACTTTTTATTTGCAGGACCTGAGCTTATTAAAAAAATGTCTCAGAAAGATTTCTTGAGCTGCATTTAAGGCCATAACATCAAAGATTCTGCTTTCAAAAAGTCCATTGAATTGCTTCTGACATAAGAATTGAAATCATATTCTATTTCTGATTTTAAACACCCTCCAATACACCCATTAAAGACTGAAAGAAACATCTGTCACAAACTTATATTCCACAACTAACCGAATTTATCTTAAAATTGGTCATAGTCATATTGGGTTAACATCCACTACCTTAGTATCTATTAGATATTTCTTCTCTTTTTTAATAGCCCGATTTTAGACCAAAAGCCAAGTATTCAGCTTTTTTTTAACAATATTCACTCCTTTTCTGAGGTTTCCATTATCAAGACAAAAGAAGAAGTCTGTCAGTCTGTGCACTTATTCGTTCATCTATGCATCGAGGTGCAATGGAGAGCATTTTTTTTTATTCATTTTGTACACCCCGATTCGTAGAAGGTCCAACCAATGTATAGACTTTGGTCATCTATAGCTTCCATAGAGTTTCATTAAGGTTTAATTTTGCAAGTCTCTAGCATTTCTTGATGTATTTCTTTTAAAATATATACCTTGTTTAGGCCCTACCGAAATTTAATTTTTTGCTTTTCGGAAGATAAAATAGCTTTTCTAAAGTTTTATTAGGCACCTAATGGAAGCAATTAGCTTCTTTTGTAAGCTATTGCTTCTTTTCAGGAACTACTAGTGATTTTAGTGATATTTACAAGGTGGCTCAAAATTAATCACCTTATGGCGTCATACGTCAATCATATTTAACATGCTTGAACTAGACAACTGCAGTATACAAACCAAACTGGGAAAATAATCCGGCGCTTAGCTCCTCGCCTTGAACAGACTGGAACCACGGGAGACCACGGGCGTGGATGCAACCGGACTGGTCGTTCGGTCGAGAATATCGCTGCTGTGGCTGCCGATTTCGCAGAGAACGAAGAAACATCAACCAGACAATAGGCCATGCAATTAAATATTACCGCAAGGACTCTACAGCGAATTTTAGTGAAAGACTTGCACATATTCCCGTACAGAGAGCAAACAGTGCATCAGTCGTCTCCAAAGTACTGTCAAGCCATCTTCAATCTCAACAACGAAGAGGACGATTTTGTGTCGACAATCATCATGGGCGACGAGGCGCATTTCTACTTAAGCGGTTATGTCAATAAGCTAAATCTTCGCTTCTGGGGCACTGAAAATTCGCGTGTCATGCACGAAGAGCCATTACAATCACTCAAAGTCACTGTGTACTTTAGCGTTTACGCGGGAGGAGTGATTGGGCTGTATCAGCAATACGGTCACTGTTCTTGGCGAACGCTACGGGGCAAACGACATCTTACTGCCGGAATTGGATGAGCGGGACTTGGTAAACATGGGTTTAAACAAGACGGTGTAACCGCACACACAGCACTAGCCATTTACTCGTATATTATGAATATTGTGATATTGTGAAGGAATCATTTCCTGGTAGCGTAATCTCCCAAGGCTGGATCGCCATCACAGACAGCTTCCTTTGGGGCTTCCTGAAGTTACGGGTTTATGCCAACAAGATAATCGCAGCCCTTAAGGAGAATATTCGAGAAGAATGCGAATAGTTATCAGCGGAAATCTTTGCGGAAACTTATGGAAAATGTGATAAAACGGGAGCAAATGTTTATCAACACTGGCGGCAGCCACTTTTCCTCTTGTTTGGGGATATTTTCCTAGGCATGGTATGGGGCTACTTCATCAGATAGATGGTTATTGTGGACCATTTATAATACAAGGGAATCCTACGTGATACTATTCTACCGTATTCTGAGCAGACCCAAGCATATGGCTAAGTCTGTGAAGCAATGGCTAGCTAAAGAAACAACCTCTTTATTTGACAGTACGTCCGAAGTTGGGCTCAAGTGTAAACTAATGAGCTTTCGCTTCCAGACGGGTATTAAGGCGGAATTGTTTCCGGCGATGAATGCAACCCTTTTCAGTTACTTTGATGCAAGTGCCATTCATGGAAAATGGTATGGGTGGTATTCTTCGCTGTGCCTACAGAAAACAGCTTTGTGTTTTCGAAGCACTAAACTGAAGGCGGTTGTAAGTACTTCATTTGATATCAAGGTCGTAATCTAATGAGCTAAGCATATACTGCTGTTTCAGTTCCACAGCTAAAGAACAGGGTTGCGAGACTGGAAACGAATATGAAAAACTACGGTTGCTGTCATCAGCGAAAGAATAAAGTGAAGAGTGTCGGAGACAAAACAGAGCCTTGAGGCACACCAGCATGTATTCCCTGGATATCAAGCTTGACCCCTTCCAATACAGTGACAATTTGTTTTAATCAATAATAACTCGATGATGGCGGTTCGGGTTTTCGTCAGTGATCCTTTACACACATTCAACAAGGGCCTATACTTATAGAACATTTTCCTTCAAATTCAATGTGAATTTTTGGACGAGAAATTTGATTTTTTTTTTAAGCTAGAGCTGGTAGCTCTATTAAACTTTTCATTTGTTATATCTCAATGAAACATAAGGCCGCAATGTGGAAAACCTCTTCAGTATTCACTGGTTTAAATTGTAATTACCAAGAACAAGTGTATTAGACCGAACTCTGTCGCACGAGAGCCTTGGGGGCTCCAATTTGATTACCTTTTGGTGGCTACTGCACTAAATTATCAAAGTTCTTAGAACCACCAAGAAATTCTCAGAAACCTCTAGGTTTACGAATGTCTTATTATAAGACACAACATATTTATAGTTACACAAATTTAACAACTTCTTAAATGCTTAAATGTCCTGCGGATTGTTTGAACTTGTTTTTTTTGTCTTTCCCCAATAGCACCACCCTATACGTTATAGGAAGAAAAATAAAAAACACAAATTTCTCCACACCACTGCTCAAAAATAAATAAACGATTCCCCTAACGTATTTCCGGCCACTAGACATCTGTGCTCGTGCTCTCGTCGCCGGTCGGTTGGTGAACCTGAAAGGCCAACATTCTTATGTAATGAGCCTCTTTTACCAAGGATATTACATCGTCGACAACAAGAGTGTTTTGTTACAATCACAAAAGGACATCGCAAAAAAAATGATTGTTACAAATGACAAAACAAAAAATTGTATTGGTCGACGTCCACTTTATTCTGCGTGAAAGGAATTTTTTATGTTTTGCTTTAAATAAGAAAAACATAGAAAAATTATTCTCCTACCCACTTTGTGGGGATTTTCTAGTGATTTGACTTTCATGGTCTCCCTCAAACCATTTTAAGCCAATTATATTATTGTTTCTGGAGTATCTCCTACATTGAACCGTTTTAAACGTATAAAAACAATAGGGAATCAAATTTGCATTTAAATTACTTGAACTTGAAGGGTGCTTCGCGGAGCAGGTTTTCTTTGCTTCTTTTTTTTTTGTTTTTGTACATAGACGGTACGGTATATATTTAATGCTTTGGTCCTTTTTGTAAGAAAATGGCTCTCTCAGATCTCTGATCAACCATCAAAGGTCTTCAAGTTGCAGCTTAGTTTTTTTTTTTGTTTTAATATTATGTAGGGAGGTACTTATACGAGTTTTCATTCGCCCCTTCTTTATTAGGATGGTGTTCTCCTGTTGTCGTTCGTTATCGTCGGCGGCATCGTCGTCGGTCGTTTTGTTTCTTTTGAAGCTTTGTCGTTTTGTTGTCGTCGTCATAGTTGTTTGCTCTTGCTTTTGCTATCGTCCCCCATTAATCGATGTAGACAAAGGAAATTAAAGGACAATAAATCCTTCAAAGTTTGTTTGGATTTATGTTTCGTTGCTTCCTTGTTTTTAAATTGTAGCTTTCTTCTTGTTAGGGTATTATTAGATTTGATTGAAAGTTTTTGACACAGAGAATTTTATTTCATAAGGGGGAAAGGAAAGCCTACGCACAGTGCCTTATGGTTTAAATATCCAAAAGCAATAATGACCTAAGAACTCACTACTTAAGTTCGGAGAAAGTTCAAACTTTAAAGACTCATTTTTTTAAGTAACATTCGTTCTCAATAATGGCTTTTGAATTCATAATCTATGTCCTTCAAGATCTAACAATTGGAAAGAAGAACAATTTAAAGAACTATGGTTCGATGAGAAGTGTGAAGAATGAAGCACGTTTCTTTTTCATGATTCATCAGCTTACCCTTGAACCTTACTTCAGGCGTATTCTCAAATATTGTAGGATAGAATATATTTTGAGAACATAATTAGAGACCCTCATGCTGGCTTCACGATTTAAAAATTGTACTTTGGATTTTTTTAATTTCTATCGAAGAGATTGCCAATGCTCTCTCAATAGTATAAGGGACGGTAAGGCTGGAGTTTTGAATAGACTCGGTTGAAATTCTACGAATATGGATTCCTTCCAAAAGCAAGATTTTGATCTTGCTTTGTTTGTCGATTTAAAATCTGCTCTTGAGACCATAGAAAAAAATGCTTTGTTCTAGATTGTAAGACCGAAAGGTGAAGAGCAGTCGTATTAGTTTCATACAATCTCTGGAGCATCACAGGGATGCACACTTAGCC
Source organism: Chrysotoxum bicinctum (assembly GCA_911387755.1). Classification (NCBI taxonomy): domain Eukaryota; kingdom Metazoa; phylum Arthropoda; class Insecta; order Diptera; family Syrphidae; genus Chrysotoxum; species Chrysotoxum bicinctum. Next base: position 9,025,551 of record OU426988.1, on the reverse strand, counting down.
CAATACTTTTTGCATTTTTCATAAGACAAAGTGGACCGCAAAGTGGTTTTGAATTTGGAGGAGTTATTATCCTGGTACAAGAAAACTGTTTATATTGGCGCTTGCCTAATAACTAAACATAAGCCTTCTGAGAGCTCAAAGTGGGACCCAAATTTAAATTTTCAGAACTTTTGTCTTTCCCACTAAGTTAAGACGACATAATTCCAAAATTGACTTTAGGTCTTATGTCCTCCTTCAGAACATGGACAAGAACAAGAACATGGGAGAAACTGTCCATAGGCGCCTGCCTAACAAGCCAATTGGAGCAACGAGGTTTTGTGAGCTGCACAGAGGCCCCAAATCCTTTGAACTCGCGAAGCATTCCCAGCAGGTATTTTTGATCAAGAATATTCTTGATATTAAAATTTGGCCTTATACCGAATTAAATGTTGCTCTATTTCGCTTTGGAAATGGAAATAAAGGTAATTTTGTCAATAGTTTGGGACTTAGTTCAGCATTGGGAAATTGTTTCTTTAAAAAAGGGAGAAGAAGAGAATATGAATGATTCCCAATTTTGGTGGCATTTAGTTCTTGGGAATCAACTCTTTTGGGTGTTAGCTGGTAGGGCTCTTTTTATATAAGGTTTTGGAAACTTCCCACAACAAAATCTTAAAATTAGTTTTCAGAAGTTCTTCAGCTTTTTCGCAACAGTAGGAGAAATCAAAAGTACTTGTGTAGGTTAATACAAAATATTTAAGGTTCAGCTTATAAAGGGACTTTAAACATGCTGATTTGTAAAGAAAAGATTTTGTTTTGTCCAAAGTAAGTAGGGCTACACTTTACTAGATAGCGTTTATTTTTAAGGCCCATCTTTATTAGTAGGTTTCAGGCGTACTACATTTTTTATATTTTATTTAGCAAAAGTCAATGCTTGGTTTTTTGTCATTTGCCAATATAGTGGTATTGTCTGCTTTCAGAAAACCACATGGCGCTCCTGCATCATAAAATCTACAAAAGAAAAATGTTAAATAATATAGGACCCAGTATTGATCCCTGAGGTAAGTTAAAAAGAACTGCAATTTCATGGGAAAACAGGCCTAAACCTACCCTCTAAATATTTTCAAAAGCCTTTTCAAGATCATATAAATCATGCAGGCAGTGAGTCTTATTAAATTTTGATGACTTTGATATGTATGTAAGACCAACAACTTCTGTTTTGTAGATATATTAAAGCTTTTTGAACAATTCTTTCACAATTTTCTTTTTAATTTAAAATAAAAATATTTTGTTTTTTATAATGGCGGCTTTATCGAAATGACCCTCTGAAAATCTTATGAGACAATAGCGTAAAATGAAATCAAGCAAACTCAGATCTGTAGCTCTCTTATAGTCCTTTTTTTTGTTTTAATGTTGTCTGCTCTCTTTAAGTGCGTGAAGGACATGAAATGCGTTTTCAAGCACGAGCTTTTGTTAGCAAATTATTTGCTTGCCTCTTTGCCTCTATCATTTGGATCATACAAAAATATGAAAAAAAAAAGAAAATAATTAGATGTCTTAAAAAAAAAATTATATAAAATAGGCACAAGAACATGGAGACACATACAAATACATAAATATTCAAAGAAACGCAATGATTTGCAAATAAAGTCGAGTAGAAGTCATATCCCCATTTATGAACATGAACCAATGAATTTGCTACATTGCGTGGAAAGGCTTTGCAGTCGTCAGGACACCACATGCCATCACATTTGCCTCCCCTTCCATACATACATTAAGCAAAACAGAATAATACTCGTATGTTTAAGCAAACATAATCTTACGGGATGTCCCCAATATATTTATAAACCAATTTGACTGAAAGACTGACTGACTGAATGGAGCTCAGGTTGCTATGGATCTGTGCGAAATCTTTCCAGCCTAATAAAGCCTCAAGCTGAAATTAGAGAATACTAATGAGTTTGACATCGAATCGGGTTTAATAAAATAAAACCAGAGTGTGTGTTGTAGACATATATCTGTTGAGGATTGTGGTATTGCTTTCTCTTGAGATAATCTCCAAGGATAAGGCAAAGGAAATGATATTTTGTACAAGGAGGGGACAAGTAGATTATGAAAGACAAATGATTGCCAGCAGAGATACAGATTGATACGAGTACAGCTCCTTGACAGCAACGAGGCACCTTTAAAAAGATCATTAGGAAGAGATTTATTTTTATGGTTTAATGTCGTTCGAAGTTTAAACCTTTAAACAAGAAGGCAGGGTGTAGAGAGGATTCTAAGGAAAAAAACCATTTTGACGAAATGTTATCAATCATGTTTCGAAAAAATATATGCATACAACGAAGAAGAGTTACGTGATATATTAAACGGTTTTAGTTTGCTCAGCGAAATTTTATTAATGAAAATTTTATTTAGTGATACAAGTATATACCTATGTAATGCATCAATACATAAATAACATTAAAGAGGTTTTGATTGCCCTTAAAACGATTAAGCACAGTGCGAGCATTAGGAAAGTAACGAAGGTTTAAGAGATGTCGAAGCACATTGGTTTGAAGTTCTGAACATAAGAACAGGAGGGACACATAGAGCCATGTACAATATTCAACAAGCTCCCAAAAAAGGACCTTAGGTTGAGCTTGAAAGGAACCAAAAACCTTTTTGAATCCGAATGATCAAAAAATTAGCAAATCATTTAACATTTTTCATGGAACTGTTCTTTTTGAAAAATATCAAACTGATAAAAAGAAATTAATTGAAAAAGGAATAAGAAACGTGAGTCATTCAAAAAATTTGTCAAACAACATTTTTCATTCCATTTCCTAATTCTCCAATTGTGATGAAACGCTGCAGAAAATAGTTTGATACATAACAATTTTCTTGAGAATCAACAAATCTTTCAACTTGGGGTAGCTCTTCGAAGGGAATCTTGAGGTTTTGCGATTTTTTGTCAACAAACTTGTTACCAATATTCGACTTATCACAAATTCGCACAGTTTGATCTCCAACAGCATTAAAGCATTAGAATACATTTTCATACCCTTTATTATTTTGACGAAACGAAAAATTCGACTGAAATGATCAACTTTGCTGGGGTCATACTGGGGGCTATAGTGAATACGAGGGTGGTCCGATAAGTACTTAGACTCACCGCCCGATGATGCCTGTATCGCAAGAGAGATTTATTATCGTCTAATACATTCTCTTAGACAGCTACTGTCCAAATTTCAGCCGAATCGGACTCGTAGTTTTGTTTTGACCACGTGTAGAAAAATGGAAAAAGAGCAATACTCGTATAGTTCGGTGATTCGATTCTTGTTTTTTGAAGGGAAATCGCGCAGCGAAATTAAAGGGCACTTGGATGCTATGTACGGTGACTCTTCTCCTTCGATTGCGACCGTCAAAAAATGGTATAACGAGTTTCAACGTGGTCGCACATCGGTTTTTGATGAGCCCGGCCCAGATGCCCCGAAAATTGCTACCACGGAGGATAACGAGTCAAAAATCCACGATCTCGTATTGGCAGACCGCCGATTGAGGGAGCGCGAGATAGCTAGGCATCTCCATGAAATGTTGGGCATGAGAAAGCTGTCAGCGTGATGGGTCCCGCGTTTGCGTGAACTGGTCGTGAAACGAACACAAATTTTAGCGCTTGTTTTTTTTTTTTTTTTTTTAATTAAGCCCTGGTAATGCTAATTTGACAGTCAAGTTAACACTACCACACCTCAAAAAAAGGCTAGAATGAACTTGAAAAAGAAAAAGGACAGCGTAAATAACTCTCGCAAATATGTCGTAAAAGCAAAATTTTTTCTCAAAAAATGACTTAAATATGGCAAAAGTCTCATAGCTAATTTTTTGCTACGCAATTTGTTTAAACAGTTGTAGTAGGACGTCTTTGAACAAGTTCCGTCATAAAATAATTTGTCGCGCCCTTCTTGCCCAAGAAACTGCCTTCATTATAACAAAAGTCCTTAAAATTGCATTGCTATAGAGATAGCTCTGGTGTGGTAGTACTTGGTTTTATGAAGATATGCAATTTTAAGGACTTTTGTCATATTTAAGTCATGTTTTTTTGGGTAAGAAGGGTGCGACAAGGAGTTACAATTTTCGATGACTCGGTCACATGGATCAGGCTGAATTTAAGGCGATGGTATGCCTTAGTTTAACCATGTGTTCACCGGTCTCTAAGGGCTTATCAGCGTAGACCTAAGAAACCTCCACATGAAATACTCATAAGGGTTCACTTCGGTAGCATCATGATTGTTTTGTCTTAAAGGTCTCAAAAATAAAAAAAAAAGACAGAAAATCAATAACATGTAAAGCAGTATGGCTGCTTTCCTTTTGAAAAAAAAACTTTGTAAGATTTACTAGGACCATCAGGTTGAAGTACATTTTTTTAAAGTAGGCGTGGCAGCGGGAAGAAATGATTGTTATGTGTTTTAGTACTTATTATCAGCAATTCGGAAAATTTTATCAAATCCAATTGAAGGATTCTAGAACAGTAAATCTAGATACACAAATTGCCTACCATATTAAAAAAAAATCGACAAGCAGAATATCATTGGAGAGCTTTATAACTAGTGCCTTTCAAAAAAGTACCTTAAAGTTGAAAAAATAGCAAGGACAAATTGTAGTTTTCCTAAAATTCTTGTTTTTTTTCGCGAGGGCAATAAATTTAGAGAATTTAAAAAAAAATCCACACGGGCCCAGTACTTTACCCCGAGCGCTGCAACAGTGGTGCTATAAAAAGATTTCGTGTACACAAAAAATATGTATTGTAAGGTTTGTGGAGTTTTTTCCCAAAATTTGTTGTTTTAAAAAACAAAAACATAGCGCTACATTTTGGTGTGTTCAACTTCAACTTCAGAAAATTTGAATTGCCCCTTTCTGACACCTGATTAATATCAGACTGTATGATATATCCATCTGCTACACAAGTAATTTTTAAAAATAGTTTAAAATCATCCGCATAAAGAATGCACTGTGGTATCATTTAAAAAAATATTGAAAAGAAGGGGACCCAAATGGCTACCCTGAGGCACACCTGATTTAGTTTCAGTAGATCTCGAAAAACAACTATTAATGATAATTTTTTGAGACCTAACAATGAGGTATGATGCAAACCAAATCAGAAATGAAGAGTGGCATCGAAATAGTTCTAGTTTACGCAATAAGATGGAGTAGTACACCCTTCCTAAAGTCGCTTTAGGAATCAATAGATCTTATGATATAATAGAGCCTTGTTTGTTGCGTTAGAATGCCCTGACACAAAACCATGCTGCAAATTGTATAAAGATGTCATAGCTAAAAATTCTAGTTCTAAGAACTCTAAAACAACTTAGTAATTGCTGACAGTTTGGAGATGCTTCTGTAATTTTCTATTATGTAGATTAATAGATCCAGCTTTATGAACAGACAAACTCTTGTTTCTCTTAATCAGAACAAACAATTTAATTCCCCTAAATTAATTGCAACAACTATTTTGGTCATTCTCTAACCGCTAACTATCCAAAGAATAACAATACAGAACACACCTAAAGCAAATAGTCCTTTGAATTGGTCACAATTAATTATTCTTAAAGAGTGGGAGAGCCAGGGAGTGAGAGTGAAACCTTCCACCGCACAGTGTGCCAAAAGCAAACGCCTAAATAACTTAAACTTATCATGTTTCCATGACAATGCCTTATAATTTCGTTAAGTATAACAGTGTTTGTGTCATCTTAGTCATAATGACCATTGTTTAATTATAAAGTCTGTGAGCTTGTGATGTGTTTTTGTATTACTGAGAAAACGATAATAAGCAAGAATATCCCCTAATAGGCTATGCATATTAACAGCAATTAACCCAAGGATATTATTTATTTGACGTAAGAAAATAATATCACTTCTACTATCTCTGGATCACAAGTTCCAAGTAGGCAAACTAACATAAGCAAGAGCTGAGGATTTTCATTGTCATTTTGATAAATGTGCTTCAAATTGTTTTAAAAATATCCCTTTTTTAATTCTTGTCAATTTAATTTTTTTTAATTTTTCTGTTAATATCAACAGCTAACGAGATATACATTTTGAGACTAATTCAATGCAGGTACATAAAAACCAAACAGAGGAACAAGGACATTAGTCAAATTAAAAATGTACATTTTGCATAGAAAATTAATGAAAATCAACTTAAAATGCAAAAACACAGAGAAAGTTTTTGCTAAGCCAACAATTAACCCACATGTACCTCTTGTACCTTTGTTATCCATATTATATGTGCAAGGCAACCGATAATATTTTGAACACTTTTAAATGCACCTGTGCCAATGCCAAACCTTAGCTATCTACATATTTAAGCAACAGTGTTGTTGTTGTCCATTCTATGAGGACTAAACGCAACAACAGTACGAGGCAACAGCATGCAACAGAGCTATGAATTAAGTGCTAAGCTAACTGCTGCCGTATATGAAGGTAAAAGTATAGGATTAAGGATGCCGATAGACCTTTCTCCTATTGAATTTTGAATGGTCCTATTTTTTTTTTTTCTTGTTGGTATGTGTGCAGATGTTGTCTCTTATGTATGGGACTGGTAGAAGCAGCAGGTTAACCTTACTGAAATTTGTGAATATCAAATGAAAGGACTTCTCTATGGAAGGAATTCTTTTTGGTCTATACTAACTTGCCGAATATCCTGATGCTATTGAAAGGATTAAAACTACTTTCAAATACAGGATGCAATGAACAAAATTATTCAGGCTTTTCTGTTGTGCAAGGCGAATGGTTTAGGGCTATTGACGGTATAGGTTTTATATGGTACTTGAATGTCTCATTGGTAAACTGTCTGGCTAAATATCTGACCATTCACTATACTTAGGTGAATTTAGGGAATTTGCACTTCTTGCCTTGCCTTTCTTGGTATTTGAATTTAGCATCTTGTTTCTTAAATGCTTAACGTTTCAATTCTTCTGTCTAAAGTGGACTTTGATTTAACTGGTATTTTTGGCAGTTCTCTGTTTCTTTTGACAGATGAAACAACGAGAAACAGGTAAAGGATTTGTCTCCTTTAAGTTTCAGGCCTCTGTGCTGGATTCTATCCAACAGATTCAAATGAGTCAGATATGAGAATTTAGGAGTGATGCATGCACTTACGGAAGGGAAACAAATTTCTTCCATATTTGAAGAAAACCAAAAGATTTCACTGCATCTTTCGCTACATCGAAAATATGATGGTTTTATAATAAAGCTTTTCATGGAAAGTTTTTCAGTTTTAATGTTACAAGTGCCAATCATAGATAGTAGCATCGGTAGTATATTTCGCTTGGCCGGCAGAAGATACCTTTACATTCCAATACAACACTTTATAATGCCCCCAAATGCGGAGACGCACGAACTTAACCAACTCTGCCTTTTCAGTTCCACAATCGAAGAACAGGGTTGTGAATCTGGAAACCAATTTGAAAAACTTGGAGTGCTGTCCCAAACAATGAAGAATTTTCTGACAAGATATCTTGTATGAAAATAAAGAAGAGTTTCGGTGACAAAACGGAACCTCGAGGCACATCACACTTTTTTTTTTTTTTTTTTGAATATCAGACTTAAAACCGACCAGAACAATTCGAATTGAAGGTTTTGAGGTTACATTGGAGAAAAATATTTCCACTTAATTTCTATTCGTTTCTTAAACAGTGTTTTTAAGAATAGGTTAGATTAGGTTTAAGTGGCTGACACGCTTAGATCAGAGTCCATTGTGATACCACATTAATTTAGAAATTTTCTTTCTAATTGTTGAACCATTTGGATCTCCTTACGAAGAGAGAGAAACTGCAAATGTCTATATTAGTAAGATCACTAGGTTCCTCGAAGAAAAAACTCTCCAAGATGAAGCCTATGTCCATGGGATCGAAAAGGATGGGGCTGGATGAAGATGATGTTTCTACGTCCACTGGCAATGGACGCCAGGATCGGATAAAACCTATTGAATAGGTTGAGCTTGGGAATTATTGAAAAAGACGAGGAATTGATTCTTACTCTTTATAGTGCCTACACCAATTACGGAGTTGATGTACAATTTACTTAAGAATATGAAACACTTAGAGATGCACGACAAATAAGGACTCTTATAGTTTTAGTAGAGATCGATTTCTGTGATTTAATAGGAGCTTTAATAGGAGATGCGGATATCAGTAGTTGATGATACTTTTTCTTTGCGCCGATACAGGACTTCTTAAATCGCTATAAGTTCCAGCTGGAACTATCTGAGAACACACTTCTGCTAACACCATCATTAGTTTTCGATCCGAAACTCCCATCCTCTCAGAAAGATCCCGTAGAAATTGTAAATTTGAAGTTTTTGCCAAAGCCTAGTTTTGGGATAGTGTAATCTAAGTGACAATGAATCTTTAAAATATCGAGAGTGGCAGATGGAACAGAACGTCTAAAGCGGCAGAGAAGGTCGATCGTTGTGCTGTTTTAAGAAAATTCTGGGAGTTAATCTAAGCAAAGTCAAATTTGAACTCGAGATTTCGATCAGACATTGAGACGATTTAACTTGACCTTGCAATTTCGTGTATCTATGTATCTGTATCTGTATCCTTCTCTCAATAGGTTTTTGTAAGCCCAAACATTAGTAATTAATGGAACCTCTCATAGAACAAATTCTTTAACTTTTAATCTTCTCGAAAATGATTCAGCTGATTTTGATAAAATTGTACATGCAGTGTACACATTTTGTAAAAACAAAATATTTTGAAAACTTAACTTAACTTATTAAGACTTTCAAGTCACTTGAACAATAAGATACTTGTAAGCATAGGATTTGATTTTTTTTTTTACAATTTCTTTTCTCATTCTGTTAGTAAAGAACAAAAAACTAAAGTTCATTTAATTTTCCAAAGAAAAAATACTGTGTTATACAAATGGTATAACACTGACTCGCAGCAGGATTTAAAGTGGAAATCCTTTTTTGTTTGGATGAAGGTTTTCTTTTTAATTTGTTTGTTTGTTTATTCCTTCATTTCTGGTTTATGGTATTTTTTTTTATTTTGAATTTGTAATTCTTCTTCTGCTTCTTTGTATTATTGTAAATTAAATGAATCAAATCAAAAGAGGAAAAAGCAAAGAGAAAACAAGAAATAACTGCAAAACTCTACCAGCCCAGTTTAAGGCTTGGTTACGCGGAAATCTCTTTGACGTTTTTACTCAATTGCGGTTGACTTAATTAAGTTCAATTTGTTCTTTAAAAGGGAGTATACCACGGACTAGTAGTTGTTGCGGTTTTTTTGTTGAGTAATTAGTGTCAAAAGGGATTGAAGTTGTTTTATTAAGAGAAGGTTATATCCCTACTCTGGCAATGATTTTATGTTAAAATGTAAGAAAAAGTAGGTCGGTATTTAATGTAGGACAGATTAAGTTGCCTTGATAGATTTTATTAAATTTATGTGTGCGAATTAAACTCTTTACAATTCACAGTAAAAGCAAATATAAATTATGTATTTTTTAATACGAAAGAAATTTGTTTTTCAACGAATTGATGACTATGCGATTAAAACTTTAGAAGCTTGGGAAGAAAAAAAAAGGATAGTCAACGCAAAATGAAATTCTTTACAACCGCCAGAAGTAATCCGATTCGAAACGAAATCTATTCTTTGGTAAATTTTTAAACGAATTTGAACGAAACTGTTCACGAAATCAATTCTCCAAAATCCTAAGTTAACATAAAATGGTTACCGAACTCTTTTTTCGAAGCTCTGAACGAGTTTCACTCTACTCTATATTCCCCCCGATATTCTGGACAACTGAAAAGCTCTGAACGACCTTTAATATTCTTACATCAAATCTCTGAACAAGTTCAATGAATCCACAAAAAAAACTTGTTTTTTTGGAAATTCTAAGCGGATTTAAACAAAATTTTGAATGGATTTCAACGAAACTCTTTATGTTTTCCATAAAAACCCTTTTATTTACCGCAAATTCTCTATAGAAGTCAAAATCTGAACGAGCTCTGTCTGAAAAACTACGAGTATGAACGAGATCCAACTGTTCACGGATTCTCTTTTGATCTCTTTTAAATTCCTAAAAACTCTTGTAGAAATATTTTTTAAAATCTTCTATTTGAGTGTACGAAATCAGATTTTTTTCACTTGGTTTTGTTAAACGGTGGTCCAAAGAATTCTCCGACCCCTACGTCACCCGATCCCTTTACATAACGTTTGTTCGTCCTCTACTTGAGTACGCCAGTCAAGTTTGGTCCCCATATCAACAAATCCACATCTCTAGAATCGAGAGCATTCAACGTCGCTTCCTAAGATTTGCCCTTCGCGGCCTGTCTTGGAATAATCCCTTGATCCTGCCCCCCTACCAGAACCGCCTTCAACTAATTAACTTAAATACACTGCAAGAACGGAGAGATATAGCAGAGATTCTCTTCATTCATCGGCTTCTCTCAGGCTCTGTTGACTGTCAAACTCTTTACAACTCTATCTTTTTCAGCACAAACCCTCGTAACCTTAGAAATCCTCGCCTCTTCTATCTCCCCACCCACCGTACCTCCTATGGCTCCAACGAACCTATTACGCGTATGCTGCGGAGGGTTAATTCGAATGAAAACGATTTCGACTTTAACCTCAGCACTCCCTGCCTAAAAAACCTCCTCCGAAACACAATCCAATTATAGTTTTAAGTTAGCCTAACCCTAACTGTAAGTTTCATAGTTTTAAGTTAGATTAAGTTATGAAGCTTGTATTAAGCTAAATAAATGGGGGTATTGCCCCCACCAAAATTGAAAAAAAATTAACCGTTTTCAAGAAAGAGGCAAATAAAAAAAAAGGTTATTTTGTATCTGTCAAAACTTTCACTCCATTCTATAAAAAATAAATCACTCTTCAAATATAAGTTCTCTTTATTAAACCACATAGCTCCGATCCAATTTCGATAAAATTAAATCCCAAGGAAATCACAAAAGGCCCAAAGTAAATAAATAAAATTGGCCCTTCAACCCGGATTAATACAAAATTCAGATTTTGTTCGTTCGATGATCGGAAATTGTATACAATTTATTAATATTGAAATGCCGACTGATAAAAATAAAACGATAAAAACACACACACTTTAAAATGTTGTTTAAAGTAAACAACGACAAACAGTGTGCTTATTTCATGTAATTGGTTAATTCCAGCTCATTAACTCCCGCAACGAATTCAGCTGATTTATGCAGATGAAATAAAATTTAAAAAAAATACAAGTGTATACACTCGAAAAATTCATACTGGAACATGAACTCTTCACTTTTATGTAAACTTTATTTTATTTAAATTGCATATGGTTGGAAGAGATTGTTTATGCAGGTCGTTCTCATGGAATATTGCTCTCGTCAGATATATAATAAACTTTATTCTGGTGTTGGCTTTTGTGGGAAAAACAAAAACAATTGCCATGACCATAGGTATAGTTGGCCTCGTACATAGTGAGGTACGTTTTCATTTATGATAATGTGGAAGTTTTTTGTTTTTGAGTTTTCGTTTGCCATTCACTTAATTGACATTTTAATTTGGTTGCATTAATAAACAATTTAAATTCAATATGTTGAGATATCAGTAGAGTAGATAGACAGTTTTGGAATGCTCTGTTTCAGAGTTGAAAACTATATTTAAATGGTTCTTATACGTAAAACTAAAATTATCTTTATCCTTTTAAAAAGTTAAAAAAAAAAACAAATCAAGCATGTGGTTTTCGAAATATTGAGTTTTCAAAAAATAAAAGAAATATTTTTGTTAAAAAACAAACGATTTTTATATACATACATACATAGTTACTCACTGATTAGAGCACTGGCGCGAATGAGCTACAAGAACGTAGGTTTCATAGCAGCGAAGGTAAGAAGCTCGATACTTTGACACATGGATGGTTGACATACATAGCTTGCGAAAAAAGCATCCCTATTTCCGGACCAGTTATTCAAAAGAAAGGCAAAGATTTTGCGGCGGAGATTAATTTTACAAAATTTTAAAGCATCATCGGTTTTTAAAACGACACATCATTTGGAGGGCTTACAGCTGAACCGAACCAAGTCAGAAAAAGTGAATTCGAAGATATTAAGAGGTTAGGTAAATAAACTGCCATTAATTACTGAAATACATATTTAACTCATAGTAAAGACATTTGGAAAGTTTATTCACTCAGTTTTCTTTTGACCAAAAATGAAAAACAAGAATTGAAAAATGTACCCAATATTTAAGAAAAATTAAAAAAAATATGACTTGGTTCATTATTGCCTCGAAAAATTATGAAAAATTGTCATTAAAGAAAATAAAAATTGGTAGCATTTTAAAAAAGGAGCAAAAACAAACAATGAATTTATTTCAAAAACTAAACACAAATGTATTACAAAGTAATACAAGCATATTAAAAAAAAAACCATTATTAGTGATGAAATTTCATCATTTTCATCGTCTTCATCACTTTGGGGCTGCTCCTGGTGTTGGCTCCTTGTTAGCTCTTGTTTAATGGGTAGGTTCAATTTTTTAATCTGACGTAACTTTACGACGAGTTGGATAGAGGCTATTTTGTTCAAAATTTCAAAGGGATTGTTGGTTCCCCCTTTCCTTGCCTTATCTAAATAAACTCCATAAAACTCAACTTCTTTATTGAGTGTTTCCTTAAATTTAAAAAATTTAAAAGAAAAATGTGAATTGCGATCAAATCAAAGCCACTTGATTTTGAGCCATGAAAAATTATGTCCATCAACGGTCAAGGTTATCTCGCTAATGGTTTATTTCGCATTTTTCGCATAAATTTAAATAAAAAAAAAAGTTTAGGCCAATTTTTTTCAAAATTGTGAAATAAAGTGCTTAATTGGCCACATATATGTTTATTTGGAATACAGCTGTTGACATTGGATTAATAGGATAAATTCAAAGTTTCTTTAAATCCAGATTTTTTAAATGCATACACCCAACTCTGAAAACTGGAAGGAGGATTTGCGCCCTGCCTGCCGTTGCCAAAATATTAGCGAAAATAGTACTGGTACGCATCAGGGAACATCTAGAAACCACACTCGATGCCGAACAAGCAGGTTTCCACGATGGATCCTCATGCATTGATCATATCAATACTTTAATTGATCATATCAATACATAATTGAGCAGTGCGTCGAATATCGATCACCACTTCACCTGCTTTCATTGACTTTGAGAAGGCTTTCGATAGGGTCCACAGAAAATTTATTTGGCTTTGCTTTACACACCAGGGGTATCCCGGATAAATTAATAGCTATTATTAAGGCAACTTGTGATGGATCCAAATGTCATGTTTTGCACGAATGAAGGCTGTCAGAAGAGTTTGAAGTCCAAAGTGAAGTCAGGTAGGGCTGATTTATGTCACCAATATTGTTTCTGTTGCTGATAAACGATGTCCTGCGAGCGGCCTTGACGGGAAACGGAGGGATTCGATGGAATCTGACGTCTAACCTGAAACATCTTGACTATGCGGACGACGTATGAAGAAGAGCTGGATGACGAGAAGCTCATGGAGAAGGACAGTCGAAGATTAGTCAGCCCAACTAGGCAAGAGTTGCGACTAATATCCAGGAACCGAACACGATGGCGAGCTGGCGTTGTGGATGCCCTATGCCCCACTAGGGGTCCCCCACGGACATAAAAGGTCTGAGGACCTAAGTAAGTAAGTAAGTATACACCCAACCTCGCACATACCCCAAATCCTATAGTGTGCCCTAGTAGGGGGGTTTCAGGGAGGCAGCATGCAGAACGAGATGAAAAATACGAAACAAGCCATACCCCCACGTCTGTTCGAGGATAACATTGAAGAAAACTGAATAATACTGACTTGGTTCGTTTATGCTTCGAAATAAATCGAAAATGAGAGCCACTGACTTGGTTCTTTTACCGTTAACTAAGGAACAAAACAATTTTTGAATTAGGTCATTACAGCCCTAAATAGAGGTCAATTTTGCGGAGATTTTGGCATCAGTTTTGGATTTTTTTTTTTATGACTTGGTTCGGTACAGCTGTGAGCCCTCCATTTCATATAGAACGATATCTGGGGAAGCTGCCGATGTGAATCCACAAAACGTTCCTCAATCGACTAGCCAAATTGATTCAATAATTGAAAAATATGATCCCAAGAATATTTTCAATGCGGATGAGACGTGTTTGTTTTATAAAGCTCTCCATATAAAGATATTCCATATAAGAGGTGAGTTCTGCTCAGGGGGAAGTCTTCCAAGGAAAGAGTAACGATGTTCCATTGCTTAGAGATGTTAAACGATTGGTTGTGATTAAGAAATTCGCAAGCCCTCGCTGCTACTAAAACATACCGAATCTACCAGCAAATCTAATAAGCGAGCTTTGATCAAAATTTTTTTAATGATATTCTTTCTAGCAAACACTACACATGTTTGTCAACCAGGGCATCATCAAAAATGTTTAAAGTTTTTATAGTGAACAAGTTTTAAATCAAAATATGTATTGCTAAAATGGATAACGTTACTAGTGTACGAGAGCTTTCTTCTGCAATTAATTGGGCTGCTGCATCCTGAAACAAAACTTCCCAAGAAACAATAAAAATAACTGTTTCAATAAATCAGAGGATCTTATCTCAGAAGATGACATACATTTATCTATTTTCAAAACACCATAAGCGGTTGAAAGGATAGAATAAGAACTTGGCTGAAGAAAATCAGAAAGTTATTAAGATGAATGACAAAAGTGACGATGGCGAGGACATTAATGCTTCGGAAGTTGAAATAGCCAGTTGCAGTCATTCCTTTAAGCAATTCAAGTGTAATACTTGTGCTAAACTTCAACTGGTATCAAAAAGACATGGCATCATTTAACTAATTTCCGATAAAACCAAGCTAACCAAATAAACAGTGACGAGGAATTCCATTCCGCCAACGAGGAAAAGGTCAACAAAATCCTCTTAGACAATAGCTTTCCAATATAACTAACAAGAAGCTTGATACTGCGTCAAAAACATATATATAGCTCCATCGGAAAGAATATTAGAAGAACGGTCACGTGTACACAAAAGTGTTATCTATGCCCCTAAGTTTTCCAAAACAGGAAATAGTCGTTAAAAACAACATCGACATCAGCTTAGCTTACAAGTGAAACCAGACCATTACTTCCCTCGTCGCATGTCTAAAAAATAAGAGGGAAAAGGACCGGCGCCGCCTAAAAAATAAACTGCAAAGGAAAATTTAACGAATCATATAACCTTTGCCGAACAAACAACTCCTTCGTCAAAGAATGGCAAATCATAAATCAGACATTCGTTTAAAAAATGCTGGGAAAATGGCACTGGCTTGCTAGAGCGTTGAGACTGGCCGCCACCTGGACTTTGAAGGAGTAGAAATCCTTGCCACAGAGACCAACACCCATCCAAACTATACATTACTCATAATTAATAACAAAATGAACATGAACCGCAAAGAAAACATTTCAGCGGTTAACTGCTGCTTGGTTTTGGACAAGACATTCAAAACTTATAACTTGGACTAAACTTCTTCTGAATTGTTTAAACTAAATTATTTATTTTAAAATAAAAATATCTGAGACAACCATAAACAGTCTCAGAACATCGTGCCACGCATCTTTCCTATCCTTCTTTCTCTTCATTAACTTCACGCCTGCGCTGTGTTGAAACATTTAAAGGGTAATCATAATCCTTCGAGCGCGGGTAGATTATAAAAAAAAAATTTCCTTAAATGTTGTCTATTCTTCAATTTGAATTCCTCATTAAACTATCATTTGCAAAAGTTCATTGTCAATTCCCTAGCGACTTATTTCGCACTTAAGTATTCTCTCACATAAAATCACCTTGCTCTGTGAATCGACAGGTGAAACAACACGCCTACCCATTGACACATCCGCATAATACCACTAGGCAGGACATTCATGAATATATGCGTACATCTATGCACGTATAAATTACGACCGCCACAAGATCTATTACACGTACTCACCATAAATTGCTGATAAGGATATTGTGGTGGTAAATCCCAATCGAGCTAAACTAACTTGATTATTTGCATCTAAGGACCTCTACCTAACCAATATGCCCATTGCCCATTGTTTCATTTGTCTCAATGCTGCTGGTGCTGTGGTGTTTCATCTTCTTTTACTCCATCTATACAAGAAATGGACCTACGACCAGGATCCATATCATCATCATAATTTCTCGCCTTGCCTGTACTTAGGCTTGATGGTGTGCGGTGGGGATGGTGTAGCTGACATTATTTAACACACATTACTACAAATTTAATTCATATACATATACACCCATATACAGTACATACTCATGTATACTATATCTATGTAGGTATCTAAAGTATTTTGGCCATTTTCAACCACACCTCTAGGGACAACCTGAAATCCTTATTTTAATAGCTGCTACTCTGACCGAGTCACAAGTGAATGTGGTACTGCTTTGGTACTGTTATGTCCTTTGGTTTTATGCTGCTGCGTGTATATTCTTCGAAAATGTTATGCTCACTCGGATGTGTCTCTCGGATTTGGCAAATGGTTCGTGTGCTGTAATTACTTCAATTAGTTGCCGTAACTAAGTGCGGTAATCCTTGAGTATTATACAGGATATTTTAAGTGTGTGTAGTGTATGTATGTTGGTCGGCACGGCAATATGTGGATGGGGTTTGGTGTGAATAGGCGTGAGACTTAACCACCCAAAACGCACAATTATACATATATTACCTACTCAACCCACTCATTCTTATATCCTAAATAAGAATTTGTGTCGCTGAGAACACGCACAGCAATTATACTCTTTTTTCCTTAAATATAAGGACATTTACTAGTCATGAAGAAGAAATAAAAGAAAAGCAAAGAAACCGAAAAAAAATAAAATAAAAACGAAATCAAGAAAGAGTATAAATGGGATACACTTTCGCTACCCATATCACTATAACAAAATTCTAAAATTTAGAAATACATTTTTAGTGGAGCGACAGTTGGTGGTGAAGCAGGGGCTACTGACTTACAAATTTCAGCCATCCAAAGAGGAAGTACTCTGCAACATAAACATTCCAACCCGAAAATATTACAACTAACATTCAGACTGTCAAAGAAGAGTCATTAGCCGCATTTGCGCTTGAACACATCTCACAGATTACACCAATTATTTGCTAAATGGTGATTAAATCATGATCGTACCAACAAGAGGGGCTCGCTAAGCCAACTTGTTTGATAGCTAAGAATTCCAACCAATCAACAGAAATGAGCAAGTAAAAATGTTACAATTCAGAAGCTGTGCTGTGAGCGTTACGAACATTCTGCTGAATGCTTCTTGGGAAAAACTAGACACAAAGACTCAACAAACCCTCTCCAATCTTCTTCAACAAGAATAAGGCGAGAGGCGATAACAGAAGGCTTTCAAAAGAAATGATCCCCAAAAGGCGGCTAACCAACGAGCATAGGCCTGTACTGTAGACGAGACAAGGCTTCTCAAGTTTTCGAACACCTCGATTCTTGCCTATCCGGACTTATGTATACCGGCGATAAAATAGTTCAAAATTATGTCTTGCGTATTGACGAAGCCACCCTAAAATGGCTTGAAGACAAGATCAATGACATGAATTATTTATGTACAGATGCGGTCAAAATAATAGTAGTGTAAATAAAATCATTGCCAAGTCCCTGAATTTTCATGTTTTTGTGGAGGAGTATTCTGTGGTCAGACGAGTCCCAGATTGTGTTATGTGGTGGAAAGGGATCTCGTCAATATGTAAGAAGGCCTCCAAACACAGAATATAATCTACGCTTCACAGCTAAGACAATAAAACATGGAGGATCCAGCATAATGATTTGGGCGTGTTTTTTCTTCTATGGTGTTTGTCCCATATACCGGAAAGCATTATGGATCAGCATCTTTATGTGAAGATCATGGAGGAAGTTATGTTCCCATATGCTGAAGATGAAATGCCACTGAAATAGGTCTTTCAACAAGACAACGACCCAAAGCATTTTTTTTTTTTTTTTATAATCTACACGCGCTCAAGGGATTTTGATTACCCTTTAAATGTATCAACACAGTGCGGGCGTGAAGTTAAGGAAGAGAAAGAAGGATAGGAAAGATGTGTGGCACGATGTTCTGAGACTGAAGGTGGTTGTCTCAGATTTTTACCTCCGGGGATGGCGGCTGAACTACTGCGGAGAAAATGCTGTCTTATTTTTATGTCCCTTATAATTCGCATTATTTTATTCGTTTTTCATATTTGATGGGCATACTAGTTTTGCTCAATCACGTGTTGTTAGTGTTATGCCTGAACAACACGCAATGAGCAAACCAGCAACCCATTGATGACAACTTTATAAGGTTTTTTTTTTTAATGGAATTAAGAAGACATAAACGACAGCAGGGATCGAACCTGTGATCATGAGGTTGACAGGCGAGCTCACAACCATCGCGCCACGGCCACCCCCAAGTGAACTTGCGAAGCAGTGGTTCCAAGAAAAGAGGGTTAATGTTATTGAGTAGCCTGCGCAGTCCCCAGAAATCAACCTTATAAAAAATCTTTGGGGCGATGTCAAGAAGTATGTTGCTAGTATGTTGTAAGCCAACTACTAACACAGCCTTTTGGGAAGCTATACAGCAGTCTTGGAGGTCCATACCTGTAGAAAGATGTGAAAATCTTATTAATTTAATGCAACGTCGTTGTGCTACTGTTATTTCTAACAATGGATATGCAACTAAATATTAATTTAACGTTCAAACACTCGACTATCACTTATGGTAGAAATAGTCTACCTTTCCTTTTTGTAATATTTAAAGGTAGATTTTGAATGCGCTGCTATTTTTTTGACTGCTGTTTTTCTGTATGACTTGGATAGATTTGAAATTACACACTAATTTATTGAATTTGAAAATAATTTTGTTCTGAAATTAAATGCCTAAAAAACATTAATTTGAAAATCAGATGACTACTTCTTTAAAATTAGTAGATTAAATTATTTTAGTTCTTGTTGGGTTAAATGGTTCACTACTATTATTTTGACCGCAACTGTACAAAAAGAGGTAGTTTAAAAAGTGACCTCATCAAAAGACCTAAAGTTCGGATAAATGTTCTGTGCTCACGATCAAAGAAGACAATTTAGGAGAACCTCCAACTATCACGAAACCCAACTTTATTTGAATTGATTGGTAGGTTATGAACATGGAAGCGCCTACAAAAACCGCCCAAAAACCTCAATAAGTTGGTCTCTCCACTATTTACTTCCCTTTTTCAAAAAACAATATTTATACAACTCAAGTACATTAAAAGCGACAGGATCAGCGGATCTAAGCCCTATATTTAAAAAAGGCCTACAGAATGTAACTCTCAGCTAAAATTAAGAGAAAAACCGAATCCAAGACTAACAGCCTCGCAACAATTGTGTAACAAAAATTAAGTCTAAAATTGATGCGGCTAAAAAATAACAACATTAAAGGCACAACAGCTTCTAGAGAATCTAGGCCTAGTAAGGTAAGAAGCACATTTTATTGCAAGAGTAAGACTTGAGTTTATGAAATTCCTCAATATGGAATATATTTAAACTATTGCTAATTTCCTGAATTAAAAGTCTACTTCAAAAGCACGAATGATTTGCTATTATCCAAGTGGCATAAAATGTTTAGGATTGAAAAACAAGAATTTTGATTTTGAAATTGCTGAGTCCCTTAACAGCTTTACTGCTTCAGCTGGAAAGGGAAATGATGTCCGATTTTTTGGATAAATACCTACGAATGCAAAGAAAAACAACCAACGAAAAGACTTAGAGCAGTTTTATTACAAGAAAATGTTTATAACTTCAGAGTATTTCCTGCAGAAAGAGGCCTATAGTAGATAAAATACATACATAAGTAAAATAGTAATTATATGATATTCGAGTAATTAAAGGAACGAATCTTCTCAAGCTTTTTATATCGTTTGATGATAAAATACAAAAATGTTTGAATTAAATTTTGAAAATTCTTATTTTCTGGAACTAAATGTAAATGTAAGTACTTGTATGTCGGCTGCAGTCGTTACAATTTATAAATTTATGCTAATGCAATTAATAATTAAAGTTTAAGGTACTTGTATTGAATTGCTGATGTCTTGAAGTATTTGTTTGGACTTTTCCTTATAGTAATGCAGGTAAAATGATTCTCCGTCTTGTGGTATATTGGCTTAGCTTATAAGAATACAAGGCAAAGAAAACATCACTTACCATTTGGGAGAAATTTATTTTTAAAAACTTTCGGCCAACCTGCAAATGACCTACTTTTATTTCCATCGTTGGTATTGTTATCTTTCCAAGTACTTTTCTTATAAATTTCTAAAATGAAAAACAAAATCGAAAAAATTAATATCTAAAGATAACTTTCTTCTTAGAAAAATACAATTCGATTAAAAGTAAAAAGTTTGCCGATTGAAAACCCAAAGCCAATCCCATTTAAAAATCCAATTAGAACACCACCCACCACCCAACTGCCTTGCCGCCAAAAAGCAAAGTCGCCATTAAATGGCGATAAGAAAAATTTTATATTACAAAATTTATTTTACCAAATAATTACCTTTCCATCAATGTAATCGAATAAAACTTTGAAAAAAATCAAAGGCGATCACTTCAAAAACAATTATTAACTATATTTAATTAATTTTTTAATCATTTTACACTAAAAAATTGAAATAAAACTTTATATTTTTCACTAAACCAAAATTATGAACTGAAGCGCAGTACGAACTTGCTAATCCTATTAATTAATTCTGGGGCTGAATTGAACATGGACTTTCTTTTTGCAATGCAGTTAATCTCCGCCAAATCAGAACAAAAAGCGTACGTAGGTATATGATTGAAAGACTATGAGGAGTGAGACTGTGTGCGTGTGTGGTGTGAGAGCTTTGTTAATTTAGTGCAATTGCAATGGTTTTTTATGACAAATTCTTTTGCATTTTTTATTACAGTTGACAATGACACTGCAAGAAACGAATGAAACAAGATAAAAAATTTCCTTTCTGTACGAGCTGGGAGTTGTATTTTGTGTATTATTTGTTTTAAGGATAATTCATATGAATCACAGGGTGAGTATGAATATACATAAATGTAAAATGATTTATTTTAACAACAAATTTAGCTTCATTCGGATCGATGCACAATTTTTGTTTTTATAAAACTTATTTTGTATTTCTTGATTTAGTTAAAAAGCAAATCAATGCATTAATGTGTAAGATTAGTTAGTTCGCAATATTAAATTAAACGAGTATAACAGTTATGATTTGCCAAAAATATATTTGCGAAAAATATATTTAAGAAAAAGAACGCACGAGTTAAAAATAAGAATATGTGTTAGCTGTTATATTCATATTATGCCAAATATTTCACCATAATTTTATTGTTTGTCTGTGAACTGAAAAAAAGAGTTAAAAATCTAAGATATATGAAAACAAAAATGCGTATGGATAACCAACTGAACAGACCTAATGCAACAACTCAACAAAGCTCCCACACCACACACACACACTGTCTCACTCAACATAGTTCACCCCTATACGATCCCTTAAATCATATACGATTTGGGCTCTGATTTGACGGAGATTAACAGATAACAGAATTAAACTGTGAGATTTGTGTGGTCCAGTTCATAATTTTAGTTTAGCGAAAAATATAAAGTTTTATTTCAATTTTTCAGTGTAAAATGGTTAAAAAGTTAATTAAAAATAGTGAATAATTGTTTGTGAAATTATCGTCTTTGATTTTTTTCAAAGTTTTATTCGATTACAATGATATAAAGGTAATTATTTGGTAAATAAATTTGTAATATAAAATTTTTCTTATCGCCATTTAATGGCGACTTGCTTTTTGGCGGTAAGGCAGTAGTTGGGTGTTGGGTGGTGTTCTAATTGGATCTTGAAATGGAATTGTTTTTGGGTTTTTAAATCGGCAAACTCTTTACTAATCGAATTGTATTTTCCTAAGAAGAAATTGTCTCGTGCATTTTAATATTTCTTCAAAATAAAGCTTTTCTTTTTAGAATTTGATAGAAACATACTTGGAAAAGTACCTACATATATGACCAGGAACTCAAACTAGTTTGGTGGTTCTTTTATTTGCTTAATAGCAACTAATGTTTATCTCGTTAAATTGTTATAGTTAGTTTTTTATTGTCTATGATTTGAATTGCATCGATTGTGCAAATGCTGTCTGTCCAGATGGGGATTTGTTTTCTTTTCATGATATTGATTTATAGCTTGCAAGATTACTAGAGCTTTAGTTGCGTATACACTATACAGATAAGCCTTTGCCTTTGATTTCTCCCTTATCGTTAACGACAGCAAATGATGTTCCTGACAACCTTTTAGATCCATTGAGAGGTCTTCTTGGATTTTCTTTAACAATTATTGTCTTTAGATAGTTTGGGTTGTTGTGCTTTTCGGATGTGCTGCAAGTTCAGCATTTATAGATTCCTTATAGGTAATTAAAATTGTAATTACAAATCAGATTTTCATTGTTTTAGAGATTCTAAGAGTATTTAATAGTGTGGAGGGTAGTTTGGCTATTTCTTTGCTAGATAATATTTTATTTACGTCTGATTCAAGAGGAGAGTTTTTTGTTGTTGCGATCTTGGTGATTAGAATTAAAGTAAGATATTCAAACCTTTGTGGAATTGATGGTAGACCAAATTCTGTGAGGATGCTCTTGGTAGGTGTTATCCTAAAGGCTTTAGGACTAGTCTTTTTTGCAAATATGTAAGATTATACTTTTTTCTTAAGAGATTTTAGCACCTGAACTAGTACACAAGTGTCGATTACTTCAAAACAATTTGAGAATTGGGCTATAACTGTTTCTACGTCCTTACATTAATTGAAAAAAAAAAGGTCATCAGCGTATGGGCAGTATAATTGAGCTCATGTTTACCAAAATATAGGAGATGTTGAACGCTACTGTGAATAGTATAACAGAATAGAGAGATTCTTGGGGGATTCCGTTTTTGAGATGTTTGACATTGGAAAGAACTCGGTTTGTACTGATTCAAAATTCCCGGTTACTTAGAAAGGATTTTATAATTTTAAACTTTTTTGGTCCAGTTTTCCATTTTGCGAGTTTGTTCAAAATGATGTGGCTACGAATCTGGTCAAAGACTCTTTCAACATCAATTGAAAGAATAGAGAAATGGTTTTTACTTGATAAAGCTGTTCTTATATATTCGTCGATCCATTGTTCATCTGCTTTCCTTAAAAGCCATTTGGTTCATATCAAGAAAGTTTCTATTTCTTAAAAACCTTGATAGTCTTTAAATTATAATTTCTTCGATAATTTTAGCTGTGTAGGAGAGGAGGGAAATTGGACGGTACCCTTGTACAGAGGTGTTTTCTTTTGGCTGAGGAATTGGAACTACTGTAGCAGTCTTCCATATTTGGGGTATAATTTCCACAATAAAAATTTCATTATAAAACCTTTCTTTGAAAGTTATTGATGTATTTTTGAGCATTTTTTAATCGATTCTATCAAATCTGGGAGTATTTCTTTTGTTGAGCTTAGACTGGAATTTAGCTCAATCATTTTAATAGGAAGTTTTAGGCTTTCAGTCATAGAGTCTAGAGTTTGCTTTGAATAGTTTCTTTCCGTAGCAGTATTAGTTTTACTGTCTCTGAACTGGGAATGAAATTCTGAGTAGTTTGAATAGGCTGACTTAGTTTTTGCAAAATGTTCTGCGATTTGATACGGGAACGATATAATTTGTAAACCATCAGTTTTAGTTTTTATAGTGTGGTGTAAGGAGTTGTCCCTCAAATTTTTTATATCGCCCCAGAGTTTTTAGGGGTAGAAGTTTGGTGTATGTTAGCTGTAAATATTTCAAAATTTGTTTTTTTCTATTCTAGCGTTTAGTTTTCTGTTCGAAGTTTCTATCTGTTCTTTGGTCCACCAGGAAACAACGCCTTTGTGTTGTCTATTCTTAGTTTGGGGAATACATAGTTACATATTGGCAGCATATTTTATAGATTTAGTTATTATTGCTGCTTCTTTGTTAATATTATGGGATATTGGATAAGAAAAATCAAATATTCTTGGTTTTTAAATAGTTGCCAACTTGCATTGATGGTTTTGAATTTTGGTTAAAGTCCTATTGGTTTGCGACTTTTATCTATTGGTATTTTGATGATAACCGGGAATGATTACTACCGTGCAAGTTAGGAAGGGTTTCCCAATGGATGTTAAGAGTGTTTTGGGAGGAGGTAAAAAAAGCTAGGTCTATATGTGTGAATGTTCGATGTATGGAAAAATGACCCGTTATTTAAAATGGATAGATTTGATGTAGTTAAAAACTTTTCTACAATTGTTCCTTTTCTATTTATCGATGGTGATCCCCAAAGCGGGCTCCAGGAGTTAAAATCGCCAATCATTAATATAGGTGAACTTATATTTTGAATAATGCCGTCAAGTTGGGAGTTTTTAAAAACTTGGTTAGGGAATATAGAGAGACATATTTTTGGTATTTTGACTTTGAGATGAATTTCAACTGCTACGACTGGAATCGGTGAGTTGATTGAAATTGGTTTGTGCGGTAATGAATGGTGTACCACTAGTGCAGTAACTTGTATAGCATAATTATTGCCATTTGGGTGAAAGTAAGAGGTGTAGTTTTGGTGGTTTTATTTTTTGGGGTTTTTTATTTGAGTTTCTTTTAGTGCATTGATAAGTAACTGTAGTTTCTTAGTCAGAAAAAGGTTCTTAGTTAACTTGGATGGAAATTTAGCTTGTATTAAGCCAAATAAATTTAGGTTTTGCCTCCATCAAAATTAGTAGCAATAAATTACACAAAATATGTACACAATTGCTTTAAGGAAATTTATTCAAATATTTTAAACACTTGAATATTATTGTCAATAAGCACTGTTCGTGAGTTATTTTTTCAGCACTGAAATGAACCTGATATTTATTTATAATACCCAGGTTCCACAATCAATGAACTAAAAGTAAAATTCAATTATTTTCCGAATTTTTTTTAGTGATAAGTTCAACATTGGTGTCAAGGCTCCATTAATCGATCTTTGTTAAAAATGCATTAAAATTTTGTAACGTATAATATTAAGACCAAGCGCTTTCTTACAACTTCAGAGTTAGTTGTTGTAGGAAATTCAAAAGCCTTTTTGAATTACATAAATTTGTTTTAATCACATGAACCAAAATCCAATTGGCAAAAAGATCTAATTAGACTGTTTCTGGTGTATTCAACCGTTAAATTGAACTCTGCTAGGGCAGTACACTTATGCCCGATTTCACGAAGGACTTTTAAACATTTAACAGGCTTCTAAACCTTAAAATGAGATGTTTTGATTTCACCAAGCGCTTTTAAATTAAACAAGCTTTTAAACACCCTTATAAACTAAATGCCCATTTTTGGCTCATTAAATTTTAAAAGTGTCATTGAAATGTCATCAGATGTAGATAACAACAATTGGTTATAGGTATAGCAGCTGAAATTATCGTTCTGTAAGGATTTAGTGTTCAATTTTTGAAGATACAAAATAAATAAATTAATATTAAATATTTAAATGATTTGTTTCTTTATTTCGAAAAAAATATTGATCGGCTTCATCCAATAATAAAGTGCAACACAAAGTTATTCGCGGAGCAAGAATATTCCTGGTTGACAGAAATACATTATATGACTTCAAAATGTGGTTCCGACTTTCCAACGCATCTGTTGATGAGTTTGTTGAATATGTTTGGTCTTCATTTGGAACCAAAACAAACCCAACAATGCAATAAAAAATAAATTAAGTGGTTATTACGCCGCACCTCCATTAGCAATATTTATTTCTGACATTATATCAGACACTATATCTGAAGTTTATATTTCTTTAACTCTGTGGGCAAATTATGTCGTGATTATTCATTCCAAAACGGGAAGAATACAAAAGGACCTTGAAGAACATTTGCTCCAAGACATAATTGAGTAGTCCCACAAGCATGAAAAGTCTCTGAATGCCCTAACTAATTTAAAAAAAAATAATCAAAATACTTACTATCTTCAATGTTTAATTCTTTTAATGTTAATTTTGTCCTGGAAACAAACAAACAACATTATATATGTACTTCAACAGACAGTAAATGGTAGAAAAATCACATCTTGGCTTCACAGGACATAGTTTCTATACGAAGTGAAAACATAACATGAGTTTGTCAATGAAATGAAGGAATGTTACATGAAAATGTGGGAATTGGTGTCAAGACTCGACGTCTTGTGAGAAATTTGTGTCTAGTGAAGTCACAAGTCATGAAACGTCAAAATTTTTATCTGCATTTATTTCTCCTACGAAGACAAGAAATAAATAGTAAAAATAATGTCTAAAAATAACAAAAATCCAGACATAAGGAGGCTCCACAAGAAATATTGGCTACATGACACATTTCTTGCAATCATTTATTTCAAGTGGAGGCCCATTGTTACTTAACGATTTTATGCCACAGAATGTCAGTATCAGAATCTTTCCAAATATTTTGTGTGCATTTCTTTTTTTTTTCATTTCTTGGCATTTGTTTGAACACATAACGCTTTCTCATTTCTTCTCATACATTTCGCTTGTTAGAAAGAAAAAAGCAATTTATTTTTCCCAGGGATGTGAAGAGAATTTTAACAAAAATTTCCCCAAAATGTCCCTTTTATAGATTGGTGAAACTAAAAATTTTTAAGAGCCTGATAAAATTTAAGATGATTTTTGATAAAAGTGCTTTTAGTGTTTGTTTATGAAATCGGCCATTAGTCTGCAATGGATCCGGTCGCCAAAACAAAAACTCTAACATGATTTTAATGTACTGTAATAAACTTCACATAAGGTAAAAACTAATTTTTAGTGTCTGTACATTCTTAAATTTCACCTGCCGCTTACACTCTTGTCAAAAAGCAGGTTCCTTACATTTAAATGCGTGCTAATGCCATATTTGAAAATCTGTTCATCTTATACTAAGGAAACCTAAATGTAATTATTAAAGTAATAAAAATGGGGATATCACTTTTTAAAATCAAATATTTCTCAATTTTTGGATATTTGCCCCTAGAGGAGTTTGAAGCCATTCAAAGGCATTTCTTCAAACGTGTATTCAGATTACCAAACTCAACACCTAATTATGCAATATATGTGGAGTCAGGTGTAACCCCGATATATATCCTTAATCTAAAAAACAACTCCGACTATATAATAAAAGTAATGAACCGCAACGAAGGAAGTCTTCATAAATCTTTAATGCTAAGACAACTACATGCCAACGCTTCACCTTTTAAGGAATAGAACCAGTTAGCTCTCTCTCACGGGGCTAACCTATCTTTATTGGATTCAAATGTGCAGGAATGGCGACCTATGTTTGCAGATGTAATTGCTAAACTGGATGAACAAGTTTATACTCAAAATTTATCGAAATTTATCATCAACAACCAGAAACATATACAGGAATCTCAATCACCAACTGCCATCGGAAGCTAATTATTTTAGAAACGACATATCGACGGAAGCTATAAGTTATATCTTTAGAGCACGAGTTGAAATTTTAAACTTAAACTTTATGCCACATCGAACGAATCTATCTCAGCTCTGTAGTTTATGCAACAGAAGGGAAACTGAAGATATAATACACTTCATTGCAAACTGTCCAATTCTACAGGAAATTCGTCGGTTACATTTCAATGAAAGTTTTTTGTCTATAAACCGACTTTACGAAATTTTAAATGGAGCTATAGGATGGTCTACCCTTTATAAGTATCTTAAGCATGCATTAAATTTTCGTAACAGTTTCTTAACTTAAAACTTGAAGTTCAGCCAGTTATTGTAGTTTTTATCTACTTTTACTTGTTTTATACGTAATATACTTCTTTTTGTGCTTCAAACCAGTACTTAATTGATATTTTCTTTTCTTTTGTGTTTCAAATCATTCCAAAATTGATATTTTCTTTTGTGTTTCAAATCATTCCAAAATTGATATTTTCTTTTGTGTTTCAAATCATTCCAAAATTGATATTTTCTTTTGTGTTTCAAATCATTACAAAATTGATGTTTATATTTTGTGTTTCAAATCATTACAAAATTGATATTTTCCTTTTGTTTAATAACTTTTTAAATTTGCTTAGAGATAACTCAATCACATTATTGGAAATTTTTAATCTTCTTTTTTTCAAACAATTTTTTTTCTATGAAAATAATTGAATTCAAATAGATTAGTCTTTTTTTTTTATATAGTATATCTAAAATTGTACACTTTACTTTATATTATTTTGTTATGTAATGTCATATCAGGCAGACGGCAGAATTGCCATGTCTTATTCTTAAGTAAGAAATATTGTGAAACTATTTTATAAAATAAAGAATTCATCTATCTATCTATCTATCTAAGTATCTATTTCTCAATTTGCATTGATTCACTTCCTAATTTAAGTTTGAAACTCAGACGTAATTTTCATAACACATGTTGTAGTGTTGTAAGATTTTACACTTTTGCATTTTTACAATGATACTAGACCTGTTGCATTAGATCGTGAATACCCCTACTCATACGTGTAATACATATATTATTTGTACTTAAAACAAAGAATACACAAAATACAACTCCCAGCTCGTACAGAAAGAAAATTTTCCCCTTCTTTCATTCGTTTCTTTTCTTGCAGTGTCATTGTCAACTGTAATACAAAATGCAAAAGAATTTGCCATCATAAACCATTGCAATTGCATTTGCAACAACTCTACAAAGCTCTCACCACACACACACATAGTCTCACTCCTCATAGTTCACGATACTTTCAATCATGTATGAATGCGTTTTGCTCTGATTTGGCGGAGATTAACTGAATTAAATTAATCTACATATGAGATTAGTAAGTGCGGTTCAGTTCATAATTTTAGTTTGGTGAAAAGTATAAAGTTTTATTTCAAATTTTCAGTGTAAAATGAGTAAAAAGTAAATTAAATATAGTGAATAATTGTTTTTGAAGTGATCGCCTTTGATTTTTTTCAAAGTTTTATTCGATTACATTGATGGAAAGGTAATTATTTGGTAAAATAAATTTTGTAATATAAAATTTTTCTTATCGCCATTTAATGGCGACTTTGCTTTTTGGCGGTAAGGCAGTTGGGCGTTGGGTGGTGTTCTAATTGGATTTCGAAATGGAATTATTTTTGGTTTCCAATCGGCAAACTTTTTACTTTTAATCGAATTGTAGTTTTCCTAAGAAAATTTGTAATATTTCTTCAAAATAAAATGAAACTAATTTTTTTCGATTTTACTTTATTTTCAGAAATTAATAGAAAAGTACTAGACAAGATAACAGTACCAACGATGGAAATAAAAGTAGGTCATTTGCAGGTTGACCGAAAGTTTTCAAAAATTAATTTTTCGCAAATGGTAAGTGATGTTTTCATTACTCTATATTCTTATAAGCTAAACCAATATACCACAAGACGGAGAATCATTTTACCTACATTATTATAAGGAAAAGTCTGAAGCAATACTCCAAGACATCAGCAATCTAAAATTGTATTAATTGCATTAACATAAAATACTAAAATGTAACGACTGCAGGCGACGACGACGTAGGTACTTGGGCTTATAGTTCGAGAGGTTAACAATTTCAAAATTAAATTCTAACAGTTTTGTATTGAATAAGTAAACGGCATAGGTATGATCAATGAATTCATTGAAGTCCCATTTCTGCGTCAAAAAGGGTTGCTGTTCTTTTCATCCGAACTTCATTTCGTAAACTTTTGGATTTTTCTTCTGCTGGTCTTCAATATTTTTTGAATAGAACAAATATCTGAACGTGATCTAGCTTTTTTGTTTGTTGTAAATTCTGTCTGTTAGTCCTGTTGGTCTGAATGTCTGGCTGGATGTGCGTCGACTTACAGCGTAAGCCGTAAAACTGACATGATTTCCTTAAAGTTGGGGCGATAGAATCGTAAAATTTTGTTGCATCGCCAACAACTTGGTGAATTGAAGTAGATGGACAGTTTGAGTATTTTCTATTAGTTTCATGAGAAATTGATTTCTTTAAATATGTTCAGTAGACCCTTGTTGTTTTGTGTTATTTCCTAAATTGGGCGGATAAAGATCCAATTGTTCTAAAGTAGTTTTTTCTTGTAAATTTCATTTCGGTACCGTGTCAGTTTCAATTTCTTTGTTTAAAATTATGTTCCTTGTTTTAGAATTAATCTTCGACATTTTATAAACTGGTTTACATACATAGATAAATAAATGTCTTGGGTTCTAATACTGTGTTACACCAAATATTTAATCCATAAATGTTTTCTTAATTTCCTATGGGGAAAATAATCATTTGCCTTGTCTTCATATTTTTGAATACACATTTTCCCCATCCCGGCCAGGGTAAAGAATTTCCTTGAACAATAATGACTAAGTACTTATTTTCAATGGGACCCAATGAGGGAAAAATCGAAAAGGACACGTTCTATATTCGAAGAGTACAGATAAAACCGATGATGATATATTTGATGCCATATCTAAAGTTAGGATCAATGATAAACTGATGACGACCATTCACAGCTAGTTGAGTATTACAGCAGAATTGTTTGACGGGAGTAAAATTTCATTTAGCCTAAATTGTCATCTAAACACTTTCGGTTGGAATCATTCAACTCATTCGCATAATGAATACCCAATTATCATTACTTGAAACATAATTCAAATGATGTTATAAAGTTAAAGTTGGTTTCATAGAAGTATCTTGCGGCAGTTTTTGTTCGTGTCATGTCGTGGTTTTAGGAAATTTCCCAACATTCTGTGTACTTTTTATTAATTTTATTTCACTTTAATAAAGTTCTATTATTTTCATTGTAGCTAGCTACTGGGACTGGCATATCTCCAAGCAACTTCCCCCAAAAAAATAACTCCACACGTCCACATAAATAGAAGAAAAAAATATGTAAATGCCAAAAGCCTTAGAATTTTGTATACCCACGTTGCGTGTTCTACACAAGTTAAGTCGGTGTTTAATATGTGTTCAAAGGCTTAATTGATTTTGCCTTATATTATGTCATGGAGGCCTTGTTATTTTCCTTTATACCTGGCTTCTTGTACAACATCTATCAACATTCATTTATTATTTTTTTTTTTCATTTGGTAACTTGATAGCATGGTTTTTTCCCTCACACCAGAGTTTGGAAGTTTATTTTTGCGATACTTAAAGTGGCTTTTTGCTGTTTGATATAAACGTAGCAAGTACAAAAATATATACATATGTACCTTGGATAAACCTCTTTTCTTATAGAAAAGCCCAATTTACTACAATGGAGGAAGGAAGGACTAAAAATACGTCCTTGTAGGTTTTGATTCTTGTTTTTCTTTGCATATATGTACGCTTAGATCTAAAAGAAAATGTCCTGTGCAGAAAACCTTGGGATTTGCTTTTACATTAGGTACCTACCTTCCTTCAATGCAAACAACTTGAATTTTTTTCTTTGTTGACGTGTGTGTGCTGCTATAGATGTTCTTTGAGTGGAATTATGGTTTCGATGGATTTTCTTTTCCATTTGGCATTTTTTTTTTGTGTAGAACTTGTTTACCCTGTGTTGAAAAAAAAAAAAATATGTGTGAAGATTTTTCCTTCCCCGGGACACGCAGTAAAAAGGCTTTCTCTTAAGTTTGAATAGGTTTGAGGTATGTTTGCAATCGAATCGGCACACATAAGGCAATTTTAGTGGCAGATAACTTTCACGTTTCACTCTTGAAGTTTATTATTCTTTTTCTTTACCGAAGTACCTACTGAGTTCCAGACAGACGATGAAGGTAGTTTGAGGTTAGTTAGTGTAAAGGGTGGGCCGCATACAAGTTTCTTTTTAAAAATGCAATAAAATAAACAAAATAAAATGTTTTCCATGTATTGGTTTTATTAACAAGATCAAACATTCCCATTAATTATGGAACACATCATCGTTGCTAAGTCAATTGGCCTTATAGTGGAATAATCCGAGATCTTTTTGCAGAATTCTCTTCAGGCTAGTGCGTGAAATGTGGAGCTGTTGAGATCGATGGCGAGTTGATGTTGAGTTGATGATGGCTGTGCGCACCGTACGACAACGGGGACCATGAGTATTATCCACTAGCATTCCAGTCTCACGAATTTTTGCACAAACTTGCGTACACCATGCGCGGTGGGTGCTTCATTTTGGCCAAAAGTTCTTTTCAAAAAACGCACTGTTTGGGCTATACAGCACTCACTTTGGGAATAAGTTGTCGATATTTCCCAACGTTGTTCAAGCGTAAAGCGACTCATTTCGTTCCGCGCAGGTATGATACTGACTTTCTGTCAAGATTTCGAACCGGTGTCAGAGTCAAAATAACCTAAGATTTAAAAAGAAACCCACGCGTTACATATCTAATGTCTTTTTAAGTCTCATGAAGAACATGAATACGTTTATGAATAAAGGGTTAGAAAATTAAATGATATTTAATGGATATGTCAACCTCCACCACCTGCCTGCTGCTTACAGGTTTTCTGAGAGAGTAGCTGTCAGTGAGAGTTTTGGAAGAAAACGCAGCTTCCCGATTTAAAATTTGTTCACATCATCCGCTGGTAAAATGTTATGAATATCTGGATCCGTACTTGACTAAGCAGGACTCTATTATCGCTCTTAGGAATGTTCGGACATCCAGTTTACTGGAAGCATTTTTGGGACAGTAGTTAAATCATCAATTTCGTTGATATTTCTTTTATTTGGAGGCCTCGAAGTCCTCTTGTGTATATTGAGATGTGGCAATCGAGTGATTACTAAGATGATTGCTCGGTCGGAGGGCGTAACCTTTTATCTTCTCGAGAAAATTGGCTCTTAACCTATTGATTTAATTTAAAACCGATTTAAAACCGAATTTACTGGTATCCGAGGCTTTTTGTTCTTTGGGATTGAAAGTGTTTGTCCATGGTAGGGAAGTTACCCCGATGTACTCACCAGATGCTTAGACCCTTATTAAAACTCTAAAAATGGTGAATTTTATAGTCCGCTCAGAATGTGTCACAGAAGCCCACATTAGGTGTTAACCAAGGAGTTGGATTCAATTGTAACTGGAGACTTCAACATTGATTCTATCTAAAGAATTTTTTCTCTACCAAAAGACAGTCTTCGTGAAAAGAAAATAAGTTACTAAGAAGATCTTAGGACTATGTTTCAACGACTTTAGGTTCTAGAATTTAACAGAGGTTATGTTAAAGTCGGAATGCATAGTTGACAAAAATGTGACAAAAAAGCTCCATATACCTTTTGATTGCTGAATCCCTTGTACATCTGTACACATCATACAACACACCACTACCACAACTCTTTTTTCATCAATATGGTAAATGCCGGACAACAAACCAATGGACCTGTTTAAAATCACGAAACAATATACAAACCAATCGATTGTGAAATGTTAATTTTACTCCTTTCGCTTCATCAAACACAAAACAAAGCTTTTGACTTGAAATTACTTATGTAAAGGTATATTAAACTGTGCATTCACATGATTTGCGATAACGGTAGATACCTACCATCCTTTATATTGGCGATATGAACTCAGTCCACCAAGAGATGATCTGATCATATAAACGAGTATAATGGAGGCTAACAAAGTGTGCTGATAGTCTGAGCGGAAAATCAAACATTCTAATGGCAAAGTCAATTGGATAAAATTTAATCGGCTTCGATTTTCCATGATATCAACTTCAATTTCACCTTTATAGCAACACATTGCCCCTTCTCCGGCTTTCTGCCTCGCAAAATCTAATTTGAATTCTTTGAACACACCTTTTTGGTGTTTTTCGTTTGCGGCTCTATAGGTCAAGTATTGGTTTCGTGTTGAAAAAAAGAAAATAAATTCGAGCATACGAGAAGTCCAAACAAGAGCTTGTGTTTATCAGTCGGTCTGTGCGTACATCGAAGATGCGTGGTTTCAATGCTTCAGTTCTTAAAAACGATTACATTACCATACATCAGCAATATATATTCCGCCAAGAGCATGTTCTTGCCCTTCTGTCGCGTATTTTTATTTTATTTTCCTTTCGCTAATACAAATGTTAGTAAAACTTGAGTGTGGATCATATAAGGCTAAATCAGTTTTCCAGTTGAAAAGGTTTATTCAGGTCGCATGATATACCTTGAGTTTTGTAATTAAATATATGAATACCTACCACCTTGCCCCATTGGCTCTTTTTAAGGGAGGTCGACATTGTTATTCCTCAATCGATTGCCAAGTCCAGTAGAAACAAATTTGATCTCCCTTTTTGAGGTTCATTGGATTTGTGGAAAATTTCAAATCAAGGATATACAATCTCGAGCACTAAAAAATTTAGGGATACGAGCATACTTCCAATAATATTACGGACATGTTTGATTTTTCGCTTGAGGAGTTTTTCGATTCCTTTTCCAATATAAGGAAACAAAACTGAATACGACACAAATCCTTTTTAAGTATATAATTGCTCAACAAAATAAAAAACATACATATCTCCGCAGCCATTTTGTTGTTGGACTCGTTGTTTCTTGACGTGTCCTTTATTGGATTTATGCGGCAAAACAAATGTTTGATATTTTGACTTCTTTGAAAAATCTCTATTAAACCAAATAAGGATCAAAACGAGGACGACACAAGATAGTTTTTTTTTTTTTTATAAATTCAGAGAAGACATATTGCATGAGTAAAGTTCTTTTTATCTTTCTCGGTTGTCGGTTTGTTTAATAAACTTGCTATTTGCTGCTGCTGCTAGTAGTTGTCTGAATGTCATCGAGGACGACGACGACGCGACGTGCGATGCTTTTGATCAAGTTAAAGAAGAGGTCCTTTTATTTTTGGATCATCTCTATAAATGTATATGTACATATCCTTGTAGTGTCCTCCTTTGAATGAATTGGAAATAAAGAAACGACGAAGTATTATGATGAAAGGAAAAACCGAAATGAATTTTTCACTTTGCAAACTGCAGACACGTACGAAATTTGTATGTGTGATGGTTATCCTGGAGGTTCTGTAGTTTTTTTTTCTATTTTTAGATATTGGAAAAGCTTTTTTTTCTATTTATTATGTTTTGGAGAGGTGCATTTTAGGATTTGAGTGTTTTAGTTGTGTTCGTCTTGGTGGCGTTCAATATTTAAGTAGCTTTTTATTATGTAAAACTGAGATGTGTAAACGAAACATGAAATTAAATTTTGCATTGATTATACTCGTAAAATTCCGTTAAACGTTTTGAAATCAAACATTTATGACTCTAAAAGTTGTTTTCTTTTATTATTTTAAAATTGGTGTTATACTTTACTTATTCCTATATACATAAGTAAAGGGCGCAGTTTATTAGAAGAATTGAGCATTTTGCAAAAGAAGGACGATGCGGACGGAATGACCATCAGTACTAGGACAGTGTTTTGGGAGAGTTTTCTAGGGCGCTCTGTTTCTACCCCATTCTACTAATGTGTATACAGCGCTTCAAAAGATGTGCATACTCTGACATGTATGGTATGTAGTTATGTCGAAATGAAAATGACAACTGTCAATATTTCATTATTTTTTATAAATTTTTGCCAGATACTAATTATTTTAGAATTTTTGATTTGTTGCTGAACCTGCAATGAAACTGGGTAGCCAAACCACCTCTGTTTCCGGCATTACTTAGGCCCCGGCCTGAGGCACAACAGTTGTAGATACTCGTGTTTTCTCAGCACGTTGCCTGCAATCATGCATCAAAGCACTTAAGCTTTTACGACGTCTTGGTATTTTAATCAGGAATTCACTCGGTCTCCCTTAAGGGTTCGAAACTTGGGCCTGGGTATTGTAAGACTCTAGCTGCAGTATTGTTGTTCATTCGCTCTTAGTGGTTTAGACGGTGTACACTTGTACAGGGTGCGTTTTATGTTCCAGGTCGAATTTATTTGGTTGTCATTTTTATGTGAATGAAATTTGTGGGGAGTGCTGCATAACAATTTACTATGGAGCATCGCAATGACTATCAACAACGAGGAGATTTGAGTGTTCGAGCACATTTCGATTTGGCTGGCTTTGCTAATAAACTGAATGACCACTATTGGGGTACTGAAAACCCTCGATTGATGCAAGAAATACGTTTTTACCATTGTTGTGTGACATTGGGCTGGCGGCGACGTCATTGGGCCATATTTCTTAGAGGATGCCATAGACAATGTTGTAACATTTACTGGTCACCGCTATTGGTATATGTATGTTGGAAAACTTTATTGTGCCTAAATTGGATCATTTGGTTCTAATAAGATGGTGCCCTCATTATAGACCGCTCGTGCTACGATGCGAATTTTACGAGGAATTTCTTGCGATCGTATTTTTTTCTCGAGTCCATCAAATATCCGTCAAAGATATCCATCCATGTTAATTGTTGCCTGCTTATCGTCCAAATAGCCTAAGAGCTAATCCCGTTTCATATCGGAACGCTAAGAAACTGAAATTTTGAATTTTCTTCTAAGACGAATAATTTGATATTTTCAAACCCGTCGCTGGACACGCCCAATAAAACACCCATTTGTTCATTTTGCCAATTTTGCTATGTAAGGTATTTTCTCTGAGAAATAAGTTTTGAACATGTTTTTAGAAAAAATAAAAAAACAAAAATTTCGCTACTTGTAGGAGTGGCAACAGGTCATCCGCTTTATCATTTCAATATTCTGAATATATTTAAAAATCTCTTGAGGTGGAGCTCGTTTTTATTTAAATGGACTAACCTGAAGCCCTATACCTTTTAAGCTGGTCTGTGTTCTTCTGTACAATCTTAAGCCGGATACACACTTACTATATCGTGTGGCGTGTTGTGTCGAAATCCTTTCTGTTGGGGTTACGCCAAACCATGCTGTGTCTATCACATTTTCTTCCATATGTCGGACGAAGAAGATAACGGTCTCGGAAAGAGAAACGATAATAATCAATAAGCAGAGTAAGGAAATTATCACGTGCAGCGTGTTGTGTCGAAATCCTTCGTGTTCCGGTTGCGCTATTCCACGCTGTGTCGCTCACATTTTCTTTCATATGTGGAACAAAGAAGACAATGCTCTCGGAAATAGAAACAATACTGATCAATAGGGAGCTAATTATGATAGTTTGGCAACACAGCAAACTTGATTAGTGTGCAGACTGCAGAGTCGATTTGCTCCTGTTTTGAATTGGGAAACCTTCATTTTATATAGAAGAGTTTGTGTACAACCTTTTATTTCTATGTAGAATAATTTTCTCTTTCTTTTTTCTGGCTCGAATCTCTTCATTCGTTGCTCCTGGTTTGTTCCTAAGCATTTTTGCTTGTGCATCTTCTGTCAACTTCTTCCTGTTTACCATGGTCATACGGTGTGTTACTTGATTGAAGTGGCTGATACCTTCCAGTAGTGTCCAGCTCACACATGTAAAATATGAAAGAAATGTATACAAAAAGTGGACAACACCAATTTTTTAAAGTTTTCTTATTAAAAATCCAAAATATAAAGAATCCACATTTTTATTAAATTTCCATTGAAATATTGGCAGATGGGTTTTTATTGACATTATTTAATTTTTATTTTTGCAGACTTCCCTACTAGACTTCTTGTTGTATGTGTTTTTCTGTGGGTACTAAACCCACCGAATTTATTCAAAGGAACTAACTGACTTGTAGTGGTTAAATATCTAATCTTCCGCGTAAATTTAATACCACGATTTAAGAAGCTACACTTACCACAATTTCCGTTCGATAAATTTAAAGCCTTTTCACCACTTTCACGTACATGTAGCTGTGTTCTTTCAGAGGCATCCAATACCATCATCATTAAGAGTATAGTGAAATATTGGTTTAAACGGGCATTAAACAAAATGATACTCTCGCTAGGCTCTAAAACGTTTCCAACCATTTAGTTCATGTAATCCGAAACCACTTTCGACGCAAATTTTACACATACGACCTAAATTTCAACCAAAATTACTACTGAAACAGCTCACTCACATGCCGTAGTGATGCTGCTATATAATCTACGTTTACATCCTATATCCTCTCGCGAGGCCGAAAGGACTATATGAGGATATCAGTTCATTTTCTTGAAATCAAGTCGCACTCAACCAACAAAGCAAGCACTCACAAAACACACATTGATCCTAATTATCCAAACGGATTAGCGTAATTGGCAACAAGAACTATTTTGTAGCACTGATGCAGTTGCTAATAAATCTCCGTAAGAGTATTCTCTACCTATAGAGTGGTAGACAAATACATCCGTGGGCAAAGAAGTGCTGGGATTGATATGGCTGCAAGGCGT
This sequence comes from Chrysotoxum bicinctum, assembly GCA_911387755.1. Classification (NCBI taxonomy): domain Eukaryota; kingdom Metazoa; phylum Arthropoda; class Insecta; order Diptera; family Syrphidae; genus Chrysotoxum; species Chrysotoxum bicinctum. Next base: position 8,987,330 of record OU426988.1, on the reverse strand, counting down.
AGAGTACTACAGCGCATCCTTGTTAATTGGGCGAGCGTTGAACGTTTTGGCATAAATGCGGGAATGATACTCTCACAAGCTCACGTGGAATCGCGTAACTTTCACGTGTGGTTATAAAGGATAGTTGGTATATGGTGTCGTGCACTTTGGAGAAACATTTTCAAATACTGTACATATATTCGTAGGTTTGTGGTATAGTACACCATAGAGTACAGCATAGAGAAATTTATGGGATTTGGTGGTGGTGCTGGTGGTGGTGTCAGTGGTGGTGAAAGCAAGAAGGAGTCGAATGGACTGTAAGTAACACTTGGACACGTTATGTAATAAACTTTAACAGCCAAAACACTTATGCAAGCGCCTTGATCACGAAACGCAAAATAAACACCCTTTTTCGTGACTGCAATACTCTTCACCTCAGTATTGATATCAACATCGGAATTTTGATTGAATCGCCCTTCACCAGCCGCAATACGAGCGATTAGTTTATAGCTTTCAGGCTGCCAAGGGGGCGGTTCTCTTGTGGCAGCATCGAATTCGTAAAAAAGCAAACTAAATGTTTCCTTGCATGACAACGCATTTCCTGGAAACAATGAACAGTCTGTGTTTTTAGCATTCGAAATTAGAAATTCTGGATAACTGTTTGTGCTATCAAGTCTATTGATATCGTTGTTTTCTGTGGAGAGAGGAAGGTATATGCAATTTAAACGAAAAACTTCGAAGCAAATAATATACTTCCTGATATTTGGCGTTTGGTCCTATTTCATCTGATTCCTTAAATGTTCTAGTATCCTTCTAACTTCCAATTGAATTGAATTGCATAGATGTGGTACACAGAGAACCAGTTGTGTTCGACAGGAAAATCTCATGCTGGTCACTTTAAAATCATGAAATTTCAAAAATTGGCTAACTGTCTTCGTCACAATTTACTAAAATTTATCTCTGTCTCAATTTCATGTTTTTATAAAGAAAATTGAACTTGGGCTTTACATTTCAAATCTGGACGAGATCAAATTTGAAATAGAAAGTCTCGACCTTGGTTACAGTTAAATTTTCACTATAAATCCGTGATATCGAAACCGAAACGAGACTTATGTAGTTTTGAGTGAGAAACAAGGCGGAAACAGGTTTTGGGATGATTTTAAAAGTTCTTCGACTGAAAATACCTGCCTCCAGAATCGATGACCGTTGGGGCCCAATTCATGCCATTTCAAATCTTTTCTTCCAGAACTTCTGACAATCTGTCCTCGCATTCTTGGCGGATATTCTCTCTGAGAGCACCAAGAGTCTGCGGCTTGTTGTCATAGAATTGTGATTTCAAAAAGTCTCACAAAAAGCCGTCTGAAATGGTCGTATAGGTTGATCTTTTCGGTGAGTCTAAATCGGCAAAACGAGACATTAGGTGACCCGAAAATGCATCCCTAAGAATTTCGGGTGTGAGTTCTGAAAAATGTGCCGTTGGTGCCTCCTGTTGAAACTTATTCTCTAGTCCCAATGCATCGAATTGGGGATGAAGAAAGTCGCTGAACATGAATCTGTGGTATTCGCCCTCCACAGTAGTCACTTGAACCGCTGCGTTTTCGAAAAAAAGTCCATTGGAGCCATCAGTGTAAACAGTACGCCATGCAGTAATTTTGAGCAGGTTTAATGGCTCTTCGTGCCCCAGAAGCCTTTATTTTGCTCATTCCAAGAAATGGAAGTGGGCCTATTCATGATGATTTTCGACTGAAAGTTTTTCACCAATATTTTCTTTAATGTTGATACACCGATGTTTTCTGCGACATCTTCAGCCATACCTTCGATCTTGTCAGCAGAACCTATGCTCCGGGAACGACCAGACCTGGCAGCATTTCGTATGGTCATATACTCTTTTTAGCGAGTGGCTAAAAGTTATCGTAGTTTTGCACAGATGGTGTCGGGATATACTCGTATATGCTCCGAAATTTACGCTGGACCAACACCAACGAATTATTCCTATTCCTAAAAAAAAATTAAAACAATTATTCCACTTTCTTTAGGAGGAAACTGATCAATGTCTTGTATCTGCTTACTCCAGAAATGTCATAGTAGAATTGACATTTGCTTAATTCCGTAGGGTGAAAACTTCTGCGGCACCTTGTACATGATAGAAACGAATTAAGTCAGGTTTGGGATCTCTGGAAAATTGTCCTTCTGTGCAGTCTGACGAAGGTACTCTTTTTTTATAATTCACACGCAAGACCCTTAAAGTGCACTGATACTATTTATGTCAAAAAATGTTTAAGACAAGGCGGTGAGCTGTCATTCTTTATCATCGTTCTCGAAGAATATACCGCAAATCTCTAACGTCAATACTAGTGATACAATTTTTCAAAGTTCTGTCAAAATACAAGCTAACGCAGACCTTATGATATTGTCATAATAGCAAGAACACATCAGAAGCACTATGGAAAAATCAGCCAATAAGAAAGAAACACCCAACCCCGATGTCTCTGAGATATTGAAGGAGTTTATCTACTTGGGCTTTTCTATAAACTCAAAGAAGAACTCAAGTGGGTTGGCCTAGTGGATTACATTTGATACATTTTTTTTAAAAGCTTTGTTGGTTGAGGTTCACACCTTAGCTAACCTACTTATCTTAAATAGGTTAGTACCTTTCCTGATTTCCGAAATATTTCGAACCAATAGTTAAAGTGAATCTTAAAAAAAAAAAACAGCTCCATCCATCCATCCATTAATAAACCAGACGTGTTCAATAAATATTTTTAAACCCCATTACCCACAGTGAGGAATTTTTCATGTTCCAATTCACTTTAACGTGCAATTTTCTTTGTTCCCTAAATCTTGTCTGTTTTTCCACTATCCTTAACGATATCGATAATTTCCCAATTTCTTCCAGAATTCGGACTTCTTTTTTTGTTCAAAAAGAAAACAAATCTTTTGTCCACCCCAAAAGTTTGGAATTTGAATTTTTTTGTTGAAGTTTTTGTTCGTTGGGTTGCGAGCGTGCTTTGCTTTTTTGGCTACCAAGTTATTATTTATTCATTGTTCGTTCGTTCAATTCAACAAAAAAAAAAAAAAATTTAACAAAAATCCTTCGCGAAGCACTTTAACGAGAGTCAGGATTTTTTTGCCTTTAATTTTTTTTTAACGAAAACCCTCTCAAAATCATGGAAAAGGCAGAGCAAAAATGAATATTCGCCAACTAAAAGAAAAGTTCTTCTGGCATTGTTGTAGATATGTGCAGTAAGTTCCTGGAAAATCTAAAGCAATGGTCACCACCGACAACGAGTAGGATTTCTTTTTCTTCCCTTCGCTTTTTGCCGAATAACACACAAATTTATGTGATTTACGACCATTTGTCTACCTGTAGGTGAGCAAATTCGTGTAAATTATCAAAACTATACCTTGACTCCTGGTGCAGAACAAGAAGGGATCTATACTACCAGTTGTAGACCATGTAAAGTGTCGTCCTTTGGAGTGTTCAAACTAGGATTCCCCACACGATTTCGATTATTCGATTTGGTCCAAAGGAGAACGACGACGACGACGATGGACGAACAACGACCATATAGGTTAGTGCAACGACCGAAGAAGCAGCGGGAGTGTTTGGTGTACTGTAGTGGATTTCTACGGTTTCTGGAGTTTAATTTATTGGTTTAGCCAATAGCCAGAGGGGTAGGTAGGTAGGAATCCCTCACCGTGCTGCTGGCTTAGTCAATGAATCCATCGGGATGTGCTGGTGTACCTACTATTTTAGAGGTTGATGAGGGATACCATCATACCACCCACGGTGTTTCAATACAACTTCTTCGCCGAGCTCCTTGGTGTCCTCTAACGATGATGGTGGCAGCTGTTATCAGGGTCTTCCACAGAGAAGGATCGAAGAAGAATTAAGAACAAAAAAAAACCTAGAATGAAGAAATTCGAGCAATTGCAAAACAACTCTCCGTGAGCAATAAAGAATAAATCTTTTACAAGGTGTGTTCTACAATTGTAAGGGCTATGTTTCGTAATCTTCTTTTTGAACTACAGAACCTACATGGTTAGTGAGGGTACATTCTTCCAACTGACAGTGGAGTTTAAAAGTCGATTGAGAAGATTTTTTTCTTAGTTATTTAGAGTCAAACTATTAACTATTACTCTGCATCCCGAAATGTCTATTTGTCCAAGTTAAGGTATTGGTGAATTAATATCGGACAATTTATTTTTACTTCTGGAATCAAAGCTTCGCACCATATACATCATGGCGGAGAATACAAAATTAATGTAAATCGATCACATGTTTGGGCTTGGTCGTCTGCCAATGACACCGGTGACTTTGACGAGCTTCCGTGTTTTTTTCTAAACTCTTTATAGTTGTGTCCTCCTAAGGTTGATTAAATAGTCTTTTTTTATAGAAAGATCGAGCCTAAGATTTCTCAAACCCTAAAAAATGTTATTGATTTCCATTTGTGGTTTGTGACTTTAAATTCTGGTGAATTCTGCTCTTTTCTTCTAAAGTACAAATATGGTTGTTGTAGAGTGCCTATCCCAAGTCAAATCTAAGACATAAACACGAATGGGATAGAGTCCTCAACCCTGTTTGAAACTAAGTTTCAAATAATATTGGTATAGACTGCTCTTGGAATTTTTCTTTTCGTGTCCGGCCCTCATCGAAACTAATACCCAAATACGAATGAGTTAGAGCCTCTGTCTTGAGCGACTCTGGTCAAAACTAATACAGTCTGGAGTTGGTATAGAGCCCCCCGACCCTGTTGGAAATAAGAGCACAAAATCGTTCGGAATTGAGATAGAACTCCCGACCCTGGTCAAAGTGAAGATAGAGAAAAGTAGGAAATAGGAAAATAATTCTCGGCCCTGGTCCAAAAGCATTAAAAAGAGTGGGGTAGATTTCCCGGACTTGGTCGAAACAAAGCTGTGGGATAAATTGACCTTAGTGATGGGAAAAATTATGGAAACAAAAGGTGGTCTTACAACGGTGAAAGTATTGTAGTTATGAAGGATTACCGAAATCTTTACGTTTGTTAATCTAAGCAAGGAAAAGTATGGGAAACTTTTAAAGGCTTCGGATAACCAATTAAATGCTTACCTTAGGTACATTGCGGCCTAAAGATATACTCGTATTGTGTCCACATCAAGAGCTGGCTGAAAGTGTTCATCCTACAGCTTCCTCGATTTTTTTTTTGAGAAATTTTAAATATTTGGAGTACTTTTAGAGCTCTCAAGAAAGGGTTTGCCATGTCTGAGCATTCGGAGCTCTGGACATTTTTCTGTTCTTATGACCACTCTTGTGTTTAGATTTTTTTAAATCCCATTTTATCTTATCTTGCAATTGGGCATAGGCCCAGTTATGAATCTCCTAAGAGCTATTTTTGGTAAAGATCCCGCCTCTTAATTTTCATGGACACTTTCGGCGCGCATTACCTACTGAAGTCGGCCGTAATCGTTAAGGTTATCCATGCACACACCAGTTTTGAACTAATAGTATAAGACCGTTATTCTCTGAGTGCTGCTTGGCTGATGACATGAAGGCAATTTTTTGATAATGGAAGTTTTATTTCGAGATTTTGTTTCGGAACATTTCCCTATGACATTAACATGAACCTGGAAAATGTTTGAAGATTCTTCCAAGTCAAGTTTGGCTAGATTACCATAACATTTTAGGACCCCTTGGTATATTGGTTAATTCCTTGGTCTGGGTTCGATTCCCAGTCGCTGCAAAAATGGTTTTCACGGCTTCTTGTGAAAGGCTAAAAATCCTCCAAGAGAATCCCTTATTATGAGAAGTGCTTGTCATTTTAGTTGTCCGGACTCGGTATAAAATTGTTTGTTCAGTCCATTTCACAGAAATGCTTAAAAGTCATAAGTCACAAAGCTTAGGCTCTCTACTAGCCTTTGGCTTCTAATTTATTTAAAAAAGTCCCTTGAGTTGTCAAGAAGACTTGATACTATGGATCTGGAGATTGAGTCTCTTACTCTAAAGCCTATACATTTCACTGTCCCAGTTCCCTCAGTGACTAATCTCATGACGGCTCCCTTAGCATGAACTTTCAGTGACCACATGTAATGGGGCCAAATTAAGGTTAACCTCCATTGTGCAGTAGGGACTAGTATTGATGATGGGTCTTACCAATATATTTCACATCTATAGCAGGATGTAAGGTTCACAGCACTATGATTTGCCTGCAAGGATCTTGCATAAGGGTTTTTTTTTTACTCCTGCAATTATTTGAACATATTTTTTCCCGAGCCCTTTGTTTTTTTTTAGGGTGATTCCTAGCACCCAAGGGGCCATATGAGCATTGGGAAAATATGAGGAGATACCGATGCATATTAGTTTTAAAGTTCTGGATATCTAAATTGGAAGGACAAACAGAGCTAGGTAATGCAATCTACACTCGTGTTGTACGACTTTAGAAAGAACTCGGTACCAAACAAAACTTTCTAAATTTGGCTCTAGGGTAAATTGGTAGGCATTCTCTGTAGCGCGAGTATTATAGTTGAATTGTCTTTGGCGGGGAATGCAAATGCAAATTTCACTAGAACCCTGATAACATAATACAACCATGATACCTTCCCTGTTCGTTTCGATAACTTCGTTATAGCTAACTAAAGAGTTGTTATGCGCAATGAAGTTTAAGAAGGTAAGAAGAAGTAAGTTTCTTGTTTTGGAAGTGACCTTAGAGTCAATCATGATCTATGCATCGTATATTTGGGTCTCCAAGCAATATGAACCTGGATAAACATTTGAGGTTATACATTTTAAGCTTAGAGTATTACAACACTAAACTACGTCGTGGTATTGCAAGAAGGATTCTCCCCGATCTTCATATGTTTACACATAAAAGCTTCACTTTTTGATGAATTTAATTTCCATCAGGTTCCTGACTCAACCATCTTTAACCTTTTTTTTGACAAGAATCGAGATGTTAGTGTGACGCATGTTGAGGCCTTCGGTTTTCAAAGCCTTTTTCGTAGATTTTTTTCGCATCCACTGTAAAGTCTTCAGATCTCTCTCTCTCAACAACGGCTCCATAATAAAAAAAAATACCTTTCTCCCTTATTGCAAATGGCCAGGGCGAAGTTTTCCTCAATTACCCGGTGTGCAGCAACAGTACCTTTACCATTTGGGCGAGAATACTAATAATAATCGATCGAATGGCACAAGTCAGTAAGTCACCATATTCCTCTTCCAAACACAAGACCGACTAACTTTTTTCCTAAAGCCCTTGCACATAGGACTCTGTACGATACTTCGAACTAGCATTTTCTATTGCAGCAATGTAGGTAAAGTAATTCCGGTGAGTCATTAGGCAAAAAAGATTTACTAACTCCTGATTTGTAATTTAGCGAATTAGTTCCGATTTTCTTGCATTTTTGTTTTTTTGTTCTTTTTGGAATAAGTTTTTCGTTGTACATGTCCTTAAATCTTTGAGAATCCACGTATTCGCGGTTGGTTGTCTTTTTCACGCCATTAGCTCGCCAGTCGGCAGGGATACATATACTCACGTCTTCCGATGATGCCCATCACGGTTTAAACTTTTTTTTTTTGCTTTACAAATTTATAGCCATTCGGTCGAGAGATGTGATCGATAAATCTACGGTTACCCGGTACAACGGTATAATATTTATTCAGCAAAGTGACACTTGAGCATCCTCAATGAAATAAACAATCCTTCGTGCTCCTTTCTCGGTTTTATTTGTACGAAGGTGAAAGGTATGTTAAGTATCCTGCCCGTTCCCATGATGGGGTGTGGGAGTGTCGAAATGAATGTGTATAAGAAATATATGTCCTCTTTGTCAGGGTTGAGTTCCTTATAACGGTGATAATGCTGATGATATGGTTTGAAAAGAATTGCCAACATCACACCTACTTAAATTTAATTGGAAAATTTTGTATTTCGGATAATTTTTGAGTGCTTGAGAAAATTCGCTAGGGTAGATTTGTGTTGGGAGTCCAATTATTGAGGTCGCAGGGTTCTATAATATGTATATACATATATTCAGTAGAAAAAAAAACAAGATAACATTATTTGAAAGAGTGATGAGATTCGAAATTTATTGTTTGCAAAAGTTGTTTATTGTTCTCACGAGACTCGTTAAAAGGACAAACACGGTGAGTAGGCTGTGATGGGGGTGTGTGTGAGTCGTGATTTGGTGTTCGGGAACAGCCCTAAGTTAGAAATAAATTTGCCGCACCCTTAAGTGAAGTGTGTGTGGTTTGCATCTTCTTTGTTTGCTTTCTTGGAAAATGAAGTGAAATTTATGTTCGTTCATTTAATAGCTTAAGAGCTAGGAAATAACAATAACAATTTGTATTTGTTAATTTCTCTTCAGTAGATGTACGAGTATATATGAAGATCTGATAAAAATATGGAAAGGAGTAGATAACTAACTACACATCCCAACTTGCGTAGGGAAGGTCGTGGAATCTTTATCTTGTTTAAGCAAATAAAATGAATACGTACGGTGTTCATTGTACATCCAGTAATAAAATTCTGTGGGAGACTCTACTTTATGACGAAGATGTTATTACGAGGCCATGAAGAAAAAGATGATTAGTTGTCCTGAAACTTCTTCATCATAATTATTGGTGTACATACTTCGGACGGATTTGAAGATGAGATTTTTTTTAATGAGGAAAAGTAGATGTGTGATTTTATCATGGTTAAACCCATTGTTGGCTGGTGGTTACAGCATGAAACCACCAAAGATTAGATAGAATGCAGATGTTTCAATTTACTTTATTTCATTGTTTGAGCTTAAATAATAAGGAAATATAGTAATTCCGACAATAAAGTAGAATTGAAGGAAAATATGACGTGTTTAATTTAACTAAATTTAGTTTCTATCAGATACAAATTAATTGTATTATCTTTATGCTCTGATTTTCCGAGAGTTGCACGTCTCATTCCATGCCGTATTTCGAGCTTATTAAGCATGGTTTGCCAATATGCTATTTACCATAAAACGAGACAAAGAGTTTTCCATGCTAGGCGACCAAACCACGGGTGTCTCCCGAGCTTTATATGTATTTTGTCATTGCGTAAGCATGAAGGTAGAACTCACTCGTAGTTTGTTTTGTGGTTGTAGAGTCTACCAACAAACCTCTGTAAAATTTGTAGAAACTAATAGGGTCAAAAGGCGAATATGTAGGCGAAATTTCCTATAAGTTCCACATTCTACTGAATGTGAGTGCGAGAGTAAATAATAAAAATAATTAAAAGCCACTGAAAATACCTTTAGAAATCCGATTAAGAGCCGTCGAAGACAGCAAAAAGCTGGTTAAACGTCGTTGATATGTCAGTGGGAATGCTGTTGATCAGCCTATCCTATTAAAAGCTGATGATAAATTGCAAGAGAACTAATTGGTGACCAGAAGGTCAAAAGTATAATAAAATGAAGCACCATTAATTAGATCAAACACCCTAAAGAGTCGTTAATAAAAAGTATCAAAACTGTCCGACAAGGATTCGTCAAACGTAGATTTAAATTATAAAATTGGAAGAAAGTGCTCGTTGGCTTTCTCAATGTCCGTTCTTTGATGGCTGGAAGCAGCTGGGTTTTGTTTTGCTAGTGTTGATTTTCAAACCCCATTTCAAGTAGTAGTTTAAATGATTGAATATGTGTTATCTCACAACCTACGATTCAATTTCTGGTGACAGAGACGTTGTACAAGTCATCGGCGCATAATTTTGTCCTCGTTTCTGGTGTATTCGCTGGTTGATCTGCAGTATAAATATTAAAGAAAGATGGTCCTAGCTGGGATTCTTGTGGAACTCCTACACTGATGTGCTTAGTTACTGATTTTCGTTCAGAACCTGTACAAAAGAGAATCTATTTGCTCGAAAATTTTTGATTAAATGTTCCAAATATTCTGGGAACCGAAGTCTTATTAGAAAAAATGAAGATCCCTTCCATTAATATGTTGTCCAAGGCTTTCTCAATATCTAAAAGTCATAGCAATGTTGTTTCTTAGTTATTTAGTCTCCCAGTGACCTCCCAGTCCCTGTAGGTGATGTATTGTTAAATGCCTTGCTCGATTTAAGTTATTTGAATTTGGAACTAAATTCCTTTCTCGACAAAAATGTTTTAACTTCCCGGGACAGTTCTTATGCAATAAAGTAGTAATATTGACCTGTATCCTTTCACTTTTTGTTTGCTGGCACTGAAACAACTCTTTTGTCGTTCCATGCTTGTCCGTGAATAGAAAAATGGCAATATTGGGCAGCTATTTCAATACAAAGTTTGAGATGGCGTCCGGTCCAGTTGACTTTTTGGAGTTTCCTGTATCCATTTTAGCTCCCACTTTTTCAGGATTCAGGAGTCACAAACACTCGGATGGTGGGCAGGATTCTCTTCGATAAAAGTGGTAATTATTGTGAGTTCTTCTTGCTATATTCTAGTGTCAACTTCCACCAAGATAACTGGGGGACACATTTTTCGGACAATTACTAAATTTACGCTCGCAGTTAATGGCGAATGCTTCGACCTTCTTGACTGGAGTGGATGCTGTATTTTGCCCATAGTTGATGGTTTTCCTTCTTCCAAAGATGGTATTTATCTTTCTGAAGCAATCTGGTCCAGGTTTGAATGTTATAAACTACCTGATCAAATATAACTGGGGTGCACTTAGTTGAGGTAGGTTTTTCTATATTTTTCTTTATCGGTGGCAAAAGCCAGATGAAGTAACTGTTTGAGCTTCTTTCTTAACACTTGTCTATGCTGATTAATGGCAAGGATTTGAGCGAGAAAATTAGCAAACCTATCCTTACCTTTCCTCTAAGACTTCTGGTTGTCCAGTATGTTGTTGACTGCCCTTTCGAGCTGATGGATAGCTTCATCGATTTTACTTTTACGGATGATTATGCTTACAAAGTTTGTTGCTATCAGAAAAAGTCGTATTGATTTGTGTAGGAATGTCGGCCTAGAATCCATGTTTTTACAGTCTGGAACTGGTTCTATAATGCCATCCTAAAGGGAGATGCTAGTGCAACAGCTCGAAGAGAAACAGCACCTAGTCACTTACAAGTCTCAACCATTTGAACGGAGGGAACTTACGAATTTCTGCCGATTCCGAAGTAGACATTTTTATCACAATGAATACTTTTGAAAGATTTGAGGTAGTACACTCGTGAAAAAAAAATTAGCACCGGCTGAGAATCGAGCCCAAGACCTTCTGCATTAACCATTATCAAGGGTTCCTTTGATCAATTTAAATAAATCATAAATTCACAATCGACCTTGTTAATCAGATAACTGTGTAATCTACCACACCATTTTTTTGAGTGTGGTGAGTATGGGCTTTGTCACTGTGTGATTTGTTCTCATTAATGGATACCTACACCACTTACTGGTGGAAATTTCCTTTAAGTAGATTCTCATAAGTTCATTAAAGCTTACAGGTGACTTATGCAATTATACAAACTGCTTGCGCGCAATCTGATTTTAGTTTGTGTTCCATCTGTCACTTTGATGTTTGTGTTTGTGTCTAACACAATAAATTGTAGGTTTTGAGCTTCTGCCTGTGGGATTGTGGATGTTAGCAATTGTTGCTTGTAAGTAAACTCCGACTTCACTTTTCTTTTAGCCCATTTCGTTCAAAATTTGAAAAGCTACCAGTTTTAAGTTTGTTTGCCTTAAGAGAAAGTAATTTTGATTATTAATATTTCGGTCGCTTTTTGTCAGTTCTTTGAAATCTTTCAGTTAGAGAAGACTTACATTACAAGAGAGTACACTGACTTATATTTATTTAGAACAACAGTGAAAAAGCTTCACAAATTTGTTCACCCATGCCAATTCTCTATTAAAGTTTCAACCTAGTCGGAATTTAAAAAAAAAGCCCAAAAAATCTTATTCAAGGTATTCATTTTATCTTTTTAAAGATCACACATAGAACGAACATAATAACCGCATTCAACACAGTCCCATTGAATGTTCTTCTCATCGTCGTCGTCGTCGCATCGAATACTAACCGTGCCACACTACCGCGACAAGTTGCCCGCCCGCATGCCCATCTCCGCTGAAAACGCAAACACTATTTCAACCTCTATCCATTAGCACACTCGTTTAGATCAAAGGATAACCCCATTGAGTAGCGAACGCTAAATGCTTCCTGCACAACATTGCTGTGCACAATTTTTTATTGTTTATTGCTCTAGCGAGTGTTTAGTCAACACCGCGTGGCAGAGTCCTTTATCCTTTTTCATTTCATACTACACCCGGCAACGACAAGGATTCGTATCCTTTCAACGATGCTACGCTTATAGGTGCCTGCATAAATGTATGTAAATACGTTTTTGGCCCCTCGAATATGTGGTCTATCATTTACTGCCACCTAGTAACACAAATCAGTGAGCGAAAAAAAAGGAACGTGCTTAAAGGCCCCTAGGAGAGAGACAGTAGGTAAATATCAACACTAACACCGCAACAAAATACGGCTTTAGCGGGCGTAAAAGGGCCAAAAGCGGGGGGACACAAAGTTTGTTTTACTCGAGTTTGTTCTATGCGAGGACACTAGGCAAATAAAAATCGGAGAAATAAAAGGACCTGTTTCTTTCCGAATCCAGCCTCAACGAACACCACACACATATGGTGTCTGTCCGTACAGGTATGATGTGCAGAGGCTGGCATGATGGTAATGGCATTCTGAAATAACGAGGTGCAAAACGAGGCATTCCAACATATTTTCATGTATCTTTTTGGATACCATGTATAAAAAGGCTTCATCTATAAAAGAGCATCAAGGAAAATAAAAATAAGCAAACAAAGACCAGGGACAAACTGGGTGTGGCCCAGCCGGACCAAATGAATGTATCCAATTCCACTGAATATTAATTAAAATTGCAACACAAAACAAGAGACCAGCTATAAAATATTTCAATGTAGATTGCTTTTTTTTTGTTTTTTATTTTTTTATTTTGGATCGCGCACCCAACCACACTCTGAAAGTGTAAAAGCTGTAAAAGCCTTTTTGGCTATTTCGAAGTCAATGAAACTTTACCTATGCAAAAAGGTGCAAATTTATTGTAGAGAAATTTAGTTTTTTTTTTGTAGTAGTAGAAAATTAGCATGATACTTGGTTTTTTTTCATAAGGAATGGAACCCTAAAAAATATTTGTATATTTTTGAAAATAATATGTGTAATCAGAATTTAAACCAAAGAGTGTTTCAAAACAATAAAACTAAAAATATAGTTTTCCCTGTGACACAATTTACAATTTGGGCCTCTAAAAACAAAATTTAAAAATCTTCTTTTGAAAATTCAATATTTCAAAAACAACTTGGTCGTTTTTCATTAAACTTGCGACAGAGAGCATTCGAATTTGGAAAGTTTGAAATTAAGCGTTGTTCGAGCAGTGCCGATTTTTTTTTTCGAGTAAAGGTACGAAGGTAGGTTCTGGGTCATTGTTGCATTGATAGAAATGCATGGGTGGAGGAGCTCGCCGGGCAAGGATCATAAATCACTTGCGAAAACATTTAACATTCCACTCAGATTTATGAAGGGCAATTCTTTTTAGCGAATCAAATCGTAGGTGGAGCAGTTTAACTAACTGCATCATATCTATGAAGATCTGACCCACCTATAATAAATCCCGAACAATTGATCTGATATGCAGAACCAGGGAGGACATAGCCAGGATCGTAGCTACCTGTAGCGAACACTGGGGAGCATGAAGTGAAGTTGGGCATACCTCACAACACTGTCAAAGCTTTGGAGACCAGCGCGAAAAGGAAAAAGTCCTCCATTTTTCCTGCATTTTTTGACAATATTGACGAACTTTCGGAAATGAAGATCAAAGACTTGACCTATTTTCTCAACGCGACAAAATGGCTCTAGGATGAACTTCGGTTACTTCTGTGCCGTGACCTTCGTTTGATTCTATAGATCCCGAGCTATCGGGCTGAGGTCTTTAACGAAAGTTGACGGAGCGGAGGGCTGAATAATCACTCAATCAAATTGGCTACTTTTTAGCACAGTATAGATGGTGTCAGACGAGTATGGTAGGCCGGTTGAGTGAGCGATCCAATTTCCTGATGATTGTGTAAAATCAAACACACAATAAGAGACATCAAGACCTACAAGACTGTTTTATATTTTTAAACTTAATCCAAACTGGATAACTCCGTGAGAATATTTAGGTACCAACCAGTCGTATTACCTTCCTTCTTTTCAAGGTCTTGGAAACTCTTATCAATCGTTAGCTTTTGAAATATTTTGAAAGCTTCTTAAAGTCCCCCAGTTTAGCTTCCGTAGCAATAGATCTACTGACGACTTGATGTCATAGCTCATGGGAAAAAATGGGAAAAAAAGAATAAATCTTCATATCATTTTGGAGAAAGTAAAATAATGGCTCTCGATATTTCTAAAGTATTTCATAGAGTTTGCATCAAGCTTTACTATTAAAAATGCGTTCTATTGATATTGCTGAATAACTTCTTCGTTAAATTAGAAGTTACGTATCTGACCGTTAACTCCAAGTTGTTTTGGATGGTTTCAAGTCTCAACTTACAAAATGAATGCTGGTGTTACCCAAGGTTCCATTTTGTTACCTACACTGTTTTTCTTATTCAAAAATGATGTCTTATTTGAAACCTCTAATCTTATCTAATCATCTGAAAAGCTTTTAAATTTTTGCATCATTAACTACCATTTGTGAAACAATAATACTGTGAGACGTTTGACACGTCTTATAACGTTTGTCGTTCATCCTCTTTTTAACAACAACGACGTAACCTTCAGTTCTAAGAGCGTATCCAATTAAAGTATACTATGCACATATGAATTGCAAATCCCGCATCTCAATGAACCCAATAGTTTTATCGCGGTGTGCCTCAAGCACGATTTTAAATGAACCAATATCATCCAGTAGCTGCGGCAATTCGACTAACAAACAAGACACATACTCAAAGGAATTAAAAACAATCACATGGACATGATGGCTATATCGCATTCGGTGTGCACAAACTTTGTATAAGAATCACCCTTAATTATTGTAACCTATTTTTACCCAACTTGGCAGTTTCTCTAAACACAAAATTTAAATTGTAGTATAGGGACCCTCAGTACCTTTCAAACAAAAATAAAATGATGAAAATATGTTGCGGTGGTCAAGTCACTCAAAAAGGTACGTAGATATAGATTTTTTCTCAACTCTACCCAGGTAAATGACTACTCCAAAAAATCATAAACCAAAATACAGTAATATATTCTTCAAGGGCTATTTCCTCCATTAAGGAAAAATCGATTACAAGAAAATAAAAATATCATTAAAAATGAAACCAGGTCATTGAAGTGAAGTCTTAACAACAGTTTAACACTCAACAAAAAAACAAAAAACAACATCTTGAGAACGTCAGACATTGAATGAAAAAACCATTATGCCGTTCTCAACTTTCTTCTAGGTCAAAAAAAAAAAAAAAAAAAAAAAAACTGTCTTCATTTCGTTGGGTTGCTGTTTTTATTTTTTGTTTGCATTCGAAAGAATGAACTGGACATGGAAGCTAAGAAGAGGTTGTGTTACTATATGCAGAAGAATGATGAGAAAAAAAAAGAAAACAAGCAGTAAACAACACTTCAACCACGTCAAGTGGAAAATATCCTTTTTTTTTTCAACCAAAATGGCTGAGTTCGTTTTGATTCCTCCCTAGTCTCATCATAACTTGAAATGAAGCCCCAACGGTATCCATCCTTCTTCCCGATGATATGGCACAACTATCTCTCACTCATGGCTACATTTATATATTTTTTGACTTCCCTCAATATCCACACTCACACACTCATCGAGACAAGGAGATATGTTGTGTGTAGCCTGGAACATGTGTAAACATTAAGGATCCTGTAAATATTCTCTGAAAAAAAAAAATAAAATAAAAAAGAAACACAACCTAACTCCCAATGCCAAGCTATCGCCTCTAGGACTCGAAAACTCAAGTCCCTAAGTGCTATTTCTTCTTTTTGGGGCTTGATATTAGAAACGTGATATTTTGGTTGTCCTACACATAAACTGGTATATCAAAATACCCTAAATGAACAACACACAGAGATACACACGGGATGATAGAAAGGATATTTTAATCAGAGAAAAAGGATGCACATTTAAGAGTCGGGGCTTGATTCCTGACCAAATGGTGTTGTTGATGATGAAAGGATTTTGAACCATTTAAAGGGTTTGTTCCCGTCATTAAGTTTATTTCTATAGTATGCTCGTACGTTAGCAAAACACTCAGCATACCTATCAACAAAAAGGAATCGAATCGATTCTAGAAGGATCGGTTATAAATCACATTCAATCCGTCAGCAAAAATTTGTATTTACTTTCTTCGATATACGAGCAGACGAGTAGAGATAGCAATTGTGAATCAGGATACACTCATTTTGTCATATGGGAGATAGGTACGTACTTACAATTCCCAATTTCGAAAAAGGTACAACATAAACAATTTTATTACACTTAGTTTTTATCTGTGATGAAGATGGGAAACGGGGGGCTTGGTGTTGTATTAAAAGGAGAGAAATAGGACAGAGTGTTGTTATGACATGGCCCAGTCCTAGTTGATTGGCAGGATAATAAATCGGCGGAAATAAAAAAACACAAAATTACCAATGGCAAAACACTATGAATATAGAAAACGCACACACTTGGGTTTGGCGCTGTAAGTGTATTCTAGTATGCAAAGTAGCACTTAAAATTTTTATTTTTCCTGTTTTATGTGGGTTTTGAGTGAGTGTTGAAGTAATTCTTGTTTGCAAATGAAAAATGGATACGAACACAAATCGAAATAAATATTTGAATATTGGAAGGCGACGACGGTCATAAAAGATGTCACATTACGGCTGGCCCGTCATTTAAGGTAAATTATGCTACCACTGCCGGCAGATTTGTATTGACTTAGGACTTGAGTTGAAAACATTTCAAGGAAAAGAGGTGAAAGTTCAATAGCGAATCAATAAAACTTTATGCGTGTTGGAATTTGTTAGGTTGAGGTGGCTGTCAGCAGGAGAACCGACACACTTAGACCATGGGTTGGTTCATTGCGATACCACATTGAATCCTGGAGACTTTCTCCCTAATCGTTAAACCAATTGAAGGTCCTTATGAATCGGGTACTCAGACCGGTGGTCCTAGTCTATTCACATCAGGATATTTGGTCCCACGACAACTGATCGCACATTATCTATCTTCTTTCGATGATCAAACATTTGGCTATCCCTATCTTCTTCCCCTAGTTACCCCTACTGCATGTAAAATGTAAAGAAACTTTGCATACACCCAACTCGCACCTACCCCAAATCCTATAGTGTGCCCAAGCAGAGGAGTTGCAGGGGGTAGCATGCCCCCCTTACATACCTAAATGTTTATACGTCGTAATAAGGAACGGGATTATAAAAATGCTGTTTGTAGTGGGATCTGTTGTCGTGGGATCAGTTGTCGTGGGATCAGTTGTCGTGGGATCAGTTGTCGTGGGATCAGTTGTCGTGGGACCAGTTATTTGGAACCAGTTGATAGGGAACCTATGAATCGAGCGAGATTTCCTATTTCTATGTTTGCCAGATCACTAAGATCATTGTAGTAGAAATCGCACTGATTTAGTCTACGTCTACGGGATAAAGCAGGACATGTACAGAAAAGGTGGGGGAACAACTCCTCCACTTTTTCGTTTATGCAGCTTCTGCAGAAATCGTTAGAATAAATTTCAAACTGCGTTGCGTGCTTTCCTGTCAAACAGCGTCCGGCACGCAGCATAGGTGAAGGTTAAACTGCTGCATTATATCCATCAGAGACGATCGGTAGTCAAGAACTGTTATTGAGCTGGCAGCTCCAAGCCCGTCGATACTATTTGGAAGTTAACCGAATTAGTTCAGAATGATGGAAAGGCCTATTTCATTATTGATCCATTGCGAGGAGGCTTTTAGAGGAACAACTGCGTTTCTAGCCGTTTGGTTGCCGAATATATCTGGGGTGTTACAAGGAACAGAATGTCCAGTGCAGCGGAGAGATTCTTTCGAAGTGCTCCCCCTATGCACAGACAAGCTGATCGTTGGACCTTGCTTAGTATTAAACTATTAGTGTTATCTAAATTATGACCCAATTATTATTTGGCTTCATCGAAGAATGTTAGTGGTATACCTTTGGAATGGAAGGAGGGTCTTTATGGGGAATTTTATATTTGCGAGAAAAGCAGACAAGATTCGACTTGTAAGGGTCAACACCAAGTCCACAACGATCAGCACAGTTTGTTAACTGTTTACAAAATATTGTAGGAGATTTCTTAGGGTATTTGAATGCTTTCCTGATACGGCAATTGGAATTTCATCCTCTTAGGCAATCACTCTGTAATTCTCCGCTTCAAAATATCTCAACATCTCGTTAGCAACTTAGTTGCAAAGAATGGGAGATAAGACACCGCCCTGCGGCGTTCCTCTATTGATAAATCTTCTTACCGAAAATCTGCCCAGAGTTGAATTAATAATCCTGCTTGTTAGCATTTGATTGATCAATTCTCCAGGCGAACACAAAGAGATGACATTGCAGACACGATTTTAGATGCATCAACATTGTTAAAAGCGCCCTGTATATCAAGGAAGGCAAACCATAGTATACTCTTGATGATGGAGTGAGCTGTTTCCACCAATTTCCCTTTACAATACGCGTGCTGAGCCGTAGACAGAAGTCAAGCGTCAATCCTTGTTCTTTAACGAATATCAATCAGTCGCTCGAAAGTTTTGAGAAAGAATAATGATAGACTAATAGGTCTGACGCCTTTTGTTTCTTCATGGGAAGTTGGGTGTTGGACCAAGCACATTAAGAGGGTCTTTCAAGTACCGGCCAAAACTTTGAAGGTAATCCCTGCGCCAATAGAAATATATTTTATGTGGATTGGTCTCACTGATAGTAAACTTTACAAGCATTGGTAAATTTTTGTAAATCCTAGCGTGCGTTTGCTGATATTTATTGAGTTCGAAAAACATTCAGGGATATATGTACATAGATATATTGTCTACCTAATAAATGCAAGAGAAGTAGAACTTCTTAACTCACTGCGTTTATAACTGTACTCGTACAAACTGTTTCTATATTAAATTTGTCGCTTTTTCAATTAGTTTGCTTAAACTCTAATATTTCTCTTTTTCCTATATGGGTTTGGTAAAACTATGTTCCCGACATAGAATCACCTCCGGTAGATTCGAAAAGTCCTATGAAATCGTCTGTCGACTGTCGAAACTTTTTTCAATTGTTTTTTTTAGTAAAAAATTCTTAATATTTCCAATAAAATCCTAGGTTTTTTTTTTTTGAAGTGATAATCAAAATTTTGATAAATTTGCAGCCTTTCAATATCCATCTGCTTGTTGATGATATTCAACACCTAGACCCTTCGCTAGCTGTAGCAAATATTATTTTTAATAAAATGAACATTTCATTCATCCTGTCAGAGCAACTGCAATATCCTGTCTGTCTGGCCGGGGCGTAATCAATAAATCGACAAACCTTCAATTTGTTGTCATGAAATTGAACTTCTCCGCACATCAGTGTGAACGACCAATCTCATACAAAAACCCATGTAAATACGTATGTAAACTAGGAGTTGCAAAAAAGCGCAAAAAAATCAACCAACCATCAACCTGTCGATCATATCCTTAAAATATCCTGTTGACATTTGACTCGAAAGTTAAATGAACTTTTTTCTCCTATCGCCGCCGCCGCCGCCGAAGTTCAACTTAAAGGAGAGGTCCTGGTGGGACTGCTGTCACTGGGCCTGGCCCACGCTGGCCTCCTGTTTCCATCAAACTTTATGCACAGCGCACTTACTTTTAGTTCAGTTAACTTCCTCCTAACGGTAATATGATGAAAATGACTTCATGTTCGTTGCGATAATTGCAATCTAATTACAAGTAATTTCCGGCAGCCAAACGAGGTGCACGCCGCCGAGAGTTTGAGTGAATGGTGTTGGTCTGGAATTGGAGGAAGGAACTGGATAGCAGGAGTTGGAGAAGCCGAATAAGCACCATCAGGAAATAACCGTCTGGGGAGAAGTATATATAGCTTTTAGCTGCTTTTTTTTTGTCTTGTGTGTCTTAGGTATTTCTCTAGCCCTGCAGTTCCAAGGAAGGATAATTTTTGCCACCAGCCAACGAGCGTTCGTACAGTCGAAATTTTATTATTTTCACTCGTTTTGTTTCAAAAGTGTGCGGGTAGTGCGGGAGGTGTGGGAGAGTTTGTGCTTTTTATAATGTTTCTTTTAATATCATTCTTTTCGTTTCGTTTTTTTTGTGCAGCTTTCTTGACTACTCGTATTTGGTAATTTGAAAACAATTACTCCCAAGATGCATTTTCAGTTTGGATGGAAAAATATTTGTAATTTTTTTTATAGCAGTTTCTATTTTATATTTGAAAATGGTTGTTAACTTTAAAGAGTTCTGAAATTGTCGGAATTTTAAAAGACGCCTGGAACATATTGAAGGCCTGGATTTTATGACTTTTTACTTAACCGTGTCTGTTTATTAGTTCATCAAAAAAGAATTGGCGGGTTCTATATATTTTTAAGTGTAACACCCTTAAGCTTAAGTTAAAATTTAAATGGACTTCTACAATCGTCAAATAGACTAGGTTTACAGTGAATGTTAATGCCATACATTTTATAAGTAATATATAATGAATAAATTTTAATTACTTGCTTTAAATTTTACTTTGAAATAAATAAATTCATTTAAAATAATTTGCTTAAATTCCTACTTCAAAATAAATAAAGAATTAAAATAGTATTGAATAAAAACTTTAACGTTAACACTTAAGATTAAACGCTGAATAAGCTCTCAATATAGATTTAACGAAAAACATACCTATGTTCCTGAATTGTAATTGAAAATCAAAAGGATTACTAGTCGTTGAGATCTGTTTTATACCACACGTAGTTTGCAGCAAGTTAATTTTTAAAGATTAAAATATATACGAAATTTAAACAGTTCGTTTTACTGTATTTTTATTGAATTTAAAATTTGTGAAAACTATCACAAAAAACATTGGTGCCGAAACCCGGGAATATCGTGTATATTCCAAATAAAATTACTACAACCCAGTATTGAATAAATGTTTAAATCTAAAATTTAAAATAAAACTATAAAGAAAAAAGAGAAGTTCGAACCTAACATCATCAAGCAGAAAGAGAATTTGCACAAATCTCTCATAAAAAAGTGCTGGTAAATTGTTTAAAGTGTCTAAGTTAATAACTCAATTGCAGGGCATTTCATACGAGGAAGAAATCGCTGAGTCATAGATATATATATATCTATATTATACTTAAAGCTTTTGTGTCATCGTTTTTCATCGTTGCAGTGACTTCCAAATTTAAAAAAGGTCGACAACGCATCAAAATAAAGCTCGCACCCAAACTTTGATCAGCCATCAGACATCGTCATCAATCATCATTGGTCTCAACTCAAACAGAGAAAGCTTTGATCGAGTGTTGCAGTGTGGAATGTATCGAGGATCGATTTATAAAATATAAACCACGTAAGCTTTTATTATAAATTGTTGTGTTGCTGATATTTTGTTGCCAATTTATTCGTTGTTGTGAAACAATAATTGAATAAGAACTTGTTGTAATAGACAAACTACAGTGGTAAATAGTTAACAATTAATTGAATCATTGTTGCTAGACATTAACATATGTTGAAAAGAATAGAAAAGGTAAATAAACAGATTAAATAGTTGTGGCTGATTTATTACCTTGGCGTATTATTGAGTGCCAAAATAATTTGTTGCTGTTATACTCAATCACTTTGAATAAACTTGGAATTTTCAAAGTTCTCGTAGATCAGGAATCGAATTTTTGTTGATAGGTGACTGGATCTAAGTTGGGTAGCTAGTTGTTGGATGATTTTTATAAGAAATCGTGCTGTTGAGGTTGAA
Source organism: Chrysotoxum bicinctum (assembly GCA_911387755.1). Classification (NCBI taxonomy): domain Eukaryota; kingdom Metazoa; phylum Arthropoda; class Insecta; order Diptera; family Syrphidae; genus Chrysotoxum; species Chrysotoxum bicinctum. The sequence continues at coordinate 8,965,440 of OU426988.1, read as the reverse complement.
TTTTGCTGTTGCTGTAGTTGCTGTTGTTGTTGCCGGTGAAGTTGAGGAGAAATTTGGTTGCTGACATAAAGCAATTTGCAATTAGACACGGGATTTGTTTCAGAATTCAGAATAATTTGTTGTTGTTTCTGATTTGCTGTAAAGGTGTGCAGATTTGTTGATTGTCGGATTTCTTCAATTCATTAAGGTTTTTCGTATCAAATTGAAAAATGAATGAGAATGAAAAACAAAGTAAGGATGAATCATCGCAGAGTGATAATAGTTTAGGAAAAACTTTATCTGACTTAAAAGGGTTGCGATCATCATCGAAAGGGAATTTAAGCAGAACGAAAAATATAATAATGCAGAAGGGAAGTACGTTGTCAGAACCAGAGCTGGAATGTAGATTAGGAATTTTGGAATCATATTTTAAGCAGATTTTAAATGTTCAAACGTCAATTGAAAGATTCAATAATCCTGATGAAGAGTCGGCTAATGAGATTTTTCGTGAAGAGGTGGAAGAGATTTATGTTTGCGCAAAAACAAAGATAATGACACTTTTGTCCGATTTGAGGGGCAATACAACTGCTGCTGAGCATTTAAATGCAACGTATTTTCCAGAACAGCCTCGCCTTCGATCAAAATTAGAGCCTATAAAATTGCCTACGTTTTCTGGTAAATTTACAGATTATCACAATTTCATAGGATTATTTACAAATCTGGTTCATAAAGATGAAAGCCTTGATAGCTTACAAAAGTTTAATTATTTAATAAGAAGTCTATCAGGATCTGCGTTGGATGCTGTTAGAGATTTTAACATAGTTGGAGCTAATTATCAAAAAGCTCTTGATAGATTGAAAAGCCGATTTGATAATAAAACTCTTATATTTCAAGAGCACATAAATAGTTTGCTAGAATTTCCAAAAATGTCAAAAGTATCTGCTTCTTCTTTGAGACACTTGGAAGATAGTTTCAATACTCATTTAACAGCAATGCTTTCAATAGGAAATCATAAAGACATCGCTACGTCTATATTAATTTCGTTAGCTATGGATCGAGTTGATGAAGAAACTCAAGCTAAATGGCAGGATGCGATTGATTATAATAAGCTCCCAACGTGGGAAGAATTTAGTAAGGTTTTGGATCGTCGTTGCAAAACTTTAGAAGCTAAGGAATCTAGGGTCCAAAAACCGAATAGTTCCTTTAAGAGTAATACCAAATCTGAAGAACAACGTTTACAGAGTGGAAAGAAACAATTTAAAAAGTTTAGAGGTGCAACTTTAACGGCAGAGCGTATAAAATGTGAATATTGCCAGTCTTTGAAACATTTAGTCGATTGTTGTCCAGATTTTTTGAGTTTACCAGTGGGAAGGAGGTTCCTGGAAGCGAAAAAACGAATCCTTTGTATAAATTGTTTGGGAAAGGATCATTCTGTTCGGCATTGTACAAAGCCAAAGTGCACCATTTGTTCCTTACCACATCATAAACTGCTTCACAGATTTACAGTCAACAATGATGGTGAAACTGCTGGCCAGGGAACATCTAACTCAGCTTCATTAGTGGGTAGGTCATGTAACCAAACTATACTTGCCACAGCTGTTGTTTTGATAAAAGATAGTTTTGGTAGATATCAACCTGTACGTGCTTTGTTAGATTCGGCATCCCAATTGAATTTCATAACTGAAAGTATGTCACAAAGACTAAGGTTGCCAAAACAAAGGTCAGAGATTCAAATAAGTGGAATAGGAAATGAGGTTACAAATGTTCGACACACTACAAAAACAATTTGTAAATCGAGAATTTCAGAGTTTGAGACTGAATTAGAACTGCTTGTTATCAAAAATATTACTCATCTTCAGCCAAGCCAATCTTTTAAAGTTGATAGTTGGAAAGTACCCAATAATATTGTTTTAGCAGATCCTAATTTCAATAAAGCTGCGAAGATAGATTTGTTGATAGGTGCAGACCATTTCTTTGAGCTGTTAGCAATTGGACAAATCAAGTTGGAAGAGAAGCTTACGCTTCAAAAGACACTTTTTGGATGGGTCGTCTCGGGCTCATATGATTTGTCAGATAATTCAAGGAGCACAGTATGCTTGTTAGGGAGCAAACAGCAGTCAAATGATGACTGTCTTCACGAATTAGTTGGAAAGTTTTGGGAAATCGAAAGCTATCCCATAACGGCTGGATTTTTAAAACCTGAAGAGGAAAGATGTGAAGAACACTTCATAAATACAGTATCAAAAAATGATGAAGGTAGATTTGTTGTGAGTTTTCCGTTCCAAGAAGACCCATCAGAATTAGGAGAATCCTTGGAAATAGCAAAAAACAGATTTATGTCGTTGGAAAAGAGACTTGAAAAGAACACCACAGTTAAAGGCCAATATGTTGATTTTTTGAAGGAGTACGAAGATCTTGGACATATGTCTGAAGTAAGTTTCGATGAAGCTAAAAAGATGAAATACTTTTCTCCTCATCAGTATGTTCTAAGACCGGATTCTTCAACAACGAAACTTAGAGTCGTTTTCGATTGTAGTGCTAAAACTTCATCCGGCAAATCTCTTAATGACATTTTAATGAAAGGACCTATAATACAAGATGACCTCTATTCCATAATTTTACGTTTTCGATGTTATAAATTTGCATTGACAGCCGATATTTCGAAAATGTATCGTCAGATACTTATGGCTGAAAAGGATCGTAAATATCAATGTATTCTCTGGAGGACTAACCGTACAGATTCGTTAAAGATATATAAGCTAAATACGGTGACTTATGGAACTACTTCCGCTCCTTATTTAGCAATTCGCTGTCTCAGAACTTTGTCAGAAGAAGGGGCCTTGAAATTTCCATTAGGTTCCAAGGTTTTGAGCGAGGATTTTTATATGGATGATTTGATTAGTGGAGGAGATTCGCCAGAAGAGATTTTAGGCATTTATGAAGAAGTAAGGACTCTTTTGCATAGCGCAGGCTTCGAACTTCGAAAGTGGTGGACAAACGAAAAAACATTGTTGGAAGTTGTTCCGGAAATGGAACGAGAGAAACCACTTAGAATAAATGATGCGGATATAATAAAAACTCTCGGAATCAAATGGAATCCATCATCAGATGAGTTGCAGTATATAGTTCCACAATTCAACGCAAACCCAAAAATTACAAAGCGTATCATTCTCTCTGAGCTGTCTAGTCTATTTGACCCATTAGGGCTAATTAACCCAGTCGTTGTTAAGGGTAAAATTTTGTTGCAAAGCCTTTGGGTTAAAAAGACTGATTGGGATGAATCAGTTCAATTACGAGTATTCACTGAATGGGAAGTTTTTCGTAATCGTCTGAAGGAGTTGGAGTCGATTAAAATTCCAAGATATGTGTTAGCTTTGGGATCCAGAAACATTCAACTTCATGGGTTCTCTGATGCATCTTTGCGTGCATATGGTTGCTGTATCTATTTGCGGACAGTTGATGAAAAAGGTATAACCACATGCAATTTGATTACAGCTAAATCAAGAGTAGCTCCAATCAAGACTCAAAGTTTGCCGAGGTTGGAATTATGCGCAGCTGAAATGCTAGCTTCAGTGATTTCGAAGATTCTTTCAAATTTTTCACACATAGTTGAAGACATTTACCTCTGGACCGATTCAGAAATTGTTTTGTGTTGGCTTTCAGCTCATCCTTCTAACTGGGAAGTATTTATAGCCAACAGAGTGTCAAAGATACAAACAAGTCTGCCGCAGGGTAATTGGAAATATGTGAGTACGAAACAAAACCCTGCTGATATTGTATCTAGAGGCGCCTTTGGAAGTGAATTAACGGATAGTATATGGTTTTCGGGTCCAGCATTTCTTAAACTACCAGAAGAGAAGTGGCCTGTACAAAAAGATTTGTCGGTGATAGAAAAAGATACTCCTGGTATGCGGAAATGTAATGTGGTTCTTTTGTCAACAAGAATAGATGAAAATTTTGAAAAATATTACTTGCGTTTTAAAAGCACAGATAAAATTAGTAGAATATTTGCTCGTATACTTCGTTGGATCGTTGTTGTTCGTAAGAAGATGAAAGGAGCTGAATTTTTTGAAAAAGAGGAACTACGCTTTAACACATCTTTAAAAGCAGATGAGATAAATAACGCTTTACTAAGGATTCTTTGGAATATACAGCAAAAGAATTTCCAGGAGGAAATTCACAAATTAAAGAAAGGAGATATGATTAGCCCAACGAGTCCAGTCAAAAATCTCAATCCCTTCCTTGATGGTGACTCATTTAAACTCCTCCGAGTGGGTGGGCGTCTGCTGAATGCGGACATACCTTATTCTGTAAAATGTCCTATCCTTCTTCCTAAATCTAATCCCTTTGTCAAAAACCTATTTACAAATTTACATAATAAAAATTATCATGCAGGTCCCCAAGCTTTAGTTGGAATCGTGCGACAGAGGTTCTGGGTGGTAGATGCCCGCAGACTTGCAAAGAAGGTCGTTGATAGCTGTTGGGATTGTTTCAAATACAAACCAAAGATGTTGGGACAAATCATGGGCAATCTACCTGCTGATAGAGTGCAACCTGCAAGACCATTTTTGAAAACTGGCGTCGATTTTTGTGGACCATTTAAGACGACTTACAAGCTGCGAGGACAACGAACTACCAAGTCATACGTAGCAGTTTTCGTTTGCTTTGTTGTGAAGGCTGTCCACTTAGAGGTCGTTTCGGACTTGTCCAGTGAAGGTTTTATTGCAGCACTCAAGAGGTTCGTAGCAAGGCGTGGTCTGTGCCAAGACTTGTACTGCGATAATGGGACGAATTTTGTTGGCGCCCGTAACCAATTAGATGAATTCAGGCGGAGTTTTCTGGAACAGCAGATGGGAAAGAAGATCAGCGATTGGTGTACTACAGAGCGAATCCAATTTCATCATATACCGCCCAGAACTCCACATTTCGGTGGCCTATGGGAGGCAGCCGTAAAGTCAGCCAAAAATCATCTTGTTCGTACCGTCAGCGAAGCCTGTCTTACATTTGAAGAGCTGTCTACTGTGGTGGCAGATATAGAAGCCATACTGAATTCTCGCCCATTGTATTCGATGTCTAGTGACCCAAGCGATGAGGAAGTCCTTACACCAGGTCATTTTTTGATTGGTGGGCCCATGAATGCAGTAGTCGAACCAGTAATCGCTGATTTCCAGATGTCGGCATTGAAGAGGTGGCGACGACTATCTTTAATAAAGCAGCATTTTTGGAATCGATGGTCGAAAGAGTACCTTGTCGATCTTCAAAGAAGGGTGAAATGGCAGACTTCGTCAGATAATGTCAGATTGAACACAATTGTTCTTGTTGGTGATGACAATGCATCTCCACAAAACTGGCTCTTGGGACGGATTTCAAACTTGATCGAATCCCCAGATGGTAAGGTTCGAGTCGTTGATGTATCAACCAAAAAAGGACTTATTCGCAGAGCGATTCATCGGATAGCACCACTTCCAATAGGTGATTGAAGATATCCCTCAGATACTTCAAGGCGGGCAGAATGTTAATGCCATACATTTTATAAGTAATATATAATGAATAAATTTTAATTACTTGCTTTAAATTTTACTTTGAAATAAATAAATTCATTTAAAATAATTTGCTTAAATTCCTACTTCAAAATAAATAAAGAATTAAAATAGTATTGAATAAAAACTTTAACGTTAACACTTAAGATTAAACGCTGAATAAGCTCTCAATATAGATTTAACGAAAAACATACCTATGTTCCTGAATTGTAATTGAAAATCAAAAGGATTACTAGTCGTTGAGATCTGTTTTATACCACACGTAGTTTGCAGCAAGTTAATTTTTAAAGATTAAAATATATACGAAATTTAAACAGTTCGTTTTACTGTATTTTTATTGAATTTAAAATTTGTGAAAACTATCACAAAAAACAGTGAAATTTACAAAATGCGGCGGTAGGGGCACCATTAAAACAACCCATATGCTTCGTGCCTCTTGGATTCGAAGAGGAATTCAACGATTTCAGTTAATACTCACGTGAAGAACAACGTTGCGAAAGACCTTCGAAGAATTTAATTCTCGAAACAGCACCCGCTTTACATGGCTGTGGCCTAGCTCAAGATCCTAGCAAAACTGACCTAGCTTTGCAGCATGCCACTGAGCAATACCGTGTCCGAACTATTTCAAACATGCACAGGGTTTCGGCCAGAAGATTCGCTATCATCTAATTTCCTTAATCTAATTCTGGACCAAAAAATACACAGTAGCCCTTACTCAACACCGGAGGCTCACTTTTCAATAAATTGGACATAATACCTCTATTTATAGCAGCAACTTACGTTGTCAGAATAAACATTAACTCCTTGATCAACACCTTAGCGGAGGCAAGGAATTATACTAGAAAAACTCAAAAATTCACAACAAATGGGTTCAAAATCCCTTACGCGTAAAACGAAGTGCCCACTATACAAAATCCTTATATACTGGTAATCCTTCTGTAAGGCGCTGAGCATAGGACGATAGGCCTACATCATGAAAATGGCCATTGTCGGATAAAAACTTGCTAAATTGGTGTCAATTGATGTGACAACGGTGGACTATAAGGCATCTTTCTAAACAGAACTCAATCAAAAAAAAAAAAGAGTTCTTGAAAATATCAGCACGATTAATGTGGAAATAATTTAACATCATTAAAAAGGAAACTACCAAGAATCTCCTAGACCGAATAGAACCTTGAACAATTTTCTCATTCCCTCTATATAAATTTTAGAGTTTAATTAAAATTAGTTTGCAATTAGGTGAGGAATTGCTTTTCCCAACTCAATCATGTCAGATGCCGAGAATCTGTCTGCATAAACTTCAACACTATATCACTATGTATTTTTTAATTTTTTGTCGAACGTCATCCTATCATCAAAGTGTAACCATATTAAAGTAGAACGTCAAGAAAAGCCATATGTGCACGAGCACAAACACACCATGCATAAAGCTAGATACGATTAATTCTTAATGAGGTTTTGTGATGACATTTTTCGAGATACAATGTTGGCAACACTCATTATTCATTGGAAATTCTATACTCTTCTGCATTTTATAGCAAAAACAAAAAACGATGAAGAAAATAATTAAATGCCCGACGAAGTTGTATGCTCATGCCAACACTAGCCCGTGATCTATTATATCACGTCTCTGTAGATGCTAACATACGCCGGCTGTGAAATCGATGAAAAAGGTGTCGATTTTAAGCTCATCGGCTGGAAGAACAACTTGAGGCACTTCCATATTACGTCAAAATAGAGCTTGTAGGGAACGGACGTTAGAGTACAAAGCGCACCAGCTTCTCGCTTTTTTGCGAACTAGCTTTTCAGCAGGATTCACGCCAGCTTAAAATTGAAAATTAATTCTGGTAAAATGCTGGTTGAATCTTGTTCATTTCGGACGATCTCATTCATTTTCTATCAGTGTGAACCAGTGCCAGCGGCCGGAAAGCACTAAAGCAAGAAGAAAGAAAGGAGACTATTTCCTCTTTAGCTGGGGTGGAATCGGCTAAGGTGATAGTTGATTGTGATTGTCATTTTGACTATAGCTGTCTCCATCATTTCAATAAAGAAATATAGAGAGAGCGATCGCAAAATGACAATCACAATCAACTATCACCTTAGCCGATTCCACCCCTGGTTAAATTTAGAGAGTCTCCTTTCTTGAGAATCTGGTAAACAATTTTGAGGTTCCTTGCATCGGGCATGATTTCCGACGTCCATATTTTAAAAATGACTTGGTTCATGTTTCTAACCAATTGATTGGCCTTAATCAACTCGGCACAAACGCCCCCGTCAGCTCTCGCAGTTTTATTGGTCTAATGCCTTAAAACAGTACATTGCTACCTTCATTTCATCTAGATCTGATTTATGAAATTCTAAGTCTACTTCGTTAAAGTTGAATGGTAAAATAAACCTCACCAAGGAATGCGATGTTTCATTGAACTTTTTATCGTTTTGTAAATTTTCCGTACGCTATTCCAACTATGGTATTCCTCTATTTCTTCCTGTTTTTTTTTCTGAGAAGCTCGTATTTCTCTTTTCTCTTCAACTCGTAGAGATCTTCACTAGCTTTGGTACTTCTATGCAGCCCCACGGCCATTTTGTATTCCTCTTGTATGATAGCATGTATTTGCTGGAATTTCTAACCAAACGTTGTGATGATGGTGTGTTAGGCACAGCACGTCAGAGGCGGTATCTCTGTTGGCTTTTGGCAATGTCTGCTAGGTCTTACTACTTGCCACCATAATTTTTTAAGAGGTTATTTCAGACACGATCGGAAAAGCCGTCCGACGTCGATTTTTTTGCTTTGTCCTTGCTCGAGTATCCATAGCAGTATTTTAATTACAAAGAAGTAGTCTTCCGAGTAAATGTTGGCCCTTTAGAACATTCGGACAAACTGGATATTTTAGGAAGTGCCTTGCATTGTTCGCAATGTTCTAGTTACATTGATTAGTAGATCTCCATGTTGGATTGTGAATGTTAAAACCAGGGAACTCCGAACTTATTTTCATAGTCCATCAACCTCAGCTGGTTATCGAAACAAGTGTCTTGCAGGTTTCAGGATGTCATTTCCTATTATGCCACCAAAAATGTCATAGTTAGAGACCTGCTCATATGTCTTGTTCCGAAGCACATAAAACATGTATTTGGTGTCATCGTCACTTCTATTTGAGGCATGTGGGCATATAAAGCTTATGTTGGGGAACTAAGCCTCATTGCGAACTGTCGTTATATGCTTCTTAATTTATTTGAAACTCAGAACATTTTGACTAAGACTTGGAGTAAAAACAAATCCACACCTGGGCCATTATTTTCCATTGAATTTTTTGGATAGTGGAGACACTGCTTTGTAACAGTTTCAAGTCATCGCTAATTGTTTGACTGCTTTTGAAGCTATTTAAAGACCTAAGATTCAACGTAGTGATTCAAAATTATTGCCCTAATGTGGTTTTCTTGGTGCGTCAAAACTAAATCGGTGCATTTCGGAGGCTTGTTGCTTCGCAACTACATAGCTTTATGTGGCTGTGAAGTTAACCGAATCTGCGGTACCGACCTGAACGAGCAGTCCCTTACATAACTACAAGAACTTAAAATCTGTTCTTTAAAAGACTGGGCTGCGAATAAGTCATAGTAGTTCAAGTGTATACGCCACAGTTGTTACCATCAAGAGAGTTCTTCTGCTGTCACCTGAATAAAAGAAGAAATGTCTTAGACTGGGAACGTAGCAAATACTTGTCCAGTGGTGTTAATTTTGGTTCTTCTTACAGCTTTTTAGTTGGCATATATTTCTTAGTCAGTGGGTTAAGGTGTAGTGTAGCTTGGCCTTCTCAGTAGCGGAGCAACCAAGCACAGAGCATAGATAGCTCTCTTCAACATCAAGTCTACATGCTTATTAAAATTTAGTTGGTTTGAAAAGTTGATTCCCAAGTACTTTGTTGATGATTTGATTTGACTGTTAGTTCAGTGTTGTCTGGAAACTTTATTTTCATCAGATCCAGCGTTTTGTAAACCTTCCGTCTTCGAATGATAGTGACTGGTGTTCGGAAGCAAATGGTTTGGTTTTCTCGCTGCTAATCTTCAGTCCCCATTTGACATAGTATTCCCATATGTTTTTTAATATGCTCTTGAACTCTCCTGTGAGCGATTTCTGGTAAAAATACGGCGAAGTATTTGATGGAGTCGTCTGCATAAAGCTTCGTCTTTGGCTTGTTGATCAGCAGTTTAAATGTTGAAAAGCAGCGGTACAAGTTTTGATCCTTGAGGGACTTCAGCGTTGATTCTTTTAGTTGATAATAAGTGTTTAGGGAGTTCAAGTTCCGAGAGTTTGAATTGGAATTCTTTCATCCAAACGCTGTCGAAAGCTTTCTCGTTTCTGTTGAGTTTAAGTGTAACATTGGTAGTAGAAGGAGTCCAAGTAGTTCATGTTGGGTAGGGTGTTCATTTCGAAAGCTGTACTGGAATTCCCATATGACATCTCTGTCTCTGCTGAAATCGTTGAGTTACTTGAACATGAAGCCTCCAGTATCTTGCTGACACAGGAGAGCAACGAAATTGGCCGATATTCTTCCATTTGCGCGTTTGTTTTTCTTCGGGACGGGGACGACTTTTACCGTTTTCCAGGCTGCAGGATAATAACTCTTGTTCAGACAGTTGTTGAAGATTACAGTCAGCAAGAAAACAGCAAGATTTGGTAACTTTTTAAGTGCCTAATTAGAAATCTTGTCGCTTCCTGCTGATTTTCGGAGTAGCCAGTAATGATAATGTCAGCCACTTCTCCAGAAGAAGTGAAAACATGTGTTAATGTCGGGTAAGCTCAAATTATTAAGGAAGTTTTTGAGGAATTTAAGTAAATGAAATTAGTGTTTTTGAACTTTTTTCTTTAATAGCATCCAAATTTAAATTTTCAAGTCTCTAGAAAATAAGTTCAAATACGTGCGATCAAGTTGTGGATATTAAAATAATTTTTTTTTTTAGTATCGGGTCGAATTTTTATTTCCACGGGTCCGATAATTCTCCTTAAGACCAGTTGAAAATATGAGCACAAACGTTGATGAGGAAACTCTGGCTAAAAAAAAAAGGAATGGATTTTAAACAAAAAATTAAAACTTGTCGGCATAATTCCATCAGCTGCCAACCAACAACAGACGCACACAGACACACTCTACTCTAACCCTTAACTGCATACAACACATATCGAATGAGTAGAAATTATGAAATTATTAAAAATTAATGAGGGGTTGTAATTAAGTATGTTTACCATCTCTTCTGCTGGCTGCTGAGGGCAGGTCTGATGTAACTTTTTCGTAATGGAGATTGCTGGTACAATGGATGTCTCCACCACCTACATTTTATGCGAGTATAGTTGTTCTTTTACGATTTTTTTGTGTGTATGTGTGTAGGGAGGTGAACTGAACGCTGCCTGATAGTTTCATAGTTTAGCATCGAGGTAAATGTAAAGTTTAACGTGTCCTTTTAGTAGTTTTGCATTGTGTACAGGCTTTTCGACCTGACCCGGCTCTCTATCTATATATCTCATGCTTGCTAAACGGAAGCGCAAAAAACAGTTTGTTTAACATAACCTAATGTGTATCACTATGTAAGTGGATATTAAAATTGAGTGTGTGTGATGGCGATGGCGATGGAAAAAGGGCGTAGGAGTACATAAATTACTCTTTGTCATTGAGATGTTTGCCGATGATGTAGGGATGTCCCAGTCCCCCTTTTAAAACCATACAGGCACTAGGAAATCAAGGAAAATAAACGTAATTAATAAATTTAAATGAATTTTAATGAGAGCACTTTGGTAAGTAGGGATAACTGATGATTTATAAATAGAAAAGGGTAACTTACTCATTCTCTTTGGAAACGAAGCAAATAGGTGTTGTAACATTTTTTGTATGCTGTAAATTTAACATGGTTATTACCGATTGTTTTATTTATCTATAAAGGTGTGTCCAGACCAAAGAAACTTTTTTTAAACATTTCAGAAACATTTAAGCAACATTTTAGAAACATTTAAAAAACATTTCAGAAACAGAGAAACATTTTTGAAATGTTTTCTTTGGTCTGGACGCTCGGATCCACTCTTGACGAAAATTTTAAAAATAAAATCAAAAAAGCCAATGATATATCTGAAATTTGCAAAAATATAAATTGTGATAAAGATGAAGTAGAAAAAAAAATTCAAACAACAACACAGGCGAGGAATAAATTTACAGACAACTCAATCTGAAAACAATGGGAAACAAAGAAACATTTCAGAAATGTTTCTCAAAGCGTCCACACCAAAAAAACAAATCAGAAACATTTCTCAAATGTTTCTGAAATGTTTTTTAAACAAATGGGAAACATTTCAGAAACGTTTTTTAAACAATGTTTCCTGAAATGTTTCTTTGGTGTGGACACACCTTAAAATGGAAAATTTCTGAAAATTTCACTTTTTGTTCTTTTAAAACTCGTGGATGATTTTACTCGTATCTACGCTTAAAACTTAATGTAACTTAAATTTTATTTCTCTTAGGTCTAGAGTTTTGAATTTTAAGTTTAATCTGTCTTGGAGAATTGAGCTACAGAGAATAAAATCTAGTAGTGTCGAGTTGCATGATCGTGGCTCTGCAGCGTGTTGTTAAACGCTTACTGTGAGATAGCCCAGTCACCAAATTTCTACTTTACTCAAACATTGCGTGGCTTGCATGGCATGACCCGCCTTCTTGTTAGAACCACAGCTTGGATATATAGATGTTGTCGTGTTCTGTCTACAGAAAGTCAGTTAATATGGTTCTACATCCGAGACCATTGACAGCAATGCTTGTCCCTCTTCATAATTTCAGAAGAAATAACGTCCGATGATGCCGCCATGCAATACACCGCACCAAAAAGTCAATATTAGTAGATGAATTTGTAATTGGTCGAAAACTTTTTGATTGTATTTGGTCCAATAGGGGTAGTTCTGCTTGTTGACATAGCTTTTCAGTCAAAAATGGACCTCTTTGGAGAAGATGATTTTTTGGAAAAATCCGGAACTACTGCCAACTTTTCCAGTGTCCAATTATCTAGCGGATAAAATGGCAAATCTTACTTAATTGATATCTGGTCACAATAAACGATTCTATATAATATAATAATTCGGTACACATTATCGAGACCATGGGTTTTCAGGGATCTCGTATTTTATATTTTCTGAATTTTGGGATTTATGAATTTCGAGTTTTCTGGATTTTGGAAATTTAGTTTGCTTGGATGGTTTTCAGGATTTTGGACTTTCTGAATTTTATGTTCTAGGATTTCAGGATTTTGGGTTTTATGAATTTGACGTTTTCCTTATGTATTTTTGTTTCCCCGTGTATTGGGTTAAACGAATTTTTGGTTTTTGGTACTTTGGTTTTAATTCGAATTTCTACATTTTTGGTTTTTTGGATTATTCGTCTTCTGGATTAACTTCTTACTGGATTTTGGGTTTTCGAAACCCAAAAGCTATTCTGGTTTTAGGATTAATGGATTTGTGTTTGGTCGTATTTTAGCTTTTCTGTATGTCGAGCTTTGCGTACTTTGGGTTTTCTGGATGTAAGATTTTCTGCATTTGAGGTTTTCTGGTTGTTGGGATTTTTGCTTTCCTGTATATTGGGTTTCATTGATTTTTGGGTTTTCTGAATCTTGGATCTTCTGGATTTTGGGTTTTCTGGTCTAAGGACTTATGGATTTTTGTTTGTTTAGTCGAATTTTGGCTTTCTGGTATTCTGAACCTTATATACTTTTGTTCTTTTTCGATTTTCTGGATTTGAGGCATTTTGGTTTTTGGGATTTAGGGATTTTGTTTGCCCGTTTATTTGGTTTAATGCATTTTTGGTTTTCGGTACTTCGGCTTTTTTTTAATGTCTACATTTCTTGTTTTTTTTAGATTATTCGTCTTCTAGATTAAACCATTTCTGGATTTTGCGTTTTCGTGATTCGAAACCCAAAAGGATTTCTGGTTTTAGAATTTTGATTTTTTTTTTGCTCGTAATTCTATCTTTTCTGTATTTTGAGACTTGCGTTCCTTGGGTTTTCTGGATTAAGGATTTTCTGCATTAATGGTTTTCTGTTTTTTTGGATTTAGGGATTTTTGTTTCCCTGTATATTGGGTTTCATTTATCTTTGGATTACGGTACCTTGAGTCTCTGGATTTTAGGTTTTCTGACTTGAGGATTTAGGGATTTTCGTTTCCCCGTGTATTGGGTTTTATCAAATTTCAGCTGCTTCGAGTTTTTGGAATTTTGTGTTTTCTGGTTTCAGGGCTTATGGATTTTTTTTAATCGCATTTTGGCTTTTCTGTATTCTGAGCCTTGCGTTCTTTCTTGGATTTTCTGGATTTGAGGTTTCCTGGTTTTTGAGATTTAAGGATTTTTATTTCCCCGTTTTTTTTTTGGGTTTCATAAATTTTTGGCTTTCCGTAATTTTTTGGATTTCTAGATTTTCTGAATATGAACATTGTGTTTTCTGGATGTTGGGTTTTCTTGTCGTTTGGTATTTGGATTTTGGGCTTTCTAGTTTAAGGATTTATGCACTTTTGTTTGTTGGTATTTTGGATTTTCTGTATTTTGATCTTTGGGGTTTCTGGATTTTGCATTTTCTAGTATCTGAGAGTCTGTCCTACACCCCACTAAAAATCCATTTAAGGTTTTACATTCATTATTTCAATTACATATATTCTCTAGTTTAAAACTTTACAAGTTTCGGAAAAATTAGTCTATTTGGTTAAGGCGGAGTCAAGAGAAGAAAAGCTGACAAATAAGAATAGTGTTTTAGTGCTTTACAAAATTTTAACCGAAAATCGATACTTTGTCACTTTCAAAACATCATAGTCTGTAGACCCAAATTTGTTTTGTAAACAAATTTAACTTGTTTTTGAAATTGGAAACTGAAATTTAATATTATTGAAACTTATTAGAAGCATAAATAATAATCGAACCGCTGACAAAATATATGGGCGTTACTATATCGCAATAATGTCACCAACTTGATATAATGTTTAAAAATCCTAAAAACCACATTTCTATCTTGCCATAGTTGCTTCCATCACATTCAATTTTAGCACCTGAACTTCATTTTAACTTAAATTTAATGTGAAATGGTAAAAGATGCGTGTTGTGCAAAATTATTCTTATTAATATTCTTAAAAGCCACTTCTTAACTTCTTACATAGCTTACTCGCTATTTCCCTAAAAGAATCACAGCTTATCAAGAAACTACATGTTTTCAGCAACGCATCGTGTGTAGAATATGTGCAACAACGTCTATGCTAAGTTGCCTTCTTCCGTACCTACTACTTAAGTATACAAGAGTAATGAGACATTTCCGCTTGAAAATGCACCTCAAAGTAATATTCCTTATTGCATTACTGTTAAGCTCCTTTCACTCGTTAATATACCGCAAAAACTTATTCGCATCCTTGCACAAAGCCTTGCAAATAGGTTACACTGAGTCCCCCACTCACGCATCTATCAACTATGGTATAATTCAACTTCACCTATCTTCAACAGAAATCCTTTAAAGGAAAAATCTGAAGCTTAAGCCACATTTGTCTTATTCTATATAAAAAGGTATGTGTATGTGTTTGGTTGGGAAGTGTAGAGGTACAACAATACCTCACTTAACCAGCGAAACACCCACGACCCACACGATGCCTTTAAGCTCAACAAAACAAAACAAAATATATATTGTTAACTGGGAGCGTTTTAGTTCCCCCTCACTCTCTCGCTCTCACCCCATCGTCCTAGTTTAGTTTAGAATTCTTGGGAGTTGTCCTCGTTCTTCTTATCTTCTTCGTTCTTTGAGAAGTGCATGCAACAAATCCTTTCAACTCCACATTTTGTGTGCACTTGCCTCTGCCTCTGCATCTGATGTGCCTGTTACACCATCCATATACACATATTGTGATTGACATTAAACAATTGCAAGCAGTGAACCAAAGTCCTGCTGCTTTTTGTGTTTTCAACTCGTCGTCGTCCTTTCATTCAAATCAAGGAAGAATGACTTCCATTTTGAGTTCGCTTAGAGAAGCAATTTTGTGTCGCTATTAATAACTGTCATATAACATTTGAGTGGCAAATTAATTTTCACCCTAAATGTAAAAAAAAAACACGAGAGCAAAAAAGAAACAAAACCAAACGTCAAACGAACACAAGGACCAAGAGCAAAAGGACAATTATAGAGGAAGAGGAAACAATCATACTGAATAGATTTTATTTTTTTTATTTGCGCTTTGATTTGTCCATGTGGGTCCTTATGATGACTTATGGTTGACCAAGAAATGTCCTTAGAAATAGTTGATGTTGACGGTGGTCACTTTGTCATTATGTATAATTTATCATGGACGGACGAATTGTGTTTTGATTGGCTGGGGTTGTTATTGTTATTGTTGCATTTCATGTAGATGTCCTTGAAATATGCAATTAAACTAAGTTGCACTCATGTTTTGTAGGTGTAAGGAGGCGCCAAAGGAGTATAGATAGTATACATGTGTGTTTGTGTGTGTGTGTAGTAAGACATTGATAACCCAATGAAATTGTGATGATGTCAATATTGAACTTAACTAATTGAAATAATTTTGGTGAAATGCATTTAAGGCTTCATTAGGATGTTGATAATAGATTCTCTTTGTGTGGTTTAATTGTGTATTTTCATTGAAATTATAATTATTATTGGCGAACCACATTTACTTTGATTATAATGATGGTAGGTTATTACGTACTAAGACGGGTCAGTTATTCAGATATTATGATTACAACGCGTGATGCCAATAATTTTATTGTTTACTCCAAACAGGATTGAAATTAAATTAAATTTCGTGTTAGTTACTGCTATGATGTGTGGTTAGATGGGGATATAAGTTACACCATGAAACATCCTCAGAGGCTATATGAAATTAATTATGGAATATCAATAATGTATGGAACCGCATGAAACGATGCAGAAGACTTGTAAAAATTCACCCTTTCCCGGATTACAACATGTGGCAGCAACTGTAAGGGTATATTTATATCATATTTGATATTATCATTGAACTTTCTAGTGCGGATATTTCAATTGTGGGGATACAGCACTCATTTACATGTATCCAAAAATGAGATAAAACATAAATACTTTAGAGCCACAACAGTGCGTATAGAGAACATGAACCCAGTGACTTAGAACTTACTTGCCCGTAGGATTAAAGGAGACCTATAATTTTCTGCCGAGCCGGAAAACGCCAAAACAAGATATACTTTTTGAGGATTTGTTACTTCCTCACACTAGAGAGTTCCCCTGAAAAAATTATATATTTGCAAAAATCGTTTGAATAAACGCCAAGCTTGTTGCGTGCTTACCTATAAGACAGTGTCCTGTTATGACAACAATTACGGAACCAGATCTGTTTTGTCATCAGACATGTGGTTAAATTATTCCATCTTGGGTTTGTCCTCTCTATAGTATCTGCTTTCAGCAAAAGTCTAGCGATCGGTATATCTATATTATCCTTATCCGGTAATAGGTATCATTGTCCTACTTTTGGCGAGTTTGAAAGCCTTACAATTCTCTGGAATGTCCCTATACCCTGGCACACAACAGAGGTGAATATTGAACTGCTGCGGCATCTCCATGAGAGATAAACGCAATTTAAATGCTGTTATAAAATAAGTAGAGATCCAGTCCAGAGATTTAATAGCTGCTTGATTATCCGAGATGATGCTGATATCAGTAGTTCCGCCTGGAACATGCTACAAAGATTAGGAAGACGGAAAGAGAGACTTTTAACTCCAAGTCTATCTGAGTACGCTAACCCTGTCATCAGTTTTTGATCCGTCAGTAAAAAAATGAATAAAATAATCTTTCAAGAAACTCATATCCTCCCAGAAGATTTTTAAAGAATGTTGAATTTTAAGTTTTTGCCGAACTTTTGTTTTGGGATAGTGTTATGGAATGGCTAATTTCGAAATTGAAAATATCGGGAGAAGACAGATGGAGAAGAACGTCACCTACAAAAAAAAAATCTTTTTATTGCACTGCCTTATGCGACGAACTGAAAACTCCTTCAAGAGTATCTCTTGTCGTTAAAAAAACACACTAGGTTCAGGTTCTCTGCGACCTCCCTTTTTTTTTTTTATTAAAAATATGAATATTTCTAAGATCTTAATATCGAATTAAAATCTTTATAGGTATTAATAAAAAAGTAAAATGAACCTTAAAATTCCATAAGTCTTCGTGAACGAATTCAAGGATGTTTAAATTACAAAACCTCATACTTAACATTTAACCTCATTTGAGCTTGAGTTATAAATTGTAGTCATTAAAATAATCTTCTAAATGATTAAACCACTTACTCCCATCGGGCCTATCACCCAGTCCTTCATGAGAACTCATCTGCCTAATTTTCTATCATCAAAGTTACCTCCTTGTACATACATACTCGTGTATAATATTTTTTTTTCATTTTCTAAATAACTGCTCGAAATTATTAACCCTTTTCTTTTGGGGTCTTTCACGGCTCTGAAATGTTGAACTGTCTTTCTAAAATCTCAAAGTTGTTAATTTAAATCACATTTCACACACAATTTCACAATTTGACGCGTCTCTCGGGATCTTGTACATAGGTGTAGGTACAGGTACTTATCGAGAGTAGGTTTATAATTTAACTTACCCCTTTCTGTTTGTCACTTAATTACACTTGCTCATTTATCCTACTACCCTTCTCTACTAATGTAATACGCTTAGCAACACTTATCATTGTTAATCTAATTTTTAACATTAAACAGTTTAACGGGTAGGCAGGTTTACCTATTCTTAATTAAAATAACTCAACGACTGATGCTGGGTAACTGTGGTGTAAAGCTAATCTCGTTCCCTTGATTTTAGACATCAAAAACAATAGTAATTTTCGTAGAGTTAACGCGGCCTGGTAGACAATCTTTTTTCTAAGTATAACCGTTGCCACAGCGTCTTAGAATAATGTGAGGCTAAACTCTCTCTTTCTCTCTTTATATATCGCATAACTATTCCTATAAAGTTGAAATTAAGGACCTACGTAAATTGACTATAATTATGCATTAAATCTCTAGTCATTCACTCATGAAAAGATGTTAAAATTAATTTCTCCCGAATTAACACAAGCTTATTTGAAAGACAAAAACTCTTAGATGTTTTTATGATCCTTGGTGCGATGGAAATGTGCAAAATTTTAACACACTGGCAAGCTAAAAGTTTGATGGGCAGCACACAAAAAAAAAAGTTAATCTCATGTTTCAATCTCATCATCTACATTATAGCGCAGGAATTGCTTTAGTGCCAACTATACGTACGAAAAGAACGTTTAATTGATTTAATGATGAAAGAAGTAGCGGAATGAAGGTGGTATAAAGAATTGTTGAGTAACAAGAAAAAAAGAAAAAAAAAAAAAACTTCTGATCACGCAATTCACATGTTAGCATACACTTACTCCACGTTATATAATTAGCTAGAATATTTTCATGAGGTTCATCATGCGTAAACAGGGTGTTTCACAAATTGCGTAAATATTTATATCATTCTCTGTGTCTAAGTTTTTCAAAATTCAAAGTATAAGTATTTTAATTTGCTTGTGAAACCGTTTGTAAATTTTACTAACACTCCTAGGCACTAAGTAGACTAACATTGTATACAAATTCACTGACAAAAAGGGTAAATCAATTGCTCAATCTGGAAAACAAACGGAAGAATTCATTTAACCAATGGGATAACTGACAAAACATGCAAATAACCAAACGAATTTACTGAGAATTTAGGTTAACCAACTAACGAATCACGTTATTCGACAAACGAGTCTGGCAAATCAACTGACGATTAAGGCAAATCAGCTGTTAATTCTAGCAAGCCAGTTAACAAATCAGGTATATGAATAAATCCGGCAAATTAATGGCTAAATTCGGTAAATCATTCCATGAACTAGATGAACCAACTGACGAATCACGCAAATCAACTAACGAGTCTGTCAAATTAACTGGCGAATAAAGCGAATCAGAGTTTGGATCCAGCAAGTCAGCTGACAAATCAGGTAAATGGATGAATCCGGCAAATTAATGGCTCAATTCGGTAAATCATTCCGCGAACAAGATGAACCAACTGACGAATAACGTAAATCAACTAACGAGTATTGTAGATCAACTGGCGAATACAGCGAATCAGTGTTTGGATCTGGCAAGCCAGCTAATAAATCAGGTAAATGATGAATCAGACAAAAAATTCGGTAAACCAATTGGTGAATCTTAACTGATAAATCATGCAACATAACAAACGAATCCGGCAAATTAAATATCGAATCAGATAAATTTGACTGACGAATCAGAAAAAATCAACAAATGAATCCGGCAAATTAAGCCAATCGATTTTCAATTTATTTCCTAGGAATACGATACAGTGAATAGATGAAGAGCTTTATTTTGTATGCCTTAAGCATTTCTTAAAAAAGACCCTTAATTACCCTTACAACCGGTAATGATAATGTCATGCTGGTCTGGGTTTGATTCCCAGCCTCTACAAACCAAAAATATATTATTTTCTTAAGCTGTTCCGAATCGGCAGAAAATTGCAGGCCAAACTTATCTTAATTTTTTTTTTATGAACTATAAACTTGGCCTATTGTAGAGTCTTAAGGTATATCTCATAACTTAAAAACGAGACACCCTGCAGCAAGACTAATTTTGTGCTAATTTCTTTTCTGTTCCTTCTTTGCTTACTTCCTTCCTGTACGAATTCCCAAGAGAAATTCACCTGACTCGAAGTTGCTGATTGATGAACACTCGACTCCACTATTATACCCCTCGGGTTGCACTTGTAAGCTTCCTGCCGCATATAATTTTGTGCGTTTACACCATCATGCAGAGGATATAACTACACACAAAGGGTCGTAGATCTCATCATTGATAAAATTGAGGAGGGTTAGTTATATTTAAAGTTCGGGCACTAACTAAAGGAATGTGAATATAGTTTTATACAATCGCTTTATCGTATAAATAAATATACCTAGGTATCTAGCTTTGAACTTACCTTACACGCCAGAGACCAGAGTCTAAAGTTGTGGTGACGTATATCATGAAGTGGTTTAATATACCTTTTCTAAGAGATTTATTACTCCCCGTATATATAATAGTGCACTCTGCTGGGTTGACTTGTGACTACCTAATGGATCTTTAATTAGAGGGGTTGATCCAAGTTTAGTATACATTATAAGTAGGGGTGGAATCTCAAGTATGTAGATTTCTGATATGAGAGCTTGAGAGAAAGAGTGAAGAAGTGCTATTAAACATATGATGATATTTGATGGCCTTAAGCAGTCGGCAAAGTCTTATAAAGAGGGAGGAATATAAAAGACTATTCAACAGACATGTTGTAGAAGTTCATTTTATGACGAACTATCTGGCAAAAGAAGTATTTTTCATTTTCAAAAAAATAAGCTTTGAACATTCTCCGGTTAGGTGTTCCAAGTGTCACTACTTTTGTTGCTATTGTAAACGTCACAGTTATAACTTAAGTCACTTTTAATTACTGTGTTCTCCAGGCGGTGGTGTCTCCAGTGCCAGTTGGACCGAATTACTGATATAACAAGAATTTTTCATTTCAAGAGATACTCTTGGAGGATTTGTCACTTCCTAGTAAGAGGCAATACTTCTGAAGAACTTTGTTTTCCATATTTTTAGGTTTGTACCAAAAGGTTCTTCATATTTGAAAATACGTGGGACTAGCTCCTCCGAACTATTCCAAATACGCCCCGGATTTCGGCAAGGAATTGTACCTACTATAAGGCACATATAGTACGCAGGGCAGGCTTGTTAAGGACACTATTTTAACAAATTTGTTCTACTTTTGGGCTATGCGGATGAATTTAACATAATCGGTAATTTCTAGAGTTCTGTTGTAGGGTTCTTCACAGCTATTAAAGTTCAGGCGGAACTTGAAACTTGTTTTCATTTATTTGCCTTAAATTGTATTTTACCACAAACATTTAAAAAACCCAATCTCCTCCGACTGCACTATGAAAGTAGCCTAGAATGATAAGGTTGTAGTTTGAAGCCAACTAACTTCAGCTACAATAAGTGTCGTCACACCAGGTTCATATAAGAGCCCATTTTTTACCAAATTGCTAGCAGATTACACTACAAATAAAATTTGGCCATCACCAAGAGAGTTGCTCTTAAGGCATGACATCTTGTAAAAATTAGAAAAGCAGGTTTAGGCAGCGAGGAATATGACAGCCAGACGGTTCATTGTCTAGCAAAGTGTGTGAATGGCGGCTTATAACTTTATGACGCACATATCCAGTTCCGGAAATTTCCGAAAGCTCGAGGCACACAAACGGCAAAAAGTGAAACCTGATGTGCATTTGGCGGTGAAAAGACGACGATTTTGCTAGATTACGATCCCATTTACAGGAGTATAAATTGAATAATAAAGTCAGTAAAATCATTTCACGGAATTATGTCAGTGCCTTGAATATTATAGAAATACTCATAAACCCAATTTAGTACAGAAATTCCGTCTTTTGCCAAATGCATGTGGAATGCTTTACGCAGCTATGGGTTCTTTTTTTTATTTTAGTTCTTTAGGCATTTAAAACCAATGAACACAGTTCTCTCCAAAGCTCCTATTGAATCTCGTAGACAGTTAAATATTTTAACAGAACCCATAATCCCTTGATTGCATACACGTCATTTCCAGAACAATGTCCTATATAACCTGCCTAGAAGTCCAAGTTTTTGTACTATAAACTCTACTATAAAAAACTGGGTTAATACGTGTATTAATTTTTTTTTCACAAATGTTTCCCTAACAGGTTTTACAATTACTTTTCCATTACTTTCCAAGAGCATCATTTTAACAAGCTGTTTCATATATACCCTTACCTTTTTCTGTGGCATTTTTTTTTAACCAACAATAGCTTTCCACTCGAAGGCGCTAATTTGCCCAAACAAATCTAAACCTTCTTGTTGCCTTTTTGAGTGTGCTATCATCATAATAAAACGCCCAATCGACCCATAAACATTTAAAATTCTCAAAACGCAACCTAGTTGGCCTCGTTAAAGCCAAATCATTTGCCAAACCCAAAAGAGTAAGATGAAGCGAGAACGAGACAGAGAGAGAAATATAGTACAGCACTTCTTTCCAAATCACTTCATCCGACCATGAAAGCTGCATTCATTGTAATACTAAACTATCCTTGTGCTCCTCCGACCATGCCATATTATGCCATGCCAGGCCATGCCCTTCCTCTTCGTATTGCGTGTCAATTTGATAATTGCTACTGAAAATGAAGCCAAGCCAAGCTAAAGCAAGGCAAGGCAAGGCAAAGCAAGACTTGTTCAGAATACACCATCAGTTACTCCCCAGATAGAAACCAACGACGACGACGACTACACCACTGACGATGACGACGGACGACCAGGACGAGTGTACGTACACGAGTATGAAGCTGCTGCTGGTGGAATTTACAAAAACTGAGACAGTGTTGTATATCATGCTTTCGAAATACTCTGACAGTGTTATTATTCCTTCTTTGGCATGTTGCCCAATGTGCATCACGAAAGCCACCAGATATTCCACAGGGAGATCCTTTCAAGTCGTCGTCGTCCTGGGCGGCTGAGATTTTTCCTTCATCAGCACTCTTTCTATTACCCAAGATCAAATTGCCGCACGTTATTATGTACTAAAGAGCAGGAGGAGGATTCTCATGCACATCGTTTTCCAGCCGACCGAATCAACTGTACTGGTGCCTCATACCAGAACCGCACTATCGTTCCCCCTCGGTCCTTTGAAAAAGACAAGATTATTCTACAAGCTGTGTGTTTTCAGCTTGTGAGTTGAAGGATTTCAGGGAGGATTCAGGCAGGTACAAAGGTACCAACTACCCTGCTCTTGCGAGGGTGAGGCAGTGCGATTGTATATTTCGGTCTTACTTTTGAAATATTACACACAATTCCCATTTCGGTGAACGCTGTAACGGCGTGTTGGACCTGGTACTGCCGCGGGTGGGAATTAAACATTTCGACGTAGTAGCTAGACTATGCCATATCGTCTTACCACACCGTAGCACAGCACAGTAAAATAGTTCACTTACTTCAATAACCAAGCATAATAGTGGAGGCAAGCAGTCTTTCAGACTCGATGGGCTTACAGGAGTAGGTTGCAGGTACGTTTTCTCTTCTCAATCAGGAGACGAAGTAAGCAGCAATAGCAATAGCAATAGCGAACGGCAAACCGGAAGGTGAGCCCTTTTAAGGAAATGATATACAAAACACCCTCGTTTGCGGGGTTAAATCTATGGGGAATTTCCGAGCGAAATTAATGGCCAGCCGCCACTTCGGAAACCGGGTGTTCGCCATTCGACATTTTGGTATTCGCTATTTGCTAGGTGCACTTTTCCACTGGGTGGAATTTATGCATTCGTATTCCAGGTGAATATGTCCGTTGAGCTTGATATGAATTGGAGTGCAGTTTTCGCTGAGGAGCTTAGGTTCTCATGTTGGGGGTGTCTATTTTGAATTGAATTGAATTTAGTTTGGTTGGGCTTTGGATGCGATATTAAATGTTTCCGGTTTTAAAAGGTATTTTCTTGGCTATAAAAGGGAGTATAACTTGTCTTGAATGTGATTTAAGTTTGCTATAAGGAACGTAATTGCTTAAGTCTTTAGAAGTGGGAAATGTGTACAATGGAGCTTACCAAAAGTTTTACATAAAGTTCTAACTTTGAAATGGATTTTCTATTCTTTCTGTTAGATGGAGGAAATATGCTCTTATAATTTCAAAAAATTGAAAAGAAATAGACTAGGGAATGCGATTTTCAACTTCAAATCATTGCAGTTTTCCACCTTTTGATCTTGGTGCCTGCAATCTATTTTGTCGCCTCTTACATGGGGACTGGGGTACGAAGACTCTGTAGCGGCACAGGATCAAAACTCCCAGAGACATAGTCCCCAACATTTTTTTTTTTGTATTATTCCCCAATAAAGTGAGATTTCAAACCCCAATGGAGACATAATTTGAATCATAACTGCCAAAAATATTATTTGAAGTTTATGTTCCACTTTGAGGTTAGAAAGTTTATGTTCAATCATCAAGCAAGCACAAATGACAAGAGTGTCCTTGAGCTATAGTAGATTATGTAGTTCGCGAGTTCTCAGGGTCTGAACTCCTTTTTTTATCCTTTGATTCAGGCGGGCGCATATTTCTTAGTTGCCTTAGGTAACAGTACTTCCGAAGATACCACCCAAAGTACTCTTGTCTTAGAAAGCTGTTGACATAGGCAAGGGAGTTGGGTGAGCTATACAGAGGACGGAAAGAGGGAGTTAAAAAAATGTAAGTATGTCCAATTTAGGTGGGACATAAGTGGCAAATTCCAATGTAGATGAAGTATTTTAGTTTTCCGGAGTACATCCAGGTACAGCTCTTGTGTCCCCATTGTGTCTTCTCCTCAATTCGCAATCTTCCGAAATGTACTATTTTATTATTTCAGCGTGCCTAGGTTCCACACAAATATGTTAAATAAAAAAAATACCCTTAAATGCAGAGATACATTCGTTAGATTTACTCGTAACACCTAATTTATGGCACCATAGACTAAACTGTCTGTAAACCTCCCGCTTCTAGAAGATTTTCGATTTTCGTAGACCAAAACATAAACAACACCCTTTGTTGTGTGCAAATCTTGATTTCATTTGACTCCCGTGTGACCTTTCCGTCTGCGTCCTTCGAAATCCTGACTGTGAAACCTATATGCGTGAGCCCACAATGATCTCAACAAACTTTTAGATATTTAATATTTTTGTTTTGCACAACCCATCAGCTACCATTAAGTTATAGAGGTATAATCCGTTTAAAGAGTTTATGGTAAGCATAATGCCCAACAAAAAAGTTTGTTTCCCCCCATCAGATATGTTGTTTACAACAACAACTAGCTTTACCTTCCTATCGAAAACAAATCCTTAATAAAAACAAAACTGCAAAAGAATCCTAGATGTTAATGAAAACGGTGCAACTTTAAGCTGAGAATTCTTTCTCTGCTTTTCCCCATTGGTATCAAGTTTTCACTTGTCCAAATGCCTCCCTCATGGGAAACAAACAACAAAGAATAAAATAGGATATAGAAAAACCCTTATAGGCACATTACCATAAGGATAAGAAATACATAATATATCGTCCTTTGGACCCCGTTAGTAATATCGAGAAGTGAAAAGTAGCCCCGTATATAATATCTTATGTATACACAAGGGTTTGGTCATGCCCAACCGTCTTCTAGCGCTCCACCCTCGCAAACTAGCTCCCACACTTATAATGGGAGAGAAAAACAAAAGCCTTAATCTTTTAAATGATACTCTAAGCCCTTTTATGGAAAATAGCAAACTTCTTCGGTCTGATATTATGCACACATGTAGATCCATATAAACCCACGAAATCACCCTCATCTACATACACGCACACGCTAAGCCACAAGGGATGTCGAAAAATATTATT
Organism: Chrysotoxum bicinctum; assembly: GCA_911387755.1. NCBI lineage: Eukaryota > Metazoa > Arthropoda > Insecta > Diptera > Syrphidae > Chrysotoxum > Chrysotoxum bicinctum. The sequence continues at coordinate 8,939,446 of OU426988.1, read as the reverse complement.
TTCTACCCTGTGGGAAACCACATAAATTTTCCCGACGACAAGTCCATCCGAAGAGTATGGGTTCAGGTATTTTATTTTTTTTTCTGTTCTGTTTTCCTTCGAATTCAAGCCAAAATAAGGAGGAAATGTTGCGGCGAGTCCTTAAAGTGTATTTTTTTTTTTGTTTAAGGGTGAAAAAGGTAGAACACTTCTAATTACACTAGAAGAATGAGTTTTCTCTTGTTTACTCTGAGGACTTGAAATGAATAACTCATCGGATATTGAAGTCCCTGCTGACTAAGAAAAATGTCTCAAGACGGTTTAACTAATCGAATATCAAAATTTTAGTGATATCTCGGAGTTCCAGTGGGATCGGCGAAGGATACTTTATTTTTTCTGTCCTATGTCCATTTATTTTCGACATACCTCTATTCCTATATTTTACGCCTTCTTAAGAAACTTTGTCGTAGACTAAATACGAAATAATATAAATAATCTATGGATATTTCAATGAAATCACCATTTGGTCCTTCGAGCCGGATAAATAAATGCTATATATCGAGTATATTGATTTCGTGGTTGAAATATTAACTTTGTGTGAACTTTGGAAGTTTTGTTCGAGTTTGGTTTCTACTCGTATTTTAGGACATAAACCTACCTTGATCCTTCAAAACTTCCTAAAACCTCAAGTTTTATGGGTATAGCAGCAGTAAATTTCAATAAATTTTATACTGACATCTTAAGGCAACAAAATAGTTAATCCACATGTTCACCTGCTGTATATATGCCAACAGAGTTGTTGTCGGGATGTCCTTGTAAAAAGTCTTTTTTGTCCTCATCCTTAGAAGAGGACGACATAAAAACAACTCTTCTTGTTTCCGCCATAAACTTTTAAGCCCCATAAATTTCTCATCTATAAAACAAACGATAGAAATATCTTTTACTTCGGTTCGTCTGCTTTTTTTTTGTGTTGTTTTTCGTTTTTTGTTTTCTTTTTGCAAGGAGCAAGGATTCATTATATGTTTGACATTATTATCCCCGGGGTAACTCAGTTGAAGTTGCCACCGACCGACCAACCGGCCATCATGCTTTCAATTGTTCCTTCTGTCAGAAACATAAAACCTAGAAGAGTCGATTCCCTTGTCCATAGCACAAGGGCAAGAACGGAAATGGGAGAAAACTTGGTTCTCTTTCAGGAAAGCATTCATATTTAAACAATTAGGCGATTCAACGTCGGTAGGTCGCTCGGTCGGTAGACGTAGATTTGGATGGTGGAAGCATCTACTCTCATGGCTCTAGTGATAGAAGCCTTCCGGCTCTGGGTGCGGGAGATTGAAAAATGAAGCATTCCTTGTGTCCAGACGCGAATAGGCGTTTTTTTGAAAATCAGGACATAGCACACTGGGTGAAGTGAAACTGATTCTGGCCGCTATGTAGCCTTAGGGGCAATGAGTGCGAACAAGGATGTGACATTGTCCTTTTTATATTTTTGAAGTAAAACTTCTTTTCCGGCGTTGGGGGTAAAAAAATTTCTATGCAGCTGTCAGTGACATGTCAAACCGTCACGCCATCCGTCAAAGACAGCGACATGTTTTTAGAATACAAAGTAATTATAACATGAAGTTGGATACGATTTAGAATTTACATATTTCAAATGGCTGCATTCAAAGATAAACATAAAACTATAGATTTAGACGCGCAATGGCTATGCAACACGAATTATTATTGACAATCATATTGCAATCCAAATAAATTTTACCAACACCTAACCCTCGCATACAAAGTACTGGCCAAAAAGTTGGGTATATCCACTACCATTTGTATTCTTGCTGTCATAGACGGCATGCCATATAACCATCAGGTTGCCTGAAAGTTTTGAAATTATACTTTTTAATAATATTTATTCGCTTAATCGCACACGCCACCGACATTTGTTTTGGTATTTATAAATTTGAACGTCACCCGACTAATCAATCAAATACTTTAATAATTAATTTTACAAGAGTGCTGCTGTCAGTGTACTTGCTTTCCAAGTTGCCTGGATACTGAATTAATGCCAGGTGACTACTAAGTTGCTCGGGTTTGTACGGGTTAATAAGAAATGCTTGTGTACATTACAAGATTACAACATGCTTGCCAATACTTGCACGTGCAGCCCTAGGGTAATACAAACAAAGCGAGGCAACTTGCTTGTCAAGTGGCATGGGAGTTTTGTACTTTTCTTCTCGATTTCATTTAAGGCTAGGCGCGCACATTCAATTTTTTGAAGTAAAACTTCTTTTCCGGCGTTGGGGGTAAAAAAAATTCTATGCAGCTGTCAGTGACATGTCAAAACGTCACGTTATCCGTCAAAGACAGCGACAAGTTTTTAGAATACAAAATGTTTGTTTGTAGGTGATAATCTTACAGAAGCTTTGCTTGAGGAAAAAGAAGTTTTACTTCAACCGCGCGTACGTCAGTACACACAATCTTTTTTTTTTTGTGCAGGAAAATTGTGTTCCAATGACAACAACAAAAAAAAAAAAAATGAAGATTAAACGAATCAAGAAGGACAAGGAAAAAGTAACTGAAAATATTTTTTTCTTAATCCTTTGGCAAATCTGGTTTTTCTTTTTTTAATTGCCTCGCTTGGATGGAAATTTACAGCAGTGCTGATTGAGGTTGATGTTGGGGTTATTCGTTTTCAAGATGGTGAAGCTTGAAGGATATTTTTTTTGCTAAGCAAAATTTAAATTCACGAATGGGTCGCATGTATTTGCCCGAACTGAATTATCTTACAAAAACCATTAAAACTATTATACGAGATGTGTTTGTTCTTGATGAAGCTTAACAGATTCTGGCTTGGTCTATAGAGAATTAATTATTTACTCAATTACTTTATTCAGGGATGTCATCATATTAAAATACCAATATTTAAATAAACTTAAAATATAGTAGCTTAGGCGAATGTGTGTTTAGGGTACGTTGGAGTAGTTTTCTTCTCAGAGAGGAAAAACGATGGTTTAAATCAAGGATGTGGTTTACTAAAGCTCATTGTACGGATGGATTGACCGACTCACGTACAGCCGAAAAGACGTACTGCCGCACTGACTTACAGCCGCACAGAGGTTGATATGCTGAAATGCATTTTGTTTCAATCCTTCATAGAGTGGTGTATGTATCTGATTCAAATCTCAAAATATTTTTAATTTTGGAACCAATACTTGTCACGTAGAAAAAGAAGCTAAAATAATGACAAGGGTTGATGATTTTTTTCGGATAAAATAGGAATTTATGGACTGATTTATTAATCATCTCAATAATCGGCTGAGTTGCGAAAGGTTACTTGTCTATATAAAAAAAAAGGTTTAAATGGTCAATAAATTTTTGTTCGTTTAGAAAGGTCTTAAAGTGATTAAAATCTCAATCCTGGGCAAACATTTATCTGATTTTTCTCTCATCGCAAATAACTTATTAATTAAGGGACCATTATTTATAAAGTTAACTAGAACACCCTTAATTCTGTATTTAAATACATCCCAGAATAATTGAGTTATCGGGGTAAAATTTATTTCTGATATAGTACACATGTCACATGTAGGTTTTCAACGACCGATTCTGTGGAACCAAATTTTTGCCGCGGAACGATGGCAATGTCGCATTCAAAATTGTTCCTGAGATCCTGTAACGTTGTATGCTTGATGGCTTTAACCAATGGTGGGCCTTTGGGGATAACTCTGTAACCTTCAATTGCTTAACCAGCTTTGACACCATCTTGTCGAAATAATTTCACTGATGCCAAGTCTGTCGATGTTTGTCCAAAAATATTTTTCTAACGTGGCACGATAGTGAATTACATTGAGCTTAACAAGGCGATCGTTTTCATGGACGAAAAAATGCGGTCCAATCACACCTCCTCTGAAAGAAATCTATATCATACGATCACATTTGTGAATGCAATGGATTCTCTTGTAACATAAAGCCACATGTTGATATGTTAAACGAAAATGATCTCAAAAATAGCTGAAGATGACTTTTTGATCAAATTTAGGATTTTCTTCAAGTTTTTCCGAACCAGAATTGGAGAAGTATTGTCGCTCCAAAGGATCAAGAGTTTAATTTTTCTTGTAAGGGAGGCTATGATCAAAAGGCGCTAAATATTTATCAGTAATTTTTAATTTCTGAATGAGTTGATTCATTTTAAAGGGAAGCACATAGGTCCCGATGTGTTCGGTACTTTGACCGATGCATTGTCTTCCTTGAACGGGAGCATTCAATATGTTGACTCGAATTTTTCCACTATAGCAATATATCTGGGAGTGAGCTTTCTTAAAGTTGCGACCATGAACTCGAATTTCGTTATTAATAATTTCATAACGTTGCTCGTTTGTGATTGAAATTGTTCACCTTGATCGACGCAGATTAAAGGAATAAAATTAAGTTGGGTATGTCCAAAAATACAAGATTGTTATGTCCCCAATGAAAAACCCTTTACTCTATACTCTAAAACGATATCTAATATTTCAGTAGATATTAAATTAGTGCTTACGACATCTAAGATTTCATCTCATAGAATCATCATTGTTAACCTTCTTCGTTTGTGAAATGTTGTTTAAAATTTTGAAATATGTTGTGAATTAAGGAGCCCTTGTTGCTCTAGTCGAGTCAAAGAGTTGAGTAGTTTCTGATGTTTCTATCATATAGAAGCAAGACATTCTCTAATTTTTTTACATTTTCGATAATTCTTTCTACTAAGAAATTATTGTCGTAATTGATAATGGTTTTCTACTTTGAAAACAATTTAAATTGGACAGTTTTTCTACGCTTTTGTATCTTGTTGGACATCTTTGTTCTTAGAATTTGTGGGAATATTTGTTCCTATAGTTTTATAAAGCCTATTTCAAAATCGCAAACAACACATATTTGTGATGATAGAATTAAATTAAAAACGCATTTGGTGGCATGTCAACTAAAAGAGAAGTGACCATTCCTTTGCCCGTGTTGTCAGATTCAATGGACCTATGAGAGATACTATTTAAAGGTTTGCCACTTCTTATGAGGAACAAAAAATATTGTTTTAAGTTGACAGCGGATGTTAACCGATACCCTAAACTTTGGCTTCTTATAAATTCATAGTAGGCCTGTGCTGTTCACCTCCTTAATGCCAATTGAACCAATTTTTCATATATGAAGTCAACCAACATTAGATTAGCCTTTTTCGGATGAGTTCTTAGCTATCATTGGGGTCCCACAAGGCAGCCACTTAGGACCTCTGCTTTTTAATTTTTTTATTAATAGTCATCAAATGTTCCTGAATACGCCGACGATACCAACACCATTTCTTCGACATGTGAGTCTGCCCTTCAACTTGATCTCTACAGTTTCTCTGTCTTGTGCCTGATAAGAAGCTTAGAGCTAAATATTTCCAAATGTCATCAAATCACTTTACTACGAAAACACAAACAAACTCCTCTCTAGGAGATTCTTCTTCATTATCAACCCATATCCACCGCTCAGTCTTTGTGAAACTATGATCCAAAGAATTTTCTGACCCCTACGTGACCTGATCCTTTCACATAACTTTTTTTCGCCCTGTCAAATATTGTATTATTTCTCATATTATGTCAACAAACATAGGAGAACCCCCCAGGTACATTTTCGATGTTACAAATTTTGTCCAAAAGTGCGTTGGCCTTGAAAATCTTTTGTTGGTGACAGTCATCGGACATGTTTTGAAGATCTTCTAGAAGACTATTATTTTCAGTTTCTGAGACAGCCATATTCGTTTCTAGTATAGACATTTAGCTTTAATAATACATGAGGCGATAGCTTTGGGATATGCTTGGTTAGTTGGGCAGATATAGGTAGAGAACAAGAAATTTGAAGTTCGGTGTGACTGTAACTTGGCCAGTTCTCACTTAGGGGAAAAACTAATAGTTAACCAAAGAGTTATCTGAAGTCTTTCACCAAAAAATTCGAATTTGGATTGGATATTTATTCTATAACTGCACTACACGAATGTGGAACATGTTCTTGGTTGGGTCTATTTCCTCCTCACATTTTAATACTCAGAGATGCAAAGTGTGCATCGGTGTATTCCCTTCAGTTCTTCCATATTTTCCTCGGGCTCGATTTGTATACAATCATTTAAAGGGCGCAACATTTAAAGTATTTAAAGGGCCAACAAAGACTTCAGAATCTGTTTTCATGTTTTTAAATCCCCTTAAAAGCTCCAAGAATCGTTCAAGATAATGTTCCCCAAGCTCCCTTTTCAAAATAAAAGACATACAAATTTCAATATTTATGTTCTTAATTTTAAAATTTTATTTTATTGTTTTTCTCCTCGTTTGTTAAAAATATTATTTTTTTTGTTTTTAATTTAATTAATAATAGTTCTATAATTTTGTGGTTTTAATATTTTCATACTAAATAATTTGTCTTAAATAAATTAATAGCATGCCATAATGTTAGACATTATGATAAGAATTATTATATCTCCTGTTTTTTTTTTGTTATAATTATAAAACCAAATATTTTTTTTACTTAAATTTAAAATTTCATTATAGTTAATAGTGGGCTATTTTTTTTTGTCATATTAATTTTCAATTAAGTCATGAGTCCCTATATTTATTGGTTTAATGTTTCATTATTGATTTAATAGTTGTTTCTTATATGCTTTTTTGTTTAATTACAAAACGGGTTTGTTTTTATTTTGTATAATTTTTAACAAAACATTTTAAAACATAGTAGAAAAATTGTTGTTCTTGTGAAGCAATGGTGTGTTGTTTGGTTTGTTTTATTTTTTTGTTTTCTGACAAATTGCAGTTCTACAATTAATATCACGATTGTCATTTTAAAAATATTGTTTTCATGTAAAATTTTTCTTATTGTTGTTTTTTTTTTTAATTTTAATTTTAATTTTATTTTTACCTAAACTTAAATTTAATTTAAATTAAATTCTTAAGATTTTAACTTATGCTTAGAACTTACTTTTAAATGATATTTTTCTTTATAGGAAATAGATATGAAAATATTTATACTACTCAAATTGACTTAGTGTTACAGCTCATTGAAAATTTATATTAAATTAAATTAACTTAATAATTAAAATTATAAAACTAATATTATTAAAATAAGCTTTCATCGAAAAGTGTTATCTTGACTATTTAGACGCCTAAAAAATGAATATTTAATTTTAGATTGTTTTCAACAGAATTAATTTTTTTTTAATTTTTAGTGCATTTTTTTATATATATATTTTAACTACAAGAAAAATAAATAGTAATTGAATAAAATAATATATTCATTTAATGGAGATTCTCTTACGATATTTGCGTTTCAATGCTTTAACTAATTTTGTGTGTCTGGTATTTACATTACATGCTTTTGGGTTTTTCTTGTAATAAATAAAATAATTATTTTAGATTTAATTTAATATTTAAAATGTTATCCTTAGGAATCATTGCCCTTTCTATAAATTATTTATCAATCAATTGATTTTGTTTGTTTTTTTTTTCATAAAATTTAACTACAGTGTTTTTTTATATTTAACATTAGTTTTATATTTCAATTCGTGATTTTTCTAATTTTTTTTTTGTATATACATTTTATTTATTTTTTATTTACAAAAAACCAAATATTTTTTTTTTTTGGTCATTAGGACATGTCTTCTTCATTTTTATATATTTATATTTTTTTTTTTACAATATCACTCCAATTTGTTTAATATATGGTTAGTGTATATTACAGCCTTTTTCTCAATGCAATTTTTTTTATATATTTATATTTTTGTATTATTGATGTTGAGTTGAAAATTTTAAAATAATATATTTTTTAAATTTAAATCTAACTTTTATAATCATTATGAGAAAAACCGGAGTGATACCATAAATATGGGCAGTACTGTAGCAGCAAATGAGATCAGAAATAGTTTTGCACTGGAACTACTCAAAGCACTCGCTTGGCAAAGTAAGTCTTCGGGGAATATTTCCAATATGGGAAGTTTCTTACCGGTGGTTGGGTCATGGCAGGTATTTGCTCGGGCACGCTGTGGAAAAGGAACAAAAATAACCAATTGATTTGCCATAGTTAAAATGTTATCAAAAATTAATTAAAAAAAAATAAGATCTGCACAACAATGGCAAAATGAATATCTGTAGGTGTTTAATCCAAATTTAAAAATATAGTTATCCAGCTAGAGAATTATGAAAGAGCTGTGATTCTTATGTAGCGGGATTGATTTGGATAATCAGATAGTATTGGATAACGATATTGAAGGATAGATCAACGAAATATTTTTAGGAATCCAGATTGTTAAAATTCTTCGGATAATATCGGGCCCTTGCATTTTTATAATCTATTACATAATATTTGCTTTGAGACTATTTCAATTTTGATATAAAAATAGAAATCCGGATATTTTAGTGTATTCGTATAGAATAGGACTTTGAGATTATGATCCCATGTTTAAAAAAATGTGTATTTTGACTGAACAAACAGTTATTAGATTATCCGACATTATCCGGAGTAATCATATATATAATTTGATATCGAGATATGAAATCTGAAAACTAGTTAAAAAACTTTCAATTTTGATTCCACAAAGAGTTTTCATCTTATCCAAAACTCTATACATAAGACGGATAATTGCTTATTCCGGGAACTGGTAATATCATAATATCCGATCCCAGGGATATCAAGATATTGGTACTTAGTTATTTAAAAAAGGCAATTTCGACTCAACAAGTGGTCTTAGGACTATCCCAATATCTATAAATAGAACGGATAACTGATAGTTCCGGGCACTCGTATAGAATCGGATAATTAAATATTCGACACAACAATCGTTTTTCAGACTATCCAAAACTATCAGAATGGGACGGATACATTGAAAAATCGTTATCCGTTAAGAACTAAATATTGCAATAGCTTTAAATATGTATCGAGGTATTGAAAAATTCTCTTCCTAATAAACTTTATCACACAAAGAAACTGAACAAAACATACCTGCACCATTCGCCTCATATCGTCCTTAGGTATAACTCGTATTTGCGCTGACTCTCGTAGCCATCTTCTTAGCCAATGCCCGAACCAAACCAATCCACATTCACATTCCAGAGGATTGTTCGATGTATCAAGACCGCCCATGATGCTTCTTGTGCCTACTGTATCCCAATACGTTTTATTGGGATAAAAGCTGTCTGCTGCCAATGCGTTTATCCGGTTATCCGAAATATCAATAGACAAATGTGGCACCGAACGCAATGTATAGAAAATACCCGGAGGCAGATCGGAAATCTTTGTGTGTCTTATCCGTACTGTGAGTTTATGACTTCGGGCAAGACCTTCTAGGGCATCGCTGCTTATTGTCTGCACATTGGTTCCATACAACTCGATTTCGTTAAGTTTTGTATTATTGACAAGTTTGGAGAGTAGGCTGCTGCCAATATTGGATTCAATGGCGTGAATTCGTAATTCTTGGAGACCTGGAATGCGTGATACGATTTCACCCAGATTACCTGCCGATGAAATGTGCAGTCGGCGGAGACTTCGGAGTTTGGAGAATCCAATGGGATTGGCCACTTTGACATCGAGAATATTCAACTCACTTAAGTGTCGCAGGCCTATCATATCATGGACGGTTATTCGTCGGATAGGATTGTGAGCAAGGTCCAGCACTCTAAGCGAACTGGGAAGATGGTCCACAACACTGCTTATATTGGTCACTTTATTGCGAGACATATCCAGGAACCTCAACAACCGCATAGCGTGCAAGGACGAAATCTCTTGCAGGTGATTCCCACTAACATCGAGATGGGATAAAAAGGGCAAATTTAGAGGTGGCAGGACATAAAGACCCATACCCTGGATATTCAAACGTCGAACTCTGGGAGTATGAATGAAAACCTCTCGCAGATTACTTGTTACCAGAGGATTAAAGCTGAGATCCAAATTAGTCAAATTGCTTAGGAACGTAAAAGTGTTATCTGGCAACACTGTGATCTTATTTTGAGATAAATTCAAATCGAACAGGAATTGCGAATTTATGAACATGCTCGAATCCAAGTACTCCAAAGTATTTGCCACAAATTGAATGCTTCGCAGGGTGAATCCGACATCTGTGAATGCTGGAACTGGCCAAACTGTGAGGAAGTTTTGAGAGATGTCAAGATATTCTAGACGAGTGTTCATAAAAACTTCCCTCGGCAAAGCTCTCAGGAGATTATTGCGTATTCGTAAGATCCGTAACTTTCGAAGATTTGAAAACTGTTCGACTTGCAGTTGGTCAAGACGGTTGTTGCTCAAGTCAAGCTCCTGAAGACTATTTAGGCCTTGAAAGCTTCTTCGCCGTAGCGAACTGATATTGTTGTAGGAGAGATTCAAGACTTCTAGAAATTCTAAATCGCCAAAGGCATGATTTCCCAGCGATGATAGTTCGTTGTTCATAAGATTCAAGATTCGAAGTGTATTCCCAAGATTACTGAAGCTAAGGCTATTCGATATCAAATTATGGCTAACATCAAGATGATAGATGTACATGTACGAGCTTAACTCATCGTCGAATATTGCAATCTGGTTGTGACTAATGTTGAGCCGCAAGGGAGTTGAAGCATTTGACACGTAATGAAACATTTTCAATGACAACATGCACAGTGAGTTATGAGTCAAGTCAAGACTGGCCAGACTCGGCATGAAGCTCATAGCCCCATGTGATATATTCTTTAGCCGGTTGAATGACAAATCAATGGACCGCAGGAACTCTAAGTTAAAGAAGGCATGCCGGTCAATCGAAAGGATTTTATTGGACTGTATATTGACGGTCTGGAGATCACCCAAGTTATAGAAGGCTCTGAAGGAAAGAACTTCGATTGAATTATAGGAGAGATCAATCTCGACCAAGTGTCGATGGATTTCTGGAATGAAAAGACCTTGTGGAATTTGCTTGAGGTGGTTGAATCCAAGGTTGATATAGCTGAGTTCTTTCATGGCTGCAAAAGACTCATTTGAGAGGGCCTTAAGATTGTTGTTGTCCAAGCCAAGCCACATAAGCTCAGTTAGAGGACCCAGTGCTTCCAGAGGATCAATGGACTCAAGACTTCTGGCGGGAAAAACGGCGAACGATAGCTCGAGAATTTTCAAAGTTTGCGAGACGTTATCAAAAACGTAAGGATTGGTGATAGTGATGTCGTTGAAGCTGAGGCTGATTTCCTTAATTTGATCAAGACCGTTGAATGAACCAAGATGGAGATGAGTGATTTTGTTGTTCCTCAGGAGAATGGTCTGCAACTGGCTACCCCACACGGTGAAGATATTCTCGGGAATCTCTGTGATTGTGTTGTAACCCATGTTGAGATATGAAAGTTCAGTGAAATTTCTCAAAGCATTTACTGGAATCACGGAGAAATTATTTCCACTAAGACTCAATACCCGAAGGTTTCCTGCGAATTCTGGGAGGTTTGAGAGTTGGCAAATGTTATTCGACGTTAGATAGAGGTATTTCAGCTTGTGGAGGGATTTTATAGCCCCAGGGACTGCACTGAGCTCATTTCTCTCCAGATCCAAGTATTCCAAGGTCTCAGTGATTCCTTCGAAGGCATTAACATGGATTCGTTCAATGGCATTGAATGCTAGAACTAAATGAACAATTCCAGTCCCCTTAAATGCACCCGGTGGCAAGTGTCGAATGAAATTCTTCTCAAGATTCAACGCTCTTACATGAACATCACTATAATTGTTCTGGAACCAATCGGACTCTATGTCTTCGATGAGATTCATTCCCAAATCTAGTTTTTCCAGATGCATTCGAACCAACCGAACGGTTTCTTTATTCTGAACGCTTCGTATGAGGTTATCTCTCAGCGAAACAATCCTCAGCCCGAAAAGATGTTCAAACAGCTGCTGAGGGAAGTTCGATAGCAAATTACTGGACAAATCAATAGTGACAAGACTCCGGGGGAGAAAGTTGGATCCGATGTGATATATCCGATTGTTGCTCAAGTCCAACCACAGGAGTTTTTGCAGCCTTGAAAATGGACGTGTTATATGATTGTGACCCGATATCGAGTTCAAGGACGAGGAAGTCGATGCTGACGATGTTTGTACACCCTGTACAGCCATTGAATAGTGTGAACCAATACCTCCACCAAATGGGGACGATGAATTTCCAACACCTCTGCCATCGTCATGTGAATTCAATGCAATTTCTGTTATCTCGTTTCCAGAGAGGTGCAAACTTCGCAAAGTGTCAAAAAGACTTTCCCAATTCCCGTCAAGGGTGGTTATATGATTTCTGAAAAAAAAAAAAAAAATGAGCAAAAGTGTGAATGTTTAAGATGCAATAAACAAGGTTATAAAGGGGTAAGGTTAACATGATGTGTGGGGTCTGTGTAGTTCAGCTTTACTTACCGTTGTGCAACTAAACGTGTCAACGAATGTAACTTCTGCAATGCATCCAAGGGAATATGTTGCATTCTATTACCAGATATATCCAACGTCATAAGAGAATGTGTCATCGTGCTGAAATGACAAGTTATAAGGAAAGTGATGGGTTAGCTACGGGTTTTGGTTTTAAATGCTTATAATTTATTTACGAAAGAAGGGCTGTCATTTTCATGTAATGCATTTCAAATCCAAATTTAATTTTTTTTCTTGGAATTATTTAATCGAGTGGATGGTTATGGAATTTAGACGTAAGCAATTTTGACAACCATAGCTCTACCACAAACCTTTAGTTTTCAGATGTAAATAAAGCTGACTGTTGGGGATTCCATTTAAACCCTCAGTCAACTCATGGAGAACAAGTATGACATTTCCATACTGAGTAGACAGTTCACTAGCATTTTCCAAGCAAAAGCTCATGCCATAGCAAAATGTGCAGATCAAAATCTCGAAAGAAATAAGCTCAGACTCAAAGGAACAAGGCAAGATCAATAATGTCACACTACAAGTTTGGTATCCAGAAAAGCCAAAATCTTTATAAAAATAGCTTTAGAGACTCCCTTAAAGAGTCCTGAGCCTTATCATGAAATATGAGAATACCAGATTTAAAACGAAAACCAAAAAGAAAAGTAAGCACAAAAATCCCAAAATTGTAAAGAACTCTAAAAGCCAGGTCTGGCCAATCTATAACTTTGGTACTAAAGGGTTTTCCAATAAGTATTTCCGAACATTGAAAGGTGATTGCAGGCATATTGCTGAAGCTACATCTTTAAAATTGGCCTGTGATATCTGTTATAGTCTGTTTTGACAACTCAAGTCTGAGCTATAGCTTTACTTTACATGCTTTCGTTTATGAAAGGGGGTTTTATTTTCGAGCAACAAGCTTCGGGGAGGTACATTGCTAGACAAACAGGTTCGTCAGCAAGCAAAGTTGTGAAATTTTGGACGATTATAATCCACACGCGATCCACGGAATTACAATGAAGTTACTGTTTGGTATGGAATTTCTACTGATGGGACCATCGGTGGACCCACAGTCCACCGTGATAACCAATTCCTATTGGGCCGAATTGGTTGATATGGATACCAATGACATGTGGTTTCAACAGGACTTTGCGTTTTACGTCCCGTCCCACACAGGCAGTGCGAGCCATATCTGAACATGGTTATTTCACGTGAAGGCAATCTGAATTGGCCACCGAGACTGTCCTATTTTAAAACTCCCCAGAAACCAGTTTTTCCTTATTTTAAGACCAAAAATTTTAATTTTCATGATATTCGTTTGAACGGAGACTTACTAATATAATTTTCGATATTTAAATATTTTATGGAATTTTACCTTCACCTCGGAAGCAGAATGTTAGGAATTCAAAATGTCAAACATTTCTCCTCGACTATCCATAACTAATTTAATGAACCTCTAACGGTGGTGTTACCTGAAGTGTTCTTAAGTTCATATCGATATTTAATAGATAAACTTTATCAAACCACTAATTACAATTCCGCCTGCTTAAAATATTAAATGGAAATATCCTGCTTATTAATTTATTATTATCTTGTACCAGATACTCCCACCTGATGGTGGAACAAATGACAGAAAAACAGTTCATCAGAATTTTCGCAATTAACATCATCATTATATTCATTAGTCTTGGAATGAGATAGAGGGAAAAATGAGAGAATGTATTTTTCGTATGCTTGGGAAGGACAAAAGCGCACATCATCATCATCATCATCGTGATGATACAATTTATCATTAGTCGCAAGCTCGCAAAGGATTATTATGAATTATTTTTAATGCAAGCAAACAACTCCCCTGAACCCATCAAGCTGTCACCTCCCCACGGGGGGCTTACAAAACAGACAAAAATTAATGAAAAACAAAAAATAATGTAAGTAGGTACCTAACCTAGCTGCATAGCGACAAAACACAATTCGCTTTACATAAACACAAACACAGCGGAAAGCTTTCGTGAAAATTTGACACAGAAAGAGTTTTCTTCTTTTTTTTTTTGTCTGTTATTTTTAGACACAAAATGTCCTTTTTGAAATTTTTATTCTGTATGTGCTGACAATGTGGACTGTATGTCGTGTGTATTTTCAGATTTTCAGCGCACGCAATCACAAAGTGAAAATACTTTTTTGTTTTCTTCTGGCTCTTACCATCATACTCAAATTGTATATGGTGGTGATGTAGTGTATGCACGCGAATGTAGGACACTCGGAGATTATTGTGTCCTTGGACTCGGCGTATTGTCATATTATGTATGTTTGCTTTTTGGTGAAAGTTGGCCGAAAGGGTGATTTTTATGAATGTATTTTGTAAAACAAATATTAAAAAAAAAACAACGAGTAGATCTTACGAACTTGCTCTTATGATTCAAAGCCTTAGTGTGATTATGCTTTACAAATTTATAACCAGTAACACCCTGATTTCATATAAGTCAGACGTATTTCATCTAAAATATAACAGCGCATGACGAAATGTGGTATCGTTTATAAGATAATTTCTTCACTACTTATAAGTAAGATTTTTTATACGTAAATCATAGCGATAACAAAGCTGACTTGACGTACTATTTCCAGAGATGTCTTAGATGTTGGTCGATTCTAGGCTTACTTTTTAGGAATCCCAAAAAAAAAATGTTGGAGCCAATGAATCGGGCTAGCGTGGTGGCCAGTTAAAATCAGAATACCGCTATATTATCCGATCAATAAAAATTTCCTTAAGGATAGCCATAGTTTGCCATAGTGGCTCTCTATCTCGTTTGAACCACAACTCTGAATTTTTCTCTACCTCTGGTCTTAAAACATTTTCTATCATTGCCCGGTATTGAAAGTCATCCACATTAACCGCAACATGATCGTCGTTTTCGAAAAAAAATATGGTCCAATGATCTACTGTGAATCTAGGTGGCTGCATTAGACGGTCAATAATTTTTTCTGTTTGCGTATTTTCGGTTGGTAATGGAGGGGACCCAGCATTTTGTTTCGAGCTCGAACGGCGAGAGAGAATAAAATTTTAAACTTGGGTGAAAACAAGATGACAGCACGTTGATTTACCGTTTCAAATATCTAACTCGTCGACTTTGTTTTTTTTTTCAGAAGTCTGCTTGGGAATTCGACAGTGAATTCTTAAACCTGCTGATTCGAAGTAATTTTTAGACAAGTGCACTAAAAGGTTGACATTTTAATAATAAAAATCTTTGTATTGCTTAAAGGTTATGAAAACGGAAAGGTTCTTTTAAGGACAGTTATGTTATGTAAATGTCAATAAGTGACCTTTTATTGACAAATTCAAACTTAAATGTCAGTTTAGAGGGTCTAATTTAATACATAATGTAGGAAGTATAAATACAAGTCAGCAGGAGCAGTAGTTGTTACACAATAAATGATCATGGTATTAAAGAAACATGATGTCGTAAGATGTTTCTTATGGTAGTACCTGTAGTCCCACTAAGCAACTTCCTACAAAACTTGGTTCTAAGGATTTTACGTGATAGCTTTGGGGTTATATATGTAAGGTTAATTGTAAATATGGTTTGTCTCTAATTTCGTCGCAAATGACACAACTTCTGATATTTATGTCGTACTTGGTTGGGATAAGCATAAAGGTGGATGTGCTAAAATAAATTGCACAACTCACTCCCAAGAACTCGCTCTAAAAAGGCCAGGAATTTTAAAATGTTATAAGTGAAAAATGTAAGGAAGTATAAATTAAATTTCTTAAACTTCTAATAGAAACTAAACTTTTAATAGAACAGAATGCGTAGAAAACAAATCATTACATTGCATTACATTACATTTTACACTACTCCGTAGATAAATCTACGAAGTAGAGACACAGAAAAGCACTGGCAACTGAGGCCATCGGCCTTAGACAATACAACAGAGAGAGACACACAGATAGAAAGAACAACAGAAGAAACACACGTCAACAGCACACGGTTGGTATTTGAACGGTCCCCCATCCAAGTACTAACCGCGCGCAATGATGCTTGATTTCGCTGATCGATGGGAAGCGATGCTTTCATCAAAGCCAAGGCCGTTGACAGAAAACAAATCATTTTAGTGGTTTTATTTAAAAAAAATATTTAAGTTTTTATACTAAAATGTTCAAAACATTTTTAATAAAAAAACTTTGTATATGAAGGTTTTTTATAATAAAAACTCTATATACTACTGAAATAAATCAGCCAAGTAGAAAACTTAGCACTATTTTTGGACTTGTTTAATTATTGATTCAAAATAGCTATTTTGGCCCTTAGTCCACAAAAATTGGCGTTTCGTCCCGGTGATTTCACATGGACTCAATTTTTGTTTCTTTGTTTCCAGATTGAGTAGTCTGTAATTTTTTTCTCGCCTGTGTTGTACTTTAAGCGCTTGAATTTTTTTTTTCTACTTCATCTTTATATTTTCGCAAATTTCAGATATAGCATCGGCTTTTTTGATTTAATTCTTAAAATTTTCGTCAAGTGTACACGTACAGGTCTCTTCCTAATCATTTCAGAAAGTTTTCTCTGTTTCTGAAATGTTTTTTAAATGTTTCTGAAATGTTTCAAAAATGTTTCTTTGGTTTGGACACACCTTAATGTAGATACTGTCATTAATAAATTAAATTATCATAAAAATTAAGCTAAACAGGAAAAAAATTATCAAAATATTTGTTTCCGTTTTCGAGAAAAACAAAATTTTCAAAAACCATTTTTTCCATTTCTGTGGTGGATACTATTATTTTTAAATAAAATAAAAAAAAAATTCTTCATTTTGTAGATTGTTTTGAAAAACTATTTATTGTTAAGTTTCAAACAAAAATTTGAGAATGTGGTTATCGAAATTTTAAATTTTCAAACTGTATTAAAAATCAAAAAAATGTTTGAATTGCTTGTCAAATTTTAAATGAGTTTTAGCATACAAAAATTGGTCAAAGTCAGATGCCCGGTTTTTTAGAAAATCGAAAACAAACAAAAGTTCTACTATGTATGTACATATGTATGTATGTACATTGGTACCATTAATAACCATTTTTCTGAATTTTTTATTTCAAGTCGGATCAAAATTTCGATTTTCGATTGTTTTACGTATGCATAACTTGCCACATATCTTAACACTGATTTACAAAAAATGTGGGACTCCTTAGATATTTTTCGAATTTCAAATTTAGAATTTAAATTTTTAAAAACGTTTTCTAAATGCTACTTTATTATTAACACAAAAATAAGTAATTCATATAAAAAAGAACCAACTTACAAACGAAACATAAACCAACGAACATAACCACAACCTTTAGAACTTAAAATTTTAGATTTTTGAAAAAGTCCTCGTTCCCTTTAAGCATTTGCTCCTCAACATCTAAAAAAATTTCAATCCGCATGGGTATACCTTCGAAAAGGTTCCTTACGATATTGCTGTCCAAATTCTCCCATTCTTCGAGCAGAGCAGTAATCAGTCCACTGAGTGTCTCTGGAAAGACAGGTCTCTTCCTAATCATTCTTCCCAGCAGCGCGTTTGATGGAATACACATGTGATCTCATTGCAGACTCAGCCAGCATGTCGATTTTAACTGATAGTCGGTAGGGTACCTGGCAACATTTGGTCTACCGTTGTCATGCATTAGAAGGATTCTTGTTTCTAATAAATGGTGTGAATTCCTTCAGAATGTTGGTGATGTTCACCGATCGACGTGAGCGGAAATTCCTGCCCACACCATGATGAAACCTTCCCAGAAATTTGCCTGGAGCGGAACTCTTCGACAGTATCTCTCACCTGAACACTGCTAGGCCCAACAAAACCTGGACTCATCAATGAAAAGAACTCGGTGGAATTTTGGTGAAGGCGAGAAAATTTCATCCGTGGTCGCTTGTTATGTACCGCGAGTCTCGGTATACGAGCAGGTCTTCTTGTTCTCAAGCCACTCTCTACTAAACGCCGACTCACCGTTTAAGCATTCACAGTCGTCTCTTACGGATCGAAGTCTGTTAGACAGCTCAACCGCTGTTTGGTAACGATCTCGAAACCATTGAAGCATCAAATATCGATCATCCCTTGCAGATGTTGATCTGGAGCAACCCGAGACTTGCTCCGGGTGTATGGTGTAGAAGTTGCTTTCCATGTACCTTTCAATGGCTCTTGTTAGTGTTCGTCTTTGGTTTTCTGACCATAACAACTATCTACATACCGCATTTTTTTTTTCAAAAATTCAAAAAATATTTTTTTTTTCAAAAATTCAAAAAATATTTTGTTTTTCAAAAATTCAAAAAATATTTTTTTTTTCAAAAATTCAAAAAATATTTTTTTTTTCAAAAATTCAAAAAATATTTTTTTTTCAAAAATTCAAAAAATATTTTTTTTTCAAAAATTCAAAAAATATTTTTTTTTCAAAAATTCAAAAAATATTTTTTTTTTCAAAAATTCAAAAAATATTTTTTTTTCAAAAATTCAAAAAATATTTTTTTTCAAAAATTCAAAAAATATTTTTTTTTTTTTTTCAAAAAATCAAAAAATATTTTTTTTTTCAAAAATCAAAAAATATTTTATTTTAAGTTTTGAAATGCAATGTTTTTCAAACCTTTTAGAAACATCTCTATATAAAATTTCATTAAAATCCGTTAAGATATATGCAAAATTCCAAAAAATGGTTCTATGGTAGGTACAGTCAGTAATACATAATCTTGATTTATTTTTTTTTTTAAATTATAAATCGTAAAAATTAATCGAAAGAAAAAAAAATAGCAAAATTCTCGAAACCGTTTTCGAGAAAAATACAATTTTCGAAAACCATTTTTTTTGGATACTGTTACTTATAGGTAAAACAATTTTTTCTTCTCAAATCTTGTAGATTATATTAAAAAACTTTTATTTATCAACTTTGAAAAAATTTGAAACTTTTTTTAAAAATCCTCGAGATTTTGATCAAACTAGACACTACGATTATAGGGAAAACGAAAAAAGTTGGTCTCGCAATTCGGTCTGTCTGGTCGACTAGCACTAGATGATAAACGGCTCTAACTTGGTAAACTTGGTAGAAGGTATTTTTAAATTTTAATCTTGAAATATATTATTACTCTGATGTACCATAAAATTAAAAAAAAAAAACTGTTTGGTACACACAAAAAAAGAAAAGATTTTAAAATGGTTCTTTTATAATTTGCTGTTACATCTTTCAGTCTTTTATGTTTGAATTTTTTATGAACCGAACAACTATTAATATTACGAGTATTACCCTTAAGCTGTAGATATAAAGGCTATTTGGTATGACATTCTGAGACACTCTTTGTAGACTTTATTTCAAAAGTTTAATCAATTTTATTTCATTAAGCCGTTAATCGTCTTTTATTAACAGCTTGACTTGAAAAGTATCGCTAAAATAATTTATTTGGAACTCCGATATGCAGTATAGCTTTGCAAATTTCCTTTCACTTCAATTTCCTTTCATCTTCACTAGTCTAAGAGTTACGATTTTTGCTACCAATAGAGTCAATATGAGCCACTGTGTACCATATTGATTTCGATTGTGAATGAGAGGGTTTTCGCTAAAGTCGCACAACTGAAAGTAAATCCTCAGCTTATAAACTGTTGCTGAATGAACTCGGGCTTAATTTATTTGCAAGATTAACCATCACTGATTTGACTTAGTGTTAAATCAGCGCCGCAAAGGTGGTCCTAAGCGGATACAAGAACATATTTGTAGTAGGGTTATATTAATTGTATGGCGATTTTAGGTTTGAGATTGTAACCACTGGCACTTGTACTTTTAAAATGTATATAATATGGCATCTTCTCCTATTCTTAATGGTTCGACATTACTTCCGTGCGGATTCGTGTCAAAAAAAAAAAAAACAGGAATTTAATAGAAAACTCGAATAATCCAAATTTCAAAAAACAACAAGAACAAATCTAAATATATACCTAAACATTAAAAGCCACAAAAGTATTATATATCTCTAATCCCAGAGGATAAATTGGGATAATTATCTGTGTAGTTTTTTCACAATAAACCCCAAATTGTTCAACCATCAAAAATTTGAATCCAACTAAAAATATTTGAAATACTTAGCTTAACCAAAATTTAATCTGAATAATGAAAAACTGGTTGAGGCTTTTTCGCCGCTGCCTCTCCTCATTCTGCGAATATGCCATATTATAGTTTTAAAATAACATCATATCCTGCAGGTTTTATTATGCGGTCTGATTATTATAAGCCCCTCGAGCCTCCAAGCAATAAGGTCAATTTTCATTGTTTATATCATATTTTAATATTTTTTTTTTCTGTTCAAAATTTCACTACAACCCCATTATCGATGGAAATTTCACGTCGTCGACATGTTCGAATATTTTTTGTTTTTGTTTTTATTCCGGAAATTGCCTGAATGCAAAAATACATTATTTTCTTTCATTTGATCCGGGGAATGCCCGGGCCATGTCCTGTCCAAAACATACCGATAAAAGCTGGCAAAATTTACAAATCGATCCATTGGAACGAACCGCATCAGCAACAGCTTCACTTCTATGGCTTTCGGAATGCGGACCTTCGTATAGATTTTAACCATCAAGAATGATGATGAAACATGAACCATCAGCATCGTGAATAAACAGGGCCAGCGCTAAAGTTATAGAGCACCGAAAATAGATAGAATGCTGATGGTTCAAAAATTCCAAGAATGGTTTTATAAAATGCAGAGATTATTTTTTGTATGTGCCCGTTTCCATGGTGTGTTGTTCTTGCTCTCTCATCTAATGAGAAAGAACGGAAATGCGCTAAAAAAAGGATAACACAGTAAATTGTGGTTGTGGACATTGAATTTGAGAGGGGGGAACGGGTAAACTACTATAAACCGACACAAAGGACGAAAAATTGGATCAAGGGGTAGTGGTTTAAAAAAGAAGTGAGTGGAGCTGGAACACTATATCGGGGCTAGGAAGTAGAAAAAGGCATAAACATCCTTTTGCCAAAATTCTTCAAACCGGAACCAATACGATGATGGTTATTACCATCGCATGTATGTATAGGTATACATAACGAGTTGCAGCCATTTTGATTATCTATTATTACTGCTATTTCGTCGTTCGAAATGATGATGATGGTCAAACAAGCTGCATCACAGGCCCATCCCACTAAGCCGGCGGATGGTGCAACTGGATGGGCTTGGACAAATTTTCTGTTGTACCAACATGCACTACCAGAGATTATGGCTACATGCATAGTCTATATATGTATGTGTATGTAGGTTATTGCCAAACATTGCTGCTGCTTCTTTTGAGCCAGACAATTCAATCATTGAATTGTTTGGCTTCCACTTGAATGAGAATTGAATGGATTCTGGTCTGCTCTGTGACTTTGTTCGGAAGACATCAGCAGTGCAGCACAGAGTTAAGAGTTTGTGGTTATAACAGCCTGGCATGTTCAACTACAACTTTAGGTAGTACCTTAAAGGGAAAAAAGGGTTATTTTGGGTCAATTGAATAAGGGAGTTCCAATGTACGTCTGTGGTTCGTTATTTTCTTTT
Organism: Chrysotoxum bicinctum; assembly: GCA_911387755.1. Classification (NCBI taxonomy): domain Eukaryota; kingdom Metazoa; phylum Arthropoda; class Insecta; order Diptera; family Syrphidae; genus Chrysotoxum; species Chrysotoxum bicinctum. The sequence continues at coordinate 8,917,544 of OU426988.1, read as the reverse complement.
TGCTTAATCAAAAATAGAATTTGGGAGTTGTGAACGGTGTGAATGGACTGTTTTGAAAATATTAACCGCACACAGTTTTGCTCCCGTTTCAATAATGCTACTAGTGAAGGGTGTGTTTTTTAAGAGCTGTTGAACTGTTTTTCGTAACATTATGTGTTGAAAACGATTTCAGGCATATTGCCTCCTTTACACTTTCCACCAAGTCCATTATTCGTTCGGTCAAATTTCAGGGTAATCTTTTGAGTGGATATCAATACCAGAAATACAGCTAATCGAAAACTATTAAGCTAAATAGAAAAAAAGAAAGTTATTTAGTTCTACAACATTCATTTGATTCTGAACGTAAGCAATAAATGTACCGATTCCTAGTTACAGCTCAAAGGAAAAACTGATATATGAGATCTTTGCTTTCCAGCCGTAGGCCGCCATATTGCATGGTCTTCGGAAATTGATATTTGGGTTTAATTCTGGCTATCAAATAATTCACTCGTTCAGATTAACGGCACATGGAATTCTAGTTATTTATGTTTTGGGATTCAAGTCGCAATGATCTTCTGTAGTAAAACCTGGATATTCCAAGCATGAGTTTTCGAATTGCTTTTCGCGGATAAGAGACAACATAGAAGACCAAATCTCTGGTTATAAGACCAAACCATCACCCATGCCAGATCACTTGAACTAGACGCCTGGAAGAAACGTGCTCGATATCGCTGGGGATGGAAAACCACCGGGTTCCAGGCACAGATCCTTCATAGGTTGAGAATCCAATAAGTATATGTAAGTAGGGAAATGGTCAAAGTCTAGGGCCCTTGAAATGTAAGGACTTCTAAGTTCCTTAAAGGGAAAAAAGGGATTCTTTGGGTAAATTGAATAAGGAAGCTCCTAGTTCAATGCTAACCATGCGTTGGCCTGGTGAGAAGCGTGCATTAAAACACAGGGTGCGGCAACATATTTTCCTGTGGGGTCGTAGCGTGACAGGGGAGTCGGTCTCATTTTGACAGGCGAGTTTCTAAAGTATTTCTTACTTCTAGGTCAGTACCCATCGTGCGTTGGACCAGTGAGAAGTGTACTGAACTGCAGAGTGCATCAACATATCTTCCTATTTTTAAAAGAAATCATTGTTTACTTCATTCGTGGTATCAGTAAAGGGCATAGAGGGTGCGCCTAAATATCTTCCTATTTTGTAAGGTAATCCTTCAGGATGTGGAGTCTTAGCCGGACAGTTGTGTTCATAGGTGTGTTTCTACAGTGTTGGTATAGTTGGGAGTGTGCATTTCTCGTAAAGGTCTTCTTTGAAAAATGTTATTTGTCCGCATCCCTTACGTGTACTATGTTACCCTCATTCTACTTGGTCAAAATCCCTCAAAATATTTGAAAGGTGTCTTATATCTCGTTAGTCCTAATCAATCAATTTGCTGGTTACCATAGAGGATTAGAAAATTAACGTCGTGTCATATAATTATTACCCCAGATTTTTCAGGACATCTTCAGCATTAATGTTGTCGATGGAACGTACGCTTTAGAGTCGCCTTAATTTGGATTTATCCACGAAAAATACCGATACTTGCCATACTTTTTTTTTGTAGTTGGGCATTTAAGGTAACACAAATTCAGCCAGATTGAATTTTGGAAATGAAGAAAAAACCGTTGACAGCTTAACATTAAATTGATTTTTTTTTTTAATTTAAAACATTTCATTTTTACATTCTTCTTATATGCTTATGCATAAAAGGCCCTTAAAAAAATAAAAAAAATTATATAACCTTCCGTCTTTTCTTCTTGTTCACTTAAATATACAAAAAAAAGAAAGAAAGTCTAACCAATTACATTTTGTGCAACCATGCAAAAAACTGCTTTTCCTCATTCACGAACTTCGACACCCAAAAAAAAGTGTCCTTACCTTCCTTCCCTTTAACAAGTAATGGAAAAATTCAGCAAAAAAAAAAAATCAACAAAAGTATAAAACTTCAATCGCAGGCAGCAAAAGCCCAGTCGGCCATAAATATAGAAGAAAACTTCAAACTCAGACTTTTTTGCACTTCATTCTCTGCCCTTGATCCTTGCTGCCTCGTGTCGGTCGTTGTAGTCGTTATCGTCAGTCCATGGGACATCCTCACTTTGCAATTCTCAAAAACTAAATGAAAATTCCTTTGAATTTAATATTATGTCACTTGGATGATTCTTGCCATTTCCATTTTGCAGTTTTTTTTGTGTCACCTTTCCATCTGCCGTTACGCCAGAATCCCACCAAAAAAGACCTCCCGAAGGATTGCAAGGAGCAAACTAGGTGACACTGAAGTGTAAAATGCAAAATAAAAACGTTTGCCAACTTTTGGTGTTTTATTTTTTTTTTGTTTTGCCTTCCTATGCAGCGTAAGCTACCGCAGCCACACACACATGGAATTTACATAAAACCAATTAGAAGAACGTTTTGCGCCATAGTTCCACCACATCGCAAAATAAGGACCAAAAATAAAACTAAAAATTCCCTTAGGTGGATATCCTTGTGAAGTGTATAAGCTTAAGCTTGCAGGTAGTAGTCTAACCAGGCGAGGCAACATCATCAATACTGTGACATGGCGGAAAATTCATAGGCATAAGGCTGTATGTGTGGATTTATTTTTTGTTTGTTTTTGTTGTACTCTTTTGAACAGAGGACCTCCGCCACCACAGAATCCTACAATGACAGTTCACACATTTACCCGCCCATGTGGACCAAATTGGAAGAACTTTTGCTCACTTGAAGGCTTCTAAACTGAAAAACCCCAAGCAAATGCAGGTTTACCGGGATTAAATATGCAACGATATTACAGTCCATGGTCCTCAAACATCCTTGCAAGTTGGCGCAAAGCAAACATACACACAGTGGATACATCATCAGAATAGAGGAAAGTAGCAAAAGTGCAGGCGGTTGGAAAACAACGTTTTTTCACACTTTCCTCAGCTTCCATCTGCAGCGAACGTAAATTTCCATTTAGGCGTCTTCTTCATACAGAGATAAATATTCAAAAAAAAAAAAATACAGAAAAGGATATATGGACAAATTCCACAGCTTTCACCGCACACCATCCTTATTACAAAACTCAGATGGCCTATATGGAAGGTTGTGTAAAAAGTGTGGTGTGTCAATGAAGTTTGGTTGGAGTGTTGGCTCGTTTGGCACTGTTCTGTGTGCCAAACCGAATTTCTGTCAGCAAATATCCTGAATGTAGATTTTGAAGTGCGCTGTTTGTCAAGGCTCAACGACGACGATGATGGTCGACGACGAGAAGAGATCTACTCCCGAGAGATTCAACAGCCTATTTTCGTGGTACTTGGTTTTTTCTTTGCTCTCGTTCATTGTTGACTTTGCTGTGGTAAAAATGAAATAAGTACCTACTTTGTAGGTGTTAGATGTGGAATGGCTTGAGGAAGACCGTAGTAGCTTTGGTGAGGTCAAAGTGGATTTCATTAAATTTAGCAAACAATATGGCATGTTTATTGAGGTCATATCAAGGGAGAAAATGGATGAGGATTGTCGACATAATATAATGGTGGCAATGTAGATTAATTGGTACTCAAATGGTTGTCAATTTGAAGTTTTGCTGAAGGTTGAAACTTGAAATATTGGTGGTGATTCAAATGACACATTTTATCCATTGACAAGTGACCAGTTCGACTAATACATAGGTATTCGTATAATGTGACTTTCTGAAGTCTTACCAAATTAAATAAGAATCAATCAAAAGAGGATAGCTGAATCTTTGTTGCACGTTTCCATTAGCGTACAGTAAGTTCTTGCAACAACTAAATAATTTGAGAAAATTCATTAAAAAATATAAAAAAAGAACAGGTCCCAAACGACTGCCTTGGAGGATACCAGAAGTGCCAATCAATGGATCAGAAATCAAATAGTTTACGGATCTTTAAGGAGTCGATGGAAATTTCATCTTGTTAACAATGAGAGTTCGGAATTCCAGAGGCCATATTCACACTATACCATTACAATATCGATATCTTAAAATAGTCTGACACATGAAGCAATGTGTACATATGAACGATATTACACCGAATTCGGTCTCGATCCTCTTATTACTTCTTGTGCAAAAATATTTTAGCGTAGCAAGAGCATATCGAAATCGGAACAACAGTCAGAATCTGGCCTAAATCATAAAGAGGGATACCAACAAAAACACAATAGATACACGAGAATTCTTCTTCAAGCAGTGTCCCAGTGGGTAGACACCATCCAGGCTATGTCTTGCCTGGTCTACATTTCAGATCGAGAGTTCGGATTTCATTACAGATTGGCCTCATCTTTCTAGTTTGTAAATCTACTTCAACTCCAGTATGATTCGTTGAGAAAAATTGACCTTCATAACTCGGAGAGCAGTTATGACTGTCAGCAAGTGTGCCATGATGGACGGATCCTTGCCTGGCCAACTGGTCTGCCCTTTGATTTTCATCAATGCCACCATGGCCCGGAACCCAGATAAGAGTGACACTGATGCTAATAGTCAGGCTAGCAAGTTAAATCCAGCATTGCATTTGGAGGATCATGTACTAGAATTAATTGCTTTGACAGCAGCTGTACTGTTCGCGAAAATAGCCTTATTCCGGTTCTGTTTTTGATCTTGTTTCGAGTACCCTGCATGCTTCCCTAACAGCCAGTAAGACCTAGGTATTTTCAGAGCCCAAAGGGTCAGTTGGGCATTGTCTTAGAGCCCTTGTTGTGCCAACGCTAGCAGTTCTTTGTACCTTCTTGAGTTTGTCCATGTGGTGCTTTGGAAAACGTGGGCCCCCACACGATCAAACGTTACTTACCACGGCTGTGTACGTCCACAAGTTCATCTTAATTTTTAGTTTTCAACTCGTCTCACATTCCAAGTATGAAGTTTGATCAATATTGTTGTAGGTGTTTTTGAGAAAATTCAAATGAATCAAACTATTTGTATGGGACCTTCCTGCTCTAGATGACATAAAGCAAAAACTTCTATTTCTCTTCTTCGTTATGTAAGATGTACACAAGGGTGGTATAATGCCAAAATGTCTTAAGGTTCTTCTTCATTTTTAATATTTTAGTAGATAGTAGAAAAAAACAGAACTGATTTGATTGGACTCCCTTATTGAAGATGTCTGCCAATTTGTTAAAACCTACCTGAAAAAATTCTTAATCTTCGAAAAAAACCCTTTGAACGGAACTTTTGTTTTATAAATCGCAATTCAAAAACCTTTGGAATAAAAACACTGTCAATAGTTGACCAGTACTATTATATGGCCGAGTCATATATTAATATGTACCTTGAAACTATGTCAACAAATTTCACTGCACTGCAAAGTCCTTTATTTCAATCAAAGTTTCTTCTACGCATAAGTAAATACCCGGCCATTTGTTTTGCGAAAAAAAAAACAAATAAAAATCTCATATCTTTTACCTAAACTCACGTGTCTATCTGAAAGCAAATGCGATGTTAGAAAATGTTTATCTTCATAAAGCTTAGGCAAATATTGAGCAAGTCGTCTTCTCTTATTTTTCTTCTTTATCTCTTTTTTATTTGTTCAAAATATCCTTCATATTCTCAACAACACAATATGCTGAGTGAGTTCAACTAGATATTTGCATCTTCATTCATCTTCAGAGACTATGTATAGGTTGGGTACAATAAGACAGAAATATATTCATGCAAACACGTCACACTCTAGAAGACTTAATATTTCCTCATTTTCATGTGACCTATTACCCGTCAGTTGTCCTTATATCAACAGAGCCAGACGAATATATCCTTACACATTCTACTGCAAAAAAAAAGTCTAGACACACACTTTCTGTTCTTTCTCACGCAATCCTATTTTTTCTTGCTTCAATGAATTATGTCCAACACGAAGGAGATATATGAATTTTTAAGGACACCAACCCCAGTCCCCACACGAACACATGTCATGTGTCAAAGATATAAAGTACCTTATGAAATGGCTCCAAGATTATCCTTAAAAGAAACAACACGAAAGAATGCAGTGACAAACTGGGTACAACTCTAATGTCTCATCCTAGAAAAGTCTTGATGCGTTTTACTTGTCCTTAAATGGACTATCTCGTCCTTTTCAAAATAGAAAAAAATACTCCCATCATTTCATGACTAGCCAAGACATAAGTCCTATTTCGCTCAACGCTTAATAATGTATGCATCTAGATACCAAAGTGTATGTCTTTTAAGATACGAAATGATGACTTGTCTCGGAGGTGTGACACAGAATTATTTTCACAAGGATAAGAAGGATGATAAAATTTTGTTTATTTTGTATTTTATTTGTCTTGGTCTCAACCAATGTCTAGCCAATAATTGCTATCACAGTTGAAAATTACTATTGTATGAGCATACGGGTACTTTTGTTTATGTATATATTCTTACCTAAAACTTCGATCTGATATATCCTGCAATTCATTGTCAATCAGTTTGAGCGTTTTCAGGCGAAGTCCTTGGAATGTCTCATCGTCGACACTTTGCAAATGAGTATGTGACATTTCAATGTAGCGCACTGAGCTGTGTACAAATTCTGAAAAGAAGAGAAAAAAAAACAACATTGAACAAATCAAATATTTTATTGATTTCTTTGAATAAATTATTGTATACGAATTTTAAATGGGAAATGTCTGCAAGGGATTTGAAATTCTGTTGGTAAAAAAATATTTATACGAAAATGTAGATATGTTTTAGAGATAGAGCTTTTTTTTAGTATTTTTTTTTTTTATTTGAAAAGAAAGAATTAAATTGTGATATCTGATGCTCATTGAGTTTGAACATCAGCTCTTTTGTTTTATTTATTTATTTATTTATTATTAACATAACTAAATTGCTAGTTTTACAAAAAAAAAATTTCTAAATTTCTAACAAAGGTTTATAATAATATTTTAAACAATTTCATTGAAAAAATGTTGATTTAAATTGACTTGAATTTATTATTGTTTTATCAAACAAATTGTTATATTTATGATTGTAGAAATTAAATAGTTTAAACATTTTATTTAATGGAGAAAATTTCTCATAATTGGTACGATAGTTTGAAATATGTATAATCTCCGGTATGTTCCTCAAATTTCTTTGAGGAATATTAAAGTTAATACGGGACAGAAGGTGCAAACAGTCTATGTTACCGTTAATTAATTTTACAATGAAAGCAAAACATAAATAGGAACGTCTGTTCTCGAGACTGGGTATATCAATTAGTCGAAGTCTGTTGTTATAAGGTGGGAGATCATAAGGATTATCCCATCCTAGTCCCCTGAGCGCAAACCTAATAAATCTTTTTTGCACCTGTTCTAGTCTATTTTTATGACATTCATAATGAGGTGACCAAACCTGACAAGCGTATTCTAGAATGGGGCGAACAAAAGATATAAAAAGCTGCTTTGTCACGAAAGGGTCTGAAAATTGTTTCGACTCTCTTTTTATCCATCCAAGAATGGAATTAGCTTTGTTTGAAATGGAGTTTATATGTTGAATGAATTGAAGTTTGCGATCAAATGTGACGCCAAGAATAGATATAACTGTTTCACGGGATATTGATATGCCATTAAACAAATAGTTGAACGAAATAAAAGAAAACTTTCTTGTAAAACACATAGTTTTACACTTATCGATATTAAGAAACAAACAATTACGAGTACACCAGTCAAAAAACGAGTTAAGATCACATTGCAATTGTTCACAATCACGAGTACTTGAAATAGTTTTAAAGATTGTTACATCGTCGGCGTAAATGAGGCACTTAGAGTATTTTAACACCGATGGTAAGTCGTTTATAAATAAAATAAAAAGGATAGGTCCTAAATGACTACCCTGTGGAATTCCTGAGTTGATTTTAAACTTATTTGATTCGCAACCGTTAAACAGCACTGAATAAGATCTGTCTAATAAATAAGATTGAAGCCATTTTACAAAATTTTCGCTAAAACCTAATTTTCTTAACTTAAAAAGCAAAACACGATGTGATAGCTTGTCAAAAGCTTTACTGAAATCAGTGAATACACAATCTACTTGTTTACTGTTTTTAAATGAATCAATACAATTTTCAACTAATTCTATTAGAAAAGTAACAGTAGAGCGTCCTTTTATAAAACCATGCTGATTAGGAACAACGAATGACTTAACATAAAAACATAAAGCTTCACAAATAATAGCCTCAAAAAGTTTAGGAATCACAGATAATTTGGCAATAGGCCTGTAGTTTTTCACTTCGTCTTTTTTCCCTTTTTTATGTAGAGGGATAATGAATGAACTTTTCCAAATAGATGGGAATGAACATGTTGACATTGAAAGATTAAATAGAATAGATAAAGGTAATGACAAGTGACGTACACAGTTTTTCAAAATAGTAGAGGGTATACCATCAGGACCTGGTATACAGCTGTCGTCAAGGTTAGATATAAACTTTACAATATTGTCGATATCAATGTTAAAGTTCATATCAGTCAAGTAAGTAAAAGATTTCAAATGGTCAAAGCTTTGAGCCATTTCGTCAGATATATCACAGATTGAGGAATCACAGTTAAAGGTATCACAGTTTGAAGTATCACAGTTGAAGGCACTTTGAAAGAAGTCAGAAAAAAGTTGCGTTATAACCCGTGGGTCATGACTTGAAATGTCATTTAACTTGAGAACAGACGGGTAAGGACAAGATTTTCTTTTGCTGTTAATAAAATTCCAAAAACACTTTGGATTCATTTTTAGATCTCTTTGCACCTTCTGAATGTAATTAAGATACTTTAAACTAGATATTCTATTGAAAATATCCCTCGATTCACAATACATATTAAAATTGGTTTCTGTTGGGTATAGTTTAAAAGTAGACCATAACTTATTTCTTCGATTTCTCAGAGTTTTTATTTCACTATCGTACCAAACTGGCCCAAAAGATCTTGTTTTAACAATCGCGATGGGAACAGAATTAAGAAAACAATCAAACAATACATTGTAAAATTTAAACACCATTAAGCTAGCATCCAAACAATTATTCAAACAAGACCAATCAACTTGTGATAACAAAGAATTAAGTTTTGTATAATCAGTCTTTTTAAAATTGAAAGAGTTTGTAATTGTTTTGTAATATTCAAATTTTAGAATTAGATAATTTCAGATAAAACAAAATTAATACTGGAACGGTGATGGAGTTAAAAGTCAATTTGTTATAAATTAAAGAATAGGTGAACCAATTTAATCGAAACATGCCAGTTTTCTGGAACGGAAAACAGATGAACGCTTTTAGCAGCGTTTAAGTTAATGTCTTCGCCCGCCACATTATCCTGGTTAAATTTCTCAATTCAGAAGATAGAAATTAATGTTATATCTCTGAAACTATTAGTGAAAGCCAAAAATTCCGGGTTTTTCCGTTTTAGTTTTTAGCTTTTGTAAATTTATGTATTTTTCTTCTTCACTTAGAAGCTTTCTTAAATTTTCCAACTAGGGAAATTGTAGAGCAAAACGCTACTAGCTAATTTAACCTCTTAATTCAGCTAAATTGGGGTGTGTATGTAAATAAGGTTGTTTTCTAAAAACTAAAGATGACTTAAACATTTTAACGTAACATCTTAACGTTTTCTGTCTTTCATAATTTCATCGCTTTTTTTAAATTAGCAATGCCCAAATGCCTAATTCAAAAGCATTTGATAGAGTCTGGCATCAAACTCTTTTATCGAAAATGCGTGCATTTGGTATTGATGAATCTCTTCTTCGTTGGATTAGAAACTACCTTTCGAACCGCTCAATACAAGTTGTGTTGGACGGTTTTAAGTCTGAACTTTCTTAAAATAAATGCTGGTGTGCCACAGGGCTCCGTTTTGTCTCCGACTTTCTTTCCCATATTCATCAATGATCTTTTGTTTGAAACTTCTAATCCAATAAATTGATTTTCTGATGACAGTACTCTCAGCTTCTGATATTCGTTTCCTGATACACGGATATGGAACCGCAGCGTATGATGAGATCATTAAATTCTGATCTCCATAGCATTGTCAAATGCTGTCTCCCGTCGTTAAAGCGGAACCAACTTCCCATGCCGCTTTCCCTGAGTGGCACTTGCATTGAGGAAACAGAGCAGCATTCAGTTCTCGGTATGTGCATCACAGACCACCTTGTGTGAAATGACCACATATTCGACGCGCCAAAAACGCTGCTAAGTGATTAGGTTTTCTTTGACGATAGAAGAAATTTTTCGCATTTGACACAGTCAACCATATAAACCTCTGCACGAAGCTTACTCAGGAATTTCATTTCTTAACTGCTTGGACAAAGTTGATTTATTTCTATTTGACAAATCAAAAACAAGCTGGAAGTGATAACCTATCTGATTTCCTACCCAACGTGCCTGGTGTTCCTGAAGGTTCTATATTGGGCCCTCTTCTGTTTACATTGTGTTTTAATGAATTCCCATCTTTTATTGTATATGCATGCACGTTTAAGTGTATTTCAATTGACCTTTCGGACTTATTGTGTGTGCATCAATGAATACCTAGAGGGTAGTACTTTGGTCCGAATCTAATGGTTTTCCCTTAAGTTGATCCAAGTAAGAAAAAGTGTTTGGCAATCTTTAGGAAACGATTAAATATTTACTACTTTTCTTCGATTTATTTAAGCAATGTTCCAATCGAATACGTTGAAATCATAAAAGACCGACATTGGACTAAAGATAAAGAGTATGTGGCCATATGGTCGTGGCGACATGGCCAAGACAAGTTTTTCATTTGAAGGTTGCTTTTAAGTTTACATTGGAAAGTAACTAGAAGAAAACTGTTTTCCACACTCTTTGGAAAAAAAAACATTTAAGAAGTTTAAAATACATAAATCAATAAGAGACCATAAGTTCGTAGAGATCAAAAACCTAGTGACTCTCAATTATGCCTGTGTAAGTTTTAGAAGTGATGGAAAATACCTACAATTTTCTGCCGGTCCCTAACGGCTAATGAGCAACACGGCTAATGAGATACTCTTGGACTTTGCAGCACCAGCGACGGAAAATCGAACCCAAGTCCTTCTGCTTGACAGTCCAACGCTATAACCTTTATGTCAAGGGGTACTAAAATTCAAGAGGTTTGAGTTGATATAATTTCAGTTTGATTTTAATTGTGGCAAGAAAACTTCGTTCCAAAAAAAATTAGATATTTGTTAAATTTTCTATTGATTCATATTTGGAGACTTTTCTGCGGAATTTCGTAAGCCACAATTTTGGGCTGACATTTTTTTTTATAATCGATAGTTTGAAAATATTTACAAAAAATTAAAAAGCACCTCTTAAACCTCTAAGAACATCTTTGGCAGTGTTTTTAAAATTAAGTAATATAAAATAAAAAGTCTCCACCAAAATCCATCGCCATTGAAATTTTCTCAAAGTCGAATTGGATTAAATTAATCTACAAAGAAATATTTGATTCTTTTGATCTAAATTCTGATTTAGTGAACAAATTAATCAAAGATCTTTCTTTGTGCTTTGTTTCATTTAATGAACTTTTGCTACTCAGATAAATAATTAACTAAGTTAATAAAGCCAATAAGACCTAGACTACAATCGGTTTCTTTTTTTTTAAACCAAATTCAAAAGGTTCAACTTTTATTTTCTTTTAATTGAACAAAGTCTTCTATAGTGCTTCGAATTATTTGTAGGCAATGTTTTGTTTGTATTGCTGTCCATCCATCAAGGAGTTCACTTACCTACAACTTACGTCTAGACAACAGAGATTCACTTGTCACCGAAGCACTGTTATTTATATCTTTTATCCAACAATCTATATATACGGACTCATCTACCTCTACTGAATCTCTATTATCCTTTTCTATTCATTCTAGATTGCAAACAAAACGTAGATAGCAAAAGTCACTCGTCCTTCTAAAACTAAACTAAAAAAAAATATCCATCGCAACAAGGCTAATAGAGAAAAACCGAAATATATATCCTCAATAAAGGTTTTTAGCACGAAGCTTCAAATTGAAAACAAAACCAAACGATTTTTCTCCATCACAAAAGCGACAGGATACCCCAAATCTCTGTGCATGCCCCACATTCACTTCTCGCAGCAGAGAGTGAGTGCTTCACATTCACGTCAACTGTGTATGCACTGGTGGACTGGTTGCCTCTCTGGGTTTTTGTGTGTGTGATTTTATTTTGTCTTCTTGGCTAGGCTTTTAAGCCAGATCACACAAACGTTGCCTATCTCTACCTACCCTTTTGAGGTACGGATGCTGGGAAACGGATCGATAGATAAGTTCTGTTTCTGTTCCGCGGTGATGTGGGGAATCGGTGTTAGTTGACCAAAACTGTGCAATAGATGAAACTCTCTCTCTCTGTCTTTGGGTTGGTTCCTTTTGGCTGGCAAATAACTGGCCTACAAACGGTTTTATATGCGATGTTGCAATTGGAATTGAACATTTCTGAGGCTGGGAGTAGATATTTCAGAAGTCTGTTGGTTAATTTGACATTAACGTTCGGATTTTATGCCCAAACTGGATGTCTCCATAGCGAAATTAGTTTTTCGTCCCGGTAGCCGCAGGCTTGGGACACAGGGTATACTCGTATAAAGGAGCAATACTGTAACACATGGAGCTCTTGGTGAAATTTTAGCCTTATTGAAAATGGATGAGGTCGAGAGTAGCCAACACGAGGTGAAACCAATTCTCGACCTCCTACTCGTTTTCCTTTTGCTCCCCTTAAGTTGGCAGCTAAAAGGATATGCTGTATCTAGACTTGGAAAGCGTTTTATGTCATTTTTGTGTACTTAAGTTAATTGGTTTAATTGGAACTTTTCCATCTCCACATTGAGGGCCTGAAGAGGAGGCCGAAGTTTGGTTGGGGTCTTTCCCATTATGGGTTAAGTTGATGCAAAATTCTAATCCACGAAACACAATATCAAGATGAGTCTAAATCTTTTGCAACACACAATAAATTCCACTTCTATGGCAAGCAGGGAATCCAGCCCTCCACAGGATTTTCAATCTCATTCACCATAACAAAGATATCCTCGCTGGAAGAGCTTCTCACCGAAGGATGCTGATGTCACTGAAGAATTTAGATACCTCCATTTCTGACTCCATCCACTAACTGGGTAGAATGTGCCTAGGCGTATGGCAGCGGGCGACGGTGTTAGAGGGATGTGATGTGGCATGGCGTTTATTTTTGGCTCTTTTTGGGCTAAAAGTGAAATTTCATGTTGGCCTTCAAACGGACATTGAACGGAGAGGCAGGCAGATTGAAATGGAATGATGTTGTGACGTTGCACGTTTGTCACCGAATATAAAGCTAATTAGACTCCGATCCTCCTCGAGGATTTCGAGCATGTTTTTATTTTGTATTTTTTTTTGTGGACATTCTGTTTTTCTCTCTCTATTGTTGAACAGTTTGATTGGTGTACCAAGAATATGGCAACGACCGAAGAGCGACGACGACACAGACCGATTTAAGTGGTGTCAGTGTTTGTTGTTAATCCTGTCTGTCAGGATATTAACGCTGAGCTAAAAAGGATTTGGTATTCTAAGAAAAGCATTCTCTTCTAAAGGCAGGAGCAATGAAGACACTACCGAAATGATGTTAAGTATATAATATTTGGATTAGTAAGACATACTCGTAAATAGAATTGAATTTGGAAAGATTTTTTTTATTTTTAATTAATAAAATTTCAAAGAAACGGGGATGTAGGAGGTCGGATGAATGATTTTTTTTTGAAAATGGAATGAAGATTATTTTTACCTCTGAAATATTCAAAAAGACGGGTTGGTTGGATTTTGAAAGAATTTCTTTTTAAGGTTTCTTGGAGCTTAGGTGCATTATGTCAAATTTGAGTTTTTTTTTTTTTAATTACTATTACATTAGCTCAGATGTGGGATTAGCCAGCATGACACAACTGCGAATGTATATGTGTGCATTCGTATTAAATATCGTGAATATAATGTTTGCGAATATAAAATCGTGAGTTTGAAAGCTGCAAGTTTGTGCATACTTATTTCAAGTCGCGAATATATGTATTTGTTTAGTCGCAATAGTACAAATCGCTATTGTGATTGACCACCGCATCGGCAGAAAAATGAGACTACTTTAAGAGTAGTCGTTTCTTAGTATAATTTGTGTTCATTGACGTTGAAACTCGTTTTTTTTTCAATTTTTGCGACTGCATGCATAGTTGCGAGTTATATAATTAACTTCGCAGTAAATCCTTAATTTCATTTCCAACGGAAATGAAATATAAATCCAATAACAAACTTAATTCAAAATGCAAATGATACACTTTTGTGAAATAAACAAAAGTATATCATATCTCGTCTTCACGACGACAAATAATGCAAATGATACACTTTCATTGAAATAAACAAAACTATATTATCCCTCGTCTTCACGACGACAAATAATGCAATATTGCATATTGTTCATTGCATCTTTATCTTTCGGTTTTGTGTGGGCATTTGGCCACACAAGTAGTCAATGGTTGATTTTTGAACTATTGAATCTTAAAACGACAGTCAGTAACGATTCCTCTTCTCGAACATAGTAACGATTCCTCTTCTTGAACAGTAATAAATTATAATAAATCTAGTGTTTAATAAACTAAATAAAAAAGTAAAGAAACTAAATAAAGAATAATCTTAGTTTTATTTAATTTAATAAAAATTGAATTATATGTAAAATTGGGGCAGTCGTGGTAGAATCTAAACTCAAAGATAAAATCCGCACGAAAAAAAAAAATACTCGTATATTATTTAAATATAAATAAAGAAAAAAAAATCAAAAATAAAAGTGAAAATGGAGGGCATATTACATGCACTAAATAGGTGCGTTTTATTATTCACAAATCTATCTGGATCCGGATCTGGATTAAGTGTTAACATGTATTACAAAAACAATTTGGGATCCTCTTTTCTATCGGGATCTATTTCAAAGATCCAAAAATTAGTTATTACACTGGCGAGTAGATGGCTTTTTATGGTAAGGTAGTGTAAACTACAGTGTAAAGAAAAGAGACAAGAAATAATTAAAAATTTACAAACCCAAAGATAAAAAGAGACGGGCTTATAACACTGCTGTCACTAAGATCCGTATCGTTTTATTTTCAAGGGAAGATCCAGATCCGGATCCAGATAGATTTGTGAATAATAAAACACACCTAATGAAACACAAGCAGTGTTAAATACGCTTGTTAGAGTTCAAGCTAATAAATATAATATCCAACCCCGCATCTGTGAGGGAAAGAACAATAACAGAAGTAAAACAATTAACACCTTTTAATGGAAAAAATATTCAAGTGACAGCATTCATTCAAGCTGTTGAATACTATTTAAATAGACTTGAAGAGAGTCCAACAAAAAAACTAGCGGTTGCAACAATATTCTTAGAGAAGATCCAGGGGGAAGCTAAGTTGGCAGTGCTGAATATTAATGACATTGAAGATTGGCAGTTAATTAAATCAAAATTACGACAGCAATTTAAACCGGACTACATGCCCGAAGATTTATATTATAAAATATCAAACCTTAGAGTTCATTCGGTAAGTGATTTACTAGAAAAAATACACACATACAAAAATAAAGCAGAAGAGCTTAGAATTTATTATAAGGACACAGAGCATATAGAATTATCAGGTATAGAGTCATTATTAGTGAACACGGTTAAAAGAATTACACAGGGAACTTTAGCTTATGCTATTAAAAAAAAGAATACCTTTCAAGAGGTGCCGTGAAATAAGGCCAAGTGAAATAAGGCCAACTTTTAAAAATTGGCCTTATTGCACTTTTATAAAGTGAAATTAGGCCAATTTTCAGCAGTTGGTCTTATTGCACTTTTACAAAGTGAAGTAAGGCCAAATTGGTCTTATTTCACTTTCAACAGTTGCTTTTATTGCACTTTGACAAAGCGAAATAAGGCCGAACTGCATTTTTATATTTATTTCATAAAAAAAATTTGGCCTTATGTCACTTTACAAAAGCGACATAAGGCTAAATTTTAGGACTTGGCCTTATGTCGCTTTTACAAAGTGACATAAGGCCAAATCTGTTTGTGACTTAAGGCCAAGCATAAAATGTTTCGTTAAAAATAAAAAAAAGTAGTTTTTGCCGTTAGATTCGTATAATACATAATTGATTATCGGGGGCCGACGTTCTTGGTTTTCTTGGATAAAAGTACCTTGGGTGTCCCGCTTCGCGGGTTTTCAGGATTTTAACTCCCTTTTCGGGGCTCACACCCGCTCACGCAACTCCGTTGCTCCGCTTAGGGTATGTTCAGTCGCCAGGCAGGCGCCTGTAGCAACAATTTTGTATTTTATATTAATTGGAGTAAACAACTAACAGTTCTGTACTGTTGCCCAAGAAAAACTGTTGCTACAGGCGCCTGCCTGGCGACTGAACATACCCTAAGCGGAGCAACGGAGTTGCGTGAGCGGGTGTTAGCCCCGAAAAGGGAGTTAAAATCCTGAAAACCCGCGAAGCGGGCCACCCAAGGTACTGTTGCCCAAGAAAACCCAGAACGTCGGCCCCCGATAAACGGCACCACCACATTCAGTTGCTCTTATTGCGCTTTCAAAAAGTGAAATAAGACCAATTTGGTCTTAATTCTCAAAATCATTTGGCCTTATTTCACTTTGTCAAAGTGAAATAAGACCAACTACTGAAAATTGGCCTTATTTCACTTTATCAAAGTGCAATAAGGCCAATTTTCGAAAGTTGGCCTTATTTCACTTGGCCTTATTTCACGGCACCGTTTCAAGATATTGTGGATGAGTTAGACTGTGTAGATTTTGAGGATAATTGCATTAAAAATGAATACAGGATATTTGAAAACAAAAATACTAATTTTACAAAAAGAACACAAAATTTAAATAAATTTAATAAAAATTATAAAACATCATATTACAATTATAATAAATCAAATGTTCCAAATGTTAGAGAAAACAGTAATAGAACTACTCAAAACAATTATAATCAAAATACTCGTTTCCAAAGAACAGGAGACAATTTTAACCAAAGTAATAATTATAGAAGACAGTCAGGAAATTACAATAATAACTATTATAGAAATTATAATAATCAGTACCAAAATCAGGAAGGTAATCTTTAACCAAAGTAATAACTATAGAAGAAATTATAATAATCAGTACCAAAATCAGGGAGGTAATTTCAACCAAAGTAATAACTATAGAAGGCAATCTGGAAATCATACTAATACTAATAATCAAAATCAAAATGCTGTAGTTCCAATGGATGTGGATAACATATCTGTTAATAATAGTTCCCAGAACATACAAACAAATAATAATCAATTGTTGCACAAGGAAAACTCACCTCAAGGTAATGCAGATAATATCGAGGTAGGAAATTTTTTTATCAATCTGGGGAGGAATATAGATCTCCCATAATAAAAATTACTATTGAAAATAAAGAATATCTAGCTTTAGTAGATACTGGAGCACTTAATGTAGGTTTAATTATCCAATTAATGTTGATAGAGTGGGCTTCAGCAAGTGCTGTAATTTACTTGTCAGTTTCACTTTTCCTTGAGTTTAGACTTCTGTTCATGTGAACAGTATTTGTTTCCATTCAAATTTTAAATGTAATATAAATGTAACTATTAAACCATTGATCGCACCTGATGATGTCCATATACATGTACGAAACGTTGTGACATTGTAAAACATTGTTTAATTTGACCTGAAGCCCACTCTATCAACATTATTTGGATAACTAAAAAAGGTCACATTTCATCTTTTAAAAAGTAAATTTAATTAGTTCAGATGTAAAGGATTTTAAACAAATAAAAATTCCACCAGTGACATATTCCACAATAAATAAAAAAGATAGTTTTAGTGCAGAAGTGAATACAACTTGTCCAAAATAATTTATGTTACCAAAAAACGCATTAATAAAATGGAAAGTTCATAATTTAATTACAGATAGAAAATATCAATTTATAATAGGAACTGATGTATTAAGATACACAAATGCAAAAATTGATATGGAAAACAATAAGGTTATTATAAACGGACAAAATATTAAATTTCAGGAGGATCCATTTAATAGGATTACAGTTCTGGAAGTCACATTTAATACCGACCAAGTAGAAATAGAACATTTAAATGAAGAAGAGAGATTTGTATTGAATAAACTTTTACAAAAGTTTAACCATTTATTCTTTAAAGAAGGAGATGTATTAACTCATACACATGTTATAGAACATGAAATTAATACAACCACTGATAGACAAATAAATTCAAAAATTTATAGATACCCACAAAAATACGAAGAAGAGGTTAGAAAGCAAATAACTGAGATGGAAAATCAAGGTATAATACGAAAAAGCTACTCAAAATATACTAGTCCTCTTATAGTAATTCCAAAAAAATTTAGACAATTCGGGAAAACAAAAATATCGGATTGTAATAGATTATCGGAAATTGAATGACATAACGGAGGATGATAAATATCCTATTTCGAAAATAGATGCCATTCTAGATAAATTGGGTAAAGCACAATATTTTTCCACACTGGATTTAGCGAAAGGCTACCACCAGATTATAGTGAGGGAAGAAGATCGAAAAAAAAACTGCATTTGTAACACCTCATGGCTTATACGAGTTCATTCGGATGCCGTTTGGGCTAAAAAACGCTCCGGCAACTTTTATGAGACTTATGAACGAAGTACTCAGAGATTTTATAAATAAATCATGTATAGTTTACATGGATGATATTTTAATTTTTAGTGTTTCATTACAAGAACACATCAATGACATTAAGGACATATTAAATGTTTTGAATAAAAATAATTTAAAAATTCAAATAGATAAATCAAAAGTTGTAGCTGACAATGAATTTAAAACAATTATAATAAACGAATACTTTCGAAAGGAAAATATTAATATTCATTACACGAAACCAAATAGTCATACTGGCAATTCAGACGTTGAACGGTTTCATAGTAGTATAGCGGAAATATTTAGAATTATAAAACAGGAAGAAAAGGAGTTATCGATTAAAAGAATAATTCAATTATCCGTCAGAACATACAATAATAGAATACAAAGTACGATTAAATGTACTCCCTCAGATGTACAAAACAAGAAAGTAGAACACGGTAAAATAAAGGAAAATATTTTGAAAGCTAAAATGAATCTTTTAAGTAAAGCTAACAAGAGAAGGGAAGAATATACTGATGACAGAGAAAAGGCATATATTAAGAATTATAAGGCAGTTAGACATAAGGAAGAACCTAGATATAGACTTGCAAAATTAGAAAACATTCATTCTACAAATATTAAAAGAAAGTATAAATTTGCAGATAATCCTAATACTAGTAATGATGAACACCTTGAACCTCATAACAGCAACGATTAATGTTCAACCGATTTTAGATCAGAATGGATATATAGAAATCAATGGTAAAATTGAGGATATTGTAATTAAATCCGATTTAATTATTCATATAATAAACCCAAACGAGATTCTTAATGTTTTAGTTGGAATTGAAAAAAATATTGGACATTTATATACTAATCATGAAATGATGATTTTATCAGAAATAGAAGTTTTAAAAAATAAGTTACATACTTTACTACCTAAAGAAAGCCGTAGATCGAAACGAGGATTAATAAATATAATTGGAAGAACAGCTAATTTTCTTTTTGGCACAATGGATGATATAGATAAAGATGATATAAACAACCACTTAGATGTAGTAGGCTTCAACTTACATAATACTATAACAGTTTTAAATCAGCAGGTCAAAGTGAATGACTACTTTAACAAATCAATAGAATTTTTTAAGAAAAATATAGTAAATGAAATAGAAATGTTAACTAACGATCTTAACTCAATAGATCATGCATTGAAAAAATTATTCTACAGAATTTATATTTTGATAAAATAATACAATTAACTTTACTAAGAACTTTAATAGAACATATTCAAGACAATGTAATGTCCGCTCAACATGGTTTGATTCATCCAAATATCCTTACTAATGAAGAAATTGAAACATATAAAATAAATTTAAATAAACTTAAATTCCTCAGAACAGCTGTTGTAGAATACAAAAATAATAATTTATTGTTTATACTAAAAATTCCAAAAGATTTTGTAAAAATTCAAGTGAGAACTATAATACCAATACCAAATAATGTAATGAGAGAAATAGATGAGGAAATAGAATCAGTAATTGATTACGATAATGAAACATATACGTACGATAATAAAAATATCTTAAATGAACTCAAATTGTCTAAAAACTGTGTAATTAAAGATAACTGTAAAACGATCATAAACAAAAATGTAGAAATTCTAAAAATAGATGAAGGAACTATTATACTTAAAAACGGAAATAATGTTAATTTAAAACAAAATTGTAATTCGAGAAATACAGTTCTCAACAAGAATTATTTAATACATTTTAATAACTGCTCATTCGAAATTTTGAATCATTTTTTTAATAATAAAAGAAACATTTTCAGGGAAAAATTCATACATATATCCAATAATAAATAATGTAACTTTTACGCCAAAGATAACTTTTGAAGAAATGATCATTAACAATGTAGAAAACGTAAGAAAAATCAATGAACTAAAAACACATACAAATGTTAACTACGGATTTTCAATAATTATTTTTATACTTATTATAATGACAATTATAGCTTGGATATATAACAATAAGAAACAGAAAGTCTTACAAAATGTTTTACCAATATATATGAAAGAAATAAAATTGAATACAATGGAAGAAATTGATTTAAATGAAATAAATGTTAAAAAAGCCGAAATAAATAAAAAGCAAGAAGATTTTCTAAAAGAAGTAGGCATTGAATTGCCAAAACAAAATTTTGTATAACAAGTTTATATTGTAATAAAAAATCTAATTATTAAACATATGTAATAATAGTTTTAAAATAAGTCTTGGATTAATTTAAAAATAATATTGTACGATCCAGGAGTATCTTTATTCGAAAAAGGGGAAGATTTATATAATTAACTTCGCAGTAAATCCTTAATTTCATTTCCAACGGAAATGAAATATAAATCCAATAACAAACTTAATTCAAAATGCAAATGATACACTTTTGTGAAATAAACAAAAGTATATCATATCTCGACTTCACGACGACAAATAATGCAAATGATACACTTTCATTGAAATAAACAAAAGTATATTATCTCTCGTCTTCACGACGACAAATAATGCAATATTGCAGATTGTTCATTGCATCTTTATCTTTCGGTTTTGTGTGGGCATTTGGCCACACAAGTAGTCAATGGTTGATTTTTGAACTATTGAATCTTAAAACGACAGTCAGTAACGATTCCTCTTCTCGAACGGAGTAACGATTCCTCTTCTCAAACATAGTAACGATTCCTCTTCTTGAACAGTAATAAATTGTAATAAATCTAGTGTTTAATAAACTAAATAAAAAAGTAAAGAAACTAAATAAAGAATAATCTTAGTTTTTATTAAATTTAATAGAAATTGAATTATAAAATTCGCGCGATCAAATTCGCATGTACACTAAACATTCAATTTTTGAATGAAACAACAACACTTTTTGTTTAAACTCCTTTTTACTCCAAATTTATTTTCATAATATACGAACAATATCCTAATAATAAATTTTATGTAAAAGTATTCGATGACCGCTGGGTGGATTTTATTAAAATTTCGCATAAGACCCGATAACTTCGCTGAATATTCTTAATTTTTTGTAACGAAAGAGCATTACCAGGAAAGAGTCAGGAAAGCAGACGGCTAGTATCAAATTATTGATTATATTATTTAAAAATAACATGCACGACTTGGCCGCATGAACTTGGCCGTATGTTAAGAGACTTAGACTCTTAAAAACTTATGTCATTAGAGAAAAATATTCATAACTATAAGTAGCTCTGCCGCTATGATGAAAATTGGTTATATGGATCACGTAACTGTACTCTGTTAGCTTGACTTCTCCGTAGCTTTTGATGGAGTGGTTCATGAAGCGAGGGATCTATCCATTTACTTGACAGTAACCTATTAATTCGGCACCCCAAATAGTTGTTAATGACAGTATATCCTCGGATTTTTAAGTTGTGTTAACTGGAGTACCTCAAGGATGAATATTTTGACCGATTTTATTTTGTATATTCATAAATGATTTTCCTTTAAAAATTACTTGATTAAAATTTTACTTCATTTAGTAAGATACTAAAACTATTTCAGTATGATACTTGCCTATTACCAAAGTAACGATTTTGAAAATTTAAATTTTTCAAATAGGTTTCTTTTCGTACAAACTTCATATGACCCTTAGACATTTTGAAATGGCAGAAAAGGTGTAGTCGATTAGAGTTTAGAATCAATTTATTAAAATATAACGATACCTGTAGAAAATTATTTAAAAAATAAAGATTCCTATTAATAAATGTTAAGTAGTATCAGAAGGCTTAGTAGTACTAGGCTGTTTAAAATGCTGTGCCATCTTCTTTCGAAATAGGCTAACTGAAGCGATGAATTTATATTAAAACGCTTCATTACAAAATTTCATTAAATTATTAAAACACCCATTATCACCCATGTTCTGTATTCCGAGTGAAAGTGAATTGAAAACGAATTTCAATTTCACTTTAAATTAACATAAAAGGCATGTTCTACATTCCGAGTGAATTCAATTCACTGAAAGACAATTTGCATCATTTATTAAAACATTGTTTCTTGTGCATAGTGAAAATAGATTCACTATTATTATTAATAAGTGGTAGAAGGGGCGAAAATCAATGATAGGGAGTTTGTGGAAAAGTTTTACGTAGTAATGAATTAACATGGTCATATTTGAATTGTTTGTAGTTTCAAAAGAAGCTTCAGACTAAGCGAAGAGACATTTGTATACATTTTTGAAATATGTAAGTCCCTTAATAAAATCGACTTCAATTCCCTTAAAACAAAATTTCTTCCTTCTTATTTCATAAATTGCAACAACTCTTTTTCTTGTCTGGAGCTCTTTTGTATTTTCTTGTGAACAACAATTTATCAATCAATCAAATCAAAATCAATCAATCAAAATTTCAAATCTTTATTTACACGTTTATCAATTTCACCAAATAAAACTAAGTGAATTGAATTCACCGTAAAACGCTATGTATTCGAAATGTAGAACACGAATTTTCATCTCCGAAAACTCAATTCACAAACTTCATTTCGGGTGGAATTCAGAACACCAACATTTCACATTCGGAATGAGCAAATCACAAAAGTCATTTTATGCGGAATGCAGAACATCAAAATTCACTTTTGTTGCTCGAATTCACAATAAGTGAAATGCAGAACATGAGTGTATATGTATTTCTTGATGCTTAGTATTAATAACCAAGAAATATCCTTAACCTATTTTAAATTTTTTATCAAAAATATATTCACTTTTCTTTTTATGATTTTTGATGCAGTTTTTTAATTAATCTACATCTGACCTCAATTATATACTTTAACTATCCCATCAGTGAAATATTTTCAAGTCCATAAAATATACGAATTAAGTAAGCATGTTAAGTAGCGCAAACCATATCTTCATTGCACTATTCTTTCTACCGTACTAAATGAGAAAGCATGCTTATAACTGGAACAATTACTACAACTCCCCATATATGAATGTTTGCATCCACTCCTGCCACCAACATTATAATCCTTAAGAGTACCTCACTTAGCGGATCATCGCTATAATATTCAGAATATCTCTCTACACTCGATGGAACTCGTCCTTTCCCCATTTTATCCGAACTATAAATATTCTATACGAACAACGACGTGACGATGCTTTTTGATACAAAAAAAAAAACACACACAAAGGTTAAAAGCTAAACCACCAGCTTTCTCTCTCGGTGAAATGTGAAACATTTATCTCACCCTGCGGGCTGTTATTACTTTTAATTGCTTATATGCGCAACATGAAAGGTTAATAACTCTACACTCACTGAGCACATGCGATTATCACAAAAGGACATCCATATATACGCGCTTTGGTGTTATAGCGCCGAGGTGGTGGTGGAGCGGTGACTGCGGCGGAGGGTACTACGCTGGTGGCGGTAGTTTGGTGTGTAGAAAAGACCGCCATTACACTATGCTGAACCAGAGTGGCTGTATGAAATGTTCTCCCTTCATTCCGATCTAATCCTTGATCCTTACATGTTTCAGTTTTTCGCGGTACGGCAAGTCTGTTTAATGGGAAGTCACCTAAATTCCCATTATGCGCCATAGTAAACTGGATCACTACAAGTGGGAGGCCAACAAGGACACTTTGTTAGTGTTTGAGAGAGTGTGGCTTAAAAGGATAAACAGGATGAACAAAAAATAGAACAAAAAAAAAAATGGCGGAACCAAACAGGAGATACGACTACAACACATTCCAAGAGCTTAAAAACAAACATACACACGACCAATATTGTAGCCACAACGTTATACCACCAGCAAGGACATAGAGAATGTGTTTTGAAGAACAGAACAAAAAAAAAAAAAAAGGAAAAGCTTATCCTATCCTGGAGAGTCGCATGCAAAACTATACACTTTGGAACTAAACTAGAACTACTGATGCCTCGGAGGCAACACTTTGTCATATGTACATTCCGATGTGCAAGGTTGTTCGTTGGTTTTTCCTTTTTATTTTGCACTTTTTTTTTTTGTTCTTGTTGTTGTAACCCTTGAGGAACTTTTGTCCTTACACGTTCCGGCATCCTGCGCCTCAGTGTTACGGAATGTT
This sequence comes from Chrysotoxum bicinctum, assembly GCA_911387755.1. NCBI lineage: Eukaryota > Metazoa > Arthropoda > Insecta > Diptera > Syrphidae > Chrysotoxum > Chrysotoxum bicinctum. The sequence continues at coordinate 8,892,835 of OU426988.1, read as the reverse complement.
TACTAATTCTGCGTTGAGACTTTCCCCAACAGGGTGTTTCAACCCATTCCATCAGCTTCCGTTTTTCAGTCTTAGCATGAATTTTGAATTTGTGGTATCCTGTCCGCAAAACCATCATAAAAGAATTTGGATTAAAGTTGTCAGCAAAATTATTAATATTTTCTTCAAACATGTGTGGTTTTGAACAGGTAGGTATTCAAGGTTAAATGGAAGTTTTTCGAGAGGGGAATAAGAAAAATACCTGGTAATAAAGGAAATAAAGGCTTCCATCTAAGAGGATCCCAAATTCCTACGAAGAGGACTTTATATGTGGCCTCAAGTTTTGGGAAGAAATGTTTTTCAGACCAAAAAAGTCTGAATCCCTGATCCATACATACCAACTTGACGTTTATATTAACTATGCCCCAACTCAATGTGGAAATAGTTTAAATTGCTTTAAGGGAAAGAAGACATAATCCATCGCACAAACCTAAAACTCTGCTTACTTTTATGATAAAAAAATGGCCATAAACTACATATACAGCTATGCGACCAGAAACCTTAAAGCATTCGCATTGTTGGATGAGGTAATTCAAGCCTGTAAGTAAATTTAAGGCAGCCGAAATGACGACAATCTAGATGATAGTAAAAAGACATAATATCTAATCTAAGAAGGAAGTTTTGTATTCGTAAAAAAATCCAAATTGTGAATTCGACAAAACTTGAAGTCAAAAGATGTGGGTCTCGAAATGTGCGCATTGTTTTGATTGTCTTTAAAAATGATGCCGATGCAAATTGGTTTTGAAGTTCTGAAATGCAAAATGGGAAGTAAAATAGAGCTAAGTAAAGCAATCCACATTCGTGTTGTACGGCTAAAGATACAATATCTTTACCTAGGCGGTCTTAGAGAGATACAAATGTTTATGATATAGTTTTATCACTCACTTTTTAAAGGTCTTTTTTGGATTCTACGCAAAATGACTTAAGTGGGTGAAATATGAGAATTGCACTCAAGCTGTGGCCGAATGTAGGCTTTATAGATAAAGTTTTTTTTAAAGGGGAGAGGGTTGTCTGTTGAGGGTCGCATTTGAGGAGTTTTTCAAAAATATTTTAGAGGACTCAATTTCTTCTTTTCAGTGATGACGACCATTTTCTTTGGTGCAGCGAAATATGTCCCAGGGAGCTTAATCCGCTGAGGGTTTTAACTCTGAATCAAAGGGAACTAAACTCAGGGGCCCTAGCACGTAACTTGATACGATCGAGTTAGGTCGATATAATCGAGAACAGGGAGTTCTTTTTTATGATCAACCGATTATTTTCGATTCGATTGAATCAAATAAGTAACTCCCTATACTCGATTACATCGACTAGACTCGATTGTACCAAGTTACGTGCTGGCACCCCAGTTTAGTGAAGTAGACTTTTTCAATTCACAAGAGTAAAGTAGCGCAAAATTGTCTGATCATAACAATTGGGTGCTACTTTACTTTTGCTCTTTCAGATTTCAGCTATATTTCATTTTTTCCAATGTGAAATAGCACCGAATTCAAGACGGTACCGTGAAATAATCACATTTTACGACACTTAAAAGGATATTCTTTCCATTAAGTGACAACTAGCAGAACTAACATAAAAGAAATTAACAGGCGATTAGTTTCTAGCACTTGAGTAGATATGGCTACTGGATGAAACCAATCCCCGAGCAAAATATATCAAAGGCCTTTGGATTCACCACAGTATCTTCTCAATGGAGATTGCTTGTCAAAGAAGCGACAAAACAAGGAAATATTCGTACAGGAAATATTGCGACAGTGTTCAAGAGATCGGAATGAATCCATTATAACACTATTTTCTATCAGTTTTAACACTGTTCTCTATCTCTATTCTATCCAATAAGTGGAGAAAAGTTTGTGCTGCACCTGCCCAAAGATGTGAGTTATACTCTAGTATAAACGCCTTATAAATGATAGCCAAATCAGAGGGGGCTCGAAGTGCCGAGAAGAGTTTACCATTATAGCATACTTATCAGGGTTAGAAGTAAGAGACAAATCGAGAGTGTGAGCGTTTTGCCCAGCAACATCTGGTATTGAAGTTGGCTCATTCACAAGCTATTACTTAGCTTAGTGCATCTCAGCAAAGATCTCAACATATCTTGTCGACCGCTTGACACAAGCAGTGGATCGGCACTTACTTTGGGCACATTTTATGTCAACAAGATGAATCAAACTCTTAAACTTGAACGTCGCTCGTCAATAAAAGAACACTTTTAGGAGCGTCTCTTCATAAGAAGGGACAATGTAGAGTGACCAGTACCTTGTCCCGATTTGATGGCTTGCGAATTTTATTGTGGAGTGTTTTTTGTATGTCTCGTTTATATCAACTGTCGAAGAACCCTACAAGACATATAGGTCAACATCCATGCAAAACAGCTACTGACTTAACTGCTGCTATGTTGAGAAGCTCCACGAAAAATGCCACAAATTGGCTTTTTCAGTGCAGGGGGTGTCACTTACTTGACCTGATATTTAGTTTTCTGCAAGACGTTTTTTTTCATAGAGGGTTTTATTGGGTTTTGAAAAATGAAAGTAATGTTAAAAACAGGGTGTTTCAAAGAATATATGCGTCGAAATTAATTGATTTTTCTTTATAAAGGGGTTCAATAAGTGTTGAGGTTTCATTTTTATTTTTGTTTTTTTTTTTTTTTTTTTTTTTTTTAATTTTTTTTAATTTGTTTTTTTTTTTTTTTTATTTTTTTTTTATTCTTTTTTTATTTTTTTTAATTTTTTTTTTTTTATTTTTTTTAATTTTTTTTTTTATTTTTTTTTTTTTTTTTTTTTTTTTTTTTTTATTTTTTTTTTTTATTTTTTTTTGTATTTTTTATTTTTGTTTGTTTTTCTATTTTTTTAATTCTTTTTTTTATTTTTTTAATTTGTTTTTTTATTTTTTTAATTTGTTTTTTTATTTTTTTAATTTTTTTTTAATTTTGAGTTTGAAAATAAATTTTTCAAAAAAATATTCACTAAATCAACTTCATACAAAAATTCAAAAATACGTTTTTGGCTTGAAGAAAAATTAATCATTATGTTGACATTGTCCCACTGGTTTTTAAAAACTTTTTTCACAAGAATTAAATGTGAACTTGAGGTCCTTATTGTGAGGGTCGTTAACGTTCGATTCGATAAAAGTCGATAGTGCCAAAACGTTTGATGCGTTAAAATTTGTATCCAAAACTATTTAGATAACTTAATGTTGAAACACGCATAAAAACACAGCTTATGGTATCTTATACAAGAATAATTTCAGATATTTCAATTTTTCGATGATCGATTTTCGACAAAAGTCATCGATCGATTAACAAACGACACTCACAATAAGGACCTTAATCTACTGGAACAACAAAACCAACCCAGACTTAAAAAATCAACTTAGTGAAAATAGGAATTCACTCAATGTCTAATGAAATTTCACTCTCAACAAAAACTGTTTGTCTTGTGAAAAGCTTAAATTGTGTAAATAACAGCCCATTCATTGTGCCAATGAATTCCATCATCTGGTTATCAAAATTTGTTTAAAATTTTGCTAGAACATGCTTTTTTGAATATAGCTTTTGTTCCAAAATTTGGAAAAAAAATTAAATAGATTTTTGAATGTCTAGTGTACACCATAATACTCGTTGGCATTTAAAGCCTCTTGAAACACCCTTTAAGTAAGAAAAAAAAAAAAAACTAGACCATGCATTTCACTTTACAGTTGCATACCTTCCTATGTTAAAATCGATGTTGGTTAGCTTTGCTAACAGTAATTTGCATGCTGGCTAAGCTTGGTATCCTGTGCGGTGGAATTTTATGCATAGGCATGGCTAGGCAAACGACAAAAAGAAAAGGACTAAGCTAGAAAAAAAATAATACTGTAGGTGAAGATGCTTAGGGCCTGACATTGGTCTACAACGGCAACGGTCGGTGGTGTGGTCGTACACATTCACACATAAGAAGTGTTCTCGGGCATATCTTGTGCATCTTGATAAAATCATTTTTTTTTGTATTTCTTCACCTCTTCTTTCTGTCCTTATGCAAATGCTCCTGAATATGGACGAGCATATAAAGGAATATGTCCTTTTAATTGCTCTCGAGTTAATTAATCGTGTTTGTGCAACAAAACGTGTATCTAGCTGCATTTGAATTTGATGCACACCGTTGCGTGTGCGTGATAGAGAATGATGCGTTTCGTATAATATCTGTGTTACTTAATTATATTCACTTTAAGCACAATTGTGTCCTTTTAATTGTCGTGAATCCTTGGCAAGTATGTCGTTATTCTACGAATTACAGTGGATTGTGTCGTATTTAGGTCGAGAGAATGAAAGAGTTTTCTTTTGTTTTTTAAGTTTGTAGGTATAAGGATAAAGTTTGACGTTTGTCGTTTGCTGTGATGTCTGTTGGTTTGAGTATACGTACCTCTATACCACATGAACATGAGTTAGCTGAGCAGACAACTACTTTCGTTGTCCTTGAGTACTTTTTTTTTTTTTTTTTGTTATTCTGTAATGTGTGTGCTTTATTCTTGGTTTAGTGTTTTCTTTTGTGAACAGCATTACTCGTATTGCGACAAAGAAATGGCAATGTGACAGTTTGGCACTTTTTTTTTTTTGTACTCCTTGCTGACATATTGTGTGGTGTCCTATTGCAGAAGGAGCTTGGTGAAAAAATCAATTTGTAGTTCAAATATTTGCTTTGAATGAGATTGAGTGGATAATAGAGTATACCTAACTTCTTTTTTTTTTCTCATTCGTCTTAGAGTTTGTGCAAGCATTCAGTCAGTTAGAATGGAAGAAATGAGAGTAAGAGCCATTAGTGCATTCAACTTTGGGTGCAATATTTTATTAAATTTTTAACAGTCCTATGCTGTTTCATTAAAATAGTTATTAATAAATACTGAAGAATTAAAATAATGCTGTGTAATATCTCAAGTTCAAGTTTTAACGTACAAAATAGTCAAATTTTCAGTCCAATTTTCCGTGGTATCTCGAGTTCGCATATTATCATGCAAAGAGTTTTCCAAAAGGGATTACCGAAATTTGAAAGATGATTGCGGCCTTATTGTTGAATCTAGATCTGTCAAACTGGCTTGTCATTTATTAAGTCTGTCTTGAAATACCTTTTACGATGATTAAACGGTTGAGTCTAGACTTGAATTGAAATTTGCTGATCTTTTCCAGCACTTGCCACAAGGTAAGGATTTGGATCTGCGGGTTTGGAAGCGATCCTTGTACTTGGCCATTATATTAATGCAGAAAGACTTAAGAAGCTCACAGAATATGTTAGATTGGTTTTTAAAAGCGTCGCGTCGTTTAGAAGAGATATTTCTGGAGAGTTCTTGCAGGCAAAGGACCGTCTTTTTCTATAAATAGGGCATATGGAGCCGATAGTTTAGTAATACGGCATACTTCCTTCATCTATATTTGATGCATACTCTCTACCAAAGCTTTAGCTGCATATTAGAAATAGCTTTGTAAGTCATCAGATCTTGCAGCCTTGTTGATCTTAAGTTTTTGTATGACTAAGCCTAACTCTTTTAGACTGGGTGGCACTGGTAGTTGATGGATTCGAAGTGAGTTGTCTTCTGGCCGTATTAATGGCTCTATATAATTCCCGTTCAAAAGCTGTTGTGTAACAAGCTGAATTGTTGCTCAAAAGCATCTGATGTTCCCAATGTTTCGGTGACTAGGCTAGCTTTGCTGTGTCTAAGAGTCTGTGCTATGGCTTTAACTGCAGCCTTTTTTTAATAAAATTTCCGGAAGGCCCTTCGATCTACTTGAGCTAAAGGACTGCGTTTTACTGTTCATTCTACGCAGAGCTTTTTTTCTTGCTTGATCGATTATCACATGGCCGATTTGCACCTACTAAAGAGATTTGAACTACCCTTTAAATGCTTAAACACATTGCGAACGTTAAGGAAAGGTGGATAAGATGTATGAGGAGATACCGGTGCCTATTAGTTTCGAATGTCTGTAATCGCAATGGGAGGAAAATACTGAGCCGCGTAAAGCAGTCCACATTCGTGTAGTACGGCTTAAGAAAGAATCTCTGAATTGGAACAGTGCGTGGGAATTAGCCCAAGAGTAAACTGATCGACATTCTCTATAACAGTTGTTCAAGAGAACGAATATAAAAAGTAAAAATCACCAGAATTTCCTTGAAGCCGCAGACGTCAGATGTTCAGCAATCAACCACGTTTGTCGGGTTTCAAGGAATATTAAAGAATATTTATTTCAAAATAAGCATCCAAATTGGAGTCCTAACATGCTACAACTCATCGGAAACCGAACTGAGCAGAATGGGCATTAGCTCGGTGGACATATGAAGAGGCAGATGCGGGTGCATCTCAATTCTTTTGTGAATGCAGCCTTCCGAAAATATTTGTTTGATGAATTTGATTACATATCTTCTCTGTCCCTTAGGTATACCCTAAAATTCATTCAGAATTCAGGATGGTTCAAGAAGGCATCAAATACCTAATCTTCTCAATACACACCTTCTTCTTCCTTCAACCTTCATAACATTCCGAGTGTGATGCTGTGGCTTGTCTTATAATCACTGCTTCTAATCTAACCTTACCTTTCATCTTGGTGGGAACACACTATCGTTGCAGGGTAATGAGTAGTGATATCACACTCAACTTCGACCTGTCGACTATAGAGGGACCTTCTGCAGAATCGAATACCGGCATTGCAAAGCTCTAGGTTTAATTGTAGTAAACGCTGTAAGGCCCCCCATTGCGTCAAATTTCAACCCATGGAAATATTTCTCCAATAAAGATAGACACCTGATATTTCATAAAATGTGATTTGATAAAAAAGAGGCTTTTCCCATTAATTTTCTTGATACTTTTAATTAATAAGATATCTGAAAAAAAAAAACATTTTGGGCATTAATATTTACAACGGTTCCGAAAAAAATTTAAAAAATCTTATCCTTTTATGCTCAAATGGCATTACATATATCAGATAAATTGTCTTTAGATTCTTCTTCTTTAGTTGTCGAAAATTTATTCAAAATTATATCGAACCCGCCCACATTTCGACATAAGATCAAATCAAATCCAGAAAATGAAATCTCTCTCGCTTACTTAATATTCAAGTTCTCTTCTCATCTTATACCTACATATATACGTATGCACGTACATATGTATATGTTGTGTATATTGGGATTCCTTAAGGAAATATCCAATTCATTCAGTTTGAAGATGGGAATATGGTCGTTGTCATCATCGTCCTTGTCGCCATTGTCATCATCGTCAGGATGAAAGATATAAAGTCTTTTATATTCCAATATTTGTCATCATATAGAAATATAATGAAGATAGTTGAATAAATATGTAACAATCATCCGTAGCCAGCCGAGATAAAAGACATTCCAAGGATCTGGCTGTATGAAAATATAGACTTTTTGATGAATGAAAGAAAAATACATACACTGGCAGGTACTAACTACTAGCATAATCAAAGCAAATAATTCGTCGCATATGCATAAGCCAACTAGGTATGATGATTCAAATGCATTATTCATGATGGTTTGCTGTTCTTATTTCATCCTTCAGGATCCTTTCATCACACACACACACACAAGAAATGTTACGATTTATGTAGAAATGAAATTACATAGGTATACCAATACATCTACATAGGGTTTATGCTCGGCCAAGAAGATTTGTAGATTTGCCGTAATGCAAAGAGCAGGACGAATCTCTGTTCTTGTATAAGGTGGGAATACTGGAAATTCAATACGTTGAATAGTGTCCTTACATAAAATTTACAAACTTACACAAGGTCAAGTTAAATATTATTTAATCAAATTTTATCCTTTTTTCAATAAAATAAAATCCTTTTTTCGTGTTCTTCATGATGTATAAAATCGATCCTTAAATAGAATTCTTCCTTCAACCACGTTTTCCTTCATCTTTTATTCTAGTTTCTGGAGAGCATAGAATTTTCTTAATGGAGTCCTTCCCCTTTTTGTCTGTCTGTCTATCTGTCTTTCTGTTCAGAGATGTATGATTCTTCTATCGACTCACAATCACCCCCGATGAACACAAATTCAATAAGCAAATGAGATTTGAGTTTCACAAATTGATTTTATCTGATGGAGGATTCTTATTTAAGGAATTCAAAAGGAAGCAAAAAAGGTATTTCTTTTTCCATGACGACTGACGTATGCTGTATGAAAGTTTTCTATCACTCACAATTACTCACATATAAATGAAAGAAAATAGATGGTGGAGGGTAACAACACATCGAGCTTAGCTGGATTATTTAAACTTGAAAAAATCAGAATACTGTCGAGGGAAATTTTATTTCGACAAATGTATTTTTATCGTGTCCTGTATGGGTGATTCTACAAACAATGGAATAAAATGATACAAATTTCGGCACGACATTTTTGGAAGCCAAAAGTCGTAAGAATTGTTCTAGTTGATCCTTAGAACGTCTCTTTGCGTTGTTGAAAGCGGCCAGTAAAAAAAATTAAAAATGACGATTTTAAGGACATTTTTTGAAAAAAGGATGTTCAGGGGACTGAGTTTTTTTTAAGGGGACTGAATAAATCTTTAGTTTTTTTGTATTTTCTCTTGGGTACACACTGAAATATAGAAATTAAATTTAATTAGCCTTCATAAACATACAAATTCATAGTTAATACATAATAACTTAGCATTTTATTAAACAACAATTATATATTATAGTAAATTTTTTTTTCTACTTAGAATCAATTTAAAATAAATTATATTCTTTTTAAAAATTTTAAAAATATTTCGTAATGAAGTTCGAAGTTCAACATAACTTAAAAATTCTCAGGTTTCTGAATAAAATATCATTTATTTATTTATTAGCCAGGGGACTGAGACCAGGGGACTGAGGTTTTTCATGGTTTTTGCGCAAAAACGATATTAAGGTTTTACTTAAAAAATCAAAAAAATATATATAATATTACGGTTTTATCAAACCTATACTATACTGCTAAAAAAGATGCCTACTTACATACAAATTTGTTTCGTAAAAACTCACCAGAGGACTGATAAACTAAAAGGACAATCCACGACTTCAAGCACAAATGTCTTTTTCACAATACTAACAAAAGAAACAGAATCGAGTTGCACCACGATTTTATTGTAAGGAGACTTGGTTCTTCAAATTGTCAGTGCTGGAAATCTGATCGACATCCTAGTTATTGATATTTTCGACTGTTTCAATATGCCAGGGGACTGATACAAAAAGCGGGGGACAAAGTTTAATTAAGTTTTTTTGTAATAAAATCAATTACTAAAAAATATTTATCTATTTCGTAGCAAAGATCTATTATTTGGCGTAACTTCGGTGGGATTCATTTTAGTATGAGACCTGAAATAAGAGAACGGTAATAATTTTTCTTTGCGAAAACGCACTGGGGACACGTCAGGGGACTGAGAATCGGACACTTTGAAGAATTTTTTGAGCAATATAAAATAAGGTCACCCTAATAATATTGTTAGGCCAGATAGATATCAGTCAGATTTAATTTTGTAAAAAAAAATCAGATTAAATAATTGAACGGGTTTCAAAATATTTCTGGGGCCGCCGAAAATTCCATCGTTTGTAGAATCACCCGTATAGGATTCATTTGAGAAGTGATAAAAGGGGTTATGACTATCCTTAAAATGTTTTAACTGAGTGCGGGCTTTTAGGAAATAGAGTGAGAATTGCGTAAGAGATAAAGATGTACATCATCATCATCATCGGCTCGACAACCGGGTTCCGGTCCTGGCCTCTTTCAACAAGTCACTCCACCTATCCCGGTCTCTAGCCGACGCCATTCAGTTGCGCACCCCAAGGCTTCGGGCGTCCTGGTCTACGCCATCTCTCCAGCGCAAGCATGGTCTACCACGCTGTCGTCTACCATAGAATGTACCACAAAGAACTTTCCGAGCAGGTTCCTCTTCGCTCATGCGAGCTAGGTGCCCTGCCCACCGGAGTACATTTGTCTTAAATACCTGAATATTGAAAAGGGAAAGAAACGGAGTTGGATAAGGAATTCCACATTCGTGTGATACGACTAAACAAAGAATCTCTATACGGTGCGTCCGAAGGTAGGCTCGATGATATACTGATAGGCATTCCTAGCAGAGCGCTGAAATTGACTACTGGGATTAATTCAACTAGCTCTTTCAACAGACTGGTTTTTGAAGAAGTAGCGATAAAATAGTGATAAGCAAGAGATTTTTCGATGGTGTTCTAACGAAGCAAATATTTCTGTAATCAGTTTTAAAATTTTATTCCGGATTCTATCCAGTAGATGCAGAGGTGTTTTGGATGCTCCTGGCCAAATATGAAAGTCATATTCGGGTCTTGGGCGAATGAATGTTTTATAAATAGTTGCCAAATTAAAAGTCGGAAAAAGTTCTTAAATCGTCTGAGAGAACCTAGGCATTTTGGCAGAATTTTTAGCAATATCTGATATGTGGTTGTTCCACAAAAGTTGTTCAGTAACGCACATACCTAGAATCGAAAGCTTTTTTAGTTTCCTCGATGCAAGTTTCATTCATATACAGTGCGTTTCATATATATAACCCACTCATCAATCAGAGCTTTAACTTTCAACAAAATTAAAAACAGATTCTCAAAGATGAAGAAAATATGCATAGGTGACATAACTTGTAGACTTTGATGGTTCAATAGTACCGCAATTTCTTGTTTGATTTTTCTTTCAATATAAATCCGTTATATTTGAATTGATCTACGTGGTTAGGTCGATTTGAAGTGTTTCATATTTATAACCCACATTACAACGAACTCTATTAGCGTGAAGGTTAGTGTGTTTTAATTAAAGTTCTTAAATTAAGTTATTAAAAATAAGTTTTTGAAAAAACATTCCGCGTGGCAAATTACTATCCGGCGTCGAAAGAGGTAGAATTTTGACATTGAATGAAGGCAATTGGAGCATAAGTGAAATTTCGAGAAGAATTTGTAGAAGTCGAAGGGTTATAGCCAATTTCTTAAAAAATCCGGACAGTTATGGCACTGTGCAACGAGCAGGAAGAAAAAGAAAGCTCAGTGTCCGCGAAGAGCGAATAATCGCTCGCGCCGCGAGCAATTCAACCGTAAGTTGCACCAAATTAGCAGCGATGGTTCGGACAAAAGTGTCGAAAACAACAGTTTGGAGAGCTATTCAGCGAAATCCAAACTTGTGCCGGTCTAAAATGAATCGTGCTCCACGTCTTTTAGATCGACACAAGGTTGCTAGACTGCAATTCGCCGAGGATAATATGGACACAGATTGGACATCTGTAAGTTTAAATATGCAGTTTCATGGAATTTTTGTTTAATCTGTTTTTGTTACATTTACCTACAAATCCGATTCAAAGGTAATTTTTTCTGATGAGAAAAAATGGAACTTAGATGGTCCTGATGGATTGCACTCGTATTGGCGCGACTTACGGAAGGAACCACAATATTTCGAAAGGCGTAATTTTGGTGGAGGCTCAGTGATGATGTGGGGTGCTTTCTCTTCAGAAGGGTGTCTGGAGATGCAATTCACTTCATCGAAAATGAACAGTAGCGATTACGTTCAAGTATTCCGAGGCAGTTTGGTTCCTTTTTTGGCAGATAACCATGAGACATCATGGATTTTTCAGCAGGACAACGCCAGAATTCACACCAGTAGACAAACAATTTATTGGTTGGGACTAAATTCCATTAATGTAATGAACTGGCCCGCATGTTCTCCCGATGTAAATCCCATTGAAAATCTTTGGGGCAACCTAGTCAGGCGAATATACGCAGAAGGAAAGACGTATGCGACCGTTGTAGAGCTCAAACACGCTCTCCGTGAGGAATGGCTCAAAATTGATCCAAAAGTCATAAAAAACTTGATCACATCCATGAAAAAAAGAATATTTGATTTGATTATTGCTAAAGGTTCCCAGATAAATTATTAGTTTCCCTTTTTCATTTATTTTTATAAGTTATTAAAACCATGGGTTATAAATATGAAACACTTGAATTTGTTGTTTTTTTATTAATACAGAATAAAATATTTGTAGTGGAGTTTTAAAAGTGAATTGTTTGCTTAAATTTACTAACATGGCTATTACTATTATATCCCATAATTTTTTTTATGAATTTTGTATTGACGGAAAAAAAATTTAAGGTTTTTGAAGTGGGTTATAAATATGAAACGCACTGTATAATGACAAATGCGCTATATTCCGTTTTAACGACTGAAGACAGCTTTGAGTTTAGGAAGCATTAAATTCCACAAGATTATTTTTGCCCGATATAACAATACTGTTCTGCCGCTGAAACAAATATTTGGACATGCCAAGAAAAGTATGAAAAACTGAGGGTGTCATAAGCGAAACAGTTAAATCGATTAGAAGTTTTGGACAGGGGATCATTTATAAAAATATGAAATAGTGTTGGAGACAATACGGAGCCTTGAGGCACACCAGTATTTATTTGATGAATTTCAGACTTAAAACTGTCCAAATAACTTGTATTGAGCGGTCAAAAAGGTAATTGCTAATCCAGCGATACCAAAAGCATGCATTTTCGATAAGAAAGCTTGATGCAAAACTCTATCAAAAGCGCAACAATTTTGCTTTCTCCAAAGTGATGTAAGGATTCATTCTACTTTTCGGTGAAAGAAGCCATTAAATCTGTTGCAACGAAAGCTGTACTGAAGGTCATTGATTTTGAATTTGGGCTTTTTTATTTGTTCAATTAGATGAATCCCTTAAGGCATGATATTTTTTCCCATGATAGATTTTTCGGATGATATTTTCTTCCTTAAATAGTTTTCTCCCATGATAGTTTTCTCGTATGATATTTTCCTCCCTAAATAGTTTTTGCGCATGATATTTTCCTCCCAGGACAGTTTTCTCCTTAAATAGTTTTCTCGCATGGTATTTTCCTTCCATGATATTTTCCTCCCATGATAGTTTTCTCTCATGATAGTTTTCTCCCATGATAGTTTTCTCCCATGATAGTTTTCTTGTATGATATTTTTCTCCGTAAATAGTTTTCTCGCATGGTATTTTCCTTCCATGATATTTTTCTCACATGATATTTTTCTCCCTAAATAGTTTTCACGCATGATATTTGCCTCCCCAAATAGTTTTCTCGCATGATATTTTTCTCCCATGATAGTTTTCTCGTATGATATTTTTCGCCCTAAATAGATGCTTGCATGGTATTTTCCTCCCATGATAGTTTTCTATCTAAATAGTTTTCTCGCTTGGCAGTTTACTCGCATAATATTTTGTTCCTATTCAAGATTAATCATATCATAGTCTCGCATGACTGTTTTCTCATCTATTATATTTCTCAAGTGAAATTTTTCTCGCAGAATATATTTTTCGCATGAAAATTTTCTCGCATGAGAGTTTTTAAGCATTAAAGTTTTTATTTCTTTTTCACAATTTTCAAAAATTCAATAGCATTTAATAAAATAAAAGTTTGAAAAAAAAATTAATGGAATGAAATTTTATCTATATCCTTCTTCTAAACTCATATTCATACAAACAAAATTTATCTTGCAACTCCTCAAGCTATAACGCTCTTCTTAAAACTACTCAATTGAAAGAAAATTCTCCTTAAAAAAAATCATTTTCTTAAATCGCATAGTTTGTCCTTTTTAAACGGTTGAACTTTTTTTTCCGATACAAAAGAAAAAGGTTGCCAAAGAGGATGGGCGCTGTTATATAGTGAAGTCAGTCTATTCCATCCATTTTAACTTAAGAGGGATTAATCCTTGAAATTGCTTTTTATTGATTTGGTGAGAGCACATACAAAAAATATAGGAAGAAAGAAAAAGACGATGAAGAAAATCAAAAGGATCACTCACTATTTCACTGTGTGTCCCTCTGTCTCTTCAAATAATATTGCATTTAAAATCTTCAGAGAATTCGAAGGGGAAGGATATTAAAGTTATCGGAGTTAGAGGTTGTGATTTATTGTTGGTCAAATACTCTTCCATTTTTCCAATTTCTTATCAAACAAACAACTATTATTTTCTTGGTTCACTATGATCTGATGCTGGGTATTTAAGTGTTGGCAAAAGGAGAACCAAAGGTCAAGTATACTTTCTTCAATACCTTGCCAAATTGCGACCTCTTTCAGTATTATTTTTATAAGGCTATTTCCGTTCGTATAGAAGAAGGATGGCAATTGCCAATAAATCGCGGAAAATTAATTTCATCGAATTGGCTCAGTTATGGGCTTTTTTCGATGACAACAATGAAAAAGGATACCCAATAGTCTTGTCGTTGGTCATGGCTGATAAGGGTTTCATTCATACTTTTCTTGTTTTTGCAATATAATAAAAGTCAAAGGACCAAACACAAAAAATCAATGCCTAAGCAAGAAATTTAATCTTATTTAACCATTAATTTTAGTTTGTTCATAATGGTGATGATAGGCAAAAGGATGTGCGAAGACAGTTTCAGGGTTCATTGACAAGGATCGCAAATGGTTTTGAATGAAGAGAAAAAAAAGACAAAAATTCAGAGCTTTGTCTATTTAAGATGGAATCACATTTCTCGATGGGTTTATTTTGAATGGTCCATTGATTTAAGTGGCAATGTTGGGCGAAATACTGATTTAATGGGTTTGCACTTTCATCGTTGCCAAGGACAACGGGGGTGGGTTTGATGTAATTAAAGAGATCCTTGGCATTTTTAATTTGAATTTTACTATGCAGCCTTAATTAGTTTTTATGTAAAGTTTGAGCCATAAATAAGTTTTGATATTGTTTTAGAATAGCTGGGGAGGTTTTTTAACACCACATTTAATTCTTGAAATAAACCTTTCATTAATAATAGTTTAGTTTTTTTTTTTTAAACCCCAAGGCGACTGGGCAGACCAAAATAAGGACGAAACTAAGCAATTTATATACAACATCAACTTATTCCCTTCTTGCGTTGGTTAGCTCAGACAACTTTCGATGCTTAACTTTAATTCAGTGGAAAATTTTGTTATGTGCGTCGACTATCACTTTGTTGTCCAAAGTTTCAAATGTAGGTTCTATGCCATGAAGACCACAAAACTGACGACGAAAAAATTAGATAAATAAAAGTTAACTTTAAAAATAAATTCATGTTTACAAGTAATAAACGCAAAAACTTTTATTCTTCAAACTTGGGAAAAATAGAGTGTTTTTTTATGAAGCTGATTTTTTTGGCTAGTTTTAAGGAATTAAGGAAGGGTGTGTCAAAAAATAGAATTTTTTCATTTCTTATTTTTTTTTTTATTAAATCTTCAACAGAAAACAACACAATGGGCCGTACCAACAATCAAATTAAGAGACGACTTTAATATTTGAGCGAAATGGACCATTATTTAAAGAGCTCTATAAAGTTAACCACACATGTTATGAACTTAATATTTATGTGAACTCTAAATTATGAACCATTTATTGTACGGAACCTAAAAAATAAAGCAGCAGATATGGTCAGTTATATAGAGTCCATTAAATAATGCTTCATTTCGCTCAAATATTAATGTCGTCTCTTAATTTGATTGTTGGTAAGGCCCAATATGAATTGAACTTTCAATATTTATATTTATGTTTTCTATTTTTTTTTTTAATTTTTAAATAATTAATTATTTTTTCTCGAAAATCAATTTTTGTACTTAAATTTATTTTTACATTATTTTGATAGAAAATGGTTCAGTCTACACAAAAGTACGTACTTGAGTAAAGTTAACGTTTGTCATACCGTTTTAACGATATTATTTAGGAATATTTCATTTCTCCAGTTGTTGTTTATGCTCAAATTTTCTTTTTTCAAAACTCAATACAGTAGACTCGCGTTAACGTGAACTATTAAAAACCGAGCGTGTTCACGTTTGGTTATCTTTCTCTGGATTTTTTTTTTTTTTTTTTTATAAATTTCTGAATAAGGACTTTTGGCGGAGAAGTTTAAGTACATTGATATCTGTTAGACTTATGTTTTCATTTTATGTTTATGTTTTTATGAAAGATTTATGGAAATTGTTGATTGATTCACTAGGCTCTATAGTATGGTGTGTGCTCTTTCCAAAATACTGTCCTTAGTTCTCAAAACCTCGTTCGTTTCGGTTGTGTTCGTAAGATCTTCAGTCCATTCATAGAAATTAGCAAATGAAAAACTAACTTGCCAGGACTTAAGGACAATCATTTTATAAAAACGATTCGAATAACCGACAAATTCAGAAAAGAAAACAACGTTTTGTATGTTAAATGCATGTTAAATTTGTTCACGTTATAGGACTTTATCATCGTGTTCACGCTACAGAGTAGTCAATGCAAAAAAAATTATGTTCACGTTAGCCGGAGGTAAGGCAGCGTTTTTGTTAATGCGAGTCTATTGTATTGCGAAAACCCCATGCTCGATTTTCTTAAAACAGGACTATTAAAAGTTTTTTGGAATTTCTCATTATCGGCTTTTAGTGAAATTTTTTATAGCGAAGTTTCCAAAGAGTTTGAAAAATATTGCACTTCAAAGCTTAACAAAAAATTAGTTTTTGGATTTGAAAAAAAAAAAAACGGGTCAATATTCTGTTTGGAAATTTAGTTTTTCTGTTTGTATCTCTTACTACTAAAAGAGTCTTAAAATTTAATTTTAGGTTTATGAACAGTTGTCTCTAAAAATATTAGATTTTAAGATTTTCTAATCTATTACATAGGAGCAAGCTTGTGCGACCCCATCGTGCATTTAATTAACTTCTGATTTTCTCAAAAACGGTACAACTGATTTCAATCATTTTTTTATTCCGAAGTTCCTTTAAGTTTTAATAGTAAATATTGTGTATTTTTAAATAACTTTTTTTTTGCATTTCTAAAAACATTTTTTTTTAATTTAAAAACATTTTTCTTTAATTTTTAAAAATATTTTTTCTTAATTAAAAAAAAACATTTTTTTTTAATTTTTAAAAACATTTTTTTTTAATTTTTAAAAACATTTATTTTTTAATTTTTAAAAACATTTTTTTTTGTAATTTTAAAAAACTTTTTTTTTTGAATTTTTAAAAACATTTTTTTTTTACTTTTTAAAACATTTTTTTTTCTTAATTTTTTAAAAACCTTTTTTTTAGTTTTAAAAACATTTTTTTATTTTTAAAAACATTTTTCAAACTATTTTTAATTATGTTTATGGCGCAAAATTTTCTAACTAAAGTAGTTTACTAATTCATTTTTGAACATCTCCTAACTAGGACCGTACTAATTCAATTTTCTTAAAAACCACTTCTGAGAACACAGACCTTTGTTAACGTTTATAAATGACAAAGTGTCATGTGAAGTAAGCACGATACTAAAAAATAAAATAGACTAATTGATGATTTTATATTTATTATAATGCCAAAGAAAGTATTACGCTAAACTCAAGATTTGCAAAATTGTCGTATCCAAGTATCATAGAAAAACAGTTTTAGCATCGACTTAAATTTTGCGCTTATATCTCTGAAATATCATTGCCCGTTGTTTGTTTCGACCTGACGTGCTCTTGCCAGTGGATTTTTCATTACTTTTTATTAGAATTTCAGGGCCCAGCACCTTCACTTCTTCTCGCATATTGGCGTTTAGCTGTTGCATACATGTTACTTTCTAAGTATTAAATCTGTTGAATCGACCAAATGCGGTCCTAGTTAAAATCAGAAAACCGCGTTATTATCCGATCATCGAAGATTTTCCTCAGGGGAGCCATAGGTTGATGAACTGTGTGAGCTGTGGCTCCATGTTGTTGGAATTGCAGCTCTGAATTGATCTCTACCTCTGGCCCTAAAGAAATGTCTATCATTGACCGGTATTGAAAGGTAGTCACACTAGTCGCAACTTGTTCGTCGTTTTCTATAAAATATGGTTTAATGATCCTTTCTGAAGTTTTTCCACACCATACCGTGCATCTAAGTGCATGCATTTGACGTTCAACATTATTTTTGGATTTTCAAAGCTCCATTTTTTGCAATTTTGTTTATTCACGTTACCGTTGAGGTGAAAATTAGCCTCATGGCTCATTATGGGATTGTGAAAATTCGTTGTTTTGTGGGAACATTTCTTGAAAACGCCATGCTAAATGCGTGCTCGTAGATCATTTGCTATCAACTCGTGAACCAATTGAATCTTATATGTAACTGCCGTAAAATTCTTTGAATAAACCGCTACAACAACTTTTAAAAAATGTATATTTATAAAAGACTTATTTAAAAAAATATCTTCTAAAACGATTTATTATATTTGTTCTGGTGTTGGTTTTAAAAAATGAATTTTAAGTTAAAGAACATTTTTCTCTGATAACATTAATTTTTAAAATTATTAATCTCTTAAACATAGAGGACCAAGTTCTTGCGACTCAATCGCCATTTTATTTATTTTATTTGTTCGTAAAAATTTAATTTATTTTTGATTCAGAAAATTCCGTTGACCTCATCTATTTAGGGGGTTTTCATTCCTCTTTTTATATTTTTTTTTCTGTACCCAGCTTCAATGATCTCCACTTTTTTCAACTCTTACCTTAAATAATCTATGTACCAGTTGCTTGAGGATGCTGAGGTGTCAAAAATAAACCACCCGTAACACCTTCATGAAAACAAAGAATGTCCTAAGATTTAATGTAAATTAGTCAAAGAATGTCAGAGATTACGACAAAGCGAAGATTCATAGTATACTTTTTTTGGAATATTAATTAACTAATTGCAAAATATCTATTCGATAATTTGCTGCATGAATAATTTAGTTTAATAATACCCCCCATCTTTGGTGATAGAAGGTACTCGTATAGTATGTATTTTAATTAGGAAAATATCTGCGTATTATTATGTGTTTATCTCCGTCAGGAATGTGTATGAAGAGAAATAATTTTCTTAGAAATTAATATTAACGCATATATCAACATTGATATTGTAACCATTGATGCATTCATTCAAAACCCACCATGCATATATGCATGTACCATCATCAATCGATCCATAAAGTGAATTGAATGCATTCAGGCATTAAAGCGAAAAATTTAATACCAATATGCACATGCACATCCGCAGAGACAGGGATAGAATATGGATTTCGTGGTTTCTGCTGCACAAGCTCATGTCAACGCAATATGCATTGCATTTTTTTTTTGTGTCGTATTTAAATAATGATTGTGGAAATCCTAACCGAGAAAAAAATCCTTGTGCAATGCTTTGAAATGTGTGTCGCACAATGCTCGTTGTCCTTCGCGATCCTATTGGATTTAAGTCGTATACTCGTATGATTGAAAATCCAAATCTGAATCTAAGGATTTATGAATTCACTTCACTTACTCGTACCTTAGGGACACCATTTACTGAATACATATTCACATTGATAGGGAGCATAATTTCGAATGGATTATAATATCATCGTGGCACAATAGGATTTCCGGTGAATAGATGAGGCTATGAACAAAGCGAACAATCCCTCTTTGGATGGTGACTTTTGAGTACGCCCGCCGCCATGAAGATGGTTTTATTGATGAGATCAGTGAGGAGATCGGTCCGCCACACCAAATTCATCTACAAAGCCATTGTCATAGCGAACGCAATATTTGAACAGGGATGTACAAAATTGAATTGTTCGGGGTTTTCCAATTCGATTATTTCAGCGGTGATTTTGTTGTTAGTTGGGAATGGAGTTGCGGAAGGCGGTCGATTTTGCTTCCAATGGCTAGTCGTGTTGGCTTGTCATCACTCTAATCAGTTAATTAAGGGAGCGGCAATGTTCCCAAATAGGTTTCCCGCTACATTCTTTACCAGCCGGATTACCTATAGTTCAGGATAGACCTTCTAATTCTTGAAGTTCTTGTGTCCGCGGCCATCGAAACGTAGCCCAGTGAAGATCCCCGAAATTTTCCCCTAAAATTTTAGATTTTCTTTCATTGTTCTATTTTTGTTTTGTTGAAAGTGATCGATTCTCTTTTTCACTCCTGGCATACTCAAATTCTCTTCTTCATTAAAGTGGATGGAGAACAAAATTGTATTTATTCATTTGAAGTTGATGCTCAGGGACTTGGAGTTGCGTTTTACTATTAATCTATTTACTTCTGACGAAGAAAGATTGAAGTTTTTGCAGATTCTATTTCGACAATTCGGATAATCCGGATTTGGTTAAATACTAGCTAAATTTGCGGATATCGCTCTGGACTTTCCAAACAGCTGTTTATGGTGAGATCGAAATGATGTATGGGAGCTAGGCCAAACAAGAGATGGAGCTTGCTAGATACCTGTTTTATAACCAGAAAACTATGGCTAAGTTTCAACAAACAAAAGATCGACAAACATAAGACCGTGAAACAAACGACCAACATAATCATTCTACTGAGTAAACAGTCTCTATCTCTTCTCGTGAGCATCACAGGACACAACCAACTGGATTACTGCAAGAAAAAGACGAAGCTCAGTATGGACAGAGGATACGATGCGGTGACGAGGAGATACATGAGATTACTGCTTACTGCGCTATATCATCTGAGATATAGGCATCTAAGGGGACACTTCTTCAACGACTTGAAGGATCTCTGATATTCCAAGCAAAATCATATTTAAATTTACAAACGCTACCAAATGACTTGAAAATTTCTTAGCCGATCACGAGTTTGGAAATGGGCTTTAACCACAATTTTCCTGTAAGATCAGCAACAAACGGAAAATGGGCACCTTGGTTGTACACCAGTGATTGCTACTACTCTGGTGAACTCGAATGCCAGTGAGTTGATGGGGGCAACTTTCCCTAAGATTGGTAAAAATCCTCTGGAGGAAAGGGACAGTTCAAACTCATCTACCAGACGTTGCTGAGAGCCATATACTCTTAAGGCCTAGTTGTGGGATGATTTCTCAAGTTGGGGTGAAGGGAAGGATCATGCCCTACCTTCCCTAAACCAGGTGATTTTGTGACAACTGACATTTCTGCAATGACTTAGAAGCACCCTCCATTTCAGGCTATAGACTGCTGAAATTCATCAACACCCTTAACGGGCTTGAATGGCATGGGATTTATCAAAGGTTTCATAACATGGGAGTTACGATCCCTAGGGTATCACAAAGGATCTACATTGGTCTAAGTGTGACGGTAACAAGATCAACTGTCAGCATAATATTACCTATGGGAGCTAGAAGTGCTGAAGTGAAGAGAAGGTTCTTGCATTCACTTGTGCTATGATGGTCGGATTTAAAAATATTTTACTCGAGTCTGAGCAACTCTATGCTCTGATGCTTTTTTCTGTCGATTTTCAGTTTTCCAGATACACGAAGAAGTTCCTGGAAAAACAAAAATAACTAGTGATAAAGGCATCTAACCAAACACTGTTGAATGCTTTTTCGGCTTAAGGGAGATGATCTGGTGATGATGCTTCAGGAGATGATATAGTGTAGAATACTTTTCTCGAAAGCCGAACTGTATGCCTGATGGTGGTTTCGCTGCAGAAATTTTGGAGTTTCATGACTGTCAACTCTTTGAAGAGATTATTTAAGTTGCTTGATATTGGCTTGTAGACAGTGATCATGTCCCGAACAGTTTTTTTCTAAATTACCACGATATTTGCTGTTTTCAATTTCTGGAAGAAACTGTTGTTGATGAAGTCATGTAAGACGATTATGGGAAGAATCAGTACTGCATGCTTAGAACACTTATGGACAAATTTGGAGACTATATGTTCGAGCTGGAGTTGGATTAGAACTGCATGATATGCATGATACCTCTTCCAGTCCTGGTTGCATAGTTAGATGGGCTATCAATTCAATTGTTGATGACCATTAACCGATAGGTGCGTTGTAAAGTTTTTTTCTATAAAAACTTTCGAGTGCATAAAGTCCAGTAATTGTTTAGTGATTTAGATGGTTTCTGTTCCAAATCTAAAGCTTCGGTTTTGATGATCAGATAGTTCCTGTGTTCAGGTGGATGCTTCGATGTCCTTTTGATTACTTTCAACATTAAGCCTTCTATATTTGATGAAGTTTTTTGGTAGTTCTTTTGTTAGAAGTATGAGTTTATCGAGGTTGATCCAAAGTTTAATTTTTTTAAAGTGCGAATCATTAAGCACTATTGTGTAGATATAGATCGGTATTTTCATAGCACACGATGATGCGGTTTATGCCTTTTCCGAGGAAATGAGAGAAGAGTATTTCTTGCAATGTAAAAGTACCTCTCATCTAAGCCATTCGGACACGTCAGAAAATTGTAAGTCCTCTTCATTCCTATCAACAGAACGCACTCAGAAATGTTCGGGAAATGTGAGTCACAAGTGCCTGGATGTGGGGTAACAAAATTTATTTTTTGTTTTAATTTAATTTCCGGAAGACTCTGATCCAGGTTCAATTGTGTTCTGGCAATGGTAGATTCGACTATGACCATCAGATTGCCCTGCCTTTGTTATTGGTTGTTCAGCTACAGATGACATATCGCGTTGATATCGCCTCCAATGATTCATTATCTGCTTCGCTACCAGATGGCGTTAATGACATACAGCGTACTATAAATAGTCCATGCTTTGAATGCTCTTTTTAAGAAGATGCTGGTGACTTTAAGGGTTTCATTTTCAGCTAACTTAATCTTGATTGAGGTGACTTGAGTGGTTCGTAGTTCTGTGATGCTGGCAGCTCAGCTCCTATGTTGGGAAGAATCTTCTTCAACATTGGTAGAGAGTATTTATTTGTGATTTCCTTTCCTATATAGATTTTGTTTCTTTTCAATATTTTTCGCCAAAACGTCTTAAACGGTTTTGACTAAATGACGTAAATGCGATTTATTTTTTGATTTTAATACAACTGGGTTTTTGATTTTTCACTAAAAATGCACACAACGGAAATAGGATTTTCTGACAAAATTGTTTAATTCTTGTAATTTTCTCGGATATCTCGTCAAAAACTCGACCTGTTTTGTCCCAAATTTGGACTTCAAATGATGCAAAGAACATCGGATTCCAAAACTTTAAATCGCAAAAATCAGTGAAGATGAATTAAGTGAATTTTCCCAGTACTTTTGACATTGTTAATAATTCCCGTACCTATGTGACTCAACTCAAACCTAATACATTATGCCTTAAATGCTTAGCCGAATTTACATCCTTGAACAGCAAGAACAGTTCCGGGCACATTTTACTTTAAGGAATCAATAACTTCGGGTGATTAATGCTTCATTACTTGTGTACATAGCACCTATTTGTTCAGCATAAGCTAAGTTTACTTAAGCTTTATTTGCGATTAACTTTGCAAACCTCCAATTAAAACTTAAAACTGTATAATTTTGTAGAGCCTCGTACTCGAGGAACAAAAATAACTCAGGGTGTTGAATTTCTCGTCTCGGGCACCACCAATTTTCAGTCCACACACTAAGCCCACCCAAACAATGCTTCAATTTTGCCTATGAAAATATTTATACAATTATTTCATCGAGATTAGACTTCGTCTACGTCGTAGCTTCGTCTTCGTTGTCGTCAGTTTCCAAACTCGTTGTTTGTTTCCCAAGGAAATGTTCCAAAGAAAAAATAAAAAAAAAATTAATAATCCCAAACTCGTGCAAAAGTTAAAATATGTTTGTGCTCGCACATCTCATATTTAAAAGCTCATGTATGTATTTTATACTGAGAGAAGGATATTTTCTTCAAGGATCTACTTCTAGCCGAACAGAGTAAACAACTTTAAAAAAAAATCCTCTTTCTTTCCGTTGCTGCCTCTCCTGCCCCAACATTCTTACCGAAACAAAAGCACATGTTTTGCTTAAGCGAATTACCCTCTAAAGCTTTTGATAGTCACCTCTTCTCCTGTTGTGTTATATTATAGGTACATATTATGTTCTGTGTGTGCTTTGTTGAAAGGACCTGGTTATCGTTAAAATTGCTTACACTGTTTAAACAATGGGAATTTAAGAAGCTGCCCACAACAATGTTGTTATAAGTTGTCCATAGAAGGATACAACTCCGTATGTGTAGGGCTTTTGCTGCATGCTGCTTTTCGTTTTTAATGCCACACTTTCAAGGATAAGTACAATGGTTTTGTAAGCTCATGAAATGTCTTGGAAAGTCGTAAAGTGTTCTTATAATATGAGCGTACATGATATCGTAAAAAAAGGACATAATACATGATTTGGTTTATTTTTTGTTTCTTGGTTGTATATCATAATATATGCCGCAAAACTCCTAGGCATGTACGTTGTACGTGTGTTACAAGTGCACCACACAGACATTAATAAGCACACGTAAAAATTATAACTTGGAGGCGCGTTCAGTTGTCATAATCAGAAAATGTGATTTAGAGGGCTTAAAATGGTTGTAAAAGGAATTTATTGCCTAGGACATTCGAGCAGAAAAACGTAGTAAAATATTATTGTATTGTTTGTTAGCACTTAAATGAAATAGCTCAGCCTTATTTATTTGGACTTGTTTCTTTTCAATAGGTCATATACTTTGATATAGGAAAGGTTTTTTTTTATGACTCAAATAGGACCTTAAATAAATTATTTTATATCATAGCTCTTAATTTAATTGAAAAATTATGTGACAGGAGTTGTCAATTGTTTAAGCCATGGTGACCCTTAAATTTTGTTAGATGCTGAAACGATCTATCGAAGGATACAAGGCCATTCTAGATGAATGTGGGAAGCACACTCGTTGTCGAGGATATCAAAAGAACACTTTTATAGGCTGTTAACAAGCGCTATGTTGTTAGATAGAATCGTACTTTAAACTTTAACGATGTTGAAGGAAATGTTATTCGAACCCTCCGTCCACAAGTGGACATAGGTATGTACATACGTATGTACAGTTTGTGGATGTCGCAAAATGTTCTGGAGTATGCCAAATCTTCTGATTCTCGAGATCTGATCAATTATATAATTTGTATGGTGACGCAAACGTTCGTATAAAATCAACTCTTGACACCCACGAATTTTCAAATGAAAAATTTGAACTTGTCGTTAACTTCAAGCTTTAAAAACTCCTTTCTATTTTTTTGTCAAAAAATGGGCCTTGGTATTAAAGATGATATTCCTAAGTTATATGTTCTTAGTATCTTAAAAATAAAAAAAAATAGGAAAATTGATAACAAATAAATCAAAATGGCCGCCATGAACTGTCGGAAGTCTCGCCGTCCCTATTGGAGACCCTATACAAATAAATTCTTAAAAAAATGCTCTAACGATTTTAAAATGTTTCTTTCCATAAATTCACATCAGTTGCATCAGTTTTTTGTTTGCACTGACAAAATGGTGTTTTTTTTAAGGCGGCTAACTTTAAATTGGCAACACTGTTTTCTGTGACAGCGGAAATGAAAGTTCTCAGCTGTTTTGATTTTAAACTGGTTTGAATTCATCATGAATAGACCCACGACTGACCAACGTTTCCAAATTGTTCAAATTTACTTCGAGAAACACATCAGGCGTTACATGCGCCTTATAGTGCTCCAGTTCGTCCATCAGAGCGATTAATTCGGGAATTTATGGATCTTTTCCCCGAAACGTTTAAGCGATAAAAAGCATTCCGTGAGAGGTTGTAACGTACGCACAGAATCAGTGATTGCTGATGGGCGCTGTAGTGTTGATGATTATCGAAATGGACCAATTCGCCATCGTGCTTAACAAAAAAAACCTGTGTTCATCTTTAAACAGACCACGTGCAGCCGAACAATTAGCGGATAACCTGGATAGAATAAAGTCTGATGGAGAAGGCATACAAAGCATGAAATCGTGTGTCATCTACTTCGGCGAGTGCTGCAAGGAGCGGGGCTAGCGACTTGCAAGAAGTCTTGGGCTTCCGAAATGCAAGCGAGCGCCTGGTCACAATCTGCATCATAGCTAAATTCAAAAACATCACGTTCATCTGTGCCCACGTCCAAACGGAGGAAGTATGATGTCAAGATTATTTTTGGCGATTTCAATGCAAACATCGGGAAGGAGGGCATCTTTGGTTCAAAAGTCGGAGGACACAGTCTGCACCACAACACTTCTGGTAACGGACTTAGGCTGATTGACATTGCGGCAGGCGAAATGTTTTCATAGTGAACACTCGATTCCCGCACCTTAATATACACAAAGGGAAACTGCTGAAAGAGTAGCCAGAGAACTCTACGGGCAGAAATGAAGGGATGAACAAAACTTCTCAGGAGGAAAAAGAGAGTAGATACAAAGCTGGCGGTCGAGTTTATTGAGGGTCGAAAGTTATACCGAAGGGTGAAGCAATCTACTCAGGGCTATAAGGCCAGAATGAGAGTCTGCCGAGACGAGAGTGGGAATATGGTAGTAGACGCACTGTCGGGACTAGACTGCTAAACGGCGAAGATGACCAAAATTCCGGTATTAGACGTAATATTCTTTTCAACTTGGCTGATAATGATCAAAATTTCCGTCAACCGCACCTAGATGAAGTGCGGTTAGCTATAGCCAAGCTTAAAGCGTACATGGCTGCTGGTGCGGATGGCTTGCCATAGACCAACTTATCTCCAATAGTTGGTGGGATGAATGAATGGAACCTCGGTAGTGTTCCCCATCTACGAGAAAGGAGATGCTCTGACCTATGCCAATTACATAGGTATGAGTCTCCTCAACGTCACATACAAAATCCTGTCATTTCTACGGTATCATCGCTTAAAACCGTTTGTCAAGAATCTGATCCGCCCTATCAGTTTAAGTGGATTTCGGCCCGGCAGATCAACCGTCGACCACATGTTCACCCTGCGACAGGTATTTGAAAAAATCCAGTAGTCTCAAATCGACCTCTGTATAGCATAGCAGAACGAGATGAATCATACAGAGCCATGTTACATCTCGGCATCCCTGTCAAACTCGTCCGTTTGTGCAGGATGACGATGGAGAAATCTTGCAGCTCCATCAATGTTGGTAAAAAGACCACCGAACAATCTTTGATGTCGAAAAAGGTTTGAGGCAAGGCAAGACGTTATTATGCAATCTTTTGACAGTCAAAACCAGAGGTACAATTTTTCAAAAGTCCGTTCAGCTTGCTTATGCTGATGATATTGACATCATTGGGAGAACGAAGTGAGCTGTTACTGGCGCGCTTGAAAGTATTGAATCGGAAGCGGCGAAAATGGGTTTACTTAAAATGAGGACAAGACGACGTACATACATACATACATACAGTTATCATCGAGAAAGGAATCTCAACATTGTCGACTCGGGCAAAACATCACGATGGATATGTACCACTTAGGTTAGGTTAGGTTAGGTTTAGGTGGCTGATGGCCCGAAAGGCGAACACACTTAGACCAATATTTGGTCCGTTGTGAAACCAAAGGATTCCAAAGATCATCCCTACTCGTTAAACCATATGGAGCTAGCAATGAAGCGTTTGAGACAGTGAATGTCGGACGTCTTTGTGCTAGGGCAGTACTAGAACATAGAAGGTGAGAAACTGACTCCTCTTCTTCTTCATCCATGCAGCTTCTGCAAAAATCATTTGCAGGAACTCCAAGTCGAAAAGCATGTCTACCTATTAGGCAGTATCCAGTAAGGACACTTATAACGGAGCTAATGTGCAATCTACCAATAGAAATTAGTTGCTTTATACGTTTAGCATCAAACAAGGCCAAATTTGTAAACTGGCAAGTTGGGGTGCTGGTCCATGTATTCGCTAGAAAGCGTATCATGCTTTAGCATAAGTTTACAAGCAGTGGCGAGGCGTCATATTGTTCAAGTCGTGCATGAACGACTAGCTTACAGGCGACATTATTTTAATTTCTATCTAATCAACCCACACCTCATACTCATACTGTTCGTTCATTCCTTATAGTTATATCTAATGTATACGTACATATTATTTTCCATTTTCCAACTCGTGCATTCCTTCTGTGAACTACCCTAATAAAACAAAACAAACTAGCTACCTGCTACTGTTTTGTTTTCACTCAACCGATGTGTATCTATCCACTACCCAAGTCGTTCATACGATTTGGCAACGAAATGAACCCATAGAAAGCATACAAGAAAAAAAAAAACAATTCGCTCGTTGTAGGTATCATTTCGTGCAAATCTGTTTTGAACGAGTAGAGCTTTTTTTTTTAATAACGGGTGATTTTTTTGAGGTTAGGATTTTCATGCATTAGTATTTGACAGATCACGCGGGATTTCAGACATGGTGTCAAAGAGAAAGATGCTCAGTATGCTTTGACATTTCATCATGAATAGACTTACTAACGAGCAACGCTTGCAAATCATTGAATTTTATTACCAAAATCAGTGTTCGGTTCGAAATGTGTTTCGCGCTTTACGTCCGATTTATGGTCTACATAATCGACCAAGTGAGCAAACAATTAATGCGATTGTGACCAAGTTTCGCACTCAGTTTACTTTATTGGACATTAAACCAACCACACGAATGCGTACAGTGCGTACAGAAGAGAATATTGCGTCTGTTTCTGAGAGTGTTGCTGAAGACCGTAAAATGTCGATTCGTCGCCGTTCGCAGCAATTGGGTTTGTGTTATTCGACCACATGGAAGATTTTACGCAAAGATCTTGGTGTAAAACCGTATAAAATACAGCTCGTGCAAGAACTGAAGCCGAACGATCTGCCACAACGTCGAATTTTCAGTGAATGGGCCCTAGAAAAGTTGGCAGAAAATCCGCTTTTTTATCGACAAATTTTGTTCAGCGATGAGGCTCATTTCTGGTTGAATGGCTACGTAAATAAGCAAAATTGCCGCATTTGGAGTGAAGAGCAACCAGAAGCCGTTCAAGAACTGCCCATGCATCCCGAAAAATGCACTGTTTGGTGTGGTTTGTACGCTGGTGGAATCATTGGACCGTATTTTTTCAAAGATGCTGTTGGACGCAACGTTACGGTGAATGGCGATCGCTATCGTTCAATGCTAACAAACTTTTTGTTGCCAAAAATGGAAGAACTGAACTTGGTTGACATGTGGTTTCAACAAGATGGCGCTACATGCCACACAGCTCGCGATTCTATGGCCATTTTGAGGGAAAACTTCGGAGAACAATTCATCTCAAGGAATGGACCGGTAAGTTGGCCACCAAGATCATGCGATTTGACGCCTTTAGACTATTTTTTGTGGGGCTACGTCAAGTCTAAAGTCTACACAAATAAGCCAGCAACTATTCCAGCTTTGGAAGACAACATTTCCGAAGAAATTCGGGCTATTCCGGCCGAAATGCTCGAAAAAGTTACCCAAAATTGGACTTTCCGAATGGACCACCTAAGACGCAGCCGCGGTCAACATTTAAATGAAATTATCTTCAAAAAGTAAATGTCATGGACCAATCTAACGTTTCAAATAAAGAATCGATGAGCTTTTGCAAATTTTATGCGTTTTTTTTTTTTAAAAGTTCTCAAGCTCTTAAAAAATCACCCGTTATATGTGACGTTAACAATCAAAACGGTGCTAAAGGCACTTTTTTCAAAATATAGAGTGTGGTATACCAAAATTTGCGTATCAAAGAGAGCTATATAATGGTTGAAAAATTGTATTTAAAAACGGGCTGGTTTAGAAGTTATTACTATTTTAATGTTGAGTTAAGGATAAAAACGAGGCTATTTGTTATTTTTTAACAATCAAATGTGTGCTATTTTTCATACAATACTTGTAAATTTCAAAACAGCTCTATTTTTCTCTAAATGAAATCAAATAGATAGGATTGTTTTTCAAAAGGGCGCTAAAATTGTTTATCCTTATAAAAGGATCTTTAGTTTACCTATCGTATTCTTTGTTATCATTGTTAAATAAGTTTTAATGAATTCCAATAAAAAGAACTTTTCCTTACTTAAATTTTCTCTTCTTTTTTAATTTTACAGGCATTTGAGAATCAAAATTTAAGAAACTTATTTTCAAAACGCGCTAAATATATTTCTAACAAACAAAACTGCCTAAAAAAAAAACATTTCACTAAAGGACGAAAATAAA
Source organism: Chrysotoxum bicinctum (assembly GCA_911387755.1). Taxonomy (NCBI): domain Eukaryota; kingdom Metazoa; phylum Arthropoda; class Insecta; order Diptera; family Syrphidae; genus Chrysotoxum; species Chrysotoxum bicinctum. Next base: position 8,862,973 of record OU426988.1, on the reverse strand, counting down.
AGGTCCCTTTAGTATTTTTTTGGTCAATCTAATAAAAAAGACTTCTACAAATTTTACAAAATTTACTGCATTGAATTATCTTAAATATTTTAGGAATTATACTCGTAGGTTTCCGCCCTTTTGCTCGGTTTCATGTTCATTTTTTTTAGCCTCTGTTTGATTGTTAACGTCACATATAGAACGATGGAAATGAGGAAAACGGGTAGCTAGGGCGTAGGTAAGTAGTTTATTTATTTATTTAGGTACATATTCCAATATTCCAATATTTTATTTTTTTATTTTTTCGAATATGAGAAATGAGACGCGCGTCGTTCATAGGGACGATTTCGTTCAAATCAGTTTTGAACGAGGAAAGCTTTTTTTTCTGTGGAATGAAGGAAATGAGGAAAACGGCTAGCTGGTAGTTAATCAACACATACCTATTTATTATTAATATAAAAATAAAAACATTATAATGTACCCTTATATAAAAAAAAGACTTGTATATGACTTCTTGGCATTGCAAATAAGAATTTTGAAACTGAACGACTACATTTTTTAGGCACGCGTCGCCGCTGTTTACAAGTACCCAGAGGTATACCGATGTTAGATTTGCTATCCGACAAAGGTAAGATTGTTCCATTTTTTGCAAGTTCGTCGGCTTTCCAGTTACCTGGAATGTCTCTATGCCCTGGCACCCAAATAAGGTTTTGACATCTCCACCAGAGATGATCGACAATTTTGGGCTGTTAGTGAGTCATTTAGAAGTCGTCAAGGACTTTGTCTTCCTGAGATGAAAATCAGCTTGGGTGCTTTGAAAGGTAGATTCTTTGGGTGATTTTTGGTCCAGTATGTATCGATTGAGAATGGAGTCAACAACGAGTGTTACAGCGACGTCGACCTAGTCAAAAAGCTGTCTGGGACACGTGGAGCGTATGCAGACCGACGGAACATCTGGATGAGTCTTCGAACCTACTCCTGATGGTCAGAGAAGCAGAGGAAGACCCCAGCTTGGGTGGCGCACACAAGAGGAAAACGACCTCAACCAACTTGTAGTGTGTAACTCATCTCTAAATGAGTGCCTTGCAAGCAGCAGCAGGCACCAGTGTTTTTGAAAAGGCCCTGTCATTTAGGCCTGTACTAAAAATATAAATTGGCCATAATGTAGTTCGTGGGAATTAATCGTGGATTTTAGTTTTTGTTGAATAGAAATTGTAGAACATTACAATTTTACAGATTTTTGGTAAATTATTTACAAAATTTTAGTTATATAGAATAAAGACCCCTCCCAATCAAAGAAATTTCGTATTCAAATATTTTAAAAATAATTTTTTGTATGAAACAATTTTAATTATTTTTATTTTTTTTTTCTTACAGATTTCGTAGTATATTCTTGCGATTCAGGGTAAGTGTTATTTTATATTTACATTAACAAGTATTCCTTTAAATATATCCCCTATTCCACTCATTTCTATAAGTGAATACCCCTTTTCTGAAAAATCAGTTCAAGTTCATATAAACCAACAATACTAAATTTTCAAACTGAAAATACAAACATAAAAACAAAGTTCCACTCTTCTGCAACAAAAAATTAATAAATACAAAAAAACTCAAAATATGAATAAAAATAACTCAACTCACTAACGGACTTTAAAAAAAAAAAAAACTTCGCATTTTTCTTTGTAAAAATTTTAGCAAACCAAAAAGTGGAAAAACGAAATCCCTGATTTAGCCCACAGCAACCAAAATTCAACTCGCTTCTACACTTTCTTTGTCTCGTACAAGGATATCTCTCTCTGCAGGATAACATAAAATTCGAAAAATGTTCTCCCTTTAATCCAGAAGCACCCAAGAATATATATATATAATATATATATATATGTATGTATTATGATGGTGGCGGTGCAATGTGCATACTTTTGATATAAGCCATGAATTATGTTCTCCTAAAATTCTCCTGATACTGCATAAATTCCTGAACTTTCTAACCAAAAAAAAAATCCACCAAATCTCATTTTTCTTATAAAAAGGATTGCCACTTTCAGGAAAACGGATGAAAAAAAAAACTCAAATCTCACCTCAATCCTCTGTGAAATAAAAAAAATTCCTTCGTTTCCATCAAAACTCAGTCGAGGTTGAATTTTTTTTCCTATTTCACCCAGAAAAAAAGGATTCTTTTAATGTAATTTAATTTTTCAAAGAACACCTTTTCCACACACCCTCTAAAAACGATAGAGGAGTCCTTTTAGCACATCTGCTAATTGGTAAACTTTAATTTGAGCAGTTTTTTCTTGTTTCTTTTTGGCAATGCAAAGAAAAAAAAAACCCCAACTTTAGAGTGATCCGAAATGTATTTTTATTATACTTCTCGCTTTGTCCATTCTTCGAATTTCAATTTGCTGAATTTGATCCTTTTTCTCGAGTAGTACATCTAGGGAGTTTCGAAAGACAAAAAAAGCTTTCTTCTTCGACGGACTTCCGTTTGAGTTCGTTTTCAATTTGAATTCCAATTTTGTTTAGTCCCGGTGATAGGGCCTTTCCCGGTTTTAATTGTATTTTTAGACTGTTTTGCCATTTTTTTTGTTTTGTTTTTGTTTTCCATGCTTCTCGGCTTTCAATTGAATCATTCTTTGCCTAACATAATTTTGTATCCCCTTTTTTTGTCCTTCTGTTCAAGATTGAAAGAAAGGGATCAACCTTCTAAATTGATGGAAGACAAATGATTTTTTTTTGTCTTAGTTTCATTTTTCATTTCTCACTTTCTTTCAATTGTGTTATAGGAAAGACCTAGTTTTTAGGTAAGTGAAAAGAAGACAAAAAAAGGATCCTTTGTGTTTGTTGAGAAGTAGAAGAGAATCCTTTGTGATTTCAATCGGTTCGGTATGATACCGGATTTGGATATGAAAATAAAGGTAAATTTGATGAGAGAATGGAAGGGAAAACAAAATTAATTGGAATACGGCAGCCGTGCCAAGGAGAGAGAAAAAATAAAAATTAAGGATATAAAAAAAAAAAAAAAAAAAAAAAAATATATCAACATCGTTGTAATGTCGGCTGAGTTGAGTTTGTATATGTATATGTATATTTTTTTTTTGAAATAATTAGCTAAGTGTCCTTTTAAATATAAAAACAGCTGTTGGCGGGTTTACATTTCACAGCGGCAGGGTTAATTAAGAAAATGGTGTTACTTTTAACGTTATTAATGGAAAAGGTCTTTTATTTTTTATTTTCTATACACTCTGATGTGCTCTTCAATCTCGTCGCTATAAATGAACTTTTGGCCTTGTTTAGAAAAAGGTGTTTTATTTTTTTGTTTGTGGTTTTAAGGTCAGAAGTCTTGGAACTCTTCTGTAAGGATGGTAATTCTTAGGAGTGTTAATCAATGTCATTAGAGAAAAATGAATCATTTTAATGTTGAAAAGTTTTGATTCGCAATCCTTAAATTTGTCACAGTTCTGCAAACCAAAGTTCGACTTTTCCTTTACTCTTCAATGTATAAATAATTGCTCATGCAATTAAGCATTTAATTGTATGAATCTTCACAATAAAGGGGCATTCTCCTATTAAAATGCTTTTCTGGAATACTTACAAAGTATACAGACATGAGTGAGAAGCTCTCCACTATATGACTTAAGCCATTATACGAGTATAGGCTAACAACCATATAGCGATATCGCAACGGAGGAGACCAAAATCCCCATATATCTATCGCCCCAAGAAAAAGAAAGAGTGATATAGTTCTGAATGAGTTCACCTTAAAAAATTGCTGAACACAATGAAGAATATAAAATAGAACTGAATTGCAAAACAAGACAATTCTAGGTTTCCCGATTTTAATCAAAGTCCCCTAGAAAAATAAAATTCACAGTCTATTTATGCTGTAAATTTTATAAGAGTCGGTAAACATTGACCAATATGTATTTGCGTCTTAGTAGGATACGGCAGCATCTAACTGATGAGCCTACTGGGGTAATGGCGACATTACCCTCGCGAGCCAGCTCCAAAACATCAATATTCTGCGTGTGGGTATAGTGTCCATCTAGAATTAAAAGAACAGTTGATTCTACGGTTGGCTTTGTTTTCTCCAGGAAGTGCTTGAACCATTCTGTGAATAAGTCTGATTGTATCCATCCAGATGGATGGACTTTTCCCAAGGCACCAGGTAGGGCACCTTTCATTAAAACATTTGAAAAGTGTTTCCTAGGGAAAATCATCATATGTGGAATGAAAGTTCCTCCCGCACTCATTGCACAAACTATCGTCATCAAAGAACCCCGCTCTGCTGCTGTTAACGCCCCTATCTGCTTTTTACCTTTTCGACCAATAATTTTTGGAATTTTAATTTGTACGATAGTAAGCCCTGTTTCATCGACATTAAAAATTCGATCTGGTTCATAATGGTTTTTTTTTTTCAAAGACCACCTTTTTTACATCTTTAACTAACCTTCTTAACGTTGTTCTCGAGACGGAAAATTCTTTGGCCGCTCTAGTGTACCCTATTTCCTTGCTTCGTACTGCCTCAACAGCTTTTCTTATTTCACCTGAGTCCCAGGCTTTCCTTTACAGATTTTTATTGCTCGGCGGCATCTTCAAATGAAGAAATAACATTCTTTTAACATTTTGTTTTCAAAAAACTTTTTATTTCGCACTTGCATTTAATATGGCCCCCGTGAATAAAATTTCCCTGGAAATTGTTCCCAACTTCCAAAATTGTCATTTTTTTGTTTTAATTATAAACGACTTTATTAATATTATTAATGATTCAAATATCCCTATATACATATTGATGATATGAAAATAATTAAAGTCATTTCTTCCCCCTCTGACTCACTTCAAAATTGGGGCTTTTCGTGAATAAAATTTCCCTGGGAATTGTTCCCAACTTCCAAAATTGTCATCTCGAATAATTACGAAAGTTTCCCTTGGAATTTATTGATATTGGGAATTAAGTTTCATGGTGACTTTGGCTCTCATTTAAAAAGGCCAGTCGCCAGCTTACAATGAACAGTGCAGAAGTATTGACCTTTCCAATTTTCGAAGGTGGGGAAAATTCAGAGGGAATTCCGAATTAATTCATTCCAAACCTGGTATGACAAGAATTTCTTAAAACTTAATGTTTGCCAAATGTTAATTTTTCGTGCCCCTTTTGATGATTTTATTAACAAGGCTTATTCTTCTCTCGGCTTCATAAACGTTGATCTAATAAATTTTTGAACCCTTATGTCACTAAGTCCTTTCTCACAACATTTCTAAGACACCAACTTTAATGTGCTAGTCAAGCTTAGTCACCATATCAGAACTCTCATTCCCTAAGAATTGAAGGTGTGCAACGCAAATTTCTCCGATTTGCCCTTCGTTGTCTTCCTTAGTGTGATAATTTTATCTCTTAACCGCTTATGAAAATCGTTTAGAATTGTTCAATCTGCAATCCCTACAAAACATCGTGAGTTTCCTGACATTCTCTTTGTGCACCAACTCTTCGCTGGGACTATTCATTCATCCTTTCTTTTGAAAATGATTCACATTAATACCAGCCCTCGTACCTTAGATCCACTTCCCTTTTCAGCATTTCTCATCACGGCACAAAATACGGCCTCTTTAAACCAATCTCACGAATGTTGCGTTTAGCCAATAACTCACAGGAAGGAAAACTAAGAGTTGAGTCGGTGAATATATTCGCCCCCCACATTTTTTCTGAAATAAATAAATTGATTTAAAAAATGGGATGGTAAAAGCCCCTCTTGGAATACCTCAAAATAAATAAATACAAAAATGCTTTATACAACAAACATTTTAATTATCTTGAGGCGGACCATGGCACGCAAGGACGATTTAACGAAGACTATCTCCCGCTCCATCTCCATCGTTGGCTTATTAAAAGTTTGAAAGTTTGGTCTTGGCACCACAAAACTAATATTTTAAATTCCATAATTATATAATCATATTGATAACAAAGACCTCTCTTAAGAAGGGTATGCTATCACCTATCCAAAGGTGGCTCATTAAAAAGTTTTAAAAAACATTTGCTTACAAGTGATTCCGAAATGTTCAGACCAAACAAAAAACTTTCTAAATTGCTCCTTAATTAGTACCTCTTTTCCATGAGCAACACACAATAACAACATTTGCTCGTATAGTACACACACTTGTAGAACAACAACAACAACAACAAAAACAATACCAACAAGTTCCCTAAACATTTTCTGCTATAAATTAATTTTACATTAAAAAAAGAAAAAGCAACGAAATTCGCATCACAGACTCATGTCCTTTGGAGAGATTCTTATTTTTTTGTTGGTGTTAAAAAAAGCAATGTTTCGCTTTTTAAATCCCAGATTCAACATTCCGATGGAAACTGTATTCTTTTTATTATTTCCTGTAGTTTCATTACCTTGGAAAACAGGAGAACACAACAACGACAAAAATAACTGTGTATTTAATTTTTGTAATTATAATTGTTACTCATACGCCCCAGTGTATGTGCGAAACAAGTGCTAGGAGCTCACTCTAATTATTATATTTGTGGAAATTATTTCTTTTGTTGATCCACACGTACCTACGTTTAGTCGAGGATAATTCTAGGACGACGATGACGACAACGTTCAGCATCAGCAACGACAACTTCTGACGGTATTCGGCATTAATTAACACATGCTCAGCGAATTGTAATTTTATTATTCCTTCTTGTATGGCATGGAGAAGAGAAGCAAGCAGAAACTTAGAATAATTTGTTTGCTTGTGTGTGTGAGCGGTGTATGAATGTAAGTTGGCATCTGCTTGCTGGTGTGCATGTACGTAGAGTTTTGTATTTTCATGCAAATTCTGTTGATATTCCCCCAAAGCCTAACTAAAACAAGAATTAAGGTTATGTTCTCAAGAGTTGTAAGGCAATCGTTGTGGTTTTTTCATCTATTATAATATTCTTTTTCTGTTTGGTTTGGTGTTTGGGAAGATAGCAGATGAACAAAGGATTCTGTGTTGCTAAGACATATATAAAAGGCCAAAAGGGAGATTTTGTTAGATTCATTTTAAAATTTTGTTAACATGCCATAATGCCATGTAAGACCACTAGTTAATCAGCGTGTTGAGCTCTCTAGATGCTGGTCGCTTGGTAGAACATTTGTATAGTCTTTTTGGAAAGTTCATAAACTGAACTGTCGTTTTATAACTAATTTTGAGGGTTAAGATTGTTGTTTTGGTTTTGATTGTCCTTTCCAAGCCAAAATAACTCAGAGATTTTTCTAGGTTCTTCTTTTCATACCCTTAATACCTTATTATTTTAATAATTATTAAATAATTAGAGGATCTGGTAGGCAGCATTACAAAATATTAAGAGGCACTGGGATTCCAACAAATTGGGATAGTATTTCCTGCAAACCTACATCATGTCTGTTTCACCCAGCATATTGAGCTCTAACTTATTTTAAACTTTAAAATAGCAAAGTAAAAAATAAACTTGAGGTTTCGATCAAACTTGAAAATACGATGATGGGGAAGTCGAAAAAGTGGGTCTCGCAATTCAGTCTGTCTTTGTATTTCAGCTGTATCCTAAACTTCTCACTTGATTTTTGTTTAACATAGGAGATAGTGATTTTTGATTATTCACCGAACACACTTTTTCTTAAATGCCAAAGCTTGACGTTGACATGAAGGTCCGAAAAATGTTTCTTTATTGTACCTCAAAAAGAACCATATTTTTTGTTTTAGCTGCCTGGAATTATATTTTTTTTTTTCAGAATTTTAAAAATATTTTTCATTTTAAACAGTAACACAGATTTTTTTTTTTGGAAAAAAATCAAAAAAATTTATCAAGAGTTTGAAAATAATTTTACAAAAATTGGTGCTTAATTGTGTATCTCCTATCCAACCGTTTTCTGGTTTCAAATGTGCTAAAAACGGAACAATCGATTTTGATCTATTTTGCTTTACTCTAAAGCTCGAATTTTTCTAAAAAACATTTTGGGATTTAAAAAAAAAATAAACAAAAATGTTGAGTTTAACCCGAATTATGAATTTATTCCGAAATTTAAAGTGCAATCAAGAATAAAACTTCTTAGATTTTAGTTTCATCTATAATGAATGACTTTAATTTCCTAAAATAAAAACAAAATGGTTTTATTTTTACATACGAGTATGTACATTTTTATTTTTTATAACTTACCTACGTTTAGTTCTTTTATTCAATTTATTTTCTTTAAGTTAAGATTTTTTTTTTTATATGTACTTTGGAGTAATTTTGCTGCCGCTCGCTATAAAGTTCCAGATAAAAATGGCCGATTAGTCGGGGTTAATATTGGTTTGCCACGTGATTTTTCGAGAGAGAGAGGCATTTTTTTTTTCTGACATCGATATTTTATTTGTAATTGTAAGTGTGGTGCCAAGTTCGCTTAACAAAGATTTTCTTTCGAAAACGATATATTCCGATTTTTTATACAATTTTAGCTTACTTTAAGCAAGTTATGCATTCGTAAAAAATCGATCACGAGATTTCGATCAAAGTTCACATTACGATGATAGCGAAGATGAAAAAGTGGGTCTCGAAATTCTGTCTGTACGTCTGTTCGACTAAAGCCTAAACGGCCGACTCTTTCGAATTTCGTTAAACTTGGTAAATATAGTTTTTAAATTTTTCCCCTCATACGTTTTTTTTTTTCTTTTTTTTTAAGACCAAAAATAACCCTACCTGCCATATGATTTTTTTTTTCGAAATTTTAAAAATATTTTTTTTTTTCAAAAACAAATTACAAAAAAAAAATCTAAAAATTTCATTTAGTTAAAGTTAGGTGCTTGAAATTTTTAGGTGCTTGTCAGTAATATCTTAATTTAATTTTTTTTTATTAAATTATGGATAGTAAAAATTAATCAAAAAAAAAATATCAGAACCATTTTTTCAAATTTTGAATTTCTCATTATCGGCATAACGGATTTAAATGAAATTTTTTATAGAAAAGCTTCTAAAAAGTATGAAAAACATTGCATTTCAAAACATACAAAAATATTTTTGGAATTAAAAAAATCACATTTTTTTTTTATTTTTTCTTATATGTATGTAAATGTTTTAATTTTTTTTTACATGAAGCTTATTTTCTTTAACTAAAATTTTGTTGAATAGGATGGCATCCTGTTTTTAGCTCCAACTACTAAAGGAGTTGTTTTAGTCGTTTAAAAAATGAATTTTACGCTTATGAACAGTTTTTCTTTAATAACATTCATTCTTAAAATTCTGTTCTTAACATAAGAGCAAGTCGTGCATTTTATTTTTAAATCGAAAAGAGTAGAGAATAATTTTCCGAACTATTTTCTTATTAACAGACCTAACTTAGTCTGTCTGTGGTTGTGAACAAAATGTTAAGTGCTGCATAATTAAATAAACATAATTAAATAAACATACATATATTGACAAAAAAAAAAAACAACACTTCCAACGTTTCTATAACTCACTTAAAAGTAAAAAAATAACTTTTCTCCGAGTTCTATACATTTAAATCGAAAAACATGAGGCGCATGCATTAAATAAAAATAGGCAGTGTAGAAAGTGTCTACCTTTTTTCGTTCCGATCCATTACTGGTTGCTACCAGGTTCAGTTGATGTAAAAGCATGAAATTTAATATTCTGTCTATTTCGAGGAAATCTTTTAAAAATCACTTTGGATACTTGCAAAATTCAGCAGGGCCCAGGCGAAAAATATCCCAAGTCGAATTTGAGTTAAATCTAGGAATACTCTCCAGTTCACCCTCAAACCTTATTTTGCACGTACTACAGAGATTTTTTAGTCAGACAACACGATTATGGAATAATATATGTACCTGGCACGGTTTTCCCTTGACATTTCAATTTGCTAAAATTCAGAACCAATGTTTATCATCACCTCTTTTCTCTCCCTTCCTATTTTTCCCATAGCTCGTACTATGTTTTAAATTATGTGGGTCTTAATAAACCCTTAACCTTTGGGTTAAATTGATTTGCTGCTTGGATTAATAAATTTACTTTACGTTAAGGGTGGGCCAAATACAAGTTTCTTTTTAAAAATGCAATAAAATGAACAAAATTAAACTTTTCCCATGTATTATGACTTTATTAGTAAGAGCAAACATTCCCATTAATTATGGAATATAAAGTCGGTCGTTAGAGTGGACTGTCGTACGCCTTCAATTGCTGAGTCAATTGGGCCTTGTAAGCGAATAATCCGAGATCTTCGTGCGGAATTCTCCTCAGGCTAGTGCGTGAAATGTTGCGCTGTTGAGATCGATGGCGAGTTGATGTTCGTGAATTGAGTCTCACACTCTCTGCTACTGCAGCCGCATCCTCGTCTATGTGCACCATACGACGACTGTGTTCCACTAGCATAACAGTGTCACGAACTGATCTTGCGTACAGCAGGCGCGATGGATGCTTCATTTCGGTACTACTCGTATAGCCGAAGTTATGGATTCGTTGGAAAAACTTTTTGCACAAACTTGTGTACAGCAGGCGGGGTGAGTGATTTATTTCGGTCAAAACTTCTTTTCAAAAAACGCACTGTTTTGGCTACACACGAATCAGTTTAGAAATAGGTTTTCAATATTTCCCAACGTTGTTTAAGCGTAAAGCGACTAATTTCTTTCCGCGGAGGTTTAGTTTCGACTTTCTGTCAAGATTTCGAGCGGGAAACATCTGCCAGTGTCAAAATAACTGACAAATTAACTGACTAAACGTCAATATATTGTCAAAAACCTTATTTTGTTTTTAAGGTACTGGCGGTCCCTCGACTGCAATTTAACTTCTACATATGTTAACTTGAAGCTGTTAAGACAGACAAATAAAGGTTACAAGAATTAAAATTTTATCCTATACTACATTTTAACATAGAGATTTTTATATATGTAGAATATTCTTCCTCAGCAAATTAAGAGAGATGTTTCTTTAAGTAAGTGTAATTCAAAATTAATTTTATTTCAATGAGGGAAAAAGCAAATAACAATTATTAATTAGAAATTAAGTAAAGTTAATCAGTTAATTCACAGTGCCGATCGTCGCTTGACTCGACTGTGTCTCTCTCTTGTCCGTACTTTTGGCTGCTTGAGTGGTATTTGCTAACATTGTGCCAGGTCTGCCACCCACACGGCCATCCTGGAATTCGACTGCCCCAGTCGAAGCAATAACATCTTCAGCGTACTCATCTTCCTCGGATCCGGAATCAAATTGAAACGTACGCCATCGCTTCATATAATCTGCTGCCGTCGAAGTTTGGTTAGGTCCTTCATGGTCACCAACTTTCCTAACCAAATAGCGATCGTTATGACCGACTTTTACTATTTCGTAAGGCCCAAGATACTTAGGGAAGAGTTTTTGTCCTGTAGCAAACTGCGTCTTTTGAATTGCAACCAGCTCACCTAAATCATATGAAGGCGCTTTTATTCTTTTTTGATTGTAAGTTCTTTTGTTTTCTTCTTGTATTTCATGTATTTGTTTTTTCGCTTCTACTCTTAACTCCTGACGGTCTTCTTCAAAGGCAACCATAATCTCATCTTCAAGGAGCTGCCTTAAATTTACATCGTTATCCAAAGTCATTTTGACGCCGAACATCAATTCAAAAGGAGTTCTATTAGTGCTTCTTGAGACAGTTGAATTTATGACACATTGTACTTTGGGAATGTATTGATACCATTTTAATGGGTTTTCAATTGAAAGCCGTGTTAACACTTGAATGATAGTTTTGTTCATCCTTTCTGCTTGTCCATTGCCTCTGGGGACACCAGTCGTCACCATATGATGTTCGATTTTTCTCTCCAAACAATAAGCCTCAAACTCTTTAGACGTGAATGCAGATCCTTTGTCAGAAACAATTCGTCGGGGGTGACCAAACACTTGTGATTGTAAATTCAAACGGTTGATGACTTCGCTAGACGTTGTGCTTTTAACCGAATACATCCAGATAAACTTGCAAAAGGCATCAACGATAACCAAAATATATCGATAATTTTTTGCTGTGGATGGGAGCGGTCCAAGATGATCAAGATGAAAGGTGTGTAATGGTTGATCCATCTTGGTAATGGGATGAAGTAGTGACTCCTTTTTACCGTTCTTTTTTGCAGCGAGTATACAGGGGATGCAATTGCTGATTACTTCAGTAATCTTGCGGTTCACTTGGGGAATAAAAAAATCATTTTGTATTAGTTTTGAAACTTTACCGACACCAAAATGTCCCTTCTCGTGAAACATTTGAATGACTTGCTTTTGTAGAGATTTTGGAACCACCAAAACATAAATACCATCTACGAATTTATACAGCACGTCACTTCTAAGATGATAGTCTTCGTAGGTGTCAGACTTGGTCAAAATTTCTCGAATAGCACGACAAAATTCATCCTTCAGTTGTGCATTCTTGACTGCTTTCACAGATCCGTCCTCTATTGAATAAACACATGATGGATGGCGGCTTAGGGCGTCAACGTGGCGCATAGTTGTCCCGGATCGGTGATGCACTTCGCAATTAAACTCCTCCAACTGAAGTGCCCAATGTGCGACACGACTGTTCAGACCTTTTTTCTCCATAGTGTCTTTAAATGCTTTGCAGTCGGTGAAAATGTCAAATTTTAAACCAAGCAAGTAGATTCTCAATCGTTTGAGAGCTTTGACTATCGCGAGTACCTCGAGGTCATAGCTTGAATATCTCTTCTCCGAGTCAGTTGTTTTGAAGCTTAAAAAAAAAACTGGATGATATAGACCGTCATCGTGTTTTTGAACGAGCACAGCCCCGTATCCTTCTTTAGAGGCGTCGGTGTGCAGCTGGCTTTGCAGATTAGGGTTGAAAAGCTTCAGCACCGGTTCTTGGCATAGCAGCTCCTTCAATTTGATAAAAGCTTCTTCTTCGGAAACTCCCCATATAAACGAGGCATCTCGTTTTGTCAGGTCTGTTAGTGGCTTTGCAATAGTTGCGTACCCTGGTATAAATTTTCGAAAATATCCAGTCAGTCCGAGAAACTGCATGACTGACTTGACGTTTTTCAGAGAAGGAAAATTTTTTACGGCTAATGTTTTTTCTTCAGATGGTTTTATGCTGCCGTTCATGATGATGTGCCCAAGGAATTTTACTTGAGTTTGGAGAAAGGCGCATTTTCCCCAGTTTATAATAAGACCATTCTCCTCAGATACCTTCAAAACTTCCCTTAAATTTTTGATACCTTCGTCTTTGGATGCGGAAGGGATAATTAAATCATCAATATAGGCCAAAACTAGCCCTCGGCGTTTCAGATCTTGAAGAACAACATTGACATACCTCTGGAAAACGGCAGGAGAATTGCACAAACCAAATGGGACCTTATTAAATTCAAAATGGCCGTCCGGAGTAACAAAGGCCGTGTATTTTTTACTATTCTCTTCTATGTCAACGTGCAAAAACCCATTCTTTAAGTCAAGAACAGAAAAAACTTTTGCATCGTACAATTGCTCGAGCACCTCTTCTATAATTGGTAAAGGGTAACGATCTTTCAGAACATGACGATTAAGTTGACGAAAATCAACACATAACCGTAGTGAACCGTCTTTTTTGCGTGCTAATACGATGGGACTGGCGAAGTCTGAATTACTATTACGAATGATCCCGTCTTTCATCCATTCAGAGATTTTCTTGTCAACGACTTCTCTCTCAAGGGGAGCCAAACGCCTTGCTCTTTGGTTCGGCTTTTCTTCATCCAGAATAATTTTCATTTGCACACTAGTTCTTTCGGGGCGCTTTGGCGAGTACTCTGTAATCGACTTTTCCACCTGACTTCTGAGTTCTGGTTTTGATATGCTTTTGAGTGTCTCTGATAGTTGTGACTCATCAGAAGAGATTAAGTTTATTCGGAACACAGGATTATCTACCTCGGGTTTCTTTTTCCAAATGATAGTTTGCCCATCTTCTATGACTAAACATACTTCTGGCAGTAAATCTTTGCCTAACAAAAACTCATAGCACAACCAATTATCTGGTACAAAATGACATATCAAATCATAATACTCGCCTGAGATCTCGATTTTGATTTTTGAAGCACCCAATGTCTTAGCTGGTTGGCTTCCAAACGCAATGGTATCAACTCCTGGATACTGCATGTCACCGAAAGTCAACTTTTGTCTGAGACTCTCTTTGGCAAGTGTTAGATCGCTTCCTGTATCGATAAGTGCCTGGAATTCATTTCCGTCGACTTTAACCGGAGTAGTAATATCTGGAACCATCAACCTGTTGATCTTAGCACTTGTTGTTGGCTTATTCTCTGGACAATGTTTGGCTATGTGACCAAACTGGTTGCATTTAAAACAACGACAGCCTTTCTCCTTATTAGGGCACGATTGAGCATTATGAGACAGAGCACCACAATAATGGCATCGAGATTGCTGACCTGTTTCTTCTTTTCTGATAGTGACATTCTTAGCTATTGATTTATTCACAGTGGTGTTTTTGGAACGCATTTGATCAGCTTTCATTCGTTCATACGGCTTAAGCTCTGCCTTGAGCTCCTCTAAAGTCTTCGCATGATAAAGTATACCCTTGCTCAAAACATCATCTGGTATGCCCGCTATGATATATTCTAAAAGATGAACCTCGTCTATAGTTCCCCTAGAAGCTATCTTTTTCATTCTATAAAAATATTCTAGAAATGATTCGTTTTCAGATTTTGTTGTCTTCTCGAGGATCTTATGAACGTTTTCATGCTCCTGTTTGCCGAACTCCTTCACCAAAAACTCACTCAGTGCACACCAACTGTTGATCGTCTTTTGAGATTCCAATGCAAGTTTAGCCGCACCGAATAATAATCGCCTGCAGTACAAAAACTTCTGGACGTCTCCCCATCCGCAAACCATAGACACATTCTCAAAGTCCGAGATCCATGATTCAATGCTTTTACCATCTTCACCATTATATTTTTCTAGGGCCTCTTCAACATCTTTAAACTGGAAGGAATTATGGACGCATGAAGCTTCAGCTTGTGATGTCATCTTTCCTTTGTTAGAAGGTGCTTCGTCCACAATTTCTTGAAAGAAAAGTACTTCCTTGTCTTCGCTTTTTCCTTGTCCTTTGCTTGTGGTTGAGATTTTATAGCTTTTAAACTCGCCCACGCTTTGCTCTTCGCTCGTTTCTTCTCCTTTACTTGTTCTCCGTTGCCAAAGATTTTGAATACGTTCGACTAATTCCGTTTTCTTATTATAACGGATCGATAAGCCGTTTTTTCTTAAAATTTCTTGCAATTCTTTTACCGTCAAACGATTTAGATCATGTCCGATAGGCATGAAGAAAAAAAAATAATGTAGATGAGGGAACTTCTGACACCATGTAGAATATTCTTCCTCAGCAAATTAAGAGAGATGTTTCTTTAAGTAAGTGTAATTCAAAATTAATTTTATTTCAATGAGGGAAAAAGCAAATAACAATTATTAATTAGAAATTAAGTAAAGTTAATCAGTTAATTCACAGTGCCGATCGTCGCTTGACTCGACTGTGTCTCTCTCTTGTCCGTACTTTTGGCTGCTTGAGTGGTATTTGCTAACATTGTGCCAGGTCTGCCACCCACATATATGTATGAAAAAATGAGAGAAATAAATCTGTTCCTGTAGTTGTTTGAATTTTTTCATTTTTAGTGTGGTTGTTTGTTTCAGTTTTTGTTCATGTCAGCTGTTTTTTGTAGATCGCGTTTTTTGTGGGAGTGTATTCAAAAACTGATATGATACTTTCTTTTCTTAACAGTACAGCTGAAATTGAACTCAAGTTTTAACTGATGAGCGATTCTAGAAGGGCGAGTTTTAAGTTTGAACTGTTTTGTTAAGGAATGTAACTTTAGCGATATTTTAAAAATGAAGAAATTTGGTTAAAGAGTTCTACCTTCAAATTATTATAACTTCATAACTTTGTTCAATTGTTCATACCTCTAAGGGAGTGTTTTCTTCCACCCTACACTCTGAAGTAAGAGGATATTTCCTATTTAACTCCGCATGTGGTACGTGTAGTTATCCATCGTTTTGTTCTGGGAAAGTACAATTCATTTCTTGTTCTCTAATTCTCCTACCTTGCACCCATGGCAAACGTATTCACAGATATTCGGCCTTAGCGAGGTATCCGTTCGGAGCGGAAAATTCTCCGATTTCGTACGATTCGGAGGATTTTTGCCTCGAGGTATTCTTCCGAACAGCTGTTCGGAATTTTTTCCGATACCTCGAAAGCAAATTGAACCTCCGACAAAGTATGCGTTGCGGACAATTTTCCGCTCCGAACGAATACCGCGCTAAGGCCGTTTAAGAGAGGTTTTTTGTTCTCTATCTCAAATGAAATTTTGCTAGGGTTTCAAATCAGCCGACATAAACTTAAGCCGTTTTTGTTTAATTATGCAATAGTCTTGCGAAGCTTACCACAACTGGTTAATAAATTATTTGAATATGTAACCTTCCTTGAAAAGCTTGTTAAAGTAGACAATGTCAAATATAACATCAATATTAAGTAGAATATAAGTTCATTCATAAAAACCAATCTTCCACAACAATATGAAGCTATACCATATAATTTATATAATTCCATTCTCATTTAAAATAATAATAATAAAAATAAATGGTTCCGTTTTTAAATTCAAATATACACTAAGCTTTAAATAGCTAAAATAGAGTTTCTTAAAAGCATAAAAAAAGTAATTTGAATCAATTTCCTTTTATTTTTTTTTCTTTTGGGTAAAAACCCTATTATCAATTTTTATTTTAGACCTTTAATAACTTTATTGTTCTCGTTATGATATAGGAATATGTATATCTAAAAAACAAATACCCTTGTCTTAATTCAGCAGATTCTTTTTTATTCGGTATATAGTAGTTCTATTTTGCCCATTTTGCTTCATCTACCACGTTTTTTCATTATACAAAAAAAGCACACATACACGTCTCTTAACAGAAAAAAAGAAAAGCAGATAAGAGGACAAAAAACATAAGAAAACAAAAGGAACAACTTCATTAAAAAGTATTCTTCGAAACTCAGTTATTTTCATGTCAAGATTCAAGAATAGGGTGTTCTTGATTAACTAAATAATGGATTTATAGTAATAAGTTATTTTTTGGTTTTTCTCTTTAGCGACACATGAAGAATTTTCAATCAAAACCAGTTCTAAACTTTTACAAACCGAAAACTAGACAAGCTAAGGTCATGTAGCTAGTCGTTCTTAATTAATATAATCAAAGAAATGTTTTCGGAAGGTATCCAAAATTTGATCAAAATCAAATAACAATTTAGAGCGGAACTTACTTAAGATGTTAAAATTTTATAAAAATTTTGTAATCTATTTTTGAAATAAATAAGCCTTCTCTTGAAGGCTACCAAAAATCAGTGTAAACAAAATTTAAGGCGCAACAGCTTTTGGTGAACCAGGCCCTCCAATTGACACCCGAGTGGTCTCGGTATGGAATGGACGTAAAAATGTATGCTTAAACTTAGCACTTTTCATGACTGGTGGATGACTTGTCAATGCCATGCAAGATGTACTCTTGCAGAAAACATTTCTTAAGGCAGCGTATAGGACAACGAGACCTTCGGCACAATATCCAAACGCACTTACCATTACGCCATAAATACAACCGAGTTCACTTAGTTAACAAGTAATTAAGTTTAAAACAAAATTTTCACATGGTGTGTGAGATATGCAGCTGAATTTATACCCTTTGGTGACAACATCACGCTGCTATTAGTCTTTAGTCATTCATAGGATTAAGCGATCTGAAATCCGTGATAGGTTAGCTTGCAAATTTGAGAATGTTTGTATATCAAAATGGGAAGGGAAAACCGTACCGGGTAAATTATTCCATAATCGTGGTGTGCGTCTAAAAAAAGGAATCAGTACGGCCTAAGACTCCAAGGTGAACTAATGAGCATTCCTAGCGAAATGGATATCACGAGTGAACTTATTGAGGGGAGAAATGCAACTGGCTATACTTCGAGTGAACATTGCTTGTGAAGAAACCGATAAAACAAAGAGACATGAAACATTCCGACGCTGTTCAAGAGATGTGAATGACGCCATGATAGCGCTGTTTCCGATCAGTTTTAACGTTCTGCTCTGAATTCTATCGTATAAATAGAGAGAAGATTGTGCTGCGCCTGTCCAAAGGTGTGAGTTATACTCGATTTTTGGACGTAGAAACGCTTTATAAATTGTAGTCAGATCAGAAGGGATGAAGAATTTCTTACATCGATAAAGAAATCCGAAGCATTTAGCAGCGTTTTTGGTTGAAGATCGTTCTTGACAAACAAACCGAGTACTAAGAGCTTTTCAGCTTCTTCGATGCAAGTGCCATTCCATGACATGGGCATTTTGCTTCAATCACAATAGACAGCACTGAGTTTTGGAAGCATTATACTCCACACGATTTTGTAGACCCAGTTGATCAATTTTGTAAAGATCGGAGTTTAATGAGCTTATCATACGATAACGTTGCAATTCCAGTTCTGAACAAGAAGCTGAGAGTAAATTCGTCGGCAAAACAATGAAGTGGATTAGATGTTTCAGACAAGAGATCATTTATTAAAATGAGGAAGAGAGTCGGAGACAAAACGGAACCCTGGGGAACACCATCATTTCTTTTGTGAAGATCAGACTCGAAACCGTCCAATACAGCATGTATTGAACAACCTAGATGGTAATTTCTATTCCAAAGAATTAGGGTTTCAATGATACCAAAGGCACACATTTTCGATATGGGAGCCTGGTGCAAAACTCTATCAAATTCCTAAGAAATACCGAACACAATAATCTAACTTTCTCCCAAATAATTTCAAGATCTGTTCCACTCACATCTGTTCCAGATCACATATTCCATTGCTGTGAAAGCTGTATTGCCGGTCATTGAGAAGCCTTTGAGCTTCGAGATATTTCATGACCTGATGATTGATCAGCGATTCCATGATCTTGGAAGAAGGATCGTAAGTGCAATTGGTCAATAGAAGGAGGTCGTTTTAGGAACAGGCTGGAGAAATGCTTTTTTCCGTCTTCTATTCAAGTTTTCAGAACAGTAGGGGCGATGGTTTCGCAAACGAGAAATTACACCTCTTTATTTGAACAAGATTTATAACAAGATCTCGAAGGGTTCTTGCAACGGTACGAGTGTGGAAATATACCTGTCCCATTGAACGATTTACGTTCTCAAGTACTGGAAGGGCAATTTTGCTGTCTGCCAACGTAAAGCTAGCAGCAAAATGAGCTGTTAGTAATTTTGCCTTATTTGAAGAGCTAGTTATCGGGTTTTCGTTGTGCATGAGCATTGGAATCGATTTTTCACGCACCTATGACATATGATCAAGCTGGGTCGTATTCACCACCAGGAATTTGGGAACTGGCATTCAAAGAATCCCTCGTCTGAAGTATGTTGTCCAATAGCTTCGGAACCAATGTAGTCGACATCTTTTGGGTTTCTGGACGAAGAATTTGAGTTTCAATTTTTTTTTTTAGAGAAGATCAAGATCAGCTCGTTTAACACTCGGCACCATAGAGCGATTCCTTCGTTTTGCTCGTGAGAAGTCTTGCACTCTTTTATTTCGTCAAACGGAAGTAGCAGGGATTCTCTAATTTGATGGCCCATATAGAGTTTATAGTCCAGTTATAATGCATGCTTCCTTCGACACATACCATAATTTGTTGACGATTTTTTTTTTATAGCTAAGCCTACCTCTCCTATGAGTGCTGGAGTTTATTTTTCGTTGAATGGAAGTGTTCTTGCTCACTCAATCGACATGCTGCTATAATTAGCAAAATAAGCAGTTTATTTTTTATTAATAAGAAAATTTAATTCGTGAATTGACTTGATCAAATCTTTCCTAAATTTGTGGTTTGAAAAATACCGAATCAGATTTTATAAGGGCAGATAAAGTTTCCATAGTCTCTATAATTAAAAAGTATTTAAGTATGTTATTGCCTAAGATCTAGGATTTAGGATTGTATTCTTTTGAGTCCAACACACCCTGTGCAATACAGAAGTTATAAAAATCGTACGAAAAATGTAGGTTTAATGCTTTGCAAGGAGAAGGGTCTTGAGTTAAAACAACTGTTTTTTGAGGTCAAGTCCAGCCACAAAATCCATTTTATGTTCTTTATACCAACTTCTTCATCAACTACACCCAGAAGGGAAAAGGTCTACGTAAAAGTATATCTAAATGTCCTCCAACCTACGTTCTTACATACGAGTACACAGGGACAAAAACAACATCCAATGTCCGATTTGATTTGGTCAGAAAGAACAGAATAGTTGTAGTCGATGTCTTTGTTGATTTAAACGTGCAGAAGCTTAGTTGAGGGCGGCAGGCTTCCATCAGCAGCGTACACGTGTCTTGTGTTCTTGTGTCCTTTTTGTTTTCTTCATTTAATAGAATGTTATGTGTGTGAGTACTTTTTTTTCAAACGTACATTTTCGTGACAAACCAAGCTTTCAGGGTTATGCTACACACAGGTCTACAAATAGAGGACGGGTGTTTGTGTTTATTTTTGTTGTAGAAAAAAATGTCCTTTTTAGGGGGTGGTACTCGTATTTGTATTTTTTATTCATCAAAAATATTAAAATTGAAAAGGAAGTTCTTCCGGCTTTGGGCTATTTGCACATTCACCAGTGGGTTTGCTTTTAGTCAATCTTTTTTTGTTTATTTTTCAGAAAAATACCTACCTTTCTACCAGAAGCTTGTATGTCCTTTTGCATGATTTTTAATATTCACATTTTTTCCTTGTCGGTTTGGATGAAAAAAAAAAAACTCAAATTATGTTGGAGAACAAAAGATTCAGAGTAAAATATAAAAAGGCCCTTAACCGCTTGTATAAATTGTTAAAAATGTCTTGCATTTTGACATTTCAAGAGACCGCAACCCAACACAACAAAAAATTATGAAAAATTTATAAGGATTTTAGGAATTTCTTTTCTATTTTTCTCTCTCTCTCTCTGGATACTAGTATACAGTTGATTTACAAAAAAAAAAAAATTCACAAAAGAATAAAGGCTTGGCTGTAAAAAACACTAAACAAAAATAAATAAAAGAAATGGAACTCTTTTGAGATTTGTGAAGGTCCTTAAATATGCATGGACAAACTAATCGGCTTGATGGTGATTGCAAAAAGGGTTGCTTTTTTTCCATGTTCTGATCCTTTGAATTTGAAATGTTTGAAATCGTTGAGTGAGGTCAGTTGGATATTATATAGTTTATTTAAGTTTTCACAGAATACAAAAAAAAAATATAAAGCTTTCATTTTTATTATTAGAGCGGAAATAAAAGTAATTGAAATATGCTTTTGGAATTGTTTGAGTTGACATTATTGTTTGTGTTTAGCAAAAAAAAAAGCAATTGGTAGGTAAGTTAAGTCGCTGTCAGTTGTTCCTTGTACTCGGATTTAATTTAGGAAAATCGCAAAAAATACATACATGCTATAAAATACATTTTTCTTTTAAAAATGCAATTAGAAGAACAAAATTAAATTTTTTCCATGTACGAGTATTACCTATGGCTTTTTTTTTTATTAAGAGCAAACATTCCCATTAATTATGGCACACAACGTCGTTCAAGCGGATGGTCGTGGATCTTCAATTGCTTAGTCAATTGGACCTTGTAAGCGAATAATCCGAGATCTTTGTTGAGATGTTGAGATCGATGACAAGTTGATGTTGGTGAATTGAGTCTCACACTCGGCTACAGCAGCCCCATTCTCGCCTGTGTGCACCGTATGACAACGGGGACTATGAGTTTTGTCCACTTGCATACCAGTCTCACGAACCGAACTTGCGTACAGGAGGCGAAGGGTGTGCTTCATTTCGGCCAAAACGATCTGTTGGAAATAAGTTTTCAATATTTCCCAGAGTTCTTCAAGCGTAAAGCGCCACATTTCGTTCAAGATTTTGAGCGCGAAACATCTGTCGGTGTCAAAAAAAAACTAAAAAAAAAACACTAGATGGCGCACCCTGTATATGTAGGTACTATAGCCCACTATACTAGCTCGAGATTTTGATCAGACTTGACATAATGATGATAGGGAAGATGAAAAAAGTGGGTGCTGCGATTCTGTCTGTCTGTCTAAATGGCTTGGCAGACTTTCTTTAAACTTGGTAATTTATCATTTTTAAATTTTTCCCCTACACATTTTTTTTAAAGCCCAAAAATGACGGTTACTGCCATACAACCACTTTCGAATTTTGAATTTCTCATTAGTTGTAGCAGTTTGTTTAAAATTTCATATCCAATTTCAATACAAAAATACGTTTCTTTTTTGGTATTTTTTTAAAATTAAAAATTGTAAATAATGTTATAAATATTTATCTCTAGTAAAATCCATTTTTTAAATTTTTAGTCTTTTGCCTATGAGCACTTTCGTGCGATCCAGTCCTAGATTTCATTTAAATAATCCTGTCTTAGCAACTAACTTTAAAGTTTTTTCTACAGAATTTGTAACGTTCAAAAACCCATTAACAAAAAAAAAAAACGATTTAAAAAATAAATAAATATCAAATATTAAAACATCAAGTACAGATATTTTTCAATAACCGCACTTCACGAATGTGGTATGTTTAACTCTCTCTATTTTTTCTTCCCATTAACAATACTCAGGCTTTTAATACTTAAGGTACTAGTACGGTCCATGTATTTTTTTGATGAGTCGACGTTTGCGCCCCCTATAATTCGGCCAAATTTCGAAAATTAAAAAAAATAAATTTTTTTTGTACTCTTGACGCATGTATTCATTATTTAAAAAAAAATTATGTAATTACCTAATAAGGTTTCCGAGAAAAAAATTCCCAAAAATCGTGCGTTTTTTTGGCATTCTAGACCGTACTAGTACCTTAAGTCCATCCGTATCTCTAATTAAGTCCTATTATTTCGTCATTCATTTTCGAGCTTGTCATAACACTGTTCAAATTATACAAAATATGCCCAAAAATAAATTAGCTTCTTAGGTATTTTGTTGGTTGAGAGCTTGATGCGCTGCAGGCTATAATAACAGCAGGAAAATAAAGTAAATTAAAGAGTTGTAATAGTCTTCAATTAGGCTCATTGAATGAAACGAAATCTTCTTCTGATTTGTTGTGACTGTAGTAACCTCCACCATGTACCTGTTTGGTATGTACGTATATGTATGTTGAAGGTTTTCACAAAACAACTTATTCAAGACACACACCCCTTTCAAAAAAGGCAAACAAATGTTAAATATTAATTTTAACAGCACCAACACTCAATTTAAATAAAAGCCAACGTTATACCATAGAGAACAAAGTATGAGCAAACACTCATTATTTGGGTTCTAACATCTCGCATCCAATAACAATGCCATTAAAAATTTAAAAAATGGCCTGACTCAAAACCCAACAAAAAACAAAGTATCCGTCTTACTCGTACTTATTATATTGTATGTTTACTTAAACAAGATTATAATTATCCCACACCCAAGAGACAAATGTCGAAAGTTCATAATATTTATGACCTTAAATTATGTAATTGCGTCAAAAAATTTATGATACTAAAGGTGTACATTGTTATTTTATTTTAATTTATTGCAGAATGGTTAAGTTTAGGGTAGGGTAGGGTACTTAAACAGGAAGTTAAAAATATGGAAAAAGAAAACAAATTTAAAAATGTCAATCAGAAAGTGTGGGGGCTGTAATGTTCTGTAAATCTTTTTAGAACCAGATTATTGTTAATTCGTTATATTTTTGGATGTTATTTGGGTTGTCAGGGGATGCAGAAAATAACTGATAAAAGGTAGTTTTTAATTAAAACTAAAGGAGATTAAAAACATTTTCAAAAAAAAAGATTCTTTTAAATTCGATAGAAATTTAAAGCACATTCGAAAAAATGACGTGAAGGTCGCTTTTGTACTTGTGTGAACGATATAATGTAGTCAGTATTGCCTTTTTAATGGAGGGACTGGTTTTAATGTTCGGACAAATTCTTAAATCTAAATCAAATCAAAATCAAATTCAATAGATCTAGCAGAATTTGACAAGCTAAAGTCTAGAGGAGTCAAATGGCATTATCTTGGTGGCCAACTCACGTCACCTCTGCAAGAGATAACTTTACCCTCAAAACATTCTAACAGAACCGTGGGATTCGCTGTGATGCACTTAGTCCCATTCTGCTGTAACTACAATTCGTCTAGGTCCGTATAGTTCAATTTGGGGCATTAGGAATTGTTGTTATGTTCTGTAGCGCTCGCCATTGACGGTAACTGGCTAACCAACATAGTTTTTGAAAAAGTAGCGACCAGTGACACCGCGCGGCCCAAAATCCACATTGTCACCTGCTGAACCTGGTGCGGGTTGGTGTCGACCCATATAAGACAATTTTGCTTGTTAACTCAGCCGTTCATTTAACCTCTACGCTTAAAATGATTTTTCGACCAAAATTGGGGTCCTCTTTACAAATGCTCTGAAGCCCAGTCAGCGAAAAAACGGCGTTACCTATAGTCATGAACTTGAGCTCCTGGTTCAGTTGGATCCTGTACGGACATAGGCCCAAGTCCCGATGAACAATTCGTAGAAGTCCGCGAAGTTTCGAGTTCTTCTAGACGTCGAGGAATCGACTGTCGCCAGTTCTGTTATAAACTTTCAGGGAGCGCGGCGATGCTCTCAGCCAATCTTCGTTCCTTTGACGAAGAAATTTTGGCTGATTGATATGTTGGATGAAATTGATATGGGAAATTGTGGACATTTTCACGGAATCATTTTGGATAAAGTTCAAATATTTGAAAGTAGGTTTTGATGTCTCTAATTGTGTGTTTACTTTTCATTCGGAAAATGATTTAGCATCATCTATACTGTGCCAAGTTAGACAGCTTGTTGACTGGCGCTGAAACAGCAGCCAATCTGATTGAGTGATCATCCGGCGCTCCGCACCCGTAAATCTCAGTCAAAGCCCATAGTCCAATAGCTCAGGATCTAGCAAGTACAACCGGAGGGCACAGCACTGACTTACCAGAAATTCGTGCTATAGCCATTTCGTCGCGTTGAGAAAAGAGATCAAGTCTTCGATCTTCATTTCCGAAAGTTCGTCAATGTCGCCCAAAAATGCCCTTCCTTATGATTGTGCTCTAAATTTAGCCAAAGTAGGACACTTGCAGACGAAATGGAGGACTTTTTCCTTTTTCGTGCAGCTAAGGCAGTGAGTGTTGTAAGGCTTGCCTAGCTTCGTTGCAGGCTCTTCTATTGGCCAGTGCCCGCTACCGATAGATAAGATCCTGGCTATGTCTTGCCTGCATATCAGATCAAGTGTTTAGGATTTTTAATAAGTATGCCAAATATTTTTCGATATAATGCAGTTAGTCAAACTGCTACACAAACGGTTTGATTCGCTAAGAAAAGTTGGTAGAATTTTGCCCTTCTTAACTTCGAGCGAAATGTTTACTCTTTCCGCTAGTGAGTTATGAAGGGCTGATCCTTCTCTGTCCGCTCGTTTATTTTGGATGATGATGTACTAGAATTATTGGCCACAACAGCCGCCTGACTGTCTGCGATCTTGTTAATTTGAGTACCTTGCATGCTTCCTCCTGTGCACTACTTTTGCATTTTATTTTTTAGCTACACAATAGTAAGGTCTAGATCTCCCATGACACCATAATGATCTCTGCATGCATTCGAGCCAAATGTAAGACCTTGTTTAAGGCCGGTAACTTAAGCACTAAATTTCACTCTAAATATTGCTTCGTTATAACTTTAAGTCTTCTGTGTTGGCTTGTCTCTAAAATTTTCGTTCTTTTCCAACCAAATAAAAATATAGATTCGACGCTTAAATACCGACAACATATCATCAAAAACTCATTTTTAAACTGTATCTTTATAATTTTTTGATGAAAATCCAAAAATTATTGTTTTAACGAATGAAGTGATAGGCTTTTCTTACAAGAAGTTTTTTTAATTTATTTTTATTTGCAGTGACATCTGTTGCCAAAGTAATCGCTCTAAAAAAAACGCCCCAAAATAATTCAAATATTTACTTATCTTAATTTCCACAAAAGTTCATTAAAAGCAAATGCAAAATTATAGAAATTAATAAAATGATGTGTGGAAATTTGCGGACATTTATATATGATTCTTGGTATTGTTTGATAAAAGGGTTCAAGTATAATACCTACTCCTCCTTTATTAAACAAAAATCCTTGACAATAAAAATAATCTGATTATATACTTTTTTTTTTTTTGGAAACATTCATTCATTAATTCTGTCATATTATTTTGAAAGCATTTTCATGTCAAACCATTTTTTTTAATGTGCAGATACTATGTCCTTTTATCCTTGATGCTGCTATCGAACTATTCTATTTTCTATAGTTCACAAGCAGCTAAAATATTTGGTATGTCGATGATAGTATTCAAATGTGCATATGCTTTTCAAAATAAATTCAATTCTAGGATTTTATTTTTTAAGTTTGTATAGCTGCTGGTTGTCATATATAAGCTGTTTGTTAGGACTATGTGGTATTCAACTAATTTCCCCATCTTCTGTAAATGTCAAACAAATGTATGTGGATGAATAAAATTTCATATTTCGAGTATATTTTCATACGAAAAATTTTCAGTTGAAATGGGTTTTTTAATGATAAATTGTAATGAGTCGAAAATATTAGTTTCAGGGTAAAACGAAATCGCTCATACATCCTTTAATCACCTAAGACTCCTAAATTTCGGGGTTTCACCTTCTTTTTCGAGAATATGTATACCTCTTATGTTTTCATCGCTTTGTATCCAATCCACATGATACATTCGGAGTTCCTACAGGCAGTCATCTTAGGCCACTAATGTTCATATTAGTCATTTTTTGTCTTATATCAAAAGAAGACTCCTATTTATGTATGTTTGTGTTAAGATTAGTTATTGTACGTACAACATTCATAAATTTAAAACTTTTCTAGCTTTCGGGCTTTTACTTTTAAAAAATTTTCGTTTTAGTGCAACAGCATGCTGAAAATGCAATCAGCCTCTCGAATTTGTCTTCGGTAAATTGTAAAATTGTTTGTGCTCAAATAGCAAGTTTGTTGGAATTATCGGGATTTGATGAATCAAAACATCCTATCATTCGTGCTTTCTCTGGTAAATACCAGCCTCAATGACGCTCTTATATAGCTAGTTGACGACTTCGCCCTATTTGAAAACTGATTCAACCGAGTCAAAAGAAAATAACTATCCTTGAATGAAGCTATTTACGGTTGCATTCAGATCTTCGACATCTTTTTTTCTTCACCGCTAATATATGTCTCCTTTGCTCTGCAATTTATGGTTTTTGAAGTTTTGCATATGTTCTGAAAAAGAAGTCCGATGAGTTCTTTCTTTAAATTCAGTCAACCGGCCGAAAGCAGTGGACGATTTTCCGACAACAAATGTCCGAAAACCTCAACCAATGATTGTTCTTTCTTCAACCCGAACTGTAGAGCCATCTTAAGCAAGTAAACTGCCCACAAAGTACTTCAGAATCAAAACTGTAGTAGTTAGATGTTGTTGCTAAAACACCCGCATTTAAGTCCTTAATCGGATGGTCTTCACATACTGCCTCAAATTTTATGATTTAAGCACGATTTTAGTTTGTCCTCTTCGTCTAATTCAGTTGGACGTCCGATAAGAAGAATGTGATAAAAATCATCATACAGCAGAAGCATGACATAAACAGAAATGTTTTGATTTTCCTCGAAAAGATCTTTCAAAGTTCTCTCCAGTCCCTCCATTGACATTTTGTGGGGCATCATTCAAACAGTTCAATTTTTTATCTCCCTAGACTCTTCGCTGTTTTCGATTATGCATACAGATTTATGTCTCGAGCAGTGGCATTTTCAGTTCGCTTTCTGAGAAAGTCTACAATTTGAAAAAATGTACGAAATACTACTTCGTCTTCGGTTTCAACGCTCGTCCCCAGTGACACTCCCCTTCCTATTACACACCTTCTTTCTAAGGTCATGAAAACGCTGATAAATTGTAAGGTACAGAAATATCTTGAAGAACGGAAAATTTTTAATGAACGGCAGTATGGCCTTCGTAGCAATAGGTCCACCGGTGATCTGGTGGTATATCTCCAGTCTTTAGATAGTTTTGGAGAAAGTAAGATTATTGCACTTGATAGCGTTGACCTTCAAGCTCTCTTATCGAAAATGTCTGCATTTGGTATCGAACGGATCAACACAAGTTGTATTAAACGATCTTAAGTCTGAAATTCCATAAAATAAATGCTGGTGTGCCACAAGGCTCCGTATTGTCTCCGACACTCTTTCTGATATTAGTCAATGTTATTTTATCTGAAACTTCTAATCCATTAAATTGTTTTGGTGACGAAAGTACAAGCTTCTCATATTCGTTTCCAGATTCACGTCCTTGTCAGTGTGTAAAACGGCTTATTAAATTCTGATCTCCATAGCATATATCCAGCTTAAAATTTGAAGTTTTCCCTCTGCCGGCCAGTACCCACCGACCTGTTAAAAATGTAGGTAGGCACTCAATCATATAAAAAAAACAAGTTCTCTTAGATCATACAAAATAATAAAAAGTTTACCTTTGTCGGGCTTTTGATTAAATTCTCTTCCCTTTTCAATCACATCTTTGGCCTTTTTTCTTGGAACAATAGAATCAAAAGCCTCAAAAAACACAATCTGTCAACTAAAATGCTGACAAAAATATAAAAAGTTTTGTGCAAAATATATTTATATTTTTTTTAAGAAATTATTTCCCAAAGGCAATTCACCTTCGTCGAATCTAGTTCTCTTTTCACCCATAAGTTTTGTGATATTATTTATATATTTTTTTCTTCTCAATTCAACTTGCTCGTGTATACATTGCACATAATAATTTCTATTCAACAATCTAACAAAGAGAAATGAACACGATTTATTCTTCTAGAAAAACGTCAAATTTATAGAAAGAAAGGCAAACAAACACACAAAATATAATACTTTCTTTTTTTTGTTTAACAAAATGTAATGTGAAACGACGATCTTAAAAATAAAAATAACAACGACAAGCAAAGCGCACCAAATGCGCCTAACGAGCGATGAATTAAATACGAGAAACAATCGTCCTTGTTATCGTCGTCGTCGTCGTCGAGTAGAGTCCCTTAAAAAATCATACAAAAAAAAAAAAAAATCACAAAACAAAATGAAAAATATGAAAAACAATTGCAAACAAAATGAGGAAAAGTCCTTGCCTTAAAATGTAGGTATTAAAGCCACCTTACCATAAGATGGCTGTGTAAAAGGACGAAGTCCTTTGTGTGTTTTAAATAATTTTTGTGTTTTTTTTTCTTTGGGAGATTCTCTCATAAATGGAGGGCTTGCAGCAGATGAATACAGAAAAAAAAATCACAAAAACAAAATTAAACAGCTTGGCTTAATTTAGGGGTTCTTGGTGCATCTGCAAGCTGCAACTAACGTTTCTGTATTATTAACGATTTTTGTTTTATTTTGAGTGAGATGGCGGGTGGGTGGATGGCTAAAATGCGCGGAAAAAGATGGATAATGCATGAACGGACAATCGTTGTGAAACCTTAAGTGGGTACTTAGCATTAGCATGAAACATTGTTACTCTCTCTTACTTCGCCAGGATACAAATGCACTGGATTGTTTTAAAGTGGCTTTATCTAAGGAGGAGTGGTTTTCCAGAGCTACATCATCAAGAAGGGGAATTATCGTTTGTCTTTCAAAGGACTTTTGTTGGTTTTTTTTTTCTGTGTGATATTTATGCTGTTTTTTTTTTCCTTTTGTGTTAACATTATTCAAGGATTTTTCTGCAGAGATAAAAGTAGGAGAGTTTTGATGTCATAACTTGTTAGCATTCAGTACGGATGTGTCCTTGAGTATTGTAACTGTGCGTGGAGCCAAAAAAAGGTAGGTATTCCAAGGTTTTAATAACTATACAAAGTGTTTGTATTTTATGTCGACACTGACTTTGCAACAGACCCCACGTAATAGAAAAGATGTTTTGAAAGGTTCAAGGTTGACTTTCTACTTGTAATGCAGAATGAAAGTAGGTTTGTGTTGAATTTTGTAGAAAACAAAAAAAAAACATGAAATTTCATTTTTAATGAACTTGGAAAACTAAATTATTGAAATAGAGAAATTAACATTAACGAACCAAGAAGTGCAAAGCAAATTGGAACAGCTGGAATTCATTGCGAAGTTTTTGCAGGCAAGTCCTGAAGTAATGGCACATATTTTGGCTTAACTTAAATACTGATTGGTTGAGTTGAAAAACAAACGACCTTAAAAACAACTGGTGACCATCTCGTCATTTGTTTCCCTTTCTCAAAATTATTAGCGAGTTCTGATTTTCGAGTGGAAACTACAAGTCTTCACTTAAGAGATTGTGTTTTACCATGGTAGAACATGTTTAGGTATCATATAGCTGCCCTGAGAATTATTCTGAAGCAAAAAGCTAAGACCTGTTGAAAAAAATGAATAACTGACATGAAACCGTCAAATAGAACTTGTATAGAATAGTTACAAAAGTTATTTCTAAAAAGAAGAGATCCACCAACACCAAACTTACACGTTTCCGATAAGAGAGCTTGATGCCAACTTCTATCAAATGCTTTTGAAACATACTCCTTACTGTATAACAATGTTGAATCGATTGTAATATTAAAACTTGACGACGTACGCTGACGCAATGACAACCCCAAATACATGAAGAAAAGATAGCTATCTCGAAACTTAAGCCCAATAAAACAGCTGGAGCTGACAGCCTTGCAGCTAAGTTGTTTAAATAGGCAGGCGATGACTTAGAAGTATACACCAGGTCATCTAGACCTGGTTCCATTAAAGTCACCTACAAAATTTTCTGCCGTAGTATATCGACGTCTAACGCGAGTGAAAAATGATCCAAAAAAATAAAACATACCCTGAAAATGGAGCTGTCACTTCTTTGTTAAAAAATCGCGCGATTTTTGTGGCAATTATTTAATCTCTCTTGCAGAATTATATTCTATTATATTATTTATGATTAGAAAAATCTCTGACTCAATAACCGTAAACAAAAATCGCGTGATTTTGTTTAAAGGGATCATTTTGCGACATTGATATAAAAAACGCATTCAAAAACTCGCACGATCCTTATGAGCGATTATATCTGATCTTCGTTACAGAATTGTCAAATTTTGAAAAAATTTTAATTAAATGAACGTACATATTTCATAAATTTTGAAAAGTAATAAAACTAAGGTAATAAAAAAAAGTTGCACGATTTCAAATTTTCAAAATTTATAAGGATCATTCTGAGACAGACAGTGCTTAAATAATTGCATTAAAATATCGCACGATTTTTGTAGCGGTTTTATAATTAATGTTACAGAATTGTATCTTAAATTTTTTAAAAGTCTCCTATAAAATAAACGAACACAAAATAATTTTTTAAAAAAATCAGATTAAGCAGTAAACAAACATAAAAATCATGCGAACTTCGCAGAATAATTCTTTTGGATTTTCAACAGAGAAAGGTTGGGTTAATGACTAAAAATCGCACGATCTTCTAGTAATACAATTTCCTCAGATTTTTTTTTTATGTAAAGGGATCATTCTGCTTTTGAGTCGAGGAAGTATTAGATTACAACCTTTTACTTATCGATGTCTGGGGAATACCTTAAAATCAAATAGCCTTAAATTATTGCACATTATTTGAGCTAAGAAAAAGACTTGCTTAGAGATGGGAGAACAAGGCACCCAGTATATAGAAAAATACCCTCGGTTGGCCAGCTATACACAGAGAAGGTTGTGTGAGCTCCCAAAGAAGTCGTTAAAATTGAATCTCAAGAGTGATTGACTAATCTCGTGGAGATCAAGAAAAAATGCAAAGCAGCTTCAACCAAATTGATTATGTTACGATTGACGCAATCCGTGCTTCGAGTATCTTAGATGTCCGGGCATTTCGGGATTGAGCCACGCTAACCAATACTTGATAGAAGTTTAAGTAGGAAACCTGCCGCCAAAACGTTGAATGGCTGCTGTGAACAAATTTGACTTCGGAAGCCTACTATCGCAAGAGACCGCCAGGAATTGTGCTGCTTAGAGACTCATTAAAGTTATACAGACATGAACCAGATCTGCTGAGAGCAAATCAAAAGCTCTACGGGTAAAGAAGAAATGAAGAACAAAAGCAACATCATGAGATGTGGACGCTCGAATGTCAGAATCGTCTTTGGTTTTACGTGAGTACCTCCCGATTACCGGCTCTACCCCACGGGAAGCCTACCTCCATCGGAGTCAGATTAGGTCCTGACCATTAACACCGACATAGCCGAAGCCATATCGGTCGCAAAGTTGTGACATGTTGCAGGCATGAGCACACCTCTTGCTTAGGAGGCGAGGTCTATCTAACACCTCTTGAATCCAGGCACACCTAGAAACCATGTGTTTCCGCATTCGGAATAAACCACGCCACCACGCTACTCCCACTAGGGGGCCTACCTCATAGATAGTCTGAGAAAGAGAGCAGGCATGCGACAGCTGCACTTCTCTATCCAAAGATAGAATAAGAGAGCCAAAAGACGTACGCTATAGCCCTCAGACTCCTGAGCACTTTCTCCTGTGGTGCAGGAATATAGCTTCCGGTCGAGCTGCGCCACCATGAAGGTCACTTACAGATGAAGTTACTGCAAAACTTCAGGGCCTGTCAGCCTCAGATATACACACACCCAGCTATAGTCGAGGTAGAAACCACAACTAAGAATGTGCACCCCTCTGGTGAGTTGTTACACACTCCTTAGCGGATTCCTACTGTAAGGACACCGTCAGTTATTACTGAAGTAATAATGTTCGAATGTTATACGTAAGGGTGAAATAGTATAACCCAAGACTAAAAGGCCAGAACAAAAGCCTGCCGAGATAAGTGTGAAAGTAATGTATTGAAAACGCAGTCAGTGCTGAGGAAGCAGCAATTTTCTAGACTGTCAAACGCCGAAGCCAGCCAACATTCTGCTCTTGAAGCAGAACATTCCATTCAAGTCCTACAAGGCTGCTTTTTCAAAAGGCTTTCCAGCCGGTCAATCTAAAACATCGAAAGATGACTTGGTAGTAAACGATGCACTCTTTGGGATGAACAGCAACGCTATACTGCTTAAAAAGCACAGATGGCTTGAAAACGTGCAGTGCTATAAATTTTCGAATAAATACCTGATGCTCACCCACCTTAGTTTACACCAAATAAATGAAGATTGACCTGGAGCAATTTGACGTCCATATATAAACCCAGCTCCCTAGGAACCGGGATGGCTGAAAGAACAATTTGGCTGACTCCGTGTTCCATCCTGAACTGTTAGTCACAGCGAAAAAAAAATAAATTTGATGAGTTAAGTCTAAAATTTCTGACGATACATTTTTATCTTTTGTTGAAATCTACACATATCCATAACTAAAATTTAGGGTAAAAAAAACTATAGTTTAACTGAGTACTAACGAAATTGGCCTTAACGAGAAGAGTTAGGAGTCGACAGCTTCCCCAATTTGTTCAATATCTTCCATATTTTGGAATCGGTCCTCATACGAGTAGACCATTAAGCGAGGATCTCATATTTCGAAAGAAAATTAAACTGCCTCAAAAATTGACTTATTCATTTTTGAATTTTTCAGACCTTTAATTACAATCTTCTCCCATTGCTTGCCTTTTTATTTCCTATTTTTCCTACAAACATGCCTCTTGTTCTTATTTTTTTTTTCTTTTTGTTCTTTCACAGCCAGCTTGTTCTGCTCATCTCCATTTTGTTTATCGTTTGCTCATTTTAAATCTCCATTATACCAATAAATTAAAATGAACAATTAATACCCGGCTATGATGGCAAAACAACAACCTTCATCCAGCATAATCCCCGATTTATATGCAGTACTCGTAAGGATTATTTATCACATCATCTGTTTTCTGACTAAAGAAGCACGCGTTCGCCCCGCATGATTGCCGGATTCTAGGGTTTTTGTAGAAAATTTATTGCCCCTGTGTGATTTATAGCGTGCAACCGAACTTTTGTGTTGTGCAATTGCAACAAAACATCTCGTTGCACATCTTGTTTATTTTGTTTTAAATAACCGATTGCTGCACATTCCAAAATAACCTCAAACCACAAACGAGACCGCAACCACTTTACCGCCATCATCATCATTATCAGCTACAATGCAGGCGATATAAAGGATGATGATGGGGTTGTGCTCCCTCAATCCCCTCCCGCATAATCCACCTGAAAAGTTGTGGGATTGTGCGGTATCAAATAAAACATTTCGTGTTTCCCTTGCATACATTAATATTGTGGCAATATGCGCACAGAACGAACATGGTGCCGTTCTCATTAAAAATACATTATAGCCGTATAATTGCCTAGGCGTCACCAGCGCCACCCTCGTCGAAAGTATAACTATGTAGAAAAAAAGTAACAGCTAAACCGCAATATAAGGAGCAAGGATATAGTGGATCACATATCACGCATAATTGGTTAGCACAGGGTGTTTGCTGCAAATTAAGGTCATATCTGATGGACCGCTTATGAAATACACCTAAATGATTTTATACAACCTTAACAAGAAGGTGTCAGGCAATTCAAACAGAGTAAACCTGTACAAGAAAAATCTTTCAATTAAAACACACAACCCCTTTATGGAGCCCTTTTTGTCCCCAATAAAATTTTACTGCAGTTTTAATTTTGTTTCAACAACCAATTGTTATTGTAGAAATATGTACGTACAATAAGGTAATGGAAGTCGTCGTGTATGTCGAGGGACGTAGGTTGAAAAGGGCTGAGATACTTGAAAATATATAGAATATTGAATTTCAAATTGAATAACCTTACATTTCAAATTGTATCGGCTTTTCAAGATTTAAGTTGAAAAAAATATTAATTTCACTGATTCAAATCTTCACGTTTAGACAGCAAGATATTTTGTTGGAAACTTGTTTCTTTTATTTTAACTCTTATTTAGCTCATGATGAATTTCGTTAATTCAATGAATAGTCTTCATGAAGCAATGAACTTTTTTTTAAGTGAGTGGAATTATTTTATTAGCTATCGTAGAATCCAGTAGCTAACTTTTTCGCAAAGCTAATGAATTTTATTCATGAAATATCCCAAAAAGTATTTGTTGATAATTTCGTTGAGCCAACAAAAGTGTTTTACTAAGCCAACGAATTTTTTGGTTCAGTCAAAGAATACTTAGATAATCTAAGCAATTTCACGACTCAATGAAAAATTAATTTTTCAGTTACAAGGCTTCTAAATTAAGTAAAAAAGTACAAAATTTTTTAATTTTCGTGTACTAAAGGGATTATGACTTCCCTTAAAATTTTTGAACACAGTGCGAGCGTTTAGAAATGTTGAAGAGGATTTAAAAGGAAAAACTGCTTCACAATGGCTTGGAATGTCTGAACATCACATGGGAAGGAAATATTAGAACGGATTAAGCGTATCACATTCTTGTCGTGCGGATAAACAACGAATCTCTGACTTTAACAGTACGTCCCAAGTTGGGCCAAGGGTAAACTAATGGGCGTTCCCTGAAGCCCGAGTATTAAGGTTGAATTACTTAAGGAGTGGAATGCAACTGACTATTTCGCATGAACATTGTTTGTAAAAATAGTGGTAAAATAATGAAGCGGAAATGCAAGAGCTCGGCCACGCATTGCATTGACAAGCGTCACAATCCTGAGAGCAACAAGTAAAATTACATAAAACGTTTAAGACTGATTGGTATCCGCAATGTAATTGTTGACTTATAAGCTACATTTCTGATCAACATGTCTCTGCTGTCAATCCTGTTCCAGTTTTGCTTGTACATAAAGTCCTGAGCGACAAGATTTTTTCGAACGATGTTAAGTTTTTTGAATTTTCTTACAGATTAATAAAAATCGTAGAAGCCGTTTGCGAAGAAATTTGGAATAACATTTTTGTATGACCAATTACCCGTTCTAGATGAACTAAAACGAAAATTCGAATTTCTCTCCTAAGAAAATCACACAGAATTGCTCTGTGCCAAATTTGAAGAAAATTAGTTTCGGCTCTGGCATAGACACAGACGTCCAAAAGCCATTTTTTTTAATTTTTAATTAATTTTTAATTTAACTGTCACTTTGTTGCAAAAATTTCAGCTTTGTGTGATAGAAATTTCTAATTCTAATATATCGTTTGTTTTACACTTTGGCATAATGGTTAGTGAGTTGGACTGTCATGCAGAGGATCCAAAATGTTTTCCAGGGGTGTACTGTCTCTTTTGTGAAATGACAAATCCCCCAAGAGTATCTCTTGTCATGAAAAGTGCTGCTCATTTAAGCCGTTCGAACTCGGCAGAAAATTGAAGGTTCTCTCCATTACTGCTAACCTACCACGCTCAAAGGAATGGGTATACCACAAAAATGTATCGCTACTCAAATGGCATTTTTTAAATTGAGTATTCAAATTAAGGAATGTAATTAAATTCCTGTTTTGTGTAGATTAAGAATATTCTGTAAAGTATTTACAATACTATGAGTATCAGTGTCACACACGTAACAACGGGGAAAACCCCATGTAATATATTACAAAACAAGATTTAAAAGAAGATTAATTTGTTTAGCACTTTTGACTTTTTTCCACAGTTTTGTTAATTGGTTTTATTTATTAAAATGGTAATGGTAAGTGCATCGTAAGTCTTTTTGTTTTATGAAACATTATGACCAAAAACAGTTATTGGGTTATTATGTCACAGCTATTGATGAAAAATAGCATCCTTTTGATTTCATCCACCAAAAATAAAAATGTCTCATTTATTCATTTTGCAGTCCATAGTTTCTACTGATAGTGTAAATTTGACGACAATCAGTCTACCCGTTTAAGCCCTAGCTCTATATAATTTGGACGAAAGAACCAAAATACTTATATGGACCTATCATGTTTGTACCAAAGACCACATACATATATTTAAACTTGGTAAACCTTCTTAAAAAATATTTTCAACTTTTTATAAACAATTTTTAAATTTGTGTAAAATATGTATTTGATTGAAAATTTGACAGACTTATTTTCTGAGTGTATCACCAGACACTTGTGATTTTCGTGAATGGCATATATTTGCTGGATGTTATATGGCCTGTGAGTGACACTTTACCCAATTTTACCCTAACTCACTTTTTGTTTTTTAGTGTGCCTGTGAGTATTATCCGTATTTTTAAAAAAATCTCACAAAATACCACTTTTCTTAAAATTTGCAATATTAAAATAAAATTAGTTATTTTTATATGTTCTTAGCTTTAGATTTCACTTAGTCTGATCTGTCAATTTTGACAGCACATTAATCGGTAACTTTCTTGTGACTTCGTTTATCCTTCATGCAAAAGGCCAGCATCCTTTAACCACAAAATCACTTTTCAGTCAAAGTTGGTTCATTTCTTATAAATAATAGATACTGACTTCTTACAAGCCATTGACCGTGTCATACATCTGACACCCTGTAAAATGTGTTTTCTCCTGCACAGGTGGTTAAAATACGAAAAAAAAAATCCTCCAAAGAGAATCAATGACATAAATTATTATTAAACACAAAATGAAAAAAAAACTATAAATTTAAAATTCATACAACTTTTGCGACTTACCAGGAAATTTATAAAGTGCAACCTCATTGCAATTAATCTCAATCAAAGTTGATGTTTCATTTGGCAATCCAGCACATTGGCACATACTGTTTAGTGGGCAAGCATAAAGCATATCCTGTTGATTTACATTTAGCATTGTTATTCCTGGATGGGGTGGCATTGGTGCCTGGGAATTGCCACCATTTCCCGATGAAACATTCGATCGTTGGCCAACACCACCACCAACAACGCCGCCGCCTGCTGCTCCAACTCCAGCACCTGCTACACTATGACCATTCGGCGATGTTTGCCCATGAGCACTGCCACTGGCTGTGGGATTAGTGGCGGGACCACCACCTGCAGCAGTACCGCCAGAACCACCGCCACCGCCAGCCGCAAATCGTGCATCAAACTTCCAACAATCCACCGAGGATTTAAACCAATACAACATCGATATTGAAATTATGATGAGGTTTGGTCGATGATTTTCCATCCTGAAATATGAATAAAATTCAAAAGTTATTTTGTTGATCTAATCCGCTTATATGATGATGATGCATTGTGAAATGTGAGTCAATTAAAAATGTATTTATTTCAAGTGGTATTTTTGAGAGAGGCTGAAATATTAAAATAATAAATCAAGAGGAATTTGAGACTTGGAATGCGACTGGAAGCGTTTATATGATTGAAAACCATTGATATTTAGGAACATAAATTAAATAAATGAGCTGAAAATCTAAAACGATGACTTGGATAGGAGATTGGTCATCTCGAAAATTTTATCTGGAATGGGCATGTTTGATTAATGGAACCTCAGCTTTGTCTGCTCGATCTATGAGAAAGGAGACCTTCAGAACTGCGTCGATGTCTGAAAATCTCTTCAAAACTTCTTACTTACTTATAATGTGAATGTCTGAAGCCTGAAAGAAGGCCCATATAAGTATTATTTTAGGCCAGAAATATCCAATATCGACGAAATATTCACATTACCAGAAATCTTAGAAAAATGCAAGAACTTCAAACCGACACCATCCATGTTGCCCATTGCATTTTGGCATCCAATGTCTTTCATTTGTGTGGGTGACACGAGCACAACCAAAGAACTGGTTGATAGATAATCTGGAAACTAATTGTTCAGTGAAACATGGGAGAAGCTTAGAAGTAAGGAAAAGTATCGGAGACAGAACCCAACCTTGAGGCACACCAACATTTATTTTTCGAATATCAGGCTTAAAGGTTATTTCTAGTCCAAAGAGAGGGGAATATTCGATACCAAATTTACGCATCTTCGATAAAAGAGCTGCGTGCAAAATGCTTTGAAAATATCAATTGCTATTCTTTGTTTCACTGAAGTGAGATATTCGGTGAGATATGTCATCAGTAGGCTAATTAACCTTTTGCTACGAGTGTCATATTGCCGGTCATCAAAGGTCTTTCGTTCTTCTAAATACATGCAAGTTTTTTTAACTGATTTTTTGTTTTTGATAAGAGAGGCAAGATATTGTTTAGAAAAGGGAGAGTTGACGAAGTCGTCCAGCTCAAGGAGATCGAAAGGCCTCGCAATAGAAACTCCCGGAAATTCTTCAAAAAAGCCAAGCAACTTAATGCTGGTTTTAAGACCAGAACGCAAGCTCTTCGAAACAAAGCAAGCAACCTAGTTACCGAAGCACAGGAAATAGTAGATGCTTTTAAGTAGCATTTCATGCATCTGTTAATTGAGTACCATATAGAAGATAACCCGGTTGGAATCAATGGGGAATCCAGTTGCACAGCCGAGTATAGAAGAGGTGGGTTTTGCCATAAAAAAGCTTAAGAACAACAAGGCCGCACGATCTGATGGTGATCTTATATCTGAGAAGAGCTAGCGAAGCATATCGCTACTTAATGTTGCATAGAAAATCATGGCCATCGTGCTGTTTGCGCTTCTGAAACCGTTCTATAATAATTAAGTCGGCAAGTAACAATGTG
The DNA here is from genome assembly GCA_911387755.1 of Chrysotoxum bicinctum. Taxonomy (NCBI): domain Eukaryota; kingdom Metazoa; phylum Arthropoda; class Insecta; order Diptera; family Syrphidae; genus Chrysotoxum; species Chrysotoxum bicinctum. The sequence continues at coordinate 8,823,525 of OU426988.1, read as the reverse complement.
GTTTTAGACGCGGAAGATCGACAATGGGCCAATTTCAACTCGAAAATCTTCATCTACTAATTGCATTAAAATCCGTATTTAATAGCATTTATCACCAGGAGATCTATAAGGCGAAGGCCGAACTCGGGATCGTAGGGAAACTGATCCAATTATGTTGAGTGACATGGGATTGGCAATTGACGGTGCAATGTGCAACTAAGGGACAGCTCTTTTGAACTATTCCAAACATGCACAGGATTCCGAGAAGGAGATGCGCTATCATGACACTTCTTCAAAATCGATCTTGAGCAGTGCAAATTGATGATAAGCAGTGCAGGCTTTAGGACGGAGGGCACTATTGTCATCAATCATGCCCAACTATTAGGATATACAGACGTTATCGACATACTCGGCCGGTTCCAGAATTTGTGGTAGAGTCCTTCATAGCAATTGAAGAACAAGAAGACTTGTTGAGTTTGAAGTAAATGAGGAAGGTACATGCTATACACAAGCATCTGTCCACTAATTAGGGTCAAACGTCACTACTGATCGCAAAAATTTGGAAGAGCTTAAGAAGTTCATCTACCTCAGAATTAATATTAACTCCACCAACGATACCTTCGTGCAGGTCGGAAGAAGAATTACCCTACAATACCGGTGGTACATCAAAATAGGTTTAAAACTCCTCACTCGTAAGACGAGCTTTGTAATACGAGTCTTGTCTTATGGCACCCACCAGACTAGACGAAAGACTAGACGGTTTAAAAATCAAGCCATCGTATGTGTCAGAACGATTGGCCTTTATTAGATGACTGGAAACAGCGTGCTCGGCATGAAAAGCTGCCGTATCTCTGATCGGGTTAAGTAAAAAAGTTTTTTAAGTGTCTTAAATGTTGTTCCTATCTTTCACCTATCTCCATATTTTTAGGGGATATCCTTCAACCATAAATAATAGCCAATAATATTCGGCGAAAATTTTTGCAAATAAATCAACTTACGTTCGAAATAATACTGTCGTAGTTTTGGTGTTCAGCACGCAGAGCTGTCAAGCTTAGGTAAATCTTCTCACCACCAACGCATCGTTCCGCACGAACAATTTTGATCGAGTTAATCTTGTATCTAATCATTTGCATGAGCAAACGATGTCTCTTTAAGCAAAATATCTATAAAGCCCCAAAAACGATTTATCCACATGCCATATTGGCAAAGAATACCTAAAATTCGACTATTCATTCAACCCCAGCAGCTAACTAGCTTATTGCTGATTCCATCCTTGCAGTTGAAGCAAGGACACTCAAATTGTATTCGTGCTACTGTGAAATTTCACTGGCACGCAATCATTAAAGATATATCACGATTCAGGATGTCTATATATTGTGAAACAGTGTGAGTTTTTGTGTTAATGTGCAGGTAGTTGTAGTTGTAGGTGTGTGCTTATCCCGAGGAAGGTGCCATTTAACGAAATCACCCAAAGTAATAGGTGCGTGATAGAGTGAACCTCCCGTTCCTGGTCCTGGATGCAGACATGTGAAAACCCACATAGAGAGTAGGAGAGCATGAGGTAGAAAAAAAAAATACATTAAAACACACACACACATACACATAACGCTGGCAAAGTGGAATCGTAATAACTTGATGCGTATCTAATAACGGAAATCGTTTTATAGCTTTTTCCTTTTATTTTTCTTACGTGATAGTCTTATTCGGCCGCCTCGAAATAGGCATAAGGACTTAGGGCCTAACAGCATAAATTGTTTATTACGAGCGAATTGATTTCTTATGGTGAAGTAATAAATTTTCCAAAAACGAAAATAAAATGATTACCACGTCTGGTTTGAGCAGGACCAACCGAAGAAGACACCTTTTGGTCTATAATCAAGATTAAAGTGAAATGTAGAACGTGACTTAGAGTACCTAGACCGGCTTAGATTGAAAGGTTTCTTTTTTTTTTCTATGAAATATGTCTCAGCCCACACACACTTTCTGATTTGGTAATTAAATTTCTGAAGAGTCATGTGTTGCGTTGAGAAATCTAAATGAGTTTTAAGATTTTTGAAATTTTTTTTATAAATATGTATATTTATTGAACAAAAAGAAGAAATCCAATTCGAATTTGTTTTTGAAAATTTTATAAAATAAATTTTGAAGCGGAGTTTACCTCAGATGAAAATCAACCATTTTTGTTGTGAGAAGAAAAGTATGAGAACTTTACTCTGTGATTTTCCAAGTCATTTAATATATCGAAAATAGAGCAGCCAGAAGTTCATAAGCTGTTCATTTGAATTTTTGGACCAATATGGATGGTTAAAATGTTCACAATTGATTTGTGCACTTACTCACCCAGGTGGGCTAAAATTTCTTTGTAGAATCTTGACTTATCGACTTATGTCTCTGCACCAAATTTCAATAATGACTACTGTACAGAAATGACACGCATGAATAGAACATTTATCAGTCCTTAACCAGCTTTCTTTACAAATAAATCGATACAAAAGACTCCGTCTCCCAAAAAGTTAGAGATATGTTTCGAAAGTTCTCCAAAACAAGGGATTAGGATCGCCTCTCTATTACAGTCCAGTCCAGTCATCGTGTATATGCTTTTTCTTTTATACTTGGTTGATGATGTATTATAACAAAACAGCACTTCCGTATTTTATGAGCTCTACGGGTAAGGCATCAGCTCCTATGGCCTCGTTGTGCTAAAGCCTACCTGTTCTACATATAATTTGTCGTTGAACTGATTCTTTATTGACTGGAAGTCTTGCTCTAAATGATATCCATTTAGGAGACGCTGTAAAAGTTGCAACACAACATCTTCATTCATTGTTAACAACTACAATCACTATTTCGAAGAACCTACACTCATGTCTTAAGGCTGGCAGACTGTTGCTTGGTTTGGAAACCTAGTGCTTCTTTTAACCGCATTACGTTAGCTGTTGCGAAGTCGATTTGTCGAAAATCTTTAACAATTGTTGTTTCGTCGAGACTAGGCTTGCCTTCTTGTTCACAGAATATGTCTTCCTCTCCGAGTTTAACATTAATAGAAATATTGTTTGCTTTGACATTCGTGTTCTTGCAGAAGAATCTACAAGATTACGAATTATGAAAATGTATGAAAAAACCTCGTTGATTTTTTGACTAGATTATGATATGTATACTCGAAATCCAGATTTGGACTCGATATGAAGAGCTTATAGGACTTCTCCATACAAATAAAAATATTGAAAGTGTGTGAGATTACTTAAAAGAAAGAGATTTTTTTTTCAAATCAAATTTGGCGGTTAAGTTTCTTTATTTTTTAAAGAGTATATGTCAGTGGTCGAAAATGTATTGCAATGCTTCGTACTGCCATGAATTTCACTTCAAAATCAGTTGAGTTTCGGACTCTAACATACATTTGTTAATCTTGAAACTCTTTTGCATTTGATTAGAAATCACTTTTTGAATCTTTCTGAAATGCGACTGAAACTCATATAATAAATAATGGTGTACCTCAGGGCTCTGTTTTGTCTCCGATTCTCTTTCTAATACTTGTTGATAACTTCTTTTTAAAAATGCCTTATCTATTCAACTCCATTGCTTGCAACACACACACAAGAATGGTTAAGAATGGTTGAGAGTTGTAAGTCACTAGGTCCTCGTTATCTTCGAGTTGTTACACCAACAAAATTAAAAAAATTTATCTCAGGTTTTTATACATGTTTTTCAATGTGAAACTTGGAAGATAGGGTATGATCAGTTCTTTAAGTTCTGATTTTGACAGAATTTTTCAATGAGTCAGTGCCGCCTTTAATTGTTAAAACGAAACTTGCCCCTTATACTGATATTCATTTCCTGGATCTTATATCATGAAAACCCTAAAAAAAAACAAAAACTATTTTTGTTGAATGAAAATGCTGCCAAGTGCTTAGGTTTTCTTCAACCGTGAAAGACGAACCTTTGTTTATTCTTTCTGACATTAGCTGTTTATTTAATTATCCTTCGTCCAAAGCATTAATATTACTTTTATATCTCAGCAAGCGGTCCTTAAACTCACTTGAGTCATTTCTCTCGAACTCATTAAGAATCTTTAGAAGCAAAACGAAAATTCTAGCAACGCTCGAATAGCGCAATCATTCACATCTCTTCTTTATAGCTGTTTTCATAAACAATGCTATAGACAAATTCCTAGCTGCATTGTCAGTTATTTAACATTTTCACCATTACACTCGTGGGCTTAGACTCTTCTTCGTTGAATTAGAACCTACCTTTCGAACCACACAAAACAAGTTGTGTTGGTGGGTTTTAGGTCTGAAATTCATAAACTAAATGATGGTGTGCCACAAGGCTCCGTTTTGTCTCCTATTCTCTTTCTCATATTCATCAATGACCTTTTGTCTGAAACTTCTAATCTCAATGGTGTCTTCTATCGGTAAAGCGGAAACCAGCTCTCTTGGAACATCTTTCAGTTCTCGTTATGTGCATCACAAATCGAATGTGTGAAATGACTACATATTTGACGGTTCCAAAAACGCTGCCAAGTGTTTTCAATTCCTTGGTAGATGGAAGACATTTTTCACCTCTTCTTATCTGGCTGTGATCTAATTATGAAGTCTATATTTGTCCAAAGAATTTACTATATTTCGCATATTTGAGAAGGTGCTCCAATAACACACTTGAATCTCTTGGATATAATCCAAAATAGAGCTTTAAAAATGATAGGTAATGCAACTATATCAGAAAAACATTTAAATCGCTCGAATACCGCCGCAAAGTTTCTTGTCTTTCATTATATTACCCTTTTTTTTATAAAAAGTGCTCTCTAGTGCAATAGATACTTCCATTCCTCCCCTAAAAAAATTCTACTGTAATACACGCGCTTCAGGGATTGCCCATCAGTTTACTCTTGCGCCCAATTTCAAACTTGGAATCCTTTGGTTGACTCTATTTTTTTTTCCAAACCAATGTAGACGCGGTTTCTTTCTTTTTTGAATGCTTCTCTATTTCCTTGAGGTGGTAAATTTGTTCAATGATTATCATAAGGGTAGTCAAGACCCCTTTAGTGCATTTCATAATTGTGAAGAAATTCATCTCATCATCATCATCGGCTCGACAACCGGGTTCCGGTCCTGGCCTCTTTCAACAAGTCTCTCCACCTATCCCGGTCTCTAGCCGACGCCATCCAGTTGCGCACCCCAAGGCTTCGGGCGTCCTGGTCTACGCCATCTCTCCAGCGCAAGCATGGTCTACCACGCTGTCGTCTACCATAGAATGTACCACAAAGAACTTTCCGAGCAGGTTCCTCTTCGCTCATGCGAGCTAGGAAATTCATCTACTGCGCATTAAATGCTGGCATTCATAGCATCGTTAGAGCTTTTGACTGTCATTCCGGTGGTATGGGTTCGTTATCCACCATCTGCAATCTAGAAAACAAAAATAGTTTTTGTCTGTTTTTTTTTTTTTTTCAAGGGTACTTCCGCTTGAAACTTGGTGACAAATCCGTCCAGACTATTTCTTGTCATGAAAAGTTCTTCTCAGAGAGTTGTGGAAAAGGAATCAAATTCAGTTCTGCTCAGGTTTGGCTCTATTTTTGTGTGAGATTCACGCAGAATTTACTCCGGTTCAAAAATGTTTAATCAAAAAAACATTAAATTCCTCTTTTTCCTGTCGCCTCCCGAGACCTTGTTGACATTTTCGTTACACCCGAGGTACTTAAAAACATAAGCTTCTTTGACACGAAAATTCGGACGAATAAAAGCACACACGAAATCAAATTGCAAATATTTAAAATTCTTTCGACAATTTCAAAGGACCCTGCAAATATTTATTAACAAAAAATATCCTTATTTCTTTGGTGTTATTTTTTTCCGCTTAAATAAAGCAATAACGAAACCAATGCCTTTCATTGAGATCCTCCGGAATTTTTTTGATATTTTTTTTTAAAATCCTTAAACAACTATTTACACTTATTCAAACGCGTCAGAGACAAGGATTATATAAATATTTATGTGTGTCTTATGTTTGTACTTATGTATATTGAAAATGAAAATCAATTGCTGATTTGCAAAGCATTCAAGCATCAACTTTTTCGCAATGAAAATTTTATCCAAATTTAAAAAAAAAATCCTCTCACAGCCAAAGGACGACATCATAATATCGACAAGGACCAAGTTCAACAGAATTTAATACATAAAATCCTTGAAGTATCAATAAATACCTATGGCTCCTGGTTTTTATCCCTTGAGTAGGTAAATCAATATGAAAGCAATATCAGAAAAATGTTGAATATTGCCAACATTTTTGATTAACACGTGTTATTTCATTCGAAAAGGCTCTGAGTTGGGTGGAAGGGTGGGAAAGGGACGAATTGATGATTTTCACTTGCGGTAAATGAAAAATCACCATCGTCCTATGTCGCCTCTGCTTGATGCCAACCTGGATGAATTTGGTGTTGCGAAATACACCCGTAAACATCCACATCCCCACTCACGCTTCATTGAACTTCACATCACTTTGCAAGGATATGGATGGGGAGAAGTCACCGTTGAGTAAAGGATTTTTACTTTATGTGTATTTATATTTGATTTCATGCGAAATTGCGAACCACATCATTCACACGAGCAGAAGATTGAAAGTTCAATCTCTAAGATGAAAGCACGAGATCACTCCGTCTTCTCCCTGTCGTATTGTCTTCGAGACTTGAGTTCGTCGGAAAGGGGTGATACTCGTAGATACGAAATCTATGCATCTCATTGTGCGAGACAGAATATATTGGAATTTTTGGGAAAATTAATATCTCAGTGGGTGGTGGCGGCGGCGGGTGGAGAAAATCAAGGAGTGGGGAGAAAAAATATTGAAATTTATGAACATTTTTTTGCCTTCATCGAGTTGCGAAATGTGCACCGTCAGGACTCAGTAGTGAATATAAAAAAGGATAAAGGGTGAATCTCATATTTTTATCCGATATAAAGGTGAGAGTTTTCGAAGGCAGCTGGAATACCTTCTACGATAGGAAGGTAGGCAAAGGTTAAAATAGACCCGGCAAGATAAGGTGATGAGACAAAATTTAAATTGATGTTGATTTTGGCTTCATTCAGCCTTGAAAGGAATATAATTTTTTTTGATGATAATTTATTCTGGATTTTTCAAATAAAAATGTTGGGTTGATTATTGTTAAAAGCTTTTTGTAGTATTTTTTTTGGAATTTGGAGGTTTGAAATTCCGAAAATATTAAATTCTTAGAATTCAGTTGGTTGATGGCATTGATGTGATTTTTTTTTTGTTCGCACGAGAAAAAGATATTTCGGTAGGTACAAAGGTATGCCTCCAAGAAAACCTCTGAGAGAAGAATTTAAAAAAGACTGGAGTTAATTGCGTTTGATGTGACAGGGTTTTAATGTATATTTATTTCTGTTAAGGCGGCGAGACGGCAGGCATGGCGATGGCTTTTATGACAGTCTAAATTAAAATTGTGATGAAAAAAAGACTTTGCAGCAATCTGGGCTCAGACAAACTGAATCGAAATTGATCGATTTTGTTTTATATTTTTGACAATGAAAATTAAAGATTTAGTGGCATATGGTATGAAGAAAAAGAGGAGCCTAACTTAATATGATGGGTGTAGGGAAAAATGTAAGAAAAGATAGTTGATCAACGGGAACTATGTACATACATATATAGACTAATTCTATATAACCTATTAAGAATTGGCGTTCAGGCATCATTTAATGGGTGTCCAGTCCATGGGCGTAGAGCATCTCTTATTTAGGCAATAACCTTACTAGCTTGCCTTATCTTTGAAAAACGGTTCGACCCAACTTGTGTCCACTACAAAACTGTGGTATATACAGTTGAAAAACGCACTGAATCAAAAAGAAACGCCCGACTGGATCGGAAAAATTGGTCTTGAGATTCAAAAAATCTATAGGGTAGCCAGACATTGAGGATGTCTGGTAATGGATAAAGTATGTTATGATTGTTTACGAGAAAGTGTGAAAAAGTCAGAAGCACAAAGAAATAGATTTTTCGATTGATTTATTTTAATTATAAAAAGAATATTTAAAAAATTGTTGAGTTCAATATTTGTAAAGTTTTTCGATACTGCAAAGTTATAAGTTACCAAAGAAATTAAAAACGTTTTACGGGAAAATTTCAAAAACAATGCAATATTTCCAAAAACAAGCCTCGTATAAGAAAAACCGAAATGGTTTTTTTTTACCAGTTAAAATAAAATGTTGGGGTGTCTCTGTACCGAATTGGAAACAAATCCGACCGTCCGTTTAGGGTCTCGATTGATGTATGTACACCTCCACGCACAAAATCACAGACAATCAGAAAAGTATTGGAGAAGGTCGTTTCTGTAGATTTTTCGACGCGGTTGGGTATGATTTACCGATTTTTGAAAATCGATTTACATACTTAAAACCACGTTTTGAAAAGTCGATTTCAAAAAATATCGAAAGATCAGAACTCCGATTGGTAAAAAGTCGATTATGAAAATGTTGACTCTTATAATGTTGACATGTGGCAACGCATACATGTGAACTAAATTCACTTAGCCGTTGTCGATCAATAAGACACACTATTGGATACTTAGACAAAAATTGAAATTTTTCCCAAAAGATTATTCCTTTGGAATATTTAAGTTGTCAACTTTTCAATTTCCATCGATATTTTGACAATCAACAAATTTGTCATTGGTTCAATCGATATTTTTATGTTGATAAATCGTACGCTTCTCCTTTTCGACGCCACTGTTTGGTGCAGATACTTAGCTTGAAGCTCATTCATGGTTGGCTTGAACCAAACTTTAGAGCGGTAGGTGGCAATTGATCTTAGAAGTTGTTTACCGTCTGTTGGCTGTTCCAGTTCTTATTTTCATCGATGGTCAAGTTAGAGCCCTTTTTTGATTTGCAAATTGAACCGAGGCAACTCGTTAAAGACACATGCTCACTTGAATTGTTGAAAGTTGTACGTGATTAATTCCTGGCTCTTCACCAAATTTACTTATTTTTAACTCACTAGTAGTTCACATTGAAATTGGCTGATATTTAAGACCCGGCTGGGTTTCTTAAAATCAAGTATTTGCAATTCTCTACTGAATTGTCCATCGAGAGTCTCTTAAAGCAGACAGATTCTGATTTGAAGGTGTTGATTAGGATTCAATGAATCTCTGGATGTCAGTCTCGACTTGTCGAACAGAAATTAATGACAAGTCTCGTGTAAGTGAGCGAAGAAGGTTGTTGCGGATAGTCGGACCAGCCTAGTTTCGAACTTTACCAGCTCTCAGTAAAACATCCAGCTATACGACGAAGTTTCTGGAAGAGTGATGAAACGAATCCTAGTAGATTTAAAACTTTTAGATAAGATATTCCTTCCTTTACAACATCCAGAAAGCTTCCGAGGGCAAGACGATAACTGTCTTCATGGGAAATGAAGGGTTGATTGGTTTTAAAAGCTGAACTAGTTGTTTAGGATGATTGCGTTTTAACTACAGAGCCTCTAAAGCATCGCGAGTATAGCTTCTTAGAATCTTGTTTCTTATGTTTATAAGGAGGAGGTATATAAGGCTGTATTTGGAAATCAGGTTGGTAGCCCCTTCTTCGGAAATGCCGCAATTTTTGATGTTTTTCACTTCTTGAACAGTGTTCTAAAAGAATTCAATCTTTGGTGAATGTAATCTTTAATGAGTTCAATTTGCAATCACTTTTAATTTGGCATTTAAAAGATTGCAATCATTGCCATTCATTACACAGTAACCAACTGATTGCAATCTTCTGAGAATTCATGCATTCTTTTGCATTAATTTTAATTTTTTGCATTCTCTACAAATAAGTACAAAGAATGCTAAAGAATGCAAAGACTACAAATGAATTCAAAGAATGCAAATAATGCACAGAATTTAAAGTATGCAAAAGAATGCTAAAAATGCACACTTTCTCAAAAGATTGCAATCAATTAGTTGTCATGTTTAATAAATGGGGAAAAGAGTGATGATTGCAATATTTGTATTTTGAAATGAATGATGATTGCGAATTTGAAGTTACAGTCTCAAAGTGAATTCAATGAATGCAATCTTTCAACGAAATTCAGTGAATGCTTCTTAAAGATTACATTCACAAAAGATTCCATTCTCTTTTAACCCTTTTCTTGGGCAATGAACAGTTAATGATGAATTTTTTTTTTAGACTAATCTAAGAAGCATCATAACAGTTTGTAGAAGCCTTTTCAGAATAAAGTTACATACCCCAACTGACCAAACTTACTTTTTTGGCTTTGAACTGCTATCTTCTGGAGAATTCGTTGTTGTGTGGTGTGCTTTTCTTTGAGTTACTGGGCCATTTTCAGTGAATCTTACCCTTCAATGTAACGTTACAGAGTCTGCTAAAATGATTCTTCTGAATCTGCAGAGCAGTTGGTTGTGAAGTTTCGAAGTAACTCTTAAATGCTTCGTTTCAATGATTCTATTGACTTTCTATTTAGAACCTGGTTCAATTGCTTATAGTTTTTTCTGAAACTCAATGTTGTTGTGGTGTTTAAGGGAGTTAATATCCAGTGTTTGAATTCTTTGAAGTAGTTTCCTTAGCCGTTATCTATGAAGGTCCTTGCTTGTTTCCATTGCCACCCTGAACCATTTTTTAACTATCCAGCACTGGCTGTGCAGAAAACTTGTTTTATAAAATATATGCCAAATTTAATACTTACATAATTTATTAATTTAACAAGTTTGTAAGAAATAAGAAGCTTATCGCAAGAGAAAGATATATTACTCACAATATTGGTTCTTTCAAAAGCTATACAGTTTTAAAATCCACTTAATATTTATGACGCACCCTATTTGTACTCGTATGTGTCTTCCGATCAAATTATTCGACCTTTCAATATCTTGCTTTGAGTTTATATTAAGTTTGTAATAAAATACAAGAAACTCCTTTTCAACAGCCATCATGAAAAGCCTATTCATAAATTTCTTTAATCCCCATTTCGGATATTAAAAACTATAACATCTTGATTTTGTGGGCTTCCTTCACATGAAAGAAATACAAAACAATCAAATTTTATTTTTTTCGCCCTTTTTCATACATACATACATACAAAAATAAATAAAAAAAAAAACGTCCCATTAAATTTCCCTTAAAAGTTCTGTTCTTCCAATCCAATTAATTATGTCCTAATCTTAAAAGGTTAGAAAAAACACATCGAAATCATGCCTGTTTCTGACAGTTCGCAGAGAATCACACATATGTACATACATTAGAAAGTCATTTTATTTCAGAGCTTTGATATTCTATAAGAGTGTTTTTTTTTTATTTAGTGAGCTCAAAAAAGACAAAGGATTTCCTCAATTTAACACGACTGATTAGTGTTAAGTGTTATCATCTTCGAAACTATTTATGTATTCAAGAGCGATATATCTTCAAATTTCACTTAACACCAATAACATACAATATTAACCTATCCAACTAGTACAATTACTCAAAGTGTGTAAGCCGGGAGCGAGCGCTTATTTCATCATCACACACACACGCACTAGATTGACTAGATATAAATTATTGCTGTTTTACTAGAATTAAGCCCTAAAAGCACGTCCTTCATACCAAATCAAACCCATATACAACATAAACTACACAAATTTTAATAATGAGAATATTGAATACGTGAATTCTGTAATTATGGTGACCATTCGTAATGAAATTCAAAGCGAAAATAAAATTATTTATTAGAATTTAGTTGAATAATTTTGTTAAATTACAACTTTTTGAGACATTAATCAAATTTTAGAAAAGACCTATATTCCTATGCCTACATATATCTTGGAAAAGACCCATGAACTTCAAATCTACACACATCATACTTTCATCGAATTTAAGGCCAAGAATGATATCGTCTAAAGGGACGAGCTATTAAAGGATGCGCTGTCATGTGACTTCCTTAACATCTTCTTGCTAAAGTGCAAAATTATTGCACCAGCACCAGAGGAACAATCTTTCTGAAGTTCTTCCAATAACTCACTTCGCGACGTGGTGAATAAATTCGAGTCGAACGGTTCAGTGCACAATTCACCAATACCCAAAATTTCAACGAAGTGCCAGATCTGCCGAAAATATCGCTACTGACCGTGAGAGTATGCAGGAGAATCAGAGGCATTCAATTCCTCAGCCTTCCGCAGACAACAACTTTTGCATCGTGTCTTAGGCCTACACCCGTCAGCTCAAACAGGAACTCAACGTAAAAAATCCTAGTAAACGACGGTTTTCGCTAAATTGGCTCTTGAGCTGTTCGAAGTTGACCACAATTTCTTTCGAAAAATTATATTATTCAGCGATGAAGGTCATTTCTTTATCTTTTGTCAAAAATTAAAGAATTTGGGACAATTACAATTCACATGAAATTCTCTGAACTGCAATGCATCCAGAGAGTCACTATTTAGTGTGGATTTTGGGCTGGTGACATCACTGGTTGTCTGAGAATGACATTGACCAAACCATCACCATCAACGGCAAGCACTATCGGTCGTTGATAACCAAATTGTCTTGGCCCTCGAATTGGATGATATGGACATTGACGTGCATATGCTTTCCAAGACTGCGGTACGTGCCACAATGGACATTTGCACCAGCTATTTCCGAACAAGGTTATCTTACGAAAAAGCGATGTGAATTGCTCTGACCCCAAAAAATGTTTAAATCGAACCCCGAGGAAGACAAATTAGAGAAGGATGTCCTTAAGCAGCATGTCATGTGAAATTGGACACTAACAGGTATCGAGTTAACTTGTAGAAGCTTGTTCACTGAAGCCCTAGTCTATTCTAGACTGTATTGATACCTTATGTATGTAAATTAGTAATGAACTAAAAACAAAATAGATTATAAAGTGAACAGTTAATCATGACTGACATTATCAGTTCCTTCCGTCCAATACGAAGAGTGCAAACCCTTTAAAAGAATAATTTAGGCTGCACTCCTCCCCTCAAGCAATTTTGAGGTAATATTCTTATCGCTATGAATGCGTATCAGTATAACCTCGAGGCTTATTTTTGAAGCACACAGTTAAGTACAGAGATTCCTTCGTTAGCCGTACAACACGTGCGTTGAATTCTACACCAAACTCTTCCGTTTCGATAACATAACATTACAAGGGTAGCCATAACCCCCTGAGTGCGCATCATTTAAAAGAATTGTGTGAATCGATGTCAAACAACAGACCTCTTAAGTAAGTTTTAAGCTTTTCCTTTAATAAAGGCTAAAGTGATGTTCATGAAAATAATCTATAACATTATTTGCTTAACTCGTGAATACCAGATTTAGTGTGATAGAGTACATTCCACGCAGAATTATGAGATGCATTCTCAACTTTGGATCATATACATACTTATAGTTTAGGAAAAATTACTCAGTTTTTGTCGATTTTAAAACAGTTCGATTGATTCAACCGAAATAGCCTAATATGCAAGCTATCGTCAATGGAACTTTCAAATAAATTTTTAGAAATATTAACTCAGATGTGAAATTCTTACAGAACTGTAGGACCAGTAATGAGGTACCACAAGGTTGTATATTGAGTTCACTTATTTTTAACTTTTTATTCAATACTTATTTAAATGTTTATCCGAAGGAATAACATACACAAGGATCTTGTCCTGCTCGAGGACTTTGAACAGGCAATAAATACAGCTTACGATAAACCAAATCGAAGATTATTGTAGACTTATGGGATCTGAACATGAACCTACACTTCAATAGAAACTTTTTTAGGTACTGAGTTGAAACTTACCTATAGGTAACCCTGTCATCAACTTCAAGTTCCAATATTCATATTAAGGATAAATAAATAAAAATCATCAGCACTTTTCGATTCTTGTTCTCATGTTCGGCAAAGGACATTTTTGGACACGTACGAGTACTTCAAAAAATATGGTCACACCATCAATAGAATTCACTATATCATCATAATTTTGATAGAAAATTATTTCCATTAAACATTCTAGTCACATCGATATGGACGTAATTCATTTCATTTTATAGCACAGAGAAATAAATCTACACCCAGTCATAGAGATTTATATGTATATCTTTTATAGAAGAATCACTTACTCATTCCTATAGATCCTGATTAATAAAATCCTTTTTATTGGATTAATATATAGAGAGGAGAATACAAAAGGCATATTTGTATGTCAGTATAGCCTCTATGTAGGAGTACGCGTATGATGTGTAGGTTGTAGAGAGAGATGCCATAAATATTCCTTAATATTTCATTTCAAATGTAGCTTTTCATTTCAATTTAGAGGACATATCTTAATATCCTTGATCTGTGTGTATTTTTGAATGAGTTATATTACTTTTCGCTTTGGTTTTGTCCCTTTGTATCACTGGGTGTCCCACTTTCATTGTCGTAGGTGAAAACTGTGTATTCATGAGGTAATTTTTAGTCGAAAAAAAAATAATAAAAAATGTGGTTTTCTCGCTTTCGATCTAAAAGGAGTTTCTGGATTTGCCTCTAGTTATATCGATTGTGAGACAGCTTATATACAGGGAGATTTTAATTGCGTTCGAAAATGTTCTCTTAATTTAGATTCCCTAATTTTAGGGCACTTTATTTCGGTAAGACCTAATGTAATTTTAAGATAAAGTTAACATTTATTGCATAGCGATTTAAAAGCTGCTCCAGTTGGTCTTGGAGTAAACGAGTGTGATAAGGTGATACGAGTATCAATAAACAAGCACACAGGGGTGGCTACTGGCTAATTCAAAACGTCACTATTGACAGTAGCAACTTCGTAGTAGTTAAGGAGACCATGCATTTGTTTCGGAGTGAAAATAAACTCCACCAACGTCACCTTAGTAGAAGACCGACGAAGATTATAACCTTTTAAAAATTGTGCATTTGGTAAAATAAATGGGTTCAAAACTCCTCACGCTTCGAGGGGCTTTAAAAAAACCCTTTATACTGCTAGTTGTGCTTTACGCTACCGACTCTTGAACAATAAGCAGAAAGACGGAGCTGATACTGGGACCTTTCGACACAGAACATTTTTCTGACAGATAGTTAGTCATCTGTAATTGAATGGAGGACAAGATACAACCGCTAGCTCTTTCACCTGTATCAAGTTTTTGATGTAGCCCAGAAAGAAACACAAAACTAAGATTAGAATGCATTGGCATCACACAGTGTGATTGGACACATGTTGGAGATGGAAAGGTAGATCGTGCATTCCGTTTAAGAATCAAGCGAGTTTTTATTTCTAACTCAGCATTAAGTAGGAAATTTTAAACAAAAGGAAAGAAAGTCTAATTTTGAAGATAGCTTTTAATACTCAATTCATTTGAAAGTCAACTAGAAATCAAATCTTTGGTTGACATGGCTTTATTCCCTTAGGGCTATTTTGTGCTTAGTTAATATAAAATATCTCGGTTAACCTATTGAAATAGTGTTTCAAAGGCTCTAAATAGCTATTAGAAATAAAACCCTTGAAGCAATAAAAAAAATAAATGTCATACACGTTTTTCGATAAGTCACCAATCAGCCACTTTGAGAAAGTCCTTTAAATTTTTAAGTAAAAAAAAAACATCTTTACTCTTGTATTCTTAAATCCCTTGCCAATTTGTATGCCCTTAAGCCAATTATCACAGAAAACTTCACTGCGTGTCCCTGGCGATAGATACGGGTCACATAATCGACAATGAAAATGTCACTTTATCACCTGCATCAATTTATATTGTTAAACTTTCTTATTAGGCTTTGGAAAGAGAAAGAAAGAGAAGAAAAAAAAAACAAGTCAAAGGCCTCAAAGGCAATGATGGATTCACTCTCCCTTCATGTCGAAAATATTTGTTTTCCTTGTTTTCTAGTCTTTTATAAAATTATCAGGAGTGGATTTGTTGAGAAGACAATCAAAGTAGATACTTAATTTATTTGGAAGATTAGAAGATCTCTCACAAATTCCTAGACGAATGATGCTGGGATCAGGGAGCTATGTATACCCGACATTTGTAGTAAAATTTTATTCACAATCAAACATTTTTTTCATTTAAATTGAAAACATGAAACAAAATGTGTAAAGTTTAAAATAAGCAAAGGGATAGGCGCTGGCCCAGTTTTAAATATCGGATAGAAAAAAAGAAATTTGTTCAATGAAAATTCGAAAGAGAAATTGAAATCATGTCGAACCACTTTGCCATTCATTGACCTCTAGAGGCTAACTTCCCTCTCAACTCCAACATTTCTATGACTTTCAAACGTTCAAAAAACTTTCAAATATACAGAAAATAAAAATTTTCTTAAAAGAAGAAGTTTTTAAAGTCCTGAACTACTTTTTCAATAATTTCCTCCAAGGGACGAGAACACTATCCGCCTCTCGTCTTACTTACTACTTACTTACTTAGGTCCTCAGACCTGTTACGTCCGTGGGGGACCCCTAGTGGGGCATAGGGCATCCACAACGCCAGCTCGCCATCGTGTTCGGTTCCTGGATATGAGTCGCAACTCCCTCCAACTCTTGCCTAGTTGGGCTGACTCCTCCTCGACTGTCCTTCTCCATGAGCTTCTCGTTCGTCCAGCTCTTCTTCCTTCTTGAGTGAGCGGATTCCACTGCATTGCATGCGCCGCAATACAGTTGTCGCCTTTTCGAAGCTTGTGTCCGATCCACTGCCACTTTCGACGTTTTCCTAAGGAGCTCTTCGTTTGATATACGATTGGGCCAGAAAATCCTAAGGATGTTTCGTAGACATCTATTATTGAACGTTTGCAGCTTCTTAGTGACATCTACTGTTACTTTCCAAGTGCTGCAACCGTAAAGTAACACGGATTCGACGAAACAGCCGTAGCTTGGTTCTTAAGCTTAGAGAGTTATATTTCTAAGCATACCGAAAGCAGCCTTTGCCTTCCCGATTCGACTGCTGATGTCCTGTTCGGTGCCACCCTCGGTAGAGATGATACTTCCAAGGTATTGGAAGCTCTGTACTTTCTCTATACCGGTTTTTGAGAAATATTTATGAGAGAAGATGACTGGGTTCCTAAGCTGATCATCTTTGTTTTGCTGGAGTTGATTTTCAGCCCTACGATTTCTGCTTCTCTCTCCACCCCTGTTGTCAATTGCTGGAGATCCGTGATCCTATGAGAGAGCAAGCATACGTCGTCCGCATAGTCAAGATGTTTCAGGTGAGACGTCAGAGTCCATCGAATTGCTCCGTTTCCCGTCAAAGCCGTTCGCAGGACATCGCTTATTACCAACAGAAACAATATTGGTGACAGAATGCAGCCCTGTTTGACTCCACTTTGGACTTCAAACTCTTCTGACAGCCTCCCTTCGTGCAAAATGTGACATTCGGATCCATCATAAGTTAGCTTATTAATAGCTATTAATTTATCCGGGATACCCCTCCTGCGTAAAGCATGCCAAATAAATTCTCTATTGACGCTATCGAAAGCCTTCTCAAAGTCAATGAATAGCAGGTGTAGTGGTGATCGATATTCGACGCACTGCTCAATTATGATCCTTAAAGTATTGATGTGATCAATGTATGAGCATACAAAAAGTTTTCATGAAAATTTCAAAACTATTTTTCACCCTAACAAAGCTTCTTTTTGTATTTTTCTAACGTCCTCACTGTGTTAAACGTTTAAAGGGTA
This sequence comes from Chrysotoxum bicinctum, assembly GCA_911387755.1. NCBI lineage: Eukaryota > Metazoa > Arthropoda > Insecta > Diptera > Syrphidae > Chrysotoxum > Chrysotoxum bicinctum. The sequence continues at coordinate 8,805,936 of OU426988.1, read as the reverse complement.
TTAATTATACCCTTGCTCACTCATTCTGGGAATGTATATACTTTTCTGGAACAAAATATATGAAAAAGAATATGAAATAGCTTGGACATTCTCCCCTCTTTTTTAATCATTGATCACTTGTGTGGGGAGGGGGGTTGTTTATTGCCCCCCTTGTCGAATCAGATTTTCTTTTTTTTGTTGAGAACTTTTATACATAAATGAAAACTTACAATTTAAGAATTATTCCTAGGCCCTTGAATCTTTTCGCTATTTTGCGCACCCCTATGTCCAGCCCTGACTGAGAAAACCGTTATATTTATATATTTCAAGCAGAAGTAAAAATCCCCTCCCATCCCTGCTCTATATGACATCGTCATACAAAACACATTAATCATAGAAATACAAAAAAAAATATCGCTTCTGGCCGCTGCTGTCCTGTCCACATTAAAAAGGACGACACCTCCCCAAACCCAAACCAAAAACTCAAACCCTTAGAAATGATGATACATTTTTGAAAGGATACCCAGGTGCATTGTAGAACAAGACAAAATTATTTTAATCAAATTTAAGGTATAACACAACTTTTCCACTTAAATTTCATGTTGTTGTTTTTGTTTTTGCTGGTTTTGATGATTCACACTGCTGGGCTGGGCTGGGTGTAGCTTCGTCGGTCGCTGGGTCGGTCTTTCGGTCTGTCGGTCGGTCGTCACTCGTGTCCATGTCCAGCATCATCGCTCGCGCTATGAAAACTTTCAACATTAAACAATTTGTCTCTATGTCTGTGGAGAGTCCTGTCAACTAAGTGACATACCCTAGACCATATCCTCCAAACTGGGCAGTGAGGTAGTTTACCCAGTTTTTTTATTTCATTTTTTTGTGTATTGCCATCCTGTTTGCTTCCTTCGGCTTTGATGTAACGAGTAATTGGAGCTCGTTTAGCATTTTAATGGACGGTTTTCGAAATAGATGTTTCCACAGGACAAAAATATCTTTGTCTTGTGGCCGACTGCTCCATGTCCTCTGTGTTGGGCCCCCTGCTTGGACATCATTTTAATCACTATGACAGGTGGTGAGTTGTCCTGCCCCACTGCCAACAGTTGAATATATTCACAGGGGTTCTTGGGTTCCGTTTTGTTTTTCTGTTTAGCCATCCTTAAAGTTTTTTTCTTCGTTTGAAAGATGTATAATTGCATATTTTTTTGTTGGTTAAGTGTGTTTGCTTTGGCTCGGTTTACTTGACAAATGTTTGGCTTTGAACCATCATTAGTGTGATGGTTTTGGTACTTCGCCAGCACACAATCCAAAATGAGCCATTAGAATGCGGCAAATGGAAGATTAAAAAAAAATAATGTTAAACTGTTTGTCCGGAATACCAATTTCGAAAGAAATTAGAGTTCTTTTTTATGTTTTGTTTAGGGCTAAATTGCTCTCTTAAAGAAGAACGACTCATAATTTTTCAATCGAGGTTTAAAGGTCCATAAAGTTGGTGTATAGCAAGTCCTTTGTGTGAGTGTCTAAGCAACTCAAAAACCCATTTGAGTATATGATGACTGCCGGAAGGACATTTTCGTGGGTAATTTTTCTTTTTCAATTTAATGGACATTTTTGATGGTGCATCGGGGCACTCATAAAATTCCTTGTGCACAACATTGACATTGGTTTTTTTTATAAATCTTTCAATGGTACATAATATTTCATTGGTCTTACTACGGTTTAGTGTGTACTTTTGTTTTCCGCTTGACACAATTTGTTTCCTTTTTTTGTACTTGTTTTGTATTTTTTTGGTTAGACTTTTCCATTTGAGCACTTGCGATTTATGTTTCTTTTTTTATTTATAAAACTTGGGCTTCCGATTTTTACTAGAGTGGAATATAGAAATATCCCTCCATCGAAATGGCAATTCTAGGTATATCGAATGTTCAGCTATGAATCCTTGAAATTGGCAACAAAATCGATCGAATATAAAAAAAAGGAATGAACAGTGCGGTTGGAAGCAATTGGTGATATCTTTCTTTTTCATTCTGAGAAAGCTTTGAAATGATTTTTTTTTAAATCCAAAAAATATACTTTTTGAAAGTTTTGATTTAGATTTCGTGCTCTCTCTTTCTCGATGCTTTGTTAAGGTGTTTGGTTTTATGTGTCGATCGTTTTCAGCGAGGAAAATAAGAGTTGTTTTGCTTGCTAAAGAGAACACAATTTTGGACAAAAAATTTTTATGAGTGATTAAGCACACTTCGACCTGACTGTCTTGATTAAACCCTCGATTGGTACATCAAAGACTAGTTCATATTTCTTTCAAGATACCATAGACGATGCTTTACAGTCTTTGGTGACCTCTATCGGGAAATGTTGGAAAATTTTCTTGCGCCCGAATTGGATCAAGTAGGCCTACAAAACGTGTGTTTCCAATAAGACGGTGTCACATCACACACAGCTCACGCTACGTTGCGAATGTTACGAGAAATTTCTCGCGGGTAAATAATGTCCAAAACTAGTGATATCAACTTGCCCCAAAAATCCCCTGATTCGAGGACTCCCGATTTCTTCTTATGGTGTTACTTAAAGTAAAATGGTGTACATCAACGAACAAACCACAGTTTGAAACGTAATTGCTGAAATTTTAACAGAAGTCTGCGATACTGTTATGCAAATTGAACTTAAAAGAGCTCGCCTTTCGGCACGGCCAGAGGTGCCCACTCGACCAACATCATATTCTATACATAATGTTGAAGACCATAATACCTAATCATTGGCTCTTAGAATACCTGAATGGGTAGGAATGGGCGGAATTCCAATTATCTGTCGATTCCGAACGGCTTAGATGAGAAGGACTTTCAAGAGGCAGTATCTCTGAAAGTACAACAATTTTTGTTTTTGTTCTTATGTGGCAGAAGACACATAACTTTTATACTACTTTTTGACTGTTCAAGGCAGCCATGTAGTTTTATTTGTTGTTAATTTTTCTGTTCATCTCCATGGCAATTAACAGCCCACGGACAACTTAGCACCGAATGTTCTGGAACAGTTGGATTCCAATTTCAGCAAAAACACTTCAATAAGTTATACTGCCGAGTATATAATAATGCCAATCCAATTGAGGTCCAAGGAAAGGTTTGGCTTGGATCTTGGGTCGTAGGTATCATCAGTATGTACTTTTTCGACGACGCCTTGTTCTACACAGCTGATCCTTCAATGAATATTCTGCACGAGCGATTTGAGGGAATGGTTATCTCACACAGAGGTGACATCAGCTGGGACTTGTTTTTAGAGTTTCCTTAAGCCAGAGGTCTATGCCAATAAACAGCGAAAAACCGGTGTACTCAAACTTATCGCAATACCACATCGCTTAAATAAATCCTGATATATTCATTAGTGTAATCGAAAATTAGACCAATCGAATAAGCGCTACCCTGCAAATCTATGACGGCCATTTGAAAGATGTTATATTCTACACTTATCGTCACCAGAAAAGCGTAATACAAGGGCAGTTGGACAAGTACTTAGCCTACAAAAGAAAACAAAATGTTTGGATATTTATTTCTCAACATAGTCTCCTTTTAGCTAGATACACTTGATCCAGCGATGCTCCAACTTCTTTAACCCATCCGAAAAATAGGTTTTCTCGAGGTCCGCGGCGGCGATGACCTTCTCCTTTACCTCAAATTTCTCCCCGGCAAGTGATTTTTTCAAGTTTGCAAACAAGAAAAAGTCGCACGGGGTCAAATCTGTAGAATTCGGTGGATGGGACAGTAGTTCCTAGTGCAATTTGACAAATTTGGCCGTGGTCTTACGCCTGCGCTTGTTGTCCGGAGTGAGCAAACGCGGCATCTATCGCGCCGACAGCTTTCTCATACCCAAAATTTCATTGAGGATATGAACCTCGCGGTCTTTTGAGATGCCTATTGTTTCAGCTATCTCGCGCACCTTTAATCTATGGCGGTCAACCAATACAAGATCGAGGGTTTTTGACACGTTATCCTCCGTGGTAGCCATTTTTGCGGTACAGAAGAGGTATCTTCTCAGACAACCCACCTATAAATAGATCACTTAAGCTACTAAACTTTTCCAATGTTTTCGAAGCTGAAGAGCTTGCACTTTGTGAGTCCGAGAAATATCTTTCCATATGTGAACTGTCAAACAAGAACATTACTATCTTCAACGCTAACCAGGACGCAATCAGAGCCATTTTTCGTCAATTGCGACGAAGGCAAAACTGGTTGATCGTTGCCGTAGTTAATTAAGACTGTTTGGCGAAACATATTCAGTCACCCTTGAATAGGTCCCGGAACAACGTGACATTTATGGAAATTAAATGGCTGATTTACTGGCAAAAATCGGTTCATCACTTGAACCGAGCCAAATTGTACCCTGGGTACTCATGCCACTGAAGCAGGAAAAGTATAGAATTCACCTAAGTTTCTTCAAGACCTGTCGGGTTTCAAGGAGTGTTTGGCCAGATATATCAAAGTATCTACTGAAGCTTAGCAGATCCCAACTGTCTCTTTTGGTTGTATGTATACCTTAAGGGTCACATGAGCAGATTGGACATCAGTAAATATGACTTATACAGAGGGTGTTAGGATGACGAGCTGAAAGAGGGCTCATCTCACTTCCTTTGTAAATGCCCCAGCCTAGCCAGAGTTAGAAAAGATGCCCTCGGAGAAAACTTTTTCAACGAACTGGAGGACGTCTCATTTTTGTCACAAAAAATCAACTTTAACTTCATTCAGAAATCTGGATGGTTCTGGGATGCACCCCATACCTATTCCACTAATTCCTTTCTTTTACCCTTCTCATTCCACATTACCAACACCCTGAAGAACACAATGGATCCATTGAAATCCGAGTGAGGAGATACGGCTTGCCGAATCATCACCCCATCTAACCTAAAAACTATTGAGACAATCAAAGCTATGCAGAAACCCAAGGACTTGAACACTCTTAAATGGAAATGTATTTTGTTATTGATTTTTGTTCCTTAGATGTATGGCTTCTTAATTAATTTTATAGCCTTACTTAATAGTGTGTTAAAAAATGTTAGACGTATTTTTAAGTTTAATCCAAAGGTTAAAAAAGAAAACTCTTTGCCAAAGGACTATACAAGTACCATAATAATTAACTTCTAGCAATAGTTCATTTTCTCTTAAATTCAAACTTGAGGTTCTATTTAGTAATAATGTACTCATTGAAGAGGCAAGTCCAACAAGAGCATAGATATTAAAAAAATCACATATTAGGATCTAATGTTATAATGTCGAAGCAGGTTCACTATTTGAAAACTCTTAGGGCAAACAAAATGTATAAAAACGTATATTAGAAATTTTTTCTGCACAGCACTGTATTTTAAAACACAATATCTCTGAGAGAGAAACAAAATTTTAAAAATGTAAGGAAACACAAAAAGTTACTTAAGCCGATAAAGGAATTGTCTTTCCATTTGGGAAATGCAAAAAAGGACTTTCATTGTTCTAGTTTCTAGTACAAAACACACATAAGGTATGTACATATATTGCTAGCTATAGACATAAGTCTGTGTCTGTTTTTCATCGTATTTATCTTCATTTTAAATTCCATATTTCAATTGAAATACTTTTAGTCAGTCAGTGTGTAAGCTTTAATTGAACTCGATATTTAAATTGAATTATAAAAAGTTAATGTAAAACAATTTGCACATGTTTGAATAACACGAATTTGATTTTTTGGTTCCAGGATGTAATGTGGCTTAGTACTGAAAGCATAATTTCATAAGGAAATGCCTTACCTCAAAACAACCGAGAACTTTCAAACACTCTACCTCAGAAAGTAGTGTTGCCAATTTAAAGATCTTCGCTTCTTAAAAACACCCAGCAATATTAGTGTACAAGTAATCTGTGCAAAATTTCAATACAAAAAAGTGTAAAAATCCTATTAACACAGCTTGGACTTTTAGTTTGTCTGCCTTAGATTTCAGAGTTCTTTCCAGTTTTTGGATTTACTTGCCTCCTCTTCTTGTTTAATTTTAGTTTTGGTAATGTTTTTTCCTATTTCATAATAGGACTCAGGCCCCGTTAAAGGGGTTGATGCACATATTTTTGTTAAGGCGTCTGCCTCCTTGATTCCATGAACACCCATGTCACCAGGTACCTAAGGCAATGTGACCCTGTTCTGTTTGCCAAGTTCGTTTATCCTGTTTATGCATTTTCACACTTATTAAGAGCTGATGGTATATGGGTTTAGTGTCTTGAGTGCAGCTTGGCTATCTGATATAAAAGCTACGTCCCTAAGGCATGTACTTCCTCTTAAAAAATGCTGTTGAATTGCCCCATCGGTATGGAAATTTAAGTTCCAGGCCCAACGATTCCTACATCATTTCCTTCGCTTGTTCTCGATCCATATGTGTACCATTTGATAGTATTTGTATCGAGAGTGTAGTTTATTGCTTCTCCTACCGAATTGTTTTTGTTGCTAAACTCTATACGAAAGTTTTTCTCGAAATCATATTTTTTTTATTATACAATCGATGTCAAGAAGATTGGTGACTGCGGAACTGCTGATTAAGACTCTTTTCCAGTTCCGTCCATTGAAAATCTTATGATAGCTCCCATTGCCGCACTTCCGATAACATCGCAGAAAAGCGATATATGGAGGAAAATCTCTATAACTACGGTAGAGCAGGTTCTCAATGCTCCCGTAACACAAATATGTACATGCGAGGCCTTGGACTTTTTCTAGGGTTTTCTTATTATGTTAGTCCTCTTGTGCTATGCAATTTCACCATAGGTAATGATACTCGTAAGTCTTACCATCATAGTGTACATTCACCTGATGTTCGGTTTGCAGCCCCATGACATCTACTGCAAGTTTGTTATGGCTTTTGTGCCTTTTCCAACTAAAGTCTAAGTACTTGTTCCAAAGTAGTTCCTAGAAATTTTACCTCTCACTGCTTTTCTATTACTTTTCACTAGCTAACTGGATAGGTTTCATATGGAGCAGGAGTCTTTTCCTGGTTAATAGTGTGACACTCGTCTTAGAGGGTTTTATTGATATTTTTGTAATTTTTAGTTTGGAAAAACATGAAAAAAAGTTAAGTAAAACTTCCCTTTACTATTTTAAAAAGCAATTTCTTTAACTAGATAAGTTGATATTTACTCAAAATCTATTTTTGAATTTTTTTTTATTCACAAAACCCAATAAATGTGTAGTCACTTAAGAGAGGGCTATGAATATGACGAATCTATTTTTTTTTTACAAACATCATTTCTGTTATTAAATTTAGATGAACCACATTTAAATAATTATGCTAATAATAACAACAATAAGGCGTATGTACATATATCCTTTGACATATAATTGCAATATCCTTTCTACGTAAATCATTCAAATATCCAAAGCAAGCAATCCACCTTCCAATCAAAACAAGGATGTAAAAATTCAGAATTTGAATAAAGAATTTATTCAAATTGTTGTAGGTACATATATTATTTTTTTTTGTTCATTTTCTAATACTTCAACATTTTTCAACCATAAAACCATCAATGTGAATTTCATTGCAATGGCAGCAGAAACAGTGGACAAATAAATAGAACAAAAAAAAAATATATCACACAGCAATATTTTTTGATTGCTATAAATAACCGACAAAATGTTGACACACATCATAGAAAATATCTAACAAAAAACCTTCTAACCAACAGCGAATAGCCATAATCGAGAAATGTGGGTATATCCCATATGAGTCGCATGTATCTACTTGATTTTGTAGCAAATTTTATTAAAACTTAAAAATGAATAAAATTTAAAAATCTAAGATTTCAACTTGAGACTTTTTGTCAATTCAAAAACCAAATAAATACAAATTTTAATATTCAACTTCAATCTTGTTAAAATTGAAGAAATTGGTGAAAAGTTTACTTCCATTATGTATAATCGCGTCCAAAGCATATGTAAGAGACATAGTCTTAAAAAGAATGAACCTTTTATCGGGTTTCCTGTATGTCAGAGGACTCACAACTTTTAATCAGCATAAGTCTACAGAATTCCAAAATCGTAGTCCCGAAATCCCAAAATACAGGAAACTTTCATCTCAAGAAATCAAAATCCCGGAATTCTAAAATGTAGAACAATCAAAATCAAAAATCCTGAAAAGGCGAAATCCAAAAAAAAACTGAATCTCAAAATCGAAATCTCGAAAAATTATACAAAATTGTAAAGCATACAAATTCTTGTAAACATTACAAAAACATTATTTTACTCAAAAGTGGAGATCGGAAAATTACGAAGAACATTTTCTCCAAAAACTGGTTATTTGGCTACCAAGGCACCGCACTTGTGGGGTTGAAGAAGATGAGTAAGATCAAAGATTCTTGCGAAAATCTCTCTAGATGAGTCCTGAAACCAATCTAACACTTCATAATCCTTCTTAAGTCACTACGGCGTTTATTCTGATATTTCTAATTACCTTTATACGGTGGTGTTGGGCGATGATATTGTCCCTCGGTATTCCCTCTATAATCCATTGGCATTACAACTTTTTGAAGCTCTCACTTCTGGCCAAAACAACGATGATGCTGACTGACACACCATCTCATAGTGGTACGGCAATGTGACTGTCTACTGCTACCTCCCCGACCGACGTTACCACATCCCTTTTTGGTACGGTAATGTAAACTTCCGATGTTTATACCTCTCTGTACCTCCTCACTCATGTAACTGATTGCACCTTAAATCCCCATATACCTCCCACGACGGTACGGCGACAACGCTATCCAAGAATACCGCAATTTTAATTGATGCGGAAATACAACTGTCCGAAGTATCCAACCTCTCGAAAGAACGGTGACAAATCTGTCTGTTGGTCCACCCTCCTCATATTCGACGGTACGGCAATGAAGCTTTCCGACGATCCCAATCTTTCTTTCTCGGCATATAGGCGACGATGCTGTCTGACGCTCCTTACCAATTAGAAACCCGTGCACATGATCATCTGTAGGCTGTATCAATAGGGATTAACTAGCCTTACTTATGTACATATTCGGATCTTCTCCGATATTCATGAGAACAAAATGAATTTTTTAATAGACCTTGGTGATGTTCAGCTTCGTCTAGACCGGGCAGTATTTTATTTGTCTTTTGCATTGGCTGAGAGACAGAATAATAGGAAGGTAATTACGAGTATACTGGGAATAAATGTGGTGTTCCACTGTGCATCGAATACTGGCCTTACAGTTTGGTAATAAGGCCGATTTTCACAAACTTTGTAAGGTCCTAAAATCACTCCGCTGTATTGTACACTTTTTTTCATCTGATACCCTTCGATATATTTAGTAAACAAATGGCTGCCAGCATAACCATTCGTCCTAAGGCCTCTTTAAAGTGGATCAACAATCCATTCCATGTAACTCAACCTCAATTACTTTTTAACTAAAACTTCCAAGTAACCATCCCATCCAAATCTGCTTGGGGGGACGTGTCATTCTTGGAAGATGTTTCGGTTTTTTCTATACTGATGGATGAGTGACCGATGACGGGGTTGGTGGAGGCTTGTACTCTGGCTAAACCTCTCATTTTGCATTCCTAATCATTGTAGCTTGTTTCAGGCTGAACTTTTGGCAATTAAGTAAGTTTTATCTCGGCTTGAAGGAAATGTGATTCCTATAAAGGATGTCCGTATCTTCTCAGACATCCAAGCTGCTATAAAAGCTCTGGATTCTGAGTGCGAGTGTTCAAAACCTAAACCAGCCCTTAACTGCCCATCATCTCACGTGCAGATGGCTAAGCTGTAAAGCTGACGAACTTGTTAAAAATGAATTTACATTACCTATTCTACCAGAAAGGACAAATGTTGGTACACATGTAAACTTACGATAAAGCCAGATCCTATAAAGGCCGCCATCCTAAAGTGGAACAACATGACCACTTCGCTTAAGCATCTGACACTAAACAGACTGCACATTAGTTCCTTAATAGGTGTCATAATCGCTGTGGAGAAAACAATTCCACACCTCTTATTTACATATTCTACTGTATCCTAAAAAGTTAGACAACATTTTGTGAGACTTCTAATGGTGTTTCATAAATTTGATCTTAACTGAAAAACATGTCAGGAGAATAATTAAGAATGCTGGCTTCTAAGCTTACAAAAAATATGCTGACCTCCCATTAAAAATTTAGCTGTAATATTTTGTTTTCTTAGGAATGTTTATCAGTTAACCCTTGAGCTCAACTTCTAACTCATTGTCAATTATAGAGATCCTTTTTTAAGTCACACAACACGAATGTGGAATGACCAACCAAATTAAAATTTGGTGGTGCAACAGCTCGAAGTGAACCAGGACCTAATGACTTACAACTCTCAACCATTCCTGGATGCGTGTTACCAGGAACGGAGAGGACCTACAATTTTCTGCCGATTCCGAATGGCTTATGAGCAGCATTTTCCATGACAAGAGATACTCTTGGAGAATTTGTAAATTCCTCGCAAGAGGCAGTACACCCTTGAAAAAACTTTCTTGCAGCGGCTGAGAATCGAATACGAGACCTTCCGCATGACAGTCCAACGCACTAACCATTATGCCAAGGGGTACGTACTTCCCATTATTACATTCAGAAATTCAAAACTAATGTATTTTGGGACCCTTTTTTTAAAACTTTCCCTGTTTTCCTAACGCTGATACTGTGGTTATTATTTGAATGGTAGCTTTAAACCCTTAAATGCGCTTTCCACAAACTCACGACACCCTATAAGAATACACCATTATGTGAATTTCTTCGAACGTCTGTTTTTTTTTATGAATTTGCGTTCCGTACTTTTTAGCTGTTCACTTTTACTTGAGAATCTTTCATCCGCAACCTTCAAGATTCGACAAGTTATGAGTTGCTATCCAAAACTTGAAAAAAAAAAAATAGTACTTGCTTGGGAAATAGCAAGTTCTCTACTGTACGAGCACTCTGTCCGCTTAAGGGCACAAACCTTAATTGTACTTTGTACCCAATTTGTATTTTTACTAACAGATTCCTATTTCTTATGAGCAGGGCTCATTTTGAAGAACTGCAGCACTTGCGCCTACAATATTTCCGTTGCTCTGAACGGCACACGGTATGTCTAGTAAAACGATTATCATGACTGAAAATTAAAGTAAGCGCTCTTAGCAGTCCGGCTACCGTTACCGACTCAGAATTTCAGTAGCATTTATCTTCAAGCCCTGGTCATTCGTGAAATCCAACACGATAAAATCGAGTTTGACAAAATTTTGTTTCAAATTTGATGCAACCGAAAAACATCAAATTTGTCCCAATCGCTTAGACTTTTTAAAGTTTAAAATTTGAACAAAATCCCGACTTAGTCATTTCTTTTTTTAGAAATCCAAAACAAGTCCCTTACTACTCGTATCTAAATTGCAAAAAAAAATCACAATAATTCATCAATTCACTTTTTCGTCACATCGTTTGTTGTGTGTTGACACTGCCATGAGCTCTTCAATTATTATCGTACGAGTATGTGATGATGTTCTCAGTCATTTTTATGATTGTATCTAGATGCACTCAATTGGAAAGCAAATACATACCAAAAAAAAAGATATTTATTTTTGTCTCGTTTCTCCTTTGAAATATATTAATCAAAGCGTTAAAGCTAAAAAAAATCATAGAATTCAAAAGAAAATACTTAAAAAAAAATCATATCTCTAAACAAACACAAATATCAAACCCCGAATCATTTATTTTTCTTTTCTATAAATAGGGTGAACCAGGGAAAATAAGCAAGGAACTCACTCAAGCGATGAATCTTCATTTTAGCTGTCGGTTGTATCTTCTTTGATTTTGTGTTTCTTCGTCTCTGTATTCTTTGAAAAAAAATGTTAATATCAATCATCCTTGAAAATATTACACACATTATGTATAGAGTACACAGGTCTAGAGTTTCTATAGGCTTTATTATGAGAGCTACACAAAGGTGATAAGAGCAAAGTTTTTATGGCCTTCATATGGATGTTTTATTTTTTGTTCAATTTTTCATAAAATAATGGCAATAATGTGGGTCGAACAAACGGCTTTTGTGAAATAAGCTGATATATAATTTTTATTGTATGTATGTGTTCACCAGTTCAGTGCAAGTCACAAAGTTTTTCAATAAATTTTTCTTTGTTATTGATTGGAGTTTTTCGTTTTGGTACTTTGGGCTCCTACTTACCTACCTATGTACCTTGGAAATGAGGATAACTTTTTTGACCTGGTGACATATTGATATAATGACAACCTCAAATCTTGAAATAGGTTGAATTATATCGAATAAAAAGGGAGCCTTGGACTTTTTTAATTTTTTTTTTATTAATATATTAAACAAAAGGTATAGGAAGATCAGCCTGGACAATCAGGCGACATCACTCAATCGTAGGGACGGCTTTGTGGGACGTACTTTAACACTGGATTTTTCAAAATTTACTTCAGCAAAAGGACAATTATTGCTGTCGCGTCAAAATAATGTCGATATTTTAATCAAAGGCCATGACAACGATGGCTAGAAGTTGAAGAAAATGGTGGTATTCTTTATTTCGTTCACAATGCATCGGTCTAGATGCATGGATGATGGAAAAATTCGAATATGTTTGTTACATGTAATTGCCATTTCACAATTTTTAACGACTCTTATGATTTATATTTTTTGAATATCGTCATAATAGTTCTTAGTACGACTATCCGAATTTAAACAACTCTCAATTAAAAACAATTGACTTTCTTACTAAGTGAGCTTTATTTTATGACATTTAAATATATTCCATACCAACCCGATTATGTATATAAGTTTATTTGAAGTTCAAGGTGCCACGAAAACCACTTTATGTTGTATTAACTTCATCATTAGCTTCTCCAACGACAAATTCTTCACTCTTTGGTTTGTTGCCATTTGATGCTTTGACTCTGGAAGACTCATCACTACTACTTGATAACGACCATGATGATGATTCATCACTTAAAGACTCCGATTCCGATGAAGATTTATCTTTTGGAAGATGTAAACACCAAATTTCCATAATCAACAGGGACAAAACTACTGCCAGCACCAAAACCGAATTTTTGAAATACATCGCTGCTTCGAATGCACTTGAAATGGCGCTGAACTTTAATTTAAAACTGATTTTCTGTATGTTACAGTAAGTTGGTTGCAAGTTTGTGAATACAAATTAGAAATTTCATTTAACCCCAGACACGCAAGGCCTGGGAATATTCAATTATAATCTTTTATCAGTCAGAGGAGAAAAGTAAATATCTGTAATATTTAAATTTGATTTATTAGAATTATCTCAAAATGAGATTTAATATCTATCTCACGAAAAGCTTTGAAATAAGCTAATTTAAATGCACAACTGGGTTTGTTTTTTTTTCTTTGGCGAGTACGTACATACAATAAAACTAAGGGGCCGATAAATTATAATGAACTTTTGTAGAGGGGAGAAGTACAAGTCTATTTTAGATCGCAGGTAAAATGTGGCTCGGTTTCTGGAACTTCAAATTTTTGCGGAAAACCTTACCTTGTATTTTTTTTTTATATAAGAAAATATTCCTTTATTTTCATTAAGTTTATAACTTACCTAAAAAGAAAAGAAGGAAACGTTTATTAGCAACAGATTAAATTGATATAGATTTAAATTATTACATATCAGACCAAAAACATAAATGTTAAAAAAAGAGCCAAGTTCTTTTATAGAAAAACCTTTGTGTAACAAGTCAGCCTTGGAAAGTACTGAGATCTAAAAGTACGCCAAGTTCTAACTTCATCAAGGGCGGATACCACGCCCCCTGAATGGAAAACCTCAAATTTTTTTCCTCGCCTTGCATGACAAGACCTACCGCTGTGCAAACTTACAAGAAGTGCTTCATAATTTTGATGATCTGTCAGTCAGTCAGTGAGTCAGTCAGTTACGGTTTTTATGATTTTTGAGGCCTTATATGTATCTCAGGAACCGCTCATGCTAGGAAATTTAAATTTTGTGAGGCGCCTGTGCCTTAGCAAATATTCGGAATTTCAAGTTTCTGACTTAATTGGTACTGGTACATAGGGAGGGGTCAAAAATCGCCTGAGTTTTTTTCCTATAAAAAGGGTGTAGTGCCAGAACTTGGCTGGGCACTACCGTCCCCTTTGATGAATAAAGAATATTTGTGATAGGTTTTTCAAATTAAATAGAAGAACTTCTAAAATGGTTCTCAATGAAAAGATAAATAAATTAAATGCATGTGTATTTAAAATACATTCCTAAATTTTATCAAAATCAACTCAAAAGTGTATGTTTAAAGTTTTTGATGTGTAAACATCTTTGCCGGCGGTATAGTGAACCGAAAGGGGGGGTAAAACTTATACGTTCCGTTTATCCCATTACGGTTACACATTACGATTACACATTACAGTTACACGTTCCGTGTAGCAAGCTACCTTACGGAAGATTGCATTTAAGACCCTGTTTACATTGGAAATATTGCGTACCTACTACATCTCGCTTACATTTGAAATTTTGAGTACTATATCCCGATTTTATTAGTTTCCATTGCTAGCTAGAACTAAATATATTCACTTCCCCAACATTTCTTCACCTCTGGACCAAAAAATGCATTTTCAGAGTTGACATTTAAAAATCCGAAAAATGTTGTTAAAGCAATGAGTTGACATCTGCAAAAGTCAAATTGAAGTATCATATTTTCGAGGGGATTAAGGGCGGTCACATTCTTAAATATGTTTGACAAGAACGGCATGATGGGCTTGATTTTGATGATGTGAACGCTCCATCTAGTGGCTTGTCAAACAAAAAATGTTTTAACATTTTTGCAGCATGACAAGCACATTTGAGAACGTGAACGCATGTTCGTCAAGCCTAAGGCAAAAAAGTTGAAAAAAGTGCAGAATTATCGTTCTTTTTGGTTTCCTTTATTTCTCGAGTGTAAAATTCTCTTAAGTGAGTAGAGTAAAGCCCTAGTTATAGCTTTCATTGAAATGCATCATTGAAACAAATCAGTGGAATTCGGACTTCTTTATTTTTTTGACAAGCCAGTAGTTATAGCAATCACTGAAAAATTATTTTCAGTTAAAGATCCTGTCACTGGCTGATTACAACCAATTCTATGCATTTGAGGTTAGAGTTGATCATTGAAAGAAAAACTGACATTTGACAATAGGAAGAGAATCGAACACATTGAAATCAGTGAAATAATAAAAGTGGATTTAAAAGAAAGTTTAAATCAGAATTTTGTATTTTATAGAGCAAAAAAATTCTAGTACTCATTACCTTCATTTTGGTACCAATTAAAGCCATTGCAGTTTGTTAAAAATGGGAATGAAAATTTTCAATGATGCATTTCAATGATAGCTATAACTGGCGCCTAAGGAGTGCAAAGAGATAACTCCTTTTCGATTTTGACTTATAGTAAAAATCACTGTGTTTAAAAGCAACCATGCAATCGAAAGGTAAACAGAGATTAAAAATCGGTTTCGTGTAAAACAGTCTATTTCGTATCAGATAACATCTCTGTTTGATTATAAGTGTAAAAATGTAATGTTGTCTCAAGCAACATCCCTGTACATGAGTCTAACAAAGTTAACGTTACGTAGCGGAGTCCAATGGTGCGTTCTTTTTTTTACAATATTTAAATTATGAAGTTCCTTTACTTTGAAACTCTACTACAGACACGTAAAAAAAGTCTGAGGAGTAAGTCCAATTCCAATGTGATCACTGTCTTGAAATTAAAGATTAAAAATTCAATCATAAGTTTAAAATGATGGCTACGTATGCATGTGTATTAGTGGCGCAGTAGTCGTCCATATTTCTATCGATGCGATACTTACAGAATATGGTCCAAAAATACATACAATGTGTTCTGGGGGAAAGCGTTATGTACAGCTTTATAGAGACATTTTAAGACTTTTTTGGATTTAAGTATAAGTGAAAGTGATAAATTGTGAGAAAATAATGGATTGATTTGAATATATGTATGTATCTATTAGAGAAAATACAGTTGCCATTAATTTATGATTTTCAGTGAAATTCAAAGTTTAAAAAACAATGTTGTTGTTACGATTGCATTGTATGTTTATTTTATAATTTTATAATTCATTTATACCGTCGCAGGATTACAACACAGCTATCTTAATTTGTGATTTACTTACAAAACTTAAAACTATAGACATAAATACCAATAATTGACAAATATTGATATTTAATAGATCAGTCGATAAAAAAAGTTTTATTATTCAGAATAATACAAAACAATAAATATAAATAGTTGATCATTTAATTTGGATTTTTAAACAAATTTTCAGAATTATTGTTTGAAAACTCAAAATTTCGAAAACCACATGCTTAACTTTTTCGAAAACTTACAATCAACTATTTATTCCCAATAAATATTTTTAGCTATATAAAAGCTTCAAAAGTGCTCTAAGAGCTTATCTTAAATTTATTCGTAAATTCAAGAACATGCTCTAGATGCACCTTTAGAGCAAACATGTAGCTCAATTGCAACTAATTAATTCAGTTTAAGAGCCCTTTTGAGGTCCTTAATAGTGTTTTAAGAACACCTTTGACACATCTTTCGGCTATTTTTTTGGGAATAATTTACCATCGTTAGTTCATCCATTTGTCATAATTAAATTTAAAAATAATTACTAATCTACATTTCTCGATAGGATAGTTATTTATTAAAATGCAAAAAAGCCCGTATAAACAATTATATGCACATTACACTATATCACCTTACATGATAAAAAATTAATTGACTGAAGTATTATAAGCCCATCACATAAACTAATATTTCAAACAAATTGAAACGATTAATAAAATTAGAGCCATTAGTCAAATCTTTGGACTTAAAACAGATCGACATTTTATAATTATGTTCAGTCTTTCCTTCTGTCTCAACTGAGTTGCAACAATGTTTTTCAAATACAAGTGCTTGTTTATAGTTGTTTCGCTAATTACATTATTGTTGGTGAAAGTTCATTCCTTCGATACGACAACTGACGAAAATGATTATCTTGATTGGGTTACTAATAGTTATCCACCCGAATCAATTCCACAAACAACAATCTTATCAGATGCGGCCCTTTCTGGAGATACATTGAAAATTCTTGTTGGGTAAAATGCTGCTTCAGTATTCTTCAAAATTGTGTATATAAAAATGTTTAAGGGTAATAAATAAAATTGCTTTAAATAAACCCGTTTTGTATTTTCTATAAGATTTTGGGGCGAATAGATTTAAGTATTGCAGCAAGTGGTAATATGATATTCAAAAACGAACACACTAGGCCTTCGAAAACCAATTAACTAAGGTCCATTACTGACGTCGTGCTTTCATAAGTTTTCCAGTAAAATGCGTTTCCCAAAATTCCTAGCTTCTGTTCGTTCTTACAAGAAAAGTGCCTTCTAACCCGGAGGATACAGATAAGCAGCAGATACTGCTTCCAGGGTTAGATTTCGAGCATTCAGCAGTCTTTGAAAGTGTCGTTTCACACAGTTTTGATATATACATTTTTCATAAGGCTTTTCCTTTTTTTTTTTTTAAGTATACCACCAAAAAATTAAAAATTGAAATCGATAAAGTTTGAATTTTGAAACAAAATCGGCAAACGAAAAATTAAATAATGTTCGAATTTTCACCAACACTTAACCTCTGGCTTACTTCAATATTTTGTTTGACCTTAAGGGAAAGGCAGAAGAAATGCCTTTTGCACCGTAAGAGGTCTTGGCGTTGGCTCGTTGACCATGCCCACTATGTCTCACTTGATTGCTGGCCTTAGGCCACTCATTCACATCCTTAGTCAATTACTACCCATTAGTTTTTGATCTAACGAAATCATTTAACCTCTTGACTGGCTATATAAAATGACCACAAGTATTCTACTCAATCAGTTTTAAGGACAGAAAACAACTTCAACTTTTTATGAATTAGAGACCCCTTGATCGAAAAATCCAAAAGGCTCAAATTTTTGTGACAGGCAAGCGTCAGAGGGGGTCAAGAGACTTTCGAGCAATCCTTCAAATAACTTAATTTTCTTTTTGGCAGTTTTTAAGGTTTTTGAATAGCTTAAGATCATGCAATAGTGCTGGCGTTGAATTGAGGGCACTAATTTTCTAAAGTACGGCCTGGCACCAAATAGGGAAATGTCAAGAATTCCATGTTTTCTTGGTTTGAACTGAATTATGAACATCCAGCTCACACGATATATTCGTATTCCAGCCAGGTCTATGAGTGATAAACCTTTCGGAAGATTACTACGGATTTGACAATTCCATTGGACGACAAACATGTTTTGCCGGTTTTTCCAATCGATGTTAGTCAAGAGTTCCTTAAACTGTCTAAAATTCATACAAATCAGCCCTAAATCCCATTCTAATCTAATTCACTATATACTTAAAGTAGGCTAGCTGGGTTGCAACAACATTCGCCTTAACTCGCAAGTTTAGTGTCTTCTAACACGCATAGTTTCCTTAATATAGATACTATTAGAACAGCCATGCCACTCTACCCAAAACGTTCAGACAGTCGAAGTCACTCGAAAAAAAAAAATCATATTAATGTTGAGACCCTCCATCTTCATTTCTATACGAGTGTAATTTATCCAGTGCCAGTGTACTTTGTTCATATCACACTGGTTCATATCCTTTTTACTAACAATTTGATATTCTCTCGGAGATAAACGTTCTCGTCCTCATCAAGTATCGTCATCGTGACGTGTGGCATGCCACATAACCCTCTCCATTCGGTTTTATCTTTCTCACATTTGATGGGTTAAAATCGTGCAGCCAGCAGCCAGCCACTATCTGCAAAATGAGAGATGTTGATGATGATGATCGTCATCATCATGAAAAACTTTCTCATATTATAGGCACATGTGATTGATACCGAGGAACAACGAAAAAAAAAAAAAACAAAGTGTTATATTATCCTCACATATGTATTCCTGTTCATCCTCATGAGTCCCTTCTGACTAACTGAAGGTAGTATACTCCATTTTGTTTACCCGATACGGAAGGCCCATTTTATTTTTTGATGTCCCATTAGTCTTCGCATCAAATATTCACCAAAGCGAATGAATATGTATGATGCGTTGTCGCAACGCCATACGAGTACACCTACACAACGAGGAGTTATAAATTGTATTCATTTTATTTGATGTATCACACAAAACGTGGTGGAGTAAAAGAGGAAGCAGACTTGCAGTTCTTCACGAAGGATAATGATTTGTATTTATGAAAAAAAAGAAGGAAACCGAAAAAAAAAAATTCAAAGGAAAGGAAAGGGAAAGAGAAGTTCGGAGACATCATACGAGCCAGGTGAATGACATTGTTCTGCCGTTTTTTTTTACCATCACTTGTAGTAGTGGTCGGCACAATTTTCCTCCTTGAAACTAAATTATACTTTTCAATTTACGTTTGATGGTCTGAATTGAAAACTGACGTCTTCGAGATATTCAAAATCAACCACTAGATTCAATTATCTCTAGAAAAAAGCATTTGTCCCTAAAACCTTGAGTCCTTCCTCTTCCAAAATCTTATGGCATCTTTCAAATATTTTGTTCTTTTGCTAGAGAACTTTTTTTCGAACAGCTTAGCAGTCAGTTCATCGATGAAATGAAGACTTCTTAAATGGCAGCCTTTCACGTCAAAAGCGGGCTTAAATGGTATCGACATTGACATAGACATCTAACCGAAGCTGTACAGTGTACATGACTCGATTGGGCTGTTTAGAGACTGGGACTGTGGTCACGAAAACTATTAGAAAAGGACAAATTTACTAAGTGGTAAAGTCTTTAAGAAGATGAGTTAGGCAAAAAACCCTAGTAGTGGAGCATGAATCTGAAGTAGTGTATTTCTTCAACAAAGTTGTGAATAGAAGCAGTCCATAAGAACATCATAGAAGAAGAACTAGGCAAGTGGCTGTTTAAATCCAACAGAGGCTAATGTACTCTATCAAAAAAGATTACCAAGTCATCATTCAAACAAAGCTTCTGCTAAACAAGTTTGTAATCTTCTCAATTTTCCAATTTGTTGCTAAGAGTTGCGTGGATAATTAAGACACCTGAATTTGAGGGAAAAGTTGTTGTTTTTTTCGGTGGAAATCTTCAAAAACGACTTTCCATTCCAAGTAATGTGAGGCTCTTACTCCTCCACGAAAACACCGAGATCAATAACAATCTATAAAAGAAGGACAAATGATTTCTATTTCTTGATATAAAATCACATTGGGTGATGTTTAAACTTTCAAAAAATACTCTCCCATATCCCTTACATCATAGGCTCATAAGGTTTGGTTCTTCTAAATTTCCGACGTATCCCGTATATTTTAGACGGGTTCCCTTTCAGAGTTATTCTGACATAGTAGTCGCTAATTGTGGGATACAGCGTATTTTTAATCGACTTCTGTCACTATTTGGTATGTACCAAGGACTTTGTCTTGGAATTTTCGGATGTGTACAGCATGTGGTCTCTTTTGCAACAACCACATTACTGGATACCATACGGGTTTCAGTCTGCCTCGTAGAGCATTGCTGTAATCTATATTCATAGGCAGGTGTTCTTTTTACTGTATTTGGCAATATTGGCGTAAGGTAGAACTTTACTATTGGGGAGAGTTGGAACAATATTTCTTTTGATGATATTGTTGGTCCCAGTCTCAGGCTTTATCAATTGCATTTTGCAATTTTTCGATAGCCTTTGTATCAGGTACAGATATTGCAGTATCGTCAGCAAAGGTGGCCATGATAGCGTTGATTTCCATTGGTGTACCTCTAATATACATATAACAAAACATTGGTGGTCCTAGCACACTTCCTTGTGGTACACCGACTTCAATTTATTTCAGATCTTCAATTTTAATGATACCGGACTGTAAAGGTACAGTCCGTAACATCTGGCACCAATATTGAAGGACCGTCAGAAAAGGTGGCCATGATAGCGTTGATATCCATTGGTATATGTAATATATAACAAAACAGGGTTGGTCCTAGGCCACGTCCTTGTATTACACCGGCTTCAATTTCAGAACGTAATCCGTAACGTCGGATTTCTGTATTTCATAGCACTGTCTGAGAAGGTCCCTATGTAGTTTGTACTCAAATTCAAACCTCGTCAGAAGCCTGACCAGCATCTAAAATATAGCTGGACATACTAGTATTTCTGCAAGTGCCTTTTCTACAACAATTTGACGCACTTGGCCTATCGTAGGTAGAATGTTTACTTCTAAATCCAATCTGATGGTTCGGGATATTCGCAAGGTTTTCAGCGACGATATTAGCCTTCTGTTTCGGATTTCCCATCCAATTTACTTCTTGAGATTTTATTTGGAGATCTTAGGGGTTTACCTGCTTTCGATAAGGAGTATTTGATGAAAATTAACGTCGTCAAACTTTTCAAGAATCTACTAAATGAATCACTTTTGAATTCAGCGATTCTTTTTGTTTATTGTTCCTTGTTAAGATGTACTGCCTTATCGTAGCGGAATCTCGTAGTTTCTCATTTTCTCCGAGTTTTTCTTATTTCTGCAATTCAAAACAGTTGAAGAACTTTCTGCTGCAGCATTTTGAAAAACGATTGCCATAAAAGTAAACCAATTTCCATAATTTTTTCTGTGTTTTACTTCAATTTGAAGTAAAAAGAAACACCCTTTGTTTTAATTTGAGTGAATTTTAAAATTAGAGTTCACGCAAAAAAAAAAAAAACTTCAGAAAACAAACTTTCATTTTTCCATATATACTCCCACAATCTCTATTGGTAGACACTCATTAGGCTAATGGAATTTCTAATGCTCCCCTAATCGTCTTGTCAACATTTAATTAACTCAAACTCAAATACAAAACCACAAAACTAACACAAACATTTCCATCATCTTTTTCTCTTACAAAAATAGTATAACCAACACAGCAAGAAAAAACCAACAAAATCTCTAAGGCTCTTCAATGCTAAGCAGCTAATTAATCTGATGACGGAAATAAGCTTGTCCTTATAATAATACGTTGCATGTAAAGGACTCTAAATACTCTACTCAAGGTGTCTCGCTAAGAGTATTTTCTATCCTTAATTTAGGAAGGATGAAAATTCATTACCAACTATCCCTAATTGTCGAAAATTCTCTTATTAATTTCAATTTATTATTATGACAAGTTAGCACTGGATATCTATAGACTCAAGCCCTCACACATCATTATCTATTAACCTGCTTAAGCCCGCAATGATTCAATGGTATAGTTGGCAATAAATAAATGAAAGTGTTGCATCGCAACATGAAAATGAACCTAAAACAACAAAAAAGAAACAAACATCATTTGCCAAAGATGCAAATCACCGGCGGCAAATCCAAAATATTTGCATACATATTCTTTGTTGTAAAATTTGGGAGATCATAACAAGAGATGACACTCAAAAGATCATCGATCACATTTTCATAATTGTTTATTTGTGAGAGTTCAATACGCCCACTATGCGATGTTTTTTAGTTGGACCCGCCCACGATGCGATGTTTAAATTGTGTATGTATGCAGTGGTCAGCAGTGGACGATCGTTCGGTGGCGATGACGAAGATGAGAGGTGCGGGATGATGGACGATTTAGCCAGAGTTAACAAGAGAAAAAAAAACTTTAGAAGATGAACCACTATGGGTCAACGAACTATAGCTGGACTGCAAAAACTACCAGCTGATGGATTAAGATCTGCATAAGGGTATAACGATCTTGATGCTTGCAGTTATACAAGAAGAAACCGAGGTGTCGTTATGCAAGTAAAAATGCATCTTATTCATTCCCAAATCTAAATAGTTTATTACAAGTTCACGAAATAAAAGACTAGAGTTATAGCATATAAAGTATAATTTTGCATTTTTTCATTTTTATTGCAAAAGGGAACTTTTGTTTCAGTTTTCGCTCCTTCGTTTTGTTCCTATGATCGCTTGTAGTTCCGCCGGCAACCTAGGGATTTGACTACGCAACAATTGGACTGCGGAGAAGACAATCCATTATTTTTTTTATCTAAGGTTTTAGCTAGTGTCCTTGCGGCATAACATTGGTCCTTCGAGCCGGATAATAAAGGATTCCTAAAAGGATCATAAGAACTAAAAAAAAAAAAATAGTGCGCGGAAAAGACAATAAAAAACAATTTCGTGTGCGTGTAGGTTAGAAATAAACCTTACAGACAATCGCGTTTGTGCGTCGCGTCGTGTAAAAAAAAAGACATTTGAAGTTCGTGCGGTGATTTTAAGATTATCCTGAGTTATCCTGTGAAGATCTGGAAGCTGGTACAGCGAGGGAGCAACGCATTTCTACAGGTGTGTGGCTTTTTAATAAAATAATTCATATTTCTTTTAATTCATTGATCATAATTCGATTTTAATTAAAACGTGTGTTGTGTTTCTGGGTATATTTATTAAATAGTTATATTCAATATGAGCAAAATAAAGGTTCCTTGTGTAATCGATTCGGTTTCAACCATTCTTCGAGATTTAGACGCAGATTATAAGGCGTATGAAAAATTGGATTTTAAATCAAAAACATCGATTCACATGAATGAAGCGCGTTTGATTAATTTAGAGGCATCTTTTGAGGAGGCTAGAGTCCTTCATCAAAAAATCGTTGAAGCTCCTACTGAAGAAGCAAAAGTCAGTTATATGGATGCTCTCGTTTTTCATAAATTAAAAGAAATTTATTTCAATTATTCATGTCAATTAAAAGAGGTGCTCTCAAAAATTGACAGCCATAGTTTACACAATAGGTCAATCAATGGATCAAATACACCATCACCGTCGGTAGAACTTAAACTCCCTCCTATCAAAATTCCTACGTTTGATGGTTCTCTTAAAATGTGGCCAGAATTTAAAAGCTTGTTTGAAGCAATGGTAAACAAAAATACGTCAATATCTGATGCTCATAAGTTGCAATATTTGAAAGGTAATTTATCTGGTGAAGCGGCGCGAATACTTCGAAATACCGATACAAACTTCGAATCTGCGTGGGCTTTGTTGGTCAAAAGATTTCAAAATGTCAGGTTATTGAAAGATAATCAATTCAAACTTCTTTTCGATCAGTCAAAAATAACTCAAGAGTCATCTGAAGACCTAAAGGTTTTACTAGATACGACAAACGAAGCCAAACAATCACTAAAAAACCTTGGAGTAGCTGTGGAATCGTGGGAAGACGTTCTTATCTTTCATACGGTTCAGAAACTTCCTTTTACAACTCGTGGGCTATGGGAATCGCATATTTCGACGCATGTTGACTACCCGCAATACAGCGTCTTAGAAGATTTCATTTTAATGAGATCAAGGACATTGGATGTCATTGGACCATCCTCTTCAGATTTAAATCAGCAAAAAGCTAAAAAACCTTCGCCGAGTATAGTTCGAGCACACAACTCTAAAATTTTCACCAAGTGTGTACTATGTAAGGGCTCACACTCTATTCGAAATTGCTTTAAGTTTAAAGCCTTTAACGTAAAAAAAAGGCATGAATTCGTTAAAACAAATAACCTTTGCTTTAACTGCCTTTCAAATGCACATTTTACCCAAAATTGCACAAGCACATTTACGTGTCCCACTTGCCACAAAAAGCATCATTCATTATTGCACCTGAACGATGCAACAACGGCACTGCAAGGCACCGAATACACTCCGGTTTCACGACCAATCAAGGAAACTGCCAATTCAACTCCCACGGGATCGGGATCGTCAGAAAACTCTCGGAATTCTATCCCACTTGCTTCAGCAAACAATGCGTCTCTAGCCGAAAACAAGCTTGCGCCCGTTCTTCTGGCTACGGCCCTTATAAAGGTTTTGACACCTGCTGGCCAACCGTTGCTGCTGCGAGCGTTATTGGATCAAGGATCAGAATCCTCATTCATTACTGAGTCTGCTGCTCAACTTCTCAAATTAAAAAGGGTAAGAAGTTGTGTAGATGTAATTGGCGTAGGAGAAAGCAATGCAAGTACCTCAAATTGGAGGGTCACGTTCAAGATTTCATCTAATGTAAACCAAGATTTTACTCTCCAGCTGAACGCCTTGGTCCTACCCAAATTAACAGCTGTTCTTCCCACACGAAAGATACCTAATGATAATTGGAATCATTTAAAGATGTTAGAACTTGCTGATCCAGACTTCAACAAATCCAGCAAAATTGATGTGTTATT
Source organism: Chrysotoxum bicinctum (assembly GCA_911387755.1). Classification (NCBI taxonomy): domain Eukaryota; kingdom Metazoa; phylum Arthropoda; class Insecta; order Diptera; family Syrphidae; genus Chrysotoxum; species Chrysotoxum bicinctum. The sequence continues at coordinate 8,780,827 of OU426988.1, read as the reverse complement.
AGGTAGCGATGTTTACCCATCCATTATCCTTGAAGGTTTGGTAAAAGGAGAGCCAGGGACCCCTATTGCTCAAAGGACAGAACTTGGGTGGGTGCTTTCTGGAGGCATTTCACCCCATAGCCAATCAAAAGTCCAAGCGTTTCATATAAAAACTGAGTCTCAAGTCTTAGATACCCTGTTGAGTAAGTTTTGGGAACTTGAAGAAGTTCAAGGTCGAAAGTTTCTATCACCAGACGAAGAAAAATGTGAAAACCATTTCTGCAGGACACATCAACGACAATTAGATGGAAAATATGTTGTCCAACTTCCCTTCAAAGAAGGAACATATCCTTTACTAGGGTTGTCTCAAAAATCAGCTCTTGTAAGATTCTTACAATTGGAAAGAAAATTCCAAACCAACACTTCTTTTAAGGCTGAATACATAAAGGTATTCAATGAATACAAAGAGCTTGGTCATATGACCAAAGTACCATTTGTTGCAACAAAATATCCTCATTATTACCTACCTCACCACGCAGTACTGAAGGAAGCCAGTTCAACGACAAAACTACGAATTGTATTTGACGCGTCCTGTAAAACATCCGACGGGACGTCGCTCAATGATCATATGCACGTTGGCCCTAGATTGCAAGATGATATATTTGACCATATCGCTCGTTTTAGGAGGTTCAAAATTGCATTCACTGCTGATATAAATAAAATGTATCGACAAATTTGGGTTACCCCAGGTGATTCAATGTATCAATTAGTTTTATGGCGAGATGTGGAAGGAAAAGAAGTAGAAACGTATCGTCTTAACACAGTTACATTCGGTACTGCTGCTGCACCTTATTTAGCCATCCGAACGCTTCAACAACTGGCATCGGATGAACGTGATGACTTCCCTATTGCATCGAAAATAGCCATGAAGAACTTTTACGTCGATGATGTTATTCATGGGGCAGACTCAGTAGATGAGGCGTTGGAGATGCAGACATAACTCCTAAAGATGTTGAAGAAAGGAGGATTTCTGTTAAGGAAATGGGCAAGTAACTGCGAGGAGCTTTTAATGTCTGTGCCAGAAGAAGACAGGGAAATACAAATTCCATTATCTTTCGATGAGAAAAACGCAATTAAGGCTCTTGGGATCCAGTGGCACCCCGCAAAGGACATTTTCACATTCAAAATCTCACTTCCGGAACATAAAAAAACTACGAAGAGGACCATACTATCAGATCTTGCTCGCCTTTACGATCCAATGGGGTGGATAGCACCGTGCGTCATCGTTGGCAAAATAATAATGCAAGATATTTGGAAAAACAAACAAACATGGGATTCTGATCTCCCATCAACAATAATTTCTGCGTGGAAAACGTTGAAAGCTGGACTGAGCCTTTTAAGTGCCATCGAAATCCCTCGCTGGATTAATCTCACCAACGAGTCACAGGTCGAGGTCCACGGATTCTGCGATGCATCTGAAAAGGCATATGCGGCAACCATATACCTTAGGGTTACCACCAAAAAGGAAACCTTCGTAAATCTCATCGTGTCAAAAACTAGAGTGGCACCTCTTAAGACCAAATCACTGGCTCGGTTGGAGCTTTGTGGAGCTTTGCTGTTGGCACAGCTATTAGTCAACACTATAGACACGATGGAACTCCAATCGGCAAAGATTTTCACTTGGTGTGACTCTCAAATAACTCTAGCCTGGATTCAAAGCGCACCATATTTGAGAACCACGTTTGTGGCCAACAGAGTGGCAGAAATCCAAGAACTTACTGATGCTGAGCGTTGGAATTACGTTCCATCCAAGGACAACCCCGCTGACATCGCGTCGCGAGGAGTCTCTCAAGGTGATCTCACTCAGAACCGCCAATGGTGGTATGGACCTGACTTCCTTCAATCGTTTGATGAAACTGTTCACCCTTCGGTTGAAATCAAACCGACCGAACTTGAAATGAAAGCATTAGATAATTCTAAAACCAAAAGTAAGTTGCTCGCATCTGGGTACCCCATCATTAACATTTTTCAGCTCTGCGTTCACTTCACTACATTCGAATCAAATCAACCTCTTTTCAATCGTTTCTCATCCCTTAATCGGTTATATCGAGCCGTAGCGTACTGGCGTCGATTCTTGACCAATTTTCAATTTAAAGCAAAAAAATTATCAACCCGTGTGCGTGGACCATTATCAGTCAATGAAATATCCTCAGCTCGACTACGTTTGATTGCTTTTGTTCAGAAGGAATATTTTACTGAAGAGATCTGTAAACTTAGCAAAGGAGAAATGGTCTTAAAACAAAGTCAAATTGCAAAACTTTCACCATTCATGGATGAAGATGGAATCTTGCGAGTTGGAGGCCGATTGGAAAATGCTAATCTCCCTTATTCACAAAAACATCCGGTAATACTCCCATCAAGCAACTTCCTTACGTCACTCATCGTCCACGATGTCCATATGAAAACTCTCCATGGCGGTCAACAATTGATGATGGCTACGCTTCGATCAGAGTACTGGATATTGCGTTTAAAATCTACTACTAAAAAATGTATTCACAAATGCTTGAAATGTTACAGATTTAATGCAACACACATGCAGCAGAAAATGGGTAATTTGCCAACCCTTCGAGTGAATCAAGCGCGACCTTTTCAAACATCGGGAGTGGACTATGCTGGGCCTGTTCAGCTTAAGGCTTGGAAAGGTCGATGTAACAAAGTTACAAAAGCCTACATAGCGATTTTTGTCTGTTTTTGCACAAAGGCAGTTCATTTAGAACTCGTGAGCGACTACACCACATCCGCATTTCTTGCAGCCTTTAAGCGTTTCACTTCTCGTCGTGGAATATGTGCAAACTTGTATAGTGACTGCGGTACGAACTTCAAAGGAGCTGCCAATGTAATGGAATCTGAAAGGACATTCATGCCCAAGCAATGGACACACGATATCGCTAAGTCACTTCAAGAAAATGGCACACAATGGCATTTCAATCCTCCTGCAGCTCCGCATTTTGGCGGGCTTTGGGAAGCAGGTGTGAAATCCATGAAATACCACTTAAAGCGGACAATCGGACACTATACTCTTACATTTGAGGAGTACGCAACCATACTCTCACAAGTAGAGGCTTGCTTGAATTCTCGCCCACTCTGTCCTGTAAATGAAGATCCTGAAGATCTCTCAATTTTGACACCAGGACATTTTTTAATTGGATCAGCACTTAACACAGCACCGGAAAGGGACTTAACAGGCATTAAGGAATCTTATTTAGACAGGTGGCAACTCATGCAAAAAATTCACCAAGATATTTGGAAAAAATGGAAATCGGAATACTTGGTTCGACTACAAAAGCGTCCAAAGTGGCTTACACCAAATAACGAACTTAAAGTGGGTAACCTTGTACTTTTGCCTGATGAACAAACACCTCCTACTCTTTGGCAATTAGGAAAAATCAGTGAAATGCACCCCGGAAAAGATGGAAAAGTTCGTGTAGTCACAATAAAAACAGCAGCCACCTTGTTAAAGCGCCCTATAGCCAAACTTTGTTTCCTGCCGATGCTAAACGAGTCAGGCACACAAACCCAAACACACACACTTTAAATATATTATCTATACTTATATTATTTCTTCAAATTAAAATCATAATCTAAGCTTAAATTCAACTTAATTAAATAAACATATAACATAATATAGCCACACACCATTCACCATACCTATTTTTTTTTCTCTTTCATGTACCTACCTGTCATACGTCGAGGATCAACCATCCTAATCATCGCCTCTATTCAAAGATCTAAAATTTACTCAACAAGATGCATGCATACAATTCATTCCTTTGATGAAATCGTTTCTTATCCCGGGGGGCCGGCAGGATGTTGCATCGCAACATGAAAATGAACCTAAAACAACAAAAAAGAAACAAACATCATTTGCCAAAGATGCAAATCACCGGCGGCAAATCCAAAATATTTGCATACATATTCTTTGTTGTAAAATTTGGGAGATCATAACAAGAGATGACACTCAAAAGATCATCGATCACATTTTCATAATTGTTTATTTGTGAGAGTTCAATACGCCCACTATGCGATGTTTTTTAGTTGGACCCGCCCACGATGCGATGTTTAAATTGTGTATGTATGCAGTGGTCAGCAGTGGACGATCGTTCGGTGGCGATGACGAAGATGAGAGGTGCGGGATGATGGACGATTTAGCCAGAGTTAACAAGAGAAAAAAAAACTTTAGAAGATGAACCACTATGGGTCAACGAACTATAGCTGGACTGCAAAAACTACCAGCTGATGGATTAAGATCTGCATAAGGGTATAACGATCTTGATGCTTGCAGTTATACAAGAAGAAACCGAGGTGTCGTTATGCAAGTAAAAATGCATCTTATTCATTCCCAAATCTAAATAGTTTATTACAAGTTCACGAAATAAAAGACTAGAGTTATAGCATATAAAGTATAATTTTGCATTTTTTCATTTTTATTGCAAAAGGGAACTTTTGTTTCAGTTTTCGCTCCTTCGTTTTGTTCCTATGATCGCTTGTAGTTCCGCCGGCAACCTAGGGATTTGACTACGCAACAATTGGACTGCGGAGAAGACAATCCATTATTTTTTTTATCTAAGGTTTTAGCTAGTGTCCTTGCGGCATAACAGAAAGCCTTAATGGCTCAGAATTAATGATAACCCTTCTTTCGCTCATTTCAATTTCCAAAGACTTTGCTATTCAATGCACATGAATAAAATATTCAAAGGACGAAGGACAATACGCCATCGCCATCTTTACCACAGCACACCACTGCACCGCCTTGTAGAACGACACAATGAGCTGTTAGAACGAGTAAACTGGTATTCGTAGACAAATAGTTGTTAGGTATTTTGATTATGTGTAAGGGCAGGTCTGTAGTGTTGGGGGTGTTGGAACCACACCTTTTCTTTTCATCCTTTTTTTTTTTGCCACTCGAACTATCTCTAATAGGAAAAAGCTATTGCGCGTGAAAATGATTAATGTGAATTATTTAGCGTGATCTATAATTATTATGTTTTGTTTGTGTACAAGCTGACGTTTTGAAAAAAAAGTTTCATGTCCGAAAAGTTTTGTTGACCAAATAATTGCTAGGTATTGATTGAAAGGAATAATTAATATCCAAAGAGGTCTTGGATTGGTTTATGTTTTGTTTTCATCAATTATCACAGTGAATGACACACGGTCATTATCAGTGAATTATGTAAATAGGTTTGTGTAGCTTAAGGATGACGAAAAAACTAGTCTTAGTTTTGGGTTAACTCATTTCGAGCACTATCTCTGTCATTCAACTAGAGATGTACAAAAATGGAAAATCCTTTAGTAATTCATTCCCAATTTTTGATAAAGCCTTGTACGCAAAGTGCCTTAAACATTTCTCTCCAAACATCATGTATGGAAAATGTGCTACATTGGGGCACACTAGATCTCGGGGTCGCAGTTCATTACCCCAATACATAATTCGATTGCCACATTAAGCAGCTGTTCTCTGAAAATACAAAGCAGCAAAATGTTCAAAATCAAAAGAATGTAATATTTTTAGACTAGACGGGTTTTTCATAGCCTTTATATTCTTTGACAGCTTTGAAAAACTTTTAAATTTCGAAGCATTTTTAATTCTTTTAGGCTTTTACAAAATTTTAATTCATTTATTGAATCTTTAAATCATGCCAAAATCACACAATTTTTTTTTTCTTTTTTTTTTTTTTTTTGGCTAGAAGCGCAAACACACTTGCGATTTTAACTCCTTTGCGATTTTAAACTCATAGTCGCGTCATAGCAAAGTTTGACCACCCGAGGTGTTTTCGTATTTCTGTCGCATTAAATTTTCATCACAAACTTTACTTCAAACTGCTTTTAATATAAACGCAACAATTAATAACATGAAATTTGCTTTTATCGCCAGTTACTCGTATTAACATTTAAATGCATTTTGTTTAATTAATAGCTAATCGCAATTGAATAATCATGCGACTAAAATCACATGTGAGTTAGTCGTCTTAGATGGGCACTCAGTTGCGATTTTCTTTCGTTGCTATTAAGAAATTGGGATCGAAACAAATTATTGTTAAGTACCAAAAGTACCACTTTTGGTTTGCTTTGCATAATGTTGTTATAACCAGAATCTTTTAATAATCATATAATAAAACGGCAAACATGTTTTTTGTGGTACACTTTTCTCCAAATGTATTTAACCGATTTCGATAAATTTTATATGGTTGGAAAGCCACAGTTACGGAGATGTGCAGAATATACTTGAGACACGCATTTACACACTGTGGGTCATTTTTGTTTTTGCACTGTCGAACACTTTGCATATTACATAAAATAAAATTTAATTTAATAAATTTGCTTGAAAACACTGCCAAATATATAAATAATAAATAAATTGGCACTCGAATTTCGAGAGCTGGTTCGGCTAGTTTATTTAATTTTGCGACAAAAAAAAAAATCGCACATACGATACAATTTTGCTTATTTTTAGTTCAAAAAAATCTATTTGAAATCAAGAATTATTTGTTGAAATTTTCTTTATATCTTAAAACTACTATACATACACGTGTGTGCTTTAACATTTTTGACTGCAAGAAAATCGTGCGATTAAAAACACCAAGTGCTTGTTCGACTATGTACGAGCATTTTTTTTGACTGTGATTTTTCGTTAATTTTATTTAATTTTGCGACAGAAAAAATCAAATTCAATCAAAAATAATTTTTTGAATTTGTATTATCACTGCAATTTTAAGTTTACATATGTATATGTATGTACATGTGTGTTTCGTGTGGCAATTTAAATCGTACACCAACTAGTACGTTTGGTTTAGTTTAGTTTAACTTCAGATATCGCATCGCCATTTAAATAAACTTTGATCATTTAAGTCTTAACAATTTTTCAGTCGCAAAATCACGAGGAAAGTTAAAATGGTACTAACTTGTGATACCTAAAAACTAACTGTGTTGAACCACATCTTATAATCACAACGACAAAAACCAAGCTCAAGCATAGCATCAAGATTTCTTGGCATCTCATGTGTCCATTTTCAATATTGATACTTTATGTTTCTTTTAATGAGACTTAAAAACCGCAAGATCGAAATCACATGCGCCATGTTTTTCCAGCCTATATTTATCAGCACCTATTTCCTTACGAAGATTTTGTTCGTATTCACTTTTATTTAATATTCAATCCAACTTAAGACGAACCACATATAATTTTTGTTTTTTTTTTTTTTGTGATAAAATTCACATTCAGTTAATATGACAAAAAAAACTTTTGGGTCGGAACCATGTTCATGGACATTAAAGTCTATCAAATCGGGAATCAAATGTGTTCTGATTTCGGGAAATCTAACTTCCTACCATCATTTCCTAAGGGTTGTATAAAAAACAGATTAAGAAAGTGTAACTAGTCTAGAACTTCCTTGCTTAGATTTCCCCAAATGGGGAAGACGTTTAAGTTGGAAGATCATACATTCTTAATGTTATGCCACCAGACCCTAGGTATCTACTGATCCACCACTCTTTTAGACTTCTATGAAGGAGTACGTAATAACTGACGTCTGTGTCGAGTACAACCAAAGGTCTCTTAATACATACATACATATGCTGATCGGATTTCAAAATTTAATGCCATAAATCGCTCATGCGAGCTAGGTGCCCTGCCCACCGGAGTCTACCGAGCTTATTTTTTGTCACGATATCTGCTTCAAGGTAGATTGCGTACAATTCATGATTGTACCGTCTCCGCAATCGTCCTTCCTCACATATGGGGCCAACAATTCTCCTTAAGACTTTTTTCTCGAACGCAGCTAAGAGGTCGGAGTGGCTTTTTTGTTAAGCACCCAGGTGTCGGATACATATGTGAGTACTGGCAGGACCATGGTCCTGTACAGCAGCAGTTTTGAAGTTATGGTGAGATTTCTGGATTTGAAGAGCTTTGACAGACTATAGTAGGCTCTGTTGGATTTGAGAAGCCGCCCGTCTATTTCTTCTTCTTTATTGTTATCGGCTGCTACTATTGACCCTAGGTAACAGAGCACTTAAACCTTCAGAACCGTTCATTCACTCATTGGCCTCTTGACAATTATTTTACAGTATTATAAACTTGACCTAATTTTCGATATTAATTTATTATAAATCCACCTGGATTTAAAGCTCAGCAATGTCTCCTTCCATCTGGTTCTCAGAAATTCTAAAACCTTGGAATGTTGTGTGATTACTTCAAGTCCAAAACAAAATTATTCTTTCAACATTTTAGACTATGAAAATAAATCAAAAAAAAACTTAATGAATTATTTGATTCCCAATAGTGTGATTTTTTCTATTAACTCCTTACTTTCAACCTTTCTACTTATGATAAATAACTTCGACCTTAACTTATATTGAAGAACCCCCTCACTATCAAACCATATGCAACCCGATCTCGAGAGAAACTCCCAAAGGACTATTCAGCATACGAGTATATCTACATGTATGTATGTATATGAATACGAGTACCGTTTTCCGCTTCCCTGATTACCCAAGCACATCAATAAGACTTCTTCTGCTCTTCTTGGCAAGCTCGTAAGAAAGCTCCTTCAAGAGTTATCCCAGCTATATTCATTTATCTTACTTATTTTTCCCTCTAGATTAAGTTTTTATCTCCCCAGTAAAATATGTACGTATCCAAAATGAGGCATGAAATTTTGTTTTTTTTTTCAAGGACCTACATAACAGGGAAGTAGCAGTATACTCGTAAGTAGGCAATATTCACATGGTTGGATTAAGGAAGAAGATAGAGGGATAACTTTAGTTGAAGGATATGTTAACATTTGATAATATGAGTTCGGCCTCCTTCAATTATTATGATCCAATTATATTTTTTAAATTTCCTTTTTTTTTTTTGTCAATAAGAAGAGTTCACGCGTAAAATATAATTTAGCCTCCGCTTTGGCACAAAAATACAAGGATTCATTCTTAAGTGCACTCTTTTCTGTATAAAATGGACAAAGTTACTCCCTTTTTTCAGGTGCGTGTACTTTCAATTATTTTTATGCTATCGATGCATGATGCAAAAACAAAAAAGCAATTTCGAGAGGGTAGCTATGTGCATGGTACCCTACACATATTAAAGTTTTGATTTTATTTTTCTCAAGACGAAAAGGAAATATAATTTAAACTACTTAAATGCTTTTAAGAGACTCTTTTGTGCTTGAAGGAATTTTATAACTCTTTTCTGTTTTTTGTTTTTTTATTTTTTATTTCAAACTTAACTTTGTGAGGAAATTTCGAGAAAGTATTTTTTTCATTATGAAGCTGAAGAAGTAATACTCGTAATGAATGAAATAATGTCACTAGTTTTCATACTCCCTTTCTACTCTCTTACACTTGCTTTAACTTGCTAGGAGCAACGTTGAGTTTTTCTTTGATAAATTTAAACGAAAGATTTCGTCCTACTTTAACAAGAACATCTTCATAGTTCATATATTTTCATAAAAGAGAGAAATATAGTTAAATTTTATGGCAGAAACAGATTTAGAAATTTCTATATACATCTTTAACCTGTTGTATACTCGTATCTGGCAGATTTTAAAGCTTATTTCGTGTCCAAGCATTCAGATAATTTATGATTCTTATTTTTGAGGCTGAGGTATGCTTAACCAAAGGCGGTATATAAAACTGGGATTGAAAAGATGTAACAAAGTTTCTTGCTAAACCGCTTTTTTCATTTTCGTAGAGGATGTCTCTATTTTTATAGTTAACTATTCAATATTCGAAATATTTTCACTAAATCGGCGATATGGCTATTCGAAGGAAAAATTTCCCGAAATCACCCGATTACCGATCCTCATTTTCAGTAGATGAATTATTGTTTGACCAACCAGCTATGTAGCTTGTGGCATCATTCTGATGTCAAGTCAATCCAATTCTGAACAGCCAAGTCGTCCAACATGGTAAGAAAGTGAACTCTAATAACCACAACAAACATTTTAACTCCGTAAAATAATTTGCGTTCTTGTCTTCACTTAACATCGAGCTAGAACCTTAACGGGTAAATCGATTATCTTAAAATTTGGAACATAATTTTTTAAAGAATACTGTCATAAATGTTCCAAATTTAAAGAAAATCAGTCTACCCGCTTAGGACTAGCTCCATGTGAAGTGGACGTAAAAACGCAAATTATTTTACCAAAAACCACAGATATTCATCCGTTCCAAATACATTTCTGGCATAAAATCCAAACTTAAACTTCATCTCTCTTAAATATGTAATGGAGTCTCTTGAAGCACATGTGGGTTTCCCGCAATCAATTAAATAACGAAAGCATTTTTCATATCTTGGTTAAATTTGAAGAGTTTATTTTAAAATCAAAATCAGTAGAATTACGTCCCAAAAATACTCAACTTCTTTCGCAATTTAAAAATCGCATACGAAATACTCATACTACTGCGTCTTCAGTTTCAAACTTCGTCTTAAAACGCACTCATGCTCTCAGCTCACTAGAGAAAGCTTATTTTCTTGCTCTTGATTCGATTATTCCACTAATTCTAGCCTGTATGGGACGAATCTTCTTACGCAAGTAATTTAAAAGATCTCAATCCACATAAATCCGCTGATCCATATTTTTGTATAATACGAGTATGCACTCACCCAAGAAGGCATTACTACCCTTAAAATGAATGTCTCAGTGCGAGCGTTAGAAAAACATTGAAGGCTTTGAAAGGAGACACCCATGTATAATAGTTTTAAATTTCTGAATATTACAATGGAAGGAAAAATAGAACTAGGTAGATCATTGGACATCCGTGTTGTACGGCTGAAAAAAGAATCTCTACTTTACGGTTCATTCGAAGATGGCCTGATCCAAAGGGTAAACTGCTGAGCAATAGTATTTCGGTTGAATCGTGATTAAAGGGAGGAATGTACCTGACTATTTCACTAGAACACAGCTCATAAAAATTACGATAAAGTAAGAAAAGACATAAAACTTTGCGCCGGTTTCCGAGAAATGCAAATGCTTCTATTACACTTCTATCACCTTTCCTTTCCAATGCTCTCTTTTGATTGGATTTCCTGCCCAAATATGAGAATTGTATTTGAGTTTCGGACGAATAATGTCTTTAACGATTACAACCAGATCAAAAAGGTTGAAAAATTTCTTCCATCGTTGGAGAAATTCTAATAGCTTAACTCAGCTTTTTTTGGCAAAGTCGAATATGTGATCATTTCACACAAGTTGGTATTTCGTGTACAAATGACTGAAAGCTGTTCTATTTTCTCAATGCAAGTACCGCTCATGGATAGCGACAAGAGAGCTGATTTCCTCTTTAGTGACGGAAGACAGTATTGAGTTTTTGAAGCATTAAATCTGGTTTGGATTCCCTATTTGACAATGCTATCTGTTATTTGTAAAGAATAAGACTAGTTAACACGTCCGTTGTCGAGGTAAGACTGATCTTTATTAAAGTATATAAGAGCATGTGTTTGGATTTACATAGTAACAATTATGATATGAGAGTAGATGTTGTGGCTATTAAACAGGGTGTTCCTTACACTTGACATCCCCCTTTTTTTAAAGTTGATTCTAATTTACATTTATATTTCAAATTTAATTTCAAAAGTAAAATACAAAAAATTCCATTTAAATTTACATTACAGTTCAATTCAAAAAATTTTTTTTTTGTTAGTTAATTCAAAAGTGTGAACAATTCATTTAATTAATAATTCAAGTTATGATTTTATAGAACAAAGTTTTTAGTCAGATCTCATATATACAATGCATATGTAGATGATTCATCACACGGGTTGATATTTGATAACAGGTTTCACAGTACGACCGTATCGTGTCTTATACGTGGAGCCTGTGACATCGTTACTGATATTCATATTTGGTTCTGGTATGGAAGTACTTTTTGACATTTGTGGATCACTGATCGTCTGACTCTTTTCCCCTGAATTTGCAGTAGCTGCCTCATGTGGTATCTGATTGTGCGGATTGACTGCAATACTTTTTTCTGAAAATATATGAGCATTAGTTTTATTTAAATGAATTGAATTCCGACGAATGGTTGTGCCATCATCGGTACGGATAATGTATGAACGAGGTATGTCAGCTTTCGATCGTATTTCTCCAGAAGTCCAGTTGCGTACGCCTTTTTGAATGCATACTCTATCTCCTGGATTAAAAGATTGTGAGGGCTTCGCTTTAGTATCGGCATAATATTTACCGATGAGTCTGGACTGCGACATGTTCTGTTTCACGTTCTTAACTACATTAGGTTTAAGTTGATTTTTTGTAAGTGGTAAGAATGATCGTGTGCATCGGCTCATTAACCTCTGATTTGGAGACTGCATTTCATTGTCCCTCGGCGTATTCCTCCAGTTCAGTAAGGCCAAGTCTACATCAGATCTATCCAGAGAACATCGCTTTAAAATCTTTTTCGCTTCTTGAACATATCTCTCAGCGAGACCGTTTGAACGAGGATAGTATGGGCTGGAGGTTTGATGATAAAATTCCCAAGACTTTGCAAAGTCTTTGAATTCTCTTGACGAAAATTGAGGTCCATTATCGCTTTCGAGTTTCATTGGAATACCAAAAGTTCGAAACCAGAGTTTGAGTAATCGAGTGACTTCAGATGTTGTTGATTTTTTTAGACGATGGAAGTCAAAAAAGCTTGAATAACTGTCAACAACAAGCAGGTATTCGTTACCCTTAAATGTAAATATATCTGTCGCTAAGATTTCCCATGGAAGGTCTGGAACAGCTTTGGCGATGAGCGGCTCCTTCGGTTTAGATGATTGGTTGGCTTGACAAATACTGCAATTTTTAACGAAGTTTGTTACGTCACCAGCCATGCCAAGCCAGAAAAGAGCACCTCTTGCACGACTGAGAGATCTCTGTATACCTTGATGCCCAGCATGAATTTTTTGTATAATGGACATTTTCATAGTTGTTGGTACAACTACCTTCTCACCCTTCATCAAGATACCTTTATCGAGCCCGAGTTCATCTCTAAAGGTCCAAAATTTTCTTACCGTGTCTGGAACTTGTGATGCGTTTTGTGGCCATCCATTTGAAACGTATCTTATCACCTCTTTTAAGCATTCGTCATTGTTCGTCCCTTCTGCTAAAGCATTTCGTGTTTGCTCTGATACTTGAACTAAGCAGTTGATTTGTAATTCACTATCCGGATTAGTATCTTGTCTCAATGTCGATTCGGCACAATCGCGACTAACTGCATCAGCTAGACCTATTTCTTTTCCTTTTCTATAAGTGATGTTCGGTGCATAGGGCATTATTTCAAATAATATTCTTTGTAATCTATTCGGTGCGCAATGAAGTGGCTTTTTAAATATGGCCTCTAAGGGCTTGTGGTCGGTTTCCACTAAAAGACGCTTCCCGAAAACATATTCATGGAATTTTTTTACAAGCAAACAGTATGGCTAGTGCTTCTTTCTCTATCTGAGGATAGTTTTGTTGAGCAGCTGTTAGGGCTTTTGATGCAAATGCAATCGGCTGATCTTTTTGCATCAGCACCGCACCCAAGCTATGCTTACTTGCATCTACTTGTAGCTTAACATCCAAATTTGCATCGTAGTACCGTAAAACAGGAGTGGTTGAAAGACTTTCTTTGAGTGTTTTGAATGATTTTTCGTGATTCTGATTCCAATCCCATGCTACATCTTTTTTTATCAAGTCTCTTAGAGGTTGTGTGATTTCAGATAGATTTTCTATAAATTTTCCAAGATACGTGACCATTCCTAAGAACCTTTGAAGCTCTGGTACATAGGTAGGTTTTTTGATTCTTTGTATAGCTTCTATTTTGTCTTGGTCTACCTGAATGCCATTCGACGTCAAAACATGTCCAAGGAATCTTATGGACGTAGAACGAAAAATACATTTCTCTTTATTTAGTTTTAAGCCCATAGCTGATAACTTGGATATGACTTTTTCTGTTAGCGATTGAAGCTCTTTTTTCGAAGATGCATGAATGAGTATATCGTCTATAGATACTTCAACGTTTTCATCATCTTCTAACATACTGGACATAATGTCTTGAAAAATCTCAGATGCCGATGCGAGGCCAAAAGGAAGGCGAGTGTAAGAAAAACGACCCCATGGCGTTGCCATCGTGAGCAAATTTTGAGAACGTTTTGATAGTTTCACCTGCCAGAAACCCTTTTTACAATCCAATAACGTGAAATATTTTGATTTTCTAATTCTGCTAGTTATCTCTTCAAGTGTTCTTAAGGGATGATATCTTCTGATTATATTTTTGTTAATATCTGTAGGGTCTATACAAACACGCAGTTTGCCGTTCTTTTTTGCAACAACCATGGGGGATACTGCCTGAGTAGCCTCTTTCGTTTTTACTAAAACTCCTAATTTTATCATTTTTTCTATTTCCTTTTTCACAGTTTCTCTCAAGGCATATGGAATTTTCCTGGCAGGATGAATACGCAAAACAGGATTTTCTACCAAGTCTATGTCATAGATAAAATCTTTCACGCAACCTAAACCATCGAAAATGGTTTCATCAATTTGAATTTCGTTCACGCGTAATATTAGGTTGAGAATTTCACAAGCATTTTTGCCTAATATTGGGAATACTTTTTCTGCCACGACCTTGAAATTAATTTTTGCATCTTGCTTGCGCACCTGGCATAAGACATTTACTTCTCCTATGACATCGACTTTGTTATTAGCAAATCCTACTAAGCTCTTAGTTTTTGAAATAAGTAATTTAAGTCCTAATCTGCTAACAATGCTTTCTGGAAGAACGTTGCATTGTGCCCCAGTGTCCAATTTCATTTTGATCTTGTTCCCCATAACTGTGACCTCTTCTAACCAATTCTCTTTATCATCATCTGCAAAATTATTAACTGCATTTACATACAGGAGATCATCACTACTTATACTTTCATCATCTCCTATAGCATTTACGGTATTTACTTGCGTACTCTTTTTATGACGACAGCACTTCGCATAATGACACGTTTTTTTGCATAGCCTACAAACAGCATTACGTGCTTTACATTGTTGCCTTCCATGACGAGAACCGCAACGTGGACACTCATATACTTCGTTGTTCTTGTCATCACGATATGCTTTTGTATGTTTCTTCTGAAAATTTTGTCTACTCCCCTCGCTCACATGACGTATGATGTTAACTTCTTGTTCTTTATGTATTTGTTTGAGTTGCTTTGTTGCAATTTCGCTAGCTTTACAAATTTTAATTGCCTGATCTAACGTTAAATTTTCTTCTGATAATAATTTTTCTCTGACTACATCGGAAAACAACCCAATAACAATTTTGTCACGTACCAAATCATCCCGTAGACTGCCAAACTCGCACTTTTGCGCCTGGTTTTTAATTTTGGTAAAAAAGTCATCAAAGTGTTCTCCTTCAACCTGGGTTATTTTATTAAAGGCATATCTTTCAAAAGTAACACTGATTTTTGGATCAAAAACGGCTGCAAACTTTGATTCTATGATGCTCACCTTGTTTTTTTCTTCATCAGTTAATCCAAAAGAATTAAAGATTTCCGTTATATCAGGTCCGATAGCCAACATGAATTGAGCCACTTGCTGCGCTGCAGACTTTCTATCTAACTCCAGAGCCACGGAATACCATTTGTAGCGTTGTAGCCAGTTTTTCCATTTAGACGACATATTCGAATCACTCAACTCTAAATAACCAGGTGGTTTTATACAACTACTACCGCGACTTTCATTTCTGTTCGCACTCATATCAAGCGGGGGATCAGGCATTTTTTAATAAATTTTTCTTAATTTATATATTTTACGGTATGTCTTTTTGTATATACATATAATTATAATTTTTTTTTTTTTTTGATTTTTATTCTGACACCATGTTATTTGTAAAGAATAAGACTAGTTAACACGTCCGTTGTCGAGGTAATACTGATCTTTATTAAAGTATATAAGAGCATGTGTTTGGATTTACATAGTAACAATTATGATATGAGAGTAGATGTTGTGGCTATTAAACAGGGTGTTCCTTACACTTGACACTATCCAGATAAGAATTCAATGAGTTTATCAAACGCTGCCGTTCTAAATCCATGTCCGAAGAACAAGAACGAGCATCTGGAAACGAAATATGAGAAGCTGAGGGTTCTATCATCGGCTATTTAATTTAACAGATTAATGGCCAATTTCATAAACAAACACTAAAAGCACTTTTATCAAAAATCCTCTTAAATTTTATCAGACTCTTAAATCTTTCGAGTTTCACCAATCTATAAAAGGGAAATTTTAGGAAATTTTTTGTTAAAATTTAGTTCTCTTCACATCCCTGTAAAAAAGAAATTGGTTCTTTCTTTCTAACAAGCGAAATGTATGAGACAAAATGAGAAAACATTATGTGTTGAAACAAATTACAAAAAATGTAAGAAAAAAAAAACGAAATTCAAAAACAAATATATGTGGACGACCAAACAAATTTAGCAACTGACCCACAGATCCTTTTGGAAAATCGGAACCTCATTTTAAAGTCATAGTCGGAGAATCGATTCCTGTGAACCCAGGAATACTCTTCATCATCATCATCATCGGCTCGACAACCGGGTTCCGGTCCTGGCCTCTTTCAACAAGTCTCTCCAACTATCCCGGTCTCTAGCCGACGCCATCCAGTTGCGCACCCCAAGGCTTCGGGCGTCCTGGTCTACGCCATCTCTCCAGCGCAAGCATGGTCTACCACGCTGTCGTCTACCATAGAATGTACCACAAAGAACTTTCCGAGCAGGTTCCTCTTCGCTCATGCGAGCTAGGTGCCCTGCCCACCGGAGTCTACCGAGCTTAATTTTTGTCACGATATCTGCTTCAAGGTAGATTGCGTACAGTTCATGATTGTACCGTCTCCGGAATCGTCCTTCCTCACATACGGGGCCAACAATTCTCCTTAAGACTTTTCTCTCGAACGCAGCTAAGAGGTCGGAGTGCCTTTTGCTAAGCACCCAAGTCTCGGATCCATATGTGAGTACTGGCAGGACCATGGTCCTGTACAGCAGCAGTTTTGAAGTTATGGTGAGATTTCTGGATTTGAAGAGCTTTGACAGACTATAGTAGGCTCTGTTGGATTTGAGAAGCCGCCCGCGTATTTCTTCTTCTATATTGTTATCGGCTGCTACTATTGACCCAAGGTATTTAAATGATTGCACCACTTCAAATTCGTGCTCCGCAACCTTGATTGTTTGACCAACTGTTCCTCTCGCATTCGACGCCACCATGTACTTTGTTTTACCTTCACTAATGTGCAGCCCCAGATTTTGTGCCGCCTGCTCGATCTGGATGAAGGAATCGTGTACAGCTTGTTCGGTTCTTCCGATGATGTCGATGTCGTCTGCGTAAGCCAGTAACTGGCTGGACCTGTTGACGATGGTCCCTCTTGTTGCCGTGCCAGAGTCACGGATTGCTTTCTCCAACGCCAGGTTGAAGAGGAGGCAGGCCAAACCGTCCCCTTGTCGGAGTCCATTAAAGATGTTGATTGGTCTGGATAGCAATCCGGCTATTTTTACTTAGCTTGTTACGTTGGTCATGGTCAACCTACATAGTCGTGTCAATTTATTTGGGATGCCGAATTCTCTCATGGCTTTGTAAAGTTCTACCCTGGCTATGCTATCATAGGCGGCCTTAAAGTCTATAAACAGATGGTATGTTGGGATGTTAAATTCTAGACATTTTTCCATCGCCTGCCTAAGGGTAAATATCTGATCAGTTGTTGATTTGCCTGGAATGAAACCACACTGATATTGTCCGATAACGGTTTTAGCGTATGGGGTTATCCGGTCTTGTAGGATAAAGGAGAGTATCTTATAGGCGGTACTCAACAACGTGATACCTCTATAATTGCTGCACGTTGTGACATCTCCCTTCTTATGTATGGGGCATATTAAACCTTTTCGCCAGTCTTCTGGCATTTCTTCCTGCTCCCATACGTGTACTATAATATCATGAATTGCTTGACGTAAGGCTGGCCCGCCGTGATGGAATAATTCGGCTGGTATGCCATCGGCTCCCGGGGCTTTGTTCTGTTTAAGCCGGCCTATAGCCTTCTCAACCTCTTCTATGCTTGGTGGCGGCAGCAAAGAGTATTCTTCTTGAAGTAGTGGAGCCTCCACTTCTGCAGTGAGCTGACCATTTAGCAATTCATTAAAGTACACTTCCCATCGCTCCAGTATGCTTTCAGGATCGGTGATCAGATTTCCCTCTCCGTCCTTGCAGTATGTGCAGCGTGGTGTGTACTGCGTCATGTTTCGGACGGATTGGTAGAACTTCCGCGCCTGGTGCGGACCTCGCTCTCGGCTATTTTCTATTTCACAGATTAGGTTCTTCTCCCAGGCTGATTTTTTTTGTCTGTGTAGCCGTTTTTCTATTCTTCTGAGCTCTTTATATTCCTCTTCGCGTGCCCGCGTTCTATGAGATTGTTGCATTGCTCGGTACGCAACATTCTTACGTTCAGTCGCTAGCTTGCATTCATCATCAAACCAGTCGTTCCGATTTTTACGACTGCTGCATAAGATGGAGTTGGCAGTACTAATTACAATATTCTTAAGGCGTGTCCACTTCTCATTTACGCCCAGCATACTGGCTCCAGGACTTACTCTCCCTAAATCAAGTGATTCTAGGGCGAGTCCTAACGCATTACCAAAGGTGTTACTGGTGTTTTCATTGCGCAGGGCAGCCGTGTTGATTCGAACCTGATCGGCGGATGCAATGCGTCTTCGCAAGGCAATCCGCCCTCGGAAAACCATACCAACAAGATAGTGATCCGAGTCGATATTGGCACCTCGGTACGTTCGTACCGTCATCAAGTTCGAGTAGTGGCGACGGTCTATCAACACGTGGTCTATTTGGTTACGAGTGACTCCATCAGGTGATACCCAGGTGGCTTTGTAGATATCTTTACGCGGGAACCTGGTACTCGCAACGACCATGTTTTTCGATGCTGCCAATTCTAAGACTCGAAGTCCATTGTCATTAGTGTTCTCATGCAAACTATGGGTGCCTGCGTAATGCCTGAATACCGGCTCCCGACCTATTTTCGCGTTCAAATCCCCAAGGATGATTTTAACATCATACCTTGGACAGGCATTGAGGGCCCTCTCGACTTGTTCGTAGTAAGTCTCTTTTTCTTCGTCTGAGGACTCCTCCGTAGGTCCGTGAACGTTAATGAGGCTGATGTTCGTAAATTTGCCTCGCACGCGAAGGGTGCATAGCCTTTCGCTTATAGCGTTAAAGCCGATGATGGTAGACTTCATTTTTTCGCTGACTAGGAAGCCTACCCCGAGCACATGGTGTTTTGTATGACAGCTATAGTATATGTCATATTCTTTCTTCTGTAGAACACCATTCCCTGTCCATCTGATTTCTTGAAGAGCTGTTATGTCAGCTTTATATTTTGACAGGGCATCGGCTAGCTGCTGAGCAGCTCGACCTCTATAGAGCGATCGTACGTTCCATAAGAAAATTCGTAAATCGTTTTTCAGTTTTCGTTGCGTTGGTTGTCGTCGTGTGATCAGTCCGTTTCCGAGGCTTGTTGTCGGTCTCGTAATTCAAAAGTTTTACGGGACAGGGAATTAACCTGTCGCCAACCTGAGGAACCAGCCTGATCATATTAGCCAAACCTTTTTAAAGGCTTGTTTCTAGCGGCCGCCACCAGTCCCGAATAGTTACGGCACGTGCATGTTTTCGTATGCTACATGTTATTCCCCCTATTCGTCTGATGGCTGACCGCCCCAGGAATACTCTTGCTTGACGAAAACTATGTGTTGCACTTTATCGTTGGATGAAGATTTATTTTATATTTTATTCTAAATTAAAAACAGATGATTTAAATATTAGTATTTGCTTCTTAAAAAATTGAAAACTAAAATATTACAAAACAATAATTTCAGCAGCTATATCCAATTGTTGTTATCTATACATCTGATGACATTTCAATGACACTTTTAAAATTTATTGAGCCAAAAATGGGCATTTAGTTTATAAGGGAGTTTAAAAGCTTGTTTAATTTAAAAGCTCTTGGTGAAACCAAAACATCCCATTTTAAGGTTTAGAAGCCTGTTAAATGTATAAAAGTCCTTCGTGAAATCGGGCATAAAAGTTTCGAACTTGAGATCGTTGATAAATGTAAGGAAGAGGGTCGGAGTATCCGTTCTATCCATTTCCCTGAAGATTTGTTTCCCATTGCTGTCAAAATCACTTTACTGTTTATTTCCGAGCTTAAAGAAAACAGCATTTGTCCAGCCAGAACCTTTAATCTATTCTTTTCGAATCCTCATATCGGCTGTTTACACTAACTTCCCTTCTTTTTTTCCAATAGGCCTGTTGCTGATCCGACAGTATATCCCGCCGAATAGTGGCACAATTTTTTTTTAGATCCTTTGGAAGAAAGTAACATTATTGCGTGCCCAGAAGCAATTCATAAACATAGCTTGTCATTAAGACCTCTTATCGAAAACGCGTCCATTTTAGATAACATGTAAAAGTTAATGGCCGATTAATTACCAACCAATTTTATTAATTCGGTGTGAACCCCAAATACTGCGGATGTAATTTTACTAATTTGACAGCAAGGAATTTTTTTTTTTACAAATATTTGATTTTCCCTGAAACAACTTTGACATGGTACACAAATTAAAATCAAACTTCAAACCTTTCAATCCTTGGCAAAAATTAATTAACACGTTTCGGAAAGACCCGTCTGTCCGCCACACCTCCACGCACAAATCATGTTAAATCCTCCCAGAAATGCAATAAAAATCACGTCCAACTGTGCTCTTGGCCATCAAACACCACCATAAATCGATTGATATTTTAACCTACGAAATCCCCGGCTAAGTCTACCAAACGATATAATTTAGCTGTCTAAACCTATTATTTACCTTTCACACCAAACTATTGAACTTTGGATATCACGTTCTGTTTTTACTTCTTTTTTTTTTTTTGCGCCAGAGAGGTGGGAAATGTTTAGAGCTCGATTCTACACTTCATTATCGATTCAATTTTGTTTGCTCGTGGGATTCTGGGCGATCTATTAAATCGATGTCAGCCCCAAATGCGACTATTACAGCGGGCATAGCACTATGCTGAATAATATTTTAGAAATGCGTCCCTTGTGGCTTTGTCGTTTTGCAAATATTGCCATCTATATGTATTTATGTAGATGTGTGTAGGATGCGAGAAGAGATAGGGATCTAGCAGGATACAGTTATAACTGTTTTATTTTTTGTTGAATTATAAATTAAATAGATTCTAATCTTTGGACAGAGTAGTGGTGTCGAAGAACGAAGGGGGGAGTTTCAATATTGCAAAACATCATTTTGAGTTTATCTCTACTCAAATCCCCTGGAACGTTTTAAATGCAATTTATATTCACAAAAAAACTTGCATCAACTGCTGCACTCTGCAATAAACAGACAGGCCCCCTTTGACCGACCCCGTGTGCATATTTAAAGGTTATCGACTTAAAACATCTCTGTTGGTGAAATTGCATCCATTATACACCGATGACATGAATCTGCTGCATTTAAAAGGATAAATGGGGCTGCCTATTTATCTGTTTATACATAAAAAGATTCAATTTTTTTCTCAAAATATAGGACCAAGCTCCACTTGGCCTTGTAGGCGAAGGAATTATGAAATTTAAGATTCTTACGATTTATTTGTTGCTCAGCCTAAGGGAAGCCTTGAAGCTTTTCCAAAGTTACAAAACATTATTTATCCATACCAGACGCATGGTTACCCTATACACATTTCCCAATAAAACAAATCGGATGCAGAAAGTCAGTATTTTTATATAACCAACCGAACCGATATACATGCATAAAATATACAGGGAAAGTGAGAGATTAGTGAGCTTAGTGGGTATAGTTACGATTGACGTATATTCTCGTTTCATGCATACAAATGCATTGAATTCATTAATTTTGATTTTGATCCTCTTTTTGTGATTCGTTATAGTTGGATTCAAATTTGCATAGTTCACAGTTTATGTTTTTTTTTTTTTTTGTTCATTCTCTCTTTATTTGCTTGATGGCATAGAGAGAGGTTATATAATGTTTTGCTTTGTGAAACTGGATGAAAAATATTACGTATACGCCCGAGTGACTGGCATGACACATAGTGCGGTGAAAAATATCTAGGTAGGTGGAAGCCAGCTTTGTGTGTCAGTAATTGATTGATTCATTGCTGGCAAAAAATAAAAGATTGTGTTGTTAGTGGGAGTTGTTGATACCCTGCAGACTGTAGAGGTACGCAACCTAGATACGGACAAAAAACTTAGTTAAAGTATAGGGATGGTGAGGGTTAACGAAGTTTTATTTTGTTTTCTAAAATAGAGCCCTTGATTGGTATTCGAAATATGTAGATAGTTCTGAAACGCTCGAGGGAATTTTATATCATTTTGAAATATTAACGAACTTATTTTCTACCGAAAAATTAAACTACATATGTATATGTTTTGTGATATTTTCAATATTAATGAATGTCTACAATTGAAATTTCGCTACTAGATCGCACGTACTTGCTCTTATGTAAGAGAACTTTGAAATTTAAAAATTGTTAATAAATAAATAAGTAAAAAAAAGTCCGAATTTATTAAATTAATTTTTTATATAAGAAATTTCCTTAAACTTTTCCAACAAAAAAAAAATTTCAATGTCGAAGTACATATTTAATAATATACGTTTTAGGAAATAATTTAGAAAACTAGTCTTTCACTCGTTATCTATCAAGATAATCATGTTTCAAAAACTAAAATTTAATTTTTTTTCAAAAAATCCAAAATACACATATACTTTTTACTTGCAAGGTACTATTAGGCAAGTTTTTAGTTTGAAAAATAATCTAACTCAAGATTTAAATAAAAGTTGGCATTACAATAATAGAGAACACAAAAAAAGTGAGTCTTTACCTTGACCTAGCCTAATCCGCTGAAGCGATTTTCTTCGAAATTCGTATTTAAGGTTCTTCGGTGATTCCTTAGAGGAAAATTTTAAATTTATTTTAGCTCCAAAATTGTGGTACCTGCGAAACATTCGCGATGCAAAATCTTATTTATCTCGTAGACGGGTCTAACGATTTCAATACAAACAAAATTAAGAGGGCTATTACGGACATGGACTACATTTTAAAATTAAATATGGTGGTGCAGCAGTTTGAAGAAAACGAGGGCCTAGTCCTAGTGACTAACAACGGCTAGTGAGTAGCACTATTTATGACAAGAGATATTCTTAGAGGATTTGTCAATTCCTCGCAAGAGGCAGTACAGCCCTGAAAAACTTTTTTGAAAATTGAACTCTAGACTTTCTGCATGATAGTCCAAAGCACTTAACATTATGCCAAGGGATACTACATTTGGACTACATATACATAGGTCAACTCAAATTTAGGAATAAATATAGTAAATGGTACCTGTTTTACCGTACCGATTTTCTTATCAACGGCTCAAACGAATTTGACCAATATTTTTAAACAGGAGGTCCTTTGGAATTTAAAAGTATTGTATATAAAAGTTTTTCAAAAAATTATCTTTGGGCTTAAAAAAATTTTTGGTTTAAAGATTTAAAAACTTTTTTTGAAAATTTAATATCTCGAAAAAGGGTAAGCGAAGCGATACAGGTTAAATGGTTATGTTAGGTTTTCAAATTATTTTATTTATGTACAATAAGTGTGCATCATAAATTTCTTTAACATAGCCTGCGCCGTCTGTCAATTTGCAACTATTAATGCATTTTTAAATGTTTATTTAACAAAATTGAAACATTTATTTAAAATAGTTCATCCAAGATTCGTTAAGTTCAATCTTGACATAATTGTGAAAGGCTTTCCAATCCATACCTCCGTCTAACACACCTATAATTTCATCTTGATCAAGATAGTTTTTTTCAAGTGTATTCCTCCTATTGGCCACACATTTTCACGTTCTATGAGGTTGCCTAATCCCCAAATATCTTTCAAATCAATCATGTGAGGAATATACGAGTAGTTCAGGAGAAGTATCTCCCTTCGTACCATTAAAACCAGTAACAAAAGATCAGTTAGATACTCCGTCCTTAAATAATTATTTGCTACCAGGTTATAGTTGACCCTTACATAACTCTTTCTTTCGTCTACTTGAGTTATGAGGCTATAGAGTTCGCTTTTCCACGTGTCCATTCCATCACTCCGGAGAAATAGTGTATGTCCTCAGTAGTCTGCTAAATCTCTCTACGACTCAAGTCAAGATATTTGTCTTCGAATCACAAGCATCGTAATTTTCCTTGGTAATCTCGTGCCATCCATTGCGATCGTTCTTAGAACGTAGTATATTTGTAGTTTTAGAGTTGTATTAAACAAAGCAGGAAGACATGTCTCAAGTATATTATCGATTTAGCTGTGGTTTCAAAAATACGATATTTGGATTTGTAGCCAACATCTTTACAATGAACAACAGTCCTCCATGTTGCATTTAAAGCGTGTTTGCATTTGGCCAACTTATCAACCATATGGTTTTTCCAATTCATATTTTTCTAGATATCCGCACACCAAGATAGTTATATTCATTAACGACTTCAATGCTTTGATCTCCCTGCGGCTGTTCGGCCTCCACTGTTTTGGAAAATCATGATTTTGAACTTGTCTAGGTTTACCTAGGGCCTCCACTTGTTGCAGTACTCAAACAAGTACAAAGTACACTTGGCTATAAACTGTCTATAAATTTCTGAAACAGAAAGCTTAGACTAAAGATATTTTCTTGTCGAACTTTGACAACAATAGTTAGACCCTACAAATGGGAATGCAAGTATATGTTGGCGCCTGCTTTTATATTTGAATCTCTTAGTTGATGATAAAAATATGTGTTTTTCCTTCGATCTTTAAAGAAAAGTAGGTCTGGAGCAATTGCTATCTTTCTGCTTCAGTTATAGCTGCTGTGCTTTGGGTTACTATCCTGCTGAAAAACCCATTTAAACGGCATTTCGAAGTCGGCATAATATTTTGCACAATTTTGTCGTAAGAATGCTTGTTCATTATACTTTGGACCAACTCCATACTATGAGAAGCCTGCCTATACCATGATACTAGATCCTCCAGGCTTTAGCGTTTTGTGTGGTTTATTTATTCGGTATTTAGAAATCCTTTACCACCTTAAAGAAAAATTTTACTTTCGTCAGTCCAAAAAATATTCCTTCACTTTTCTGGAACCCATTCCAAATGCTCTCGCTCGAATCTAAATCTCTTGGTTATGTGGGCTTTTTTTAGAAGTGGGACTTTCCGAGGACGCAGTCTTCTTACTGTATGGACTCCGCATGGATGCGTTTGCACGTTTGATTTAGAACCCGTTTACGCCTGCGGGTTTCAGATTTGTCTTCAATTTTTATGGCGTTTCACACCATTTTCGCTCAACAACCCACATGATCCTCAACTTCCTTTTGGGTTTTGCCGTCCATAATTAGCTTTTGAATAATTTTTGGGTCTTACTTGTTGTGCAGTGTTTAGTACGACTCAATTTTTTGTTGTTTTAATAGATCTAGCCGCAAAAATAGCAAAATATACATAATTGTTTCATACTATTTGGTTAACTTTTAATAGTAGAACGTTGTATAAATTAATTCTATTCAAAGAATTCAATGCTTTCGCTAGTTTTAAATAGTTAGACTTCGCTAGTTTTAAATAGTCAGGCTTGCTAGAAATGGGCTATAACTTGATTTAGATTTCTTGATTTTAAATTTGAGCCAAATTTTTAAATACGACCCTGATCTTATGGCTTTTTCGACCTTAGAATAGTTTAAATGATGAAATACGATTCTTACTGAGTATTTGAACCGTATTTCATCAAAACCGAGATACGTCATTCTCAGTCGACAATATGTATGTGCTTGAAGCAAGGAAGTCAACGAATTGATTCACACTATAAGTCTTTTTTCATTTTACTAATTCTTTTGTATTTCGCATTTTGCTCATTTTTGTAGCTTGTTTTTAGCACATACCTGAACCACTGTGCAAAGTTAGCGATTTTTTTGAAAGTCATTATTTTATGAATATTGTGGAATATTGATTATTTTTTAAATTCATTATCTTACAAGGTGGCGCAAAAGTAATCATCCAATTTTGTTTTTGAATTATTTTTTTTTTTTTACTTAAAAATAAAATTATTTCGGGTGATGGAAATCTTTATTTAGACCTTTAAAATTTTGTTCTCTTAAGTGGAAAAGATGATATCCGTCAAGTGGGTGCCGTCATTGTTGATACACATTTGTGCCCGTTTTATTGCATTTTCCATGAATTTCTGTAAAGATTTCTGATGATAACTGTTCGCATTCCTGTCGAATATTCCCCATAAGGTCTGGCATGCCAAAATCGGGAATCCTGCTTCTCATGCTGAATTGCCAAAACAGGAGATTATGCCACTTAGAAACGCTTCCTTCACCTTCACAATATCCATTGGGGCCCGTTCTGTGTATGCGGTTGCAGTCTTGTTGAAACCAGATGTTCACTAAACCCGAACTCATCTTATTTCGGGAGTAAGAAGTCGTTTATCATGGCCCTGTAGCGTTCTCCAGTAACATTGACCGTATTGCAGATGGCGTCCTCACATCCTCACAAAAATACGGCCCAATCACTCCTCCCGCATGAACGCTGCATCACACAGTGGCTTTGATTAAATGCAATGGCTCTTTGTGCATCACACGCGGATTTTCAGTGCCCCTGAAACAAAGATTTTGCTTACTCACGTAACCGCTTAAGTAGAAATGCGCTTCGTCGCTCATGATGATCTTTGACACAAAATCGTTCTCTTCGTTGTTGAGATGGATGATGGCTTGCCAGTAATTCACACGTGATGGAGGGTCAGCAGGCATTAGATAGATAGATAGATAGATTAAATTCTTTATTTCGATAATAAAATTACATTAATTTAAAGCTAAGAATATAAGGACATGGCGTTGTTGCCGTCTGCCTGATAGACATTTCATTTAAAAATAGTTTAACATTATGAAAGTTTTTTTTTTTTTTTTTTTGATTTGTTTTTAGTATAAGAAAATAAAAACTGTATCTTTTAGTGGTTTCTCTTAACAATTTTCAAATATTAGATGAATAATTTATTAACTTGAATATTTATAAAAAAGAAGATAAATAAAACAATTTTGAATAATTTTATAATCTTTAAAGATATGTATACAATTTTGACATGATTTGAAACACAAAAAATATGAGTTTAAATAGCTCCATTTTTTTTTTTTTTTTTTTTTTTTTTTTTTTTGTTTTTACATTATCTGTGATTTGAGACTTAAAACATCAATTTTGCCGTGATTTGAAACACAAAATCTTTAAAATAAACTTTTCCGTTTTTAAAAACAATTTTAGTAGATGAAAACAAGTTCAATTTTGCCGTGATTTGAAACACAAAAAATATTAAATTCTCAATCGCCCTAACTGGATACATGACCGCTCAAAAGCTACTTCTATAAGCTAAAGCATGTTTGCAAAATTTAAACAGATTCGTCCAACCACTCAGCCCGTTAAGAATGTCAATAAGTTGGTCCATAGACAAAAAACTCACTTGGAAATATAGCCGTCGTATTTCTTGTAATATTGGACAAACTGCTATGAAATGATTTATATCCTCCACATCTCTTCTATTGCAGAGAGTGCAAATTTGTGAGAGGTCCGATCTATGGGGGACAAAGTTGAGATTAAGGATCTCGACTCTAGCTTTAAAAATGGTGCCGATAGCTTCCGGAGTCAATTCTTTACAAAAATAGTTTGAAGTTGATGACAATTGATGGTTTAAGCGTTTGTATATGTTTCTGCTTGCCGATGAGGATGCACTTTGCAGGTGTTCTAAATAAAGTTTTTCATCAATTTTAGCTATCAAAACCGCGAACATATTTTGCCATTCCTCTACATTATTTTCCCTTAAGGAGAGTACTATATCAACTCCTGCAGCAAGCGCGTTCCATTCTCTGAAGGGAGATGCATTTGTACGTAGCAGTCTTATCAAGATTGTCTTATGAAGCCCATTTTCTCTTTTCATGACCTTAGCTAAATAGTCGGAATGCCGTTTCAGATTCTGAATATATATCGGTGCTATTCCCGATTCGACATGTATGGCGTACGTAGGTGTAGCGTTAGGCAGTTTAAAAAGTCTTTTAAAAAAGTACCTTTGTAAAGTCTCAAATTCCTCTATTTGCGCGTATCCAAAGGCTTGGACACCGTAACATAAGCAAGTATTTATTGTTGCATTGAAGACTCTGTACTTTGATGAGAGGTCGATAAGTTGGTTGCTAAAAAAATTGGGCCACATCAGGTTTAGGGCCAGTTTGGCCTCCCTGGTTTTCTCTTTCGCATGATTGCTCCAGTTTAGATTATAGGTCAGCAATACACCTAGATATTTAAACTCACTCACAATTTCAATACGCTCGTTGTTGACGTTCCATGATTCTTCAGCACGTCGTGCATGCCGCCTAGATTCAAATATCATAACCTTGGTCTTTCTAGTATTGATCCGTAAGCCCCAAGTTTCGCAATATTCTTTAAGTCTATTGATTTGCAGTTGTAAAGAAAATGGGTTATCCGCCAAAAGTACCAAATCATCTGCATACAGTAAAACTTTAATCAAAGATTCGCCAAATATTACACCTCCCGGTAGGATTTCACAAACCGCATCAATATAAAGTGCAAACAAAATGGGACTTAGAATACATCCTTGGGGAACTCCCGCCGCTGTCTCAAAACATTCTGATAAGTTGTTGCCATCCCATACTGAGGCTTTCGTTGAACTCAGAAAGTTAGAATAAAAAAGTAAAAATTTTTTTGAAAGGCCAAGAGAAGATAGTTTGTAAATCAATGCTTGTCGATTGACCGTATCAAAAGCAGCTTTGAAGTCAATGAAACAGCTGTAAAGCTTTTTCTTTTTCTCCAAATGTTGTCTTGCTATGCTTGTTAGTGCAAAAATTTGGTCTACCGTTGAGAAACCGGCTCGAAACCCAGCTTGGAAGATACTTAAGCGGTTGTTTGTCTCTATCCATCTCGTAAGCCTCTCGTAAAGAATAGAGTTTAAGATTTTCCTTAAAGAGTTGAGAATAGATATGCCTCTATAGTTTTCTGCAAGACTCCTTTCACCTCCCTTGAAAATAGCGTAAATAATGGCTGTGTTAAAGCAAATGGGTATGCAAGCATCATTATAAAGTTGGTTGTACCAGTCCACTAAGTAGTTTTTGAAGTCAGCAGTAGAATATTTGTAAAATTCCGTTGGGATTCCATCAGCACCCGGGGCTTTGTTGTTCTTCATTGTTTTCAAAACACTTTCTAGTTCGATCAAGGATATCGGTTCATCAAGTTCAGGAATATGGTTGTTTGGCATGGCGTAACTAAACGATAACAGAGACTCATCTGCTGATAACAATCCTTTGAAGTAATCTGCCAAAACCTCAGCTCCGAGAGCATTATTATTTGAAGGAGTATGTTTACGCCCTCCTAATTCTCTCACATTATTCCAAAATGTTTTAGAGTCCTTGCAGAGCACTAAGTTTTTTGCAGTAGTTTTAAGATATTCAGTCTTTTTTGAGGAACAAAGCTGTTTATATTCCTTATTAAAATGTAAGTACTGGTTTTTAAAAAAATCGGCGTTAGTAGATCTGAATAGATTTAAGAAACGAAATGTTTTTTCACGTAGCTTTACGCAGTCCTTGTCAAACCATATTTTTGCAGCGTTAAACTTTTTGTTAGTACTGAGTGCGAACGGTGCTGACATCTTGATAATCCTCATTACACATTCTGCGACTTGGTCGGCTACTCCCGTAGATTGTAGTGATGGAAGGGTACCACAATGTGTATTTAACCGCGATTGATAAAGAAGGGCCTTGCTGTCAACCCACTTCAACTTGTACATGTTGTTTGCGATATTTCGAGTTCCTTTAGAGAAAGTAGCTTTCACTGCAATGGGTAAATGAGCAGAAAAAGTCGCAGCCAGAACCTCGAAATCTTCAATCAGTATCAACCATTGGCCAGATACAGCACATATGTCTATAACCGACTGTCCTTGTCCGCTAATAAAAGTCAATTCACCCTCAGCGTCACTTTTGGAAACCCCATTCAACACGAAAAATCCAAAGCTTTCCAGGAGCTCTATAAGACTTCTTCCGTTTCGATTAACCAAACCATCTTTAGAGTTTCTTCTCGTATTAAAAACTGTTCCAGTATATGTATAATGGAATATAGAGTTTTGATATTCGCCAATTCGAGCGTTAAGGTCCCCAATAAGCATTATATTTCCAAGAGTGTTGCAATTAATTAAATTAAAAAGGATATCGAGGTCATTTTCCCAGTTGTTGCAATTGAGGTACAATGGAATAATATAATATTTAATAAGATTATTTGTAATTTGAATAACAACCCTGTTTTGTACACGTTTGAACTCTACAAAACTACCAACAGTACTTTTCTTAATGGCACATAAGATGCCCCCACTTGCTCTCCCCATGACATTGTTTCTAGTTGCTGGAATGCATGTTAATTTATATCCATTAAAATATTTATAAAAAAGTTGTTCGTTTTCTTCTTCAATAAAAGTTTCTAAAAGAATTATTATATCAAAGCTTAAAATAAATCTAAAAAAGTCAGGTAACAAAAGTTTACTCTTAAGCCCTGTTATATTATATGAAAAAATACTTAAATTAAAAACGTTAAAAAAATTTTGATGGCAGACGGCAAGTTTACCCTATGGTTTTCTATTCAAAATGTTGTTTTGTGTTTGACACACAGATGGCGTTGCAGCTGATTGGAAGCCTGATGCAGTGACACCATCAGCTGTAGCTACCCTCGATCCCCCGCCGCAGTCAAAAAATTCCAATGCACCATCACCAAACATCTCTCTTACGAACGTCATTTCACTCGCAGATTTGACAATTAACCCATGCGAAAGTTTGTAAACAAACGTATTTTGGTTTATTTGTAGCTTATCGCCTTTAATTAATATTTTCGCAGAAGAATTTATTTCGAGAAGTTTTGATTTTATCGAGTAAAGAGTTTGTCTTTTTTTCCTAAACATAAGCGATTGTTCACGGTGGATACTTATTCCTGAATTCTTTAATTGCTTTGTTTCGCCTATTATTTTATCCGCTTGCTCGGTCGATTGAAGTTCCAAGATGACAGTTCCTCGTTTAGTTCGCGTGTTTAGAATTTCTCGTGATTTTTTTATTTGTAAAATATCCTTTTCTTTTAATTTAAGTAAACCTTTACATGTTTGTGTGGCAAAATCGGTTGCGTTGTTTTTTTGATCTAATGGGACGTGCACAACAACAATATTTTCGTTAGCTTTTCGTGTAATTGCTTCTAGTTGTGATTCCAAGAGATCACACCTTTCGGACATAAGTGTTAATTTTTCGTTTAGCTTGGAATTTATTATTTTTAGTGAATTAAGTTCCGATGCGAACGAAGCAATATCGGTTTTTGTAGCTAAATCTTTCATTTTCTCACTCAAACAATTATTTAAACTATCTTGAATAATTTTTTTCAAATCTGGAACAGATAGCCTTCCAACATCTACTTGAGCCATGTCTGAGAAAATTTTTTTGTTGTTCTTATTTACTTCCGGTGATGTTTCCGATATTGCTCTTTTGCGGTACATATAATTTGATGTCCCGGTATTCGGCAATATAAATTCTTTTTTGTCTTTTTAACTTAAATATAATTGCCTACCTTAAGAAATGTATGCAATTTATTAATTCTTGGTAAGTAAAGTGCTTATTCAAAACTATTGTTCAACTAGATACAATTTAAACTTTGTTAATTTATCAAGAAAAATCAAAAAAAATTGGAGCTTTATAACTTTCACACTTCCACTTTTGACAGCCGAAATGTCAATCAGCAGCAGGCATTAAGTCGAGCAACTAATCAACGGAATGTCTTTCCAGTTGGCGCGACATGATTAAAAAATCGACGTCGAAATTCACGCTGCGCTAACACCACCGACAACATTATTCCACGCTCTTCCGGAGTATAACGCTCCATTGCTATTCTGTTTGTATTCTACAGCTGCCTAGTACACAAATATCAAATATGATTGACGTACAACGCCATTTGAAAAAATTATAGTGTCTTCCTATAAAGTGATGAATTTTGCGCAACCTCTATTAAATACAGAATTTTCGTTAAATTGGTTGAAAGCACTATTTCAACCAATTAACAAATGAAAATCATTCAGTAACACATTAATTGTGTTCATCTAACACCCAAGTCCTTATTTTATGACGAATTAATCAAAACTCAATCCAGCTAGTTTTTAATAGAAGCAAAAAAAATAGCCCTACACCTTTAAATTCATAAAGTTCAAATTCAAAATATTTTCTAACAAACACAAAATAAATAAAGCCAATTAGTCACCTCCAACCAGCCACAAATCAAATTATTTTATTAAAATTAAACAATTCAGTTCATTGTTTTTCGAAATACATACTATAAATTAATCTCCTTTAGATTTTTTTTGTATTAAAATGGATTGTTAATACACACAAACAATTTTGTATTCCTACAAAGCTTTCGAGGCTGATTTTCAATTGAAAAACACAAATCGTGCGGAAGTGTTTTGTTTTTGTTAAATTTGGCATTTTATAAACAATCTGTTTAATTCAAAAATCGTTAAGCATTTAAAATAAAATTTAAATCCCTTTTAATCGAATTGTAATTAAATTCCAGAAATACCAATTAAACTAATTGAATAGAACAATATGGCTATAGCTATAGGTAGCTAGCTAGCTATGGCATGCGGCCGATAAAATGGCCAGAGTGCGTGCGGTTGAAAAGCTATTCTCACTTAAGCTGGCCCCCGTGCCACGTTGCGGCACCGATACGATGGGCAAACTAAATTGCCTTAAAAATAAAAAAAAATAAATCTACACAGTTTAAAGCGTGTTTCAGTTCCAGTATGCGAGTTAAATTCTATAGGCTTTGAAGCCCATCACAAAAACGAAATAAAAAAACATTAAAATGTAATCCAATTAAAAAACATAGAAAATATAATTCCAATAAAATGCCAGACAGGGCTTTCAAAACCGATCCCATTCTCTCACCCTATTGGGAGTAGGTTAGGTCTATTAAGCCTTGCAGTAGTTGTCGGGCCTTAAATGACATCGTTTAGATTGTGTTTTGTTAAATTATCACAAAGCCAAACACAGGTATCTTGACACGACAAATATTAATCATCTTTCCAACAACACAGAACACAGAGTTTGTGAGGTTTGAAAAAAAAAAATCATTTAAAAAACATGACTTATGGGGCAAATATAATATTAAAATCAGTGCTGGAAATGAAACAAAATAAACAAGAAGAAGGTATGCAATGTGGACTATGACGACGACGACAGCGACAACGACAACGCCCATATTTTGCATGACATTTTGAATGCCTGTCACGAACATGTGAGTGAAAAAATAAACTCACTCGCAGGATTTATAGCCCTTTCTCATCTCCATCCTCGTCCTTATTCTCTTCATCGTCATCCTTTAAACTAAAAAACAAAATTATAACCCCGATGACACATACAATAATTTTGGCCGCTTGGTTGGTATACACTACGCGTCATTCAGATAAGGATATAATTTTGTTGCGACACTGAGAGTGTAAAAAAGAAAGTATACGTCATTTATTTGATGTTTTTAGAAACTTTCAGCCTATAACCTTCTCAATTTGGTATCATATATGTATGTGAATAACCCCCAGGCTATTCTCAGAGACCATCCTTTAAATATTACCTTTCAAAAACAAGTTGATCTTTAGAAATCTGACAAGTGGTTTCTGAGATTACCCAAACCCGTGCATTGCAGCTCCTTCGGTGCAAAAGATCTTGACTTACGAGTATTTGAACCAGCTTCACAGAAAAATTCAAGCCGGCCATTACCAAAGATTGCCTGAAATTGTATTTCAATCAGTCTTGAAACTTCGATGTTCATAGGTTTCTTGCAAACATTCGTTCAATAGAATTAGCCCGTTCCATTTTTACTTTCGATATACAGGGTGCATTTTATGTTCCAGGTCGATTTAGTTTGGTTGCCATTTTTGGCTAAATGAAATTTATAAGTTGACATTTAACAGTCGTAGAGAGTGGTCTATAGCAATTTATTATAGAGCATCTAACGTTGCGTTGGACTGTTATGCAGAAGGTTTTGGTCGTCCGCTTCAGTCCCGGTAACACGCACACAGGAATGGTTGGGAGTTGTAAGCCACTAAGTTCTAGTTCTCCTTGAGCTGTTACACCAGTAAAAAAAAAAAAAAAAAAAAAAACAACATCCAGCTAGAACATAAAACGCACCCTGTACTATGCCAATTTTCTAGAATTTGATCATCTGTTTGTAATAGATTTTGTATACACAAGTTTTTAGCAACTTTAAATAAAATAGTAATGTGTGCTAAAATTTTATTGTCTAAAAAATGTTCTCGCACACTTTTAAAAATTCACCAAATTTTTTCTTTAAAAAAAAAAAATCGCTTGATTTTCTCTTAATGTCTTATTAACAACCCTGTCTTATCTTACCCCATATAACCCTAACTACTAAATGCAACATAAAAGGCTTTAATAATGGCGACTTAATTAGGTGACACGAAGTGTTAACTTATGAGGAAAAACCAAACGAGTATAAAATAAGTGAATCACGGGAGTATGGCAACCCTTCTATCTAAGGACACACATTTTTGTATAAAAGTGTTTGCAATATTATTTTTCTGTGCTCATTTCTATGAAGGTAAACGTGCTTGTGCTATTTTTGTGAATTTAATTACTTGTGGCTTATAGGTTTTTTGTTTTTGAGTTTTTGTAGGGGCTCCTTTTGCCTTGTCAAGGTTCTCCACTGATTTGGAAACATTTATAATTAATGTTCGCTTTTTAAAATTGGTTGATGTTGTATTTTAAATTGAAATAATTTTGCAGTAACCATAGTGAATAAAAAGTGAAAGAAAAAAATACTTAATTTCAATTTAATTGACTCCACAGAAGAGTAGGGAAATGTTAATATTGCATTGTGTACTTTAATAAAGCCCCCCAGTAAAATGTTAATAATTTATTTAATACATAAATAATATTAAATAAATAAATATAATACAAGCACGAACAACAAAGGCAAGAATGTATTTTAAAAATATGTAAATTACAGATGATAACACGATACATAAAGTTATCGAACTTTATATCATATTGTTACATGGTTTTGCAGACACAACTATATCATAATTATTCAAATCCGAAGGTTATGGTAGCCTTGATATTTGAAATATTTATTCGAACAAGTTTCTTTCCGACAACATAAGGTTTTTCTAAACGGTTGCAACGTAGCTTTAAGAGTTAACAATTTTAATTTCTTCTCTCTTATATCCACTTAAAATCCTGGAGTTCCGAGTTTTAAGAAAATCGCTTCAAAGGCTTAAGCTGTAGCTCGGCGAAGAGACAGACAGACATAATTTCAGTACCCACTTCTCTAGTGTTCCTTATAATCTACAACAAATTCCTTCCTGCGAAACTTACAACAATAATATAATTCAATTCACGTTTTCACAAAATAAAAATTGGATCCCTGTTAGCCTGGTAATGGTTATGGTTATTAAATAGAATTAGACGATGTGCTTCTAACTTTGGTTTTCACTCTAAATTTCTTAGTTGGATTTCGTCTTACCTTGTTGGTAGGTCTCAAAAAGTTTTAATTTATAATTCATTTTCGAGGTCTATAAAATGTAGTTCTGGTGTTCCACAGGGGAGTCATTTGGGTCCTCTCCTTTTTAACATATTTATCAACATTCCCAATGTCTTTTATATGCAGATGATCTTAAATTATTTTTGGACATAAAAGACGTTGAGGACTGTTATCGTTTACAATCTGATTTAAACCGAGTTGTTGAATGGTGTAACGACAATAGATTAAAATTGAACATTAAGAAATGTAACGTTATCTCATTTTATAATTCTAGTAACCGCATTGTCTTCAACTATTTGATTGAATCTAATTTGTTATCTCGTGTAGAACAAATCAAAGATCTTGGTATAATGCTCGATTCAACTTTTTCTTTTAAAAGTCATATCGAATATGTTGTTGGTAGAGCGAATTCACTTGTTGGATTTATTAAGCGAAACTGTGTTGATTTCTCCGACCCTTATGCGTTGATATCACTATATATATCACTTGTTAGATCGATACTTGAATACGCCGACGTTATATGGAATCCAGCCTTTAAGAATCTTTCAAATCGTATTGAAAATGTTCAACGGCGTTTTACAAAATTTATATTTTTTAAAATGAAATGGAATTTTGCCCCCGATTATAAAGCTAGATGTCTACTACTTGGAATTAAATCTTTAGATTCAAGACGAACGATTCATGATGCAATGCTTGTAAGAGATGTATTATGTTATCATATAAGATGCCCTCCTTTACTTTCAATTATGCCAATTTATGCTCCGTTTAGATCACTACGCTCAAGGAATTTGCTTTTTGAACGGTACCACAGGACCAGTTATGGTAGTAATGAGCCTATTTCTAGAGCTATAACTCATTTCAATGAAGTTTGCCGACTTATGAGTATTGATATAAGTTTTTCTAGAAATATCTTTAAAGCTAATCTTTTATTTTTATTTATTTTTTAGCATTATATGTAGTATATAACTTTAGTTTTAATTTTATCCATAATCTGTTAGCTGTAAATTGCTTGTAGATGTAAATAAATAAACAATAAACAATAACTCATTTTTTTTTATTCTCGAAGGCAATAAGTTTATAGAGTTTATAGTTAAATTGCTTGGATGCTTGATTTAAATTTTTGCTACCAGCTGAAAGGTTATACCCAATATG
The DNA here is from genome assembly GCA_911387755.1 of Chrysotoxum bicinctum. Lineage (NCBI taxonomy): Eukaryota > Metazoa > Arthropoda > Insecta > Diptera > Syrphidae > Chrysotoxum > Chrysotoxum bicinctum. Next base: position 8,744,003 of record OU426988.1, on the reverse strand, counting down.
GTTTTACAGAAGCAAAGGAATCCTCCAATAGCATTTCTCTAGTCATGATTGAGTGCCCTTCATCTGAAACGCTCGGATTTGGCAGACTATTATAGGTAAACGCAATTTTTTTAATCAAGCTTGGCCTTGTGATTTCGGAACTTAAAAACAGCCATAGTTTTTGTAAGCTCCCATAATTTACCCCAACAACATAATTGATATGATCACATGCTAATAATTTACAAGTAATCTTGAATAAGGGACTTGTTTTTTTATCAACAAATGAGTTTAACATTCATAAATATTTTGAACGATTCCCGGATCAGAAACTCTGTTCGAAATAATTTATAGACTATGACATAGCTCAACTGAGAGAAAGTTCATTTGCAGTTGACCACTTCAAAATATCGGAATATTTGTCATTAATTTGATACACCAGATCTTCCACTAGTCTAGAAATTTGAGTCTGCAAATTATTTACATAAAAATGGAAATGAACATTTGAACACACTGTAGTAGTGTCATAAATAAAAATTCAAAATAGCAAAGGACTGATAATTTAACCTTGAGGTACACCTGCTAATATGTATTTGTATTGGGAAAACTTGCAATTAATGGCCGCTTTTTGTTTTCCAATGTTTAAATAGTTATGTGCGAGCTGCGAGACTATAAGTATAACTTGAGTTTCACGCAAAATATTCTATAATTTACACTATGAAAAGACTTACAAATTTAAGCAGACATAAATTGATTACATTTCCCGAAACTAAATTTATTCTTAAATGACCTAAAACTTTAAAGATATGCAGCGATTTCACTACGATGTAAGACCTTGTTGGTCGAGATAATTATTTATTTGATTGACAAGTATTTTTTTCAACGACTCGCAGTTCCGATGCGGCCAATTTGACATCGCCAAGACTGCTGATAACACGATTTAAGAATTTGTTAACATGGCTCTGTAACGCCCACCGTTGACCGAATCATTGTTCCATGCATTTGCTTCTGGACAATAACGTTCCGGTTTTCTGAGTCCCAGGTGCGTAAATCTGTTCGTTAACGTAGGCGCCGATTCAAGCTGCTCTAAGACCCAAACTGCGAAGCAATAACCATCTGCTTATTCGTGCGCCTGAGTCAATTGGGCCTTGTAACCGAATAATTCGAGATCTTTGTGCAGAATTCTCCTCAGGATAGTGCGTGAAATGTTGAGATCAATGTCGAGTTGATGTTCGTGAATTGAGTCCCACACTCCCGTACGACAATGGGGACCATGAGTGTTGTCCACTAGCATATTGATATGATATTTTTGCACAAAACTTCTTTTCAAAAACGCACTGTTTGGGCTGGCTACACAGCACTCACTTTGGAAATGAGTTTTCAATATTTCTCAACGCTGTTCAAGCGTAAAGCGAGTCAATTCGTTCCTCGAAGGTATGATACTGACATTCCCCAAGATTTCCATCGGGAAACAACTGTCAGTTTCAAAATAACCTATAATTTAAAAAGATGACCCACCCTGTACGATTTTGCAGCTGGGATTCAAGTGTACAATTTATGAACATTTTCAAAATTCAAACAACTCCATCCCCCTTGTTTCTGCGTTCCCCACTGAATAAATACTATTTTCTAAAAACAATTTTGATTGCTTCCAAGTTCCAACAAATAGTTAATGGCTTATTTCGGTTAATTGTAATTTCCCAAATGGATCTCCATTCTCATCATCTCCTAAGTCAACCCAATTTCAACCGACACTCTAGCAACTAAAGTATATCTCTACAACAATTAAAATACACGATAAAGATTTATTGTAAAAAAAAATAAAACAAAAGCTATTAACAAATCCTGGCTCTTGGTTTATAAGCAAAGACAAACACAAAAATCTATTTATTGTTAATTCTGTTGTGAGGAGTTATATTTTCAGCCAGCGATAAGACATCGATTTAGAACTTTCAAACCATTGACTTCCGAGTTCGTCCTCGGGGGCGTATACGTAATAAAAATAAATGACAGTACTTGGTAATTAACCAATTTGTTGTGGTTCCTCCATATATCTCCCCGGCCGGTGTTATTGCTTCAATGCGTCAACCTTCCAGTAACTAACGTCCGGGATTCCTAGATTCGTTCGAGATAGCTTAGACTCTGGGATACGGACCGTCATCGTCGAGTCGCCTCATACTCCCACTCACGGTCGGTGATTATTGTCGCGCGTCGGTCGTCCTTTCTTGATAATGCTAATTTTGTTATTGATTGTGCTGTGTTAATTTGTGGTAGGAACTAGCAACAATTGCGATGATTTATTAGCCTCCAGGCATTTGTGGAGTAATAATAAGAATAATAATGACATGGGTGGTTGTATGTGTAGGTATGTGAATATCGAATAATATATTTTGATTTCGTCGTCCTTGCGTCATTCTGTTTTTTTTTTTTTGTAATTTGTTTAAGTTTGCCGTTAAGATAGGCCAATTCTGCTGTTTAATGAGGTGAAGTGGTTTTTTTTAGACGACAATGCTGTGTGGGGGAATATTTTATTTTCTTTTTCTCTTGGGATGAAATAATGTTTATTCATTATCCCTACTCAAGGCATTTGCAAGGACATTACTGTAGTGATTAATTTGTCTGTTTAATGACTACAAAGCTGACAGGGAGAAATAAACTTCTTCAATATCAGTTTATTTGTTTGCTCCTCAAGAGAGTTCAAATTTTGCTTTTAATAAACAAAGAACGGTCCACTTTTGAAAAGAAGATCGATTTTATACTTAAAAATATTAGAAAACTTTTAAGATTGTGTATTTTGTTAAAAAGAAGAAACGGCGGAAATTGCTTCTTATTTTTTTGTCTTTTCTTTTCTTTAGAAAAAAGAAGCCTACTCCTCCAATTTCCTTTTTTTTTTTTTTTTGTCTTGTCTGTTCTTCCAAGGTATATTTTTTTGATTCTTTTTCAACTTTTTGACGGTTTGATGACTTCCTTGTGTACTTACCCATACTTCTTTTGATATTTTCGACTTTTTTTTATGATACTCATTGTGTGGTGCGTGTCCCTTTCATGGGCTTTCAAGGACGATTACTTACCCATCGCACACGATGTTATTTCAATTATTTGGAAAAGGAATACAAAGAAATTTAAGTTTGAATACAAAAACTTGAACTTGGTAAAATACACCTACTCATTAGGGTGTATCAAATAATATTTTTTTTTTAAATTAAAAGTTCCCACATAGGTATGAATATCTTATTGCTATAGGTACATATATATTTTGCTTAGATTATATTTTTTACTTTTAGGAGTTTAAAGGGCTGCCAACCTTATTTTTTTAAAGGGATAGACCCATATATTAAATAGCTCAACAATTGCAATTCTTTCAAGGACGAATAGTAGTTAAAACTTTGTTTTTAGTAGATCACTATCAGCAAATATGTTCTTCTTTAAAAAATACAGTCAAACCGCTTTATAACGAAATTACTTATAACGTAATTCCCTCTATAGCGAATTTCACTTTGTTCCCCTTAAAAAATTATCCACACATGATTAATTAAAAAATATCCCACTTGAATTGGGTTCTTTATAACGAAATTCTCTATAGCGAAATTCTTATTCTTATTATTCTTTTGGACGCAAAAGCGAAAGACGTTTCTTTATAACGAAATGTCAATTTTAAATTTTGAAATGAAAGCCTACTAAGATTTTTGTTTAGCAAGGCTATTTCACTATCGGACAAATTTAATTTAATTTTGGTGGGGCAATACCCCCATTTATTTAGCTTAATACAAGCTTCATAACATAATCTTACTTAAAACTATGAAACTTACAGCTAAGGTTGGGCTAACTTAAAACTTAGAACCAATAGCGATTATAGGATTGTGTTTCGGAGAAGGTGTTTTCATTCGAATTAACCCTCCGCAGCATACGCGTAATAGGTTCGTTGGAGCCATAAGAGGTACGGCGGGTAGGGAGATAGGAGAGGCGAGGATTTCTAAGGTTACGAGGGTTTGTGCTGAAAAAGATAGAGTTGTAAAGAGTTTGACAGTCAACAGAGCCTGAGAGAAGCCGATGAATGAAGAGAATCTCTGCTATATCTCTCCATTCTTGCAGTGTATTCAGGTTAATTAGTTGAAGGCGGTTTTGGTAGGTGGGCAGGATCAAGGGATTATTCCAAGTCAGACCGCGAATATCAAATCTTAGGAAGCGACGTTGATTGCTCTCGATTCTAGAGATAAGTGGGGACCACACTTGACAGGCGTACTCAAGTAGAGGACGAACAAACGTTATGTATAAGGACCGGGTGACGTAGGGGTCGGGGAATAATTTGGACCACCGTTTAACAAAACCAAGTGATGAGTTGGATTTTAAAATAATATTGTCGATATGTGCCAAGAAGTTGAGCTCTCGGTCGAATAATATTCCTAGGTCGCGGATCGATTCAACAGTTGATTGGGTTGGTTGTGGAGAAGGTAGAGACGTGGAGGAGATTTTATGTGTTTCCGTGAAAAAAGTGATTGATTGGTATTTGGCAATATTTAGCTCTAAGCAGTTTTCAAGGCAATATCGTTAATGGTAAGAATGAAAAGGAGAGGACCTAGGTGGCTGCCTTGTGGGACTCCGGAGGTAGCTAAGAAAGAACTTGAGAGGGCAGATCTGAAACAACACTGTAAAAACGGTTTTCTAGATAAGAAGAAATCCATTTCAAGAAAATAGGTTCAAAGCCGCCCAGGGTGGATAATTTTAAAAGTATTAGCTTATGCGAAATTTTGTCAAAAGCTTTCCTAAAGTCAGTAGATATAGCGTCAACTTTCTTTCCGTTCTCTAAGGAAGATAGGGAATACGATACAAATTCAACAAGGTTAGTGGTTGTAAACCTACATTTAAGAAAACCGTGTTGTGTTGTCTTGGAGAGATCAGAGGCTTACAACGGAAACTTAAAATTTCGTACAAAATACTTTCAAATATTTTAGGGATATGTGAAAGTTTGGCAATGGGACGATAGTTTTTAGCATCGCTCTTAGGACCCTTTTTGAGGTTTTGAGGTTATGATGTCGATAATCGAAAAAGTAAAAAAAAAGGAGGAAAGAAGAGAGAATTTGGAGTGTCCTTTAGTACATTGTTGGCAATTTTTAAAAATTAAGTAAAAAAAGTTTACAGAAGTTTGAAAGTATTTTTTTTATTTTTGTTCCTATTTAATAGAAAAATAGAATTTCAGTTCCAAGTTCTCAAAACCAAAACGCCTTTTTTTTTGTAGTCTTCACTTCATCATCACAACTGAAGCAAATTTTCTCGCCGGGTTTTTCGAAATAATTCAACTCCACTTCTAAAAACACAGTCATTTTCATTTAAAAGAGGTTTAATTTTTTCTTAATGTCAGGCTTAGCGTTTTAAGTTATTTAATAGATTTAATAGAATTAGCATAAAAATATACATTGAAATCATGTTCCATGTGCCTGTATTAATATCTTTTTTTTTCAATTTTGAATACACATATTAAATCACACTTTTTTTCTCCCCATAAATACCCTTTACCCTTAGAGATGTGTATTTACTCTTTTTGAATCCTCATTCTTGTGGGACATGATATATTTCTGCATATTTATTTATTTTGGAGGTTTTTTTGTACTTACAACCATTATCGTATTTCGCGTTGCTTTAGCCCCGAATACATTTTTGTTTGCTTTTTATTCTTCATTCAAGAGACTTACTTTTTTTTTTATTTGTTTTACTTTATTTGAATCTACAAGAATTGGGAAAAACCCGACCTCCTGACCTTTGACCACTGTTAATTAATTTTAGAAAAATCGGATCGATGGGTAACTTTCACGGTTTAAAATACAAAAACCCTGTTTATAATTTTTCTGAATTTAAAGAAAATCTATGTCTTATTTTTTTGGACTATTCAATGTTTAAATAAATATGGTGGTGCAACAGCTCCAAAAGAGCCAGGACACCTAGTGACTTACAACTCTCGCCTTTTCCTGTGTGCGTGTTACTAGGAATAGAGGGGATCTACAATTGTTTGCCAATTCCGAACGGCTAATAAGAAGCACTTTTTCATGACACTCTTGGAGGCAGTACACGCCTGAAAAAAACTTTTTTGCAGCGGCTGGGAATCGAAATTTTAATGGTTTCAATGAATAAAAAAGTGGTATGCATGTTACTATATCTGAACCACCCTTATATGTACACATACATATGTTCAAGTGGGTGTGGGTACATATGTACATGTAAAAGTTTGTGTTGTTGTTCTTCAAAAAAATCACAGTAGTGAAAGACCATGCATTAGGGAGATGGTTTTTTGACGGAAATGGAAATGTCTTCCGGGTGTTTTTTTTTTGTTAAATCGACTTTTGTATTTATTTTTCATGATACGATTATTAGAAAAAAAATATAAAAGGTAACTAGATAAGACAGAATTGTGTAGGTATTGAGGCAGCTCAACTTGAAATGTATGTTTCGCTTCGATAAGTTCAATTTAATTTAGTCTGTCTAAGGATCACTTGCTAGCTATGCTTTTTCTATCCAAGAATCACTTTAAATTGCTAAGGATAGTAGATCAAAATTACTCAAAGCTACACAAAGTAGCTGGCAGTAAATTGCCTCAATATTTCTTGTTTCCTAGATAAAAAAAAAACAAAGAAAATCATTTCATAAAACTAAGTAATTCAGACGTTGGGATGTATTTTAGACTTTAGGCAATCAGGACTTGAGAACTTTTTTTTAACAAAACGTAAACCATTTTAGATATCTCGAATATGTGTGTCGCTTATTTTCATCAACGTTAAAAATAGCCAAAATCACACACCGAGACACAGTGGGAAGGCTCTACACATGGCGATGATAAAAATGTTACCTTTGCTAAATTAAAGAAATCTGATATTGGCATCAAGCTCTCTTATCGAAAATGCGTGCAATGAATATCGATGACATAGAAACTACCTTTCAAATCACTCAATACAAGTTGTATTGAATGGTTTAAAATTTCAAGTCCATAAAATAAATGCTGGTATGCCACAGGGTTACGTTTCGTCTCCGAGTCTCTTTCTGATATTCATGAAGGATATTTTATCTGAAATTTCTAACCCATTGAATTGTTCTGCTGATGACAGTACCCTCAGCTTCTCATATTCATTTTCAGATACATATCCTTGTTCTGCGGATGTGGATCTAGAACAGTAGTGTATGATAAGCTCATTAAATTCGGATTAATGCTTCAAAAGCGCAATGCTGCCTTCTGTCGTTAAAGCGTAACCTACATCTCATGAGCGGCACTTGCATTGAGGAAACCGAACAGCTCTCAGTTCTCTGTATGTGCGTGCATCATCTTATGTGGAATGACCACATATTCGACATCGTCTAAAACGCTGCTAAGTGCTTAGGTTTCCTTCGATGATGGGAGACGTTGTTCACCCCTTCTGATCTGGCTGTAATATATAAAGCCTATATTCGTCCAAAGCTTGAGTATAATTCCCATGATTGGACAGGTGCTCTAATAACCCACTAGAGTCTCTTGTAATAATATAATCCAAAAAAGAGCTTTAAAAATGATAGATGATAGAAGTATAACAGAAACTTTGAATCACTCGATCACTGCTGCAATGTGTCCTGTCTTTCGTTCTAACGTTCTAGCGAAATAGCCAGTTGCATTCCTCCTTTAAAACTACTTCACCGTAATGCTCGAGCTTCAGGGAATGCCCATCAGTTTGTACTCAAGCCCTTTTGGTCGTACTCTTAAATTCAGAAATTTTTTCTATAGCAGCACTATACGGCCCTATATTTCCTTCTCATTGCGATATTCAGACATTCAAGACCAACGCGGTGTCTCTTTTTCAATCCTCTCCAACTTTCCTAAACGACTTGCACTGTGTTATAACATTAAGGGTAGTCAAAACCCTTTTAGTGCGTGCAAAATGTTAAAGAAAAATTCGGGCGATATTCATGTAACCTCTTTCAATTTCGTTAGCCATCAATTATCATAAATTTCCCTATAATGTATTTTCTATATAATGTAATGTTGCAAAAGTAAGACTTCAATTTCACAATGCATCCATATTGTCTTAGAAAATAGCTTCAATATATCTACGCTAAATTCATATGGAAAAGTGGGCTTTAATAAAAGGGGATGAAATTCCTTGAATTGAATGTCGGGGTGAGCAAGAAAACTATGTACTATACCTTTGTTATTAAGTTCTGGCTGGTTTGAGGATGTTTATGAAAATGGAACTAACCAAAGTACAGACTATAGTAATATATTCACCTTTTGTAGGAAAATACGTTTCGCATTCGAGTGCAGGTAGAAAGGAGAATTTAGGTGACCTCGTTAGATGAGAGAGTGTATAAAGTTTTTTTTAGGAGAGAGGCTCTGTTTTAAAACCAAAGCAAAGAAAAGTTAAGTGAAGAAGATAAAAGATTATGATTTTTATTTAGGGTTAAGCTTAGACTTTTGTCACATTAAAATAGGTTATAAAATAAATAAAATGTAGCATCAGCAGAAAATATATAAAATCCACGACTGAATTGAACGAACTTCCTCTCATGATTTAAGGGTTAATGTTAACTGAACATAGAAGAACTACGACGTTCAATACAATTATATAAATGAACTGAAGCATATTAGCTGGTAGAGAACAAGAGCCTGAACTGATTGACTTGTAACTCTCAACCATTCCTGTATACGTGTGGTCACCTTCAATGGACGGGTTCTAAAATTGTCTGATGGATACGGTACGAAAGGCTAAGATGAGAAGTACTTTCCACGATAAGAGGAGTTCTTGAAGGATTTCTCACTTCTTTGGAGAGACAGTAACCCTATTTTTTTGTTAGATGACACCGCCTGTGAATCGAACCCAGACCTCCGTCACCCTAATCCAATGCACTTCAGTCAGTAACATAAGATAAATGCAAAGATTATTGTGAACTAAATCTCTAATAGTCTGCATATCTCAATGAAATTTAATTCCGCAAATTGAAATTCAATGCCAATTTTTTGTTTTTAGTCATTCATCAATAATACTCTGTCAGCACAGTTTTAACTCAACAATTCAATTAGGGAAATCTCTCGAATGAAAAAGGATATATTTTCTTTTTTCTTCGTTTGATTTTGAATCAATGAATGACAGCACTTCAATCTTTTAACAAAACACAAAACAAAAAAGATTTATAGCTTTTAATCGAAGGATTTTCTTTAAAAACAAAAAAATCAAAAAGGAAAAATGCTATTAGGACAGATAAGAGGAGAAACGAGGTGACTTATTGTCACGAAGAGAAAAGAAAGCAAACCGACGAAAAAAAAATAAAATTTTTCACATTGATTTAAAAACAAAAAGAGGATTCCTTAAAAAAATTATTTCAAATTGACATCTTATCATGGTTCAGTGGTAACTGAAAATGGCAACATTTTCGTAAGACAAATAAACTTGATATGCTGTGTAATTCTGTAATTGAGTCCTGTCAGTGTCAGATTTATACACAAAGATAATAGCCAGGAACTGGGATCTACATGTATGTATTTCTAATGGGTGTTTTTTTTGCGATGTGACTTCAATTATTAACGTCATTCATAGTTTTGAATACCAGCGGGGAACTTTTCAGTTTGAATTTCAAACAAATTATGAGCACACAAAAAAGGACATACATAGCTATATGGAAGAAATGTAAAGCACGTGATTCAATTTAAATTTTTACAAGATGACATTTTTTTTTTTGAAGTAGTTACGTCTGTAAAATAAAATTCACGTGTTAGCCGCAATTATCATATCTGGGCTGGTGCCCCGATTACTCATTGAAACCTGTTGTATAGAGCCCTTAGACTTATAGGAGACACATCCATAACGTGGAATAGTTTTCCCTTCTCGATTTTTCCCCCTCATTGTGATACACAAGCTTTCAAGACCAACGTGATTGACATATCCTATTAACTCCTCTTAACTTTACCTAAGCGCACGCACTGTGTTACACCATAAAATTATAAGGATAATCATAATCCTTTGAGTGTATGCAAATTATAAGCTCTTTTTGTTTTAATTCTATGCAAGAGACTCAAGTGGATTATTGCACCACCACCGGCCAAAACATGGGAATTGTACACAAGCTTTGGACGAATATAGATTTTACACATTACAGTTAGATCAGAAGTGGTGACAAATTGGTTAATGTCAAGATCTTTCAAGACATCCTGTAACTGAACGAGTACGAAAAAAGATTGGTCCCAGGGAAAAGTTTCTGTACTTAAGTACGGGAAGAGTCATATCACTCTTTGGGAGCGTCAGAATAACAGCCAAATATCAGTGCTGAGTACATTTTTGACAAATGACCAAAAATGTCTAATACCATTGGGACATTCTAGTATTTTTTGCCGTAATTTTTGGGTATGCAAGAATTTGGTTCTTTAGATGTCTTTTTAGATTGTTTAAAATTATTCCGGTTTTCCTTAGTAGGGTTGACTTTGTAATATCGGAAACTAACTTCTCAGACCCTAATAGCTTCTTTGCAGCTTGAACCAAACCATGAATTCTCTTTCGGTTTAATAAATTTTTCCCTAGTCGGGATATAATCTCTTATTCCTATAAGAATTAAATTTGTTGTCATATCTGCACTGAAGTCAACATCACTGTCGAGGATGCATAGTGACCAGTTAAAGTTCCTGAAGAAATCATTGTTATGCAGTTACTGATACAGCACGTCCAAATGATAAAACTATATGATCAAAATAAGTGATCGCTAGTGCAAACGTTGCGTTCATTTTACGGTTGACGTGGTGACCCCTCACAGTCGACTCTTCAACATTTCGGGCCCAAATTTGAGACGACAAGTTCGAAAATTAATCAACCAACATTCGTACGTCAATCAAGAACATCCCAGCAGTCTATGAAAGTGTACAGCTGAACCCATTGGCTTTTTGCAGATTTCAACTTGGCGAATTCGGCGTTGGGACTTGGGTCTACACTTGTACAAGGTCCAACTGACCCAGGAGCTCAAAGTTCATAACCATATACAAGCGTTAGGAAGAAAAACCCAAATTTTTGTCGAAAAATCATCTTTTTGTATGAATGGATGTGTTAACAAGCAAAATTTCCGTATATGGGACGACAGAAGCCCACACGAAGATTCCCAGTGCAAAAAGTTATAGTTTGATGTGGATTTTTGGCCAGCGGTGTCATTGGTCCGTACTTTTTCGAAAACGACGTTGCTAAGGCGGTTACCATCAACGGAGAGCGCTACAGAAAGATGATAACTTAAGACCCAAATTGAACCATTTAGACCTAGAGTACTTGTGGTTTTAGCAGGACGTCCGGCGGAGCTACGTGCCACACAGGAACGCCACGATTGACGTTGATTGAGGTTTATGTTTTGTATCGCAGAGGAAACGTGCGATTTAACTCCGCTAGACTTTTTTTGGAGGTTTCCTGAATTCAAACGTCTATGCGAATAAACGACATTTGACCGATGGTCTTAAAGGTGAACACAACACAAGCCATCGCACGTATTCAACAAGATCTACCAACCCTTATCGAAAAACCCTTTATAAAGTATTAGAATATATTTAGAGAAACTTCGGAAAAAGACATCTTAAAGTTTATTGAAAATATGGTTCACGACTTGAATATTATTTTTCGAACCTTGTGAGCTTGTAAACAAGAACATAAAATATTAATATTAAAAAAAAAAAACGGGAAGCTCCGTTGGTCATTTGAAGGATGGCATTTTCCAGTTTATTCTGACAGTTCCTATCTAGCTGGTAAGTTTTGGCTTAAAATTGAAATTTGTTTTCATTTATTCAACGTTTTTGTGAAATCTATCTACATGAACATGACCATTTTCCATTTTGAATAAAACCTCTATTCATTAACTGAGAAAATACCAGTCCTCCATTTTGCTAATTCGCGAAAAAAAAACAAACAAAAACCCAAATACAACAGGAAACGTCAGCGCACAAGAAAAATACCGAAACATTATTATTTTCCATCACAATAACCCCGGTTCCTAAAACCCTTTCCGTTTCCTGAGCTTTTCCAAAAAATTAACCACATCCCCAACTGCGTTTGCATCATTCCAAACGACTAACGAGAGCCGGACGTATCCATAGAATATTCATGAAGTTGCCAGGTAAACTACTCGATACCATAACGTTTGCGAATAAAGTCTCCCGGACATTACATTGCTTTAGCTTTAGCGCTCCTGGCTTCTGCAGAAGCTGGTTGGAAATGGGAGGTGAGTGTAGGAGAAGGAAAAGCGGATGATGAACAATATTCAAATTGTCATTAGATGAAATTCTTAAGCAGCTCTACCGAGTGCAGCTTAACTTAGAGTGGACTTACTTGAACTCCTCCAGGATGTATGCAATGTATACAATTTTGAAGGCGTCTACAATGTCGTCGAAGTCGACTTCGAGCAAGATGATGGAATTTCTCTCGACCAAACTAGTATATACATAAGTTTGATCGAGAATTATTGCTTCCGGGTGACTGAACCTTAATGAATTCGTCTTTGTTAATTGAGAAGATATGAACTCATTTGTATATGTGTTTGTGGGTTTGCATGTATCCAAAGAACCCTATCGCCTTAGAATATATTTCTCTCAAATTCACAAAATGGATTTTATTGCTTTGACCTGCATTTCCTGATACCCAAGAACTCGAATCGTTTTAATTATATTTGAAATCACTTGACATTTGCGTAAAGTGTATCTCATTCTACCCACACAAGTCGAGAAAAATAAATAAGCTGGAAAATCGAGTAAGAGGAAGGAAGAGGAAAATACTTTTAATTGGTTTTCTATGGTAATTCATCAACATTCATTCAAACACAAACGAACCAAATCGAAATTTAAATGATTATTTCTTTAGATTTCACAATTTTCACTGAACGGATATTCATAGTAATTCACATTAATTACACAAACTTACACACACACACACCCAGTCTTTCGCCTGGAAGGAACTTTCAAATTATAATTAATATTATTGATTTCGATTTATCCTTATACACAATATAATAATTGGATAAACGTCGTCGGTCGTAGTCGTCTTTGCAAACAGTTTCCAATTTTGAGGGTTTATTTGAGCTCGAATTTGAGGTTTGTTTCAAAAATATCTTCTATTGTTGGATGAAATAAACTTCACTTTCGGGTTGGAAATCTTGTTAAGGACTTACGGTCTTACAGAAACTCTAATGAGATAAAGAGATAGAACTGCACTTAGGAGAATCGATAGCTGGTATTAAAAGTTAAGCTTTGTATTTGGGTGTTATAAATTTGTGAACGGATTAATTGAACGCAACAATAATGGTGAAAACAAAAAGGACACAATTTTGTAATTCAAAATATTTTGTATCTATACGAGTTTTCCAATACGGATTTTTGAACTTTGGCAGCTTATTGTGGCCATATTTTAGTTTGGGTCTTACCAAATCAGCAAGGGGAGTAGAGCGAGCGTTCAACATGTGCGACGACAACAATCTACATGAGATCCAGCAAATTGCAATGTCTCTAGGGAAAAAGTCTGTTGGTGTGGATTTTGGGTTGGTGGCATGGTGGATCCATACTTCTTTGAGAATGACGTTGGCCAGGCCATCACCGTCAAAATCGAGCGAATTGGTCCGAATTGCACGATATGTACACAGATGACATGTGGTTTAAACAAGATGGTGCTACGAGTATGTGCCACATATCCCGTGCCACGAAGGGCATTTTGTACGAGCGATTTGTCATTTTGGTTATCTCACACGCAGAGGCGATTGACGCCGTTAGATTTCTTCTTGGGGAATCGCCTGTTCTTGGCCTGTGTTATGCTCACCTTCAGGGAATCGGTTGATTGTGGCTTATTCGCCTAGACCTTCGACTTCAAGAAACACCAAAAGAAAAAGTCCAGAGGGATCAAATCCAATGACTATGGTGGAGAATCGTCAAATCGTTCATGCAGAATGTCAATCGTGGAGTCTGTTGTATATCATGTAACCCGTCGTACTGGAACCGCATGTAGTCTTGGTACAAATGGTTCAATTTGGATCATAATAAATTGGTTATCATCGTTCTGTAGCTCTTGCCATTCAGTGACTGGCTCAAAAATGTCGTTTTTAATGACTCCGCTGGCCAAAAATCAACATCAAACGATACATTTTTGATGATGCATTGCCAGCTGGGAAACTTCGTTTGGGCTCCTGTTGTCCCATATATGGACATTTTGCTTATTAACACATCCATTCATCCAAAAATGCGCCTCATCCATAAAGATGATTTTTCGGCCGAATTTGGGGTTCTCTTCCAAACGTTCCGAAGCGTAGACAACGAACAAACGGCATTTTCTATGGTCATGATTTTTGAGCTCTTGGTTGAGTTGGACCTTGAACGATAGTAGTAGGGCCAAGTCCAGACGCAAATTCATCAAAGTTTTATTCATCGAAAGGCACAAGAAAACTTGTGCACAGCGAGGAATCGACTACCATGGGTTTTGCTGTACATTTTGACGGACTGCAGCGATGGATGCTCTCTGCTGATCTTGCGTTCGTTTGACGTACTTGTCGTCAAATTTGGGGTACGAAATGTTGAAGAGTCGACTGTCAAAGGGCCACCACGTCAACCGTAAAATGAGCGCAACGTTTGCACTAATGATCACTCATTTTGGTAACAAAGTTTTATCATTTGGACGTGCTGTTACATCGTGTAACTTGTCACAAAGCACGCGAATATAAAAAAAAAAAAAATATTTAATATGGGTTTTCCTATGATTCCCAACATTTTTTTGAAAACTCATTAGTCATTATTTATTTCGAAAATCACATAAGCAATTTTTGTTAAACTGGACAACTAACAGTATTTAATACTTTCTAGAAGAAGTAAGAAAAAAAAAATATTTTTGTAACCAAAAATATGGGTATATACGGATGTTTTTCGAAAATCATTTTATTCTCGAACGCGAGAGTATAATTTCGTTTAAAAAAAACTATCGTATACACCAAAAGCTATTAAGAAATATGTAGATGACTTATATTTAATCATCAAATCAACTGAACTTAATTCAACTTTAACAGCATTAAATTCCTTTCATCCTAAAATTAAATTTACATTTGAAGTTGAAAAACAAGGAATGCTCCCATATCTTGATGTTAAAGTTATAAGAAAAAATACACATCTAATTTTTGATTGGTACAAAAAACCAACATCTTCAGGCCGTTTGATAAATTTCAATTCTCAACAACCCAAACTAGTAATTATTAATACAGCACAAAATTTCATAAATAGAGTTCTAGACACTAGTGATATTATATTTCGACAAAAAAACATTGGAATAATAAAAGATACAATGTACTCTAATTCATTTCCAAAAGAAATAACTAAATCACTTATTAACAACTATTTCAATGGTGTCAGACGATCAACTCAAAATATGAATGAACCACAAAGAATATATAAAAGTGCTTTATACGTTCCAAATTTTTCAAACCGTTTGTTGAAAGCACCAATTAGAGATAAAGAAAAAACTAGAATAGCCTTTAAATCAACAAATACTCTTAGAAATTCAGTTTTCTCAAAATTAAAAGATAAATTAGAAAAGGAAGAAAAATCAAATATAGTATACAAGATTAAATGTATAGGTGATGGCTCAACATCATGCCCATCAATCTATGTAGGAACCTCAATGCAAAAACTTCGAAATCGTATATCAGGTCATAAATCTGATATAAATAGTGGTAGTACACAAAAGACTGCACTAGCTCTCCATTGCATAGAAGAAAATCATCATCCTGACTTCAAAAATATAACAATTTTACAATCAGAACAGAATTACAATAAAAGAATGTTACTAGAAATGTTACATATTAGAAACACCGAAAATAGTATTAATAGACGTTCAGATTGTGATAGACTTAGTAATATTTACGGTCAGTTTATTAATTATCAAACCATATCTACGTAAACAAAACTCAACGATTAAATATATTATACATATATACAAAAAAATATTTGAATTTATTTTCAAAATAAATTATCTGAATTTGAAAATTCAAATAATTAAACATCATTTTGTTTAAAACAAATTTTCAAACAAATTAAAAAATAAAAAACAAAAGAGATATTCGTAAGATATATAAAACAAAAAGAAAAAGATTTAAAACATCTTTTAAACTTTTTGAAAAAAACACGGAAACCAAAAAAGAACAAACAAATAAAAAAATATTTGTAATTTTTAAAGTTGTAAGTATACTCTTTTAGAATTTTGATGTATTTAATATATACATATATGTATATATGTTTTAAATTATTTTTCAATTAATAAATAGGTCTGAAGAAGGGTGTAACCACACCCGAAACGTCACAACATAAAAAAACTAAACAAAATATTGACCTAAAGCCCACTTGAGGATAAACATTATTTAAATTCATAAATCTTAAATTAAATATATTCTTAAGCGTATTATTCTTATGAATGGTACATTAAACGATCTGTCTGATTTCTGTCATTGTACATGAGGCTCTGTGTCTAAGACATGTTTCTCATTCAATTGATGACGTTCAGGAATTGTGATATTGGGGTTGTCAAACATGGGTTGTAATTCCTTTTTTTCTGGTGATTGTTGAGGATGTACTGTAATCTCTTTTTTTTTTGGAGTTTCCTGTAGTCATATTTCAAGCTTGCCTCGGAGTAAGTTGGATTTTTTGACTATTTCGGCAGCTCACCATTGCTGTACAACTTAATTGCCTATTTCGCGTATAATTTTGTCCATTTACACGAACTAGAACATTTTTATTCCATTGCATAGCTATGACTTGTCCCAGACTCAACTTTGCATTGCGTTTTTTAGGTCTCAGATCCGTTGGACCAGTATCTTGGTATTTTTTTTTTTTGCCAAGTTGGGGTTGTTTTTCAATTTTGTGTTGCACAGTCCTAGCAGTTTCATTTTGTCGACTGTAGTAGGAACAGCTGAGCGTAAGCATCTGCTAATCAGCCTTTGAGCAGAACTTGAATAAATTTTGTTTGCTTTTATTCGAAATTCCAGGAAGACTTTTCTTAAATTTTGCTTAAAATGTTCACCTTTGTTGAATATTCTTTTGATGATTTTTACTGCCGCCTCCCCTTTCTTATTGTCCTGTTGATGATGTGGTGTACTTATGTGTGCAGCTAAACTCATATTCTTTGGAAAAATTAGCAAGTTCTTCATTAACAAATGGAGTTTCGCAAATTCGCAACTATGATCTCTGGAAAACCATAACGACTTAAATTCTTCTTATAATTGCTTATGATAGTTTAAGCATTCGCTTTCTTGATTTCGTCAACCTCGATTAAATTGCCGATTCCTTGGAAGGGTTAGCTTGGCAATATCGGGCATTGCAATTTTAATCGTATCTTTGTTCGGCTATGGGAATTCTGTGAGCATAAAGAGCAATTCGAACATATCTGCTTCTAATAATTGGAAATATTTGGCCAAAAATCTATATCTCGAGCTCTTCTTAAACAAGCTTTCTATGGCTTCTGATGATTGCTGTGAAGTCTTTAGAAAATGTCACGTCGTAAACATTGCCGAGTAAGTTTTTGTGTTCAGTTAACGATAAGTTCATCTGAAGTAGTTTAATCATTTCATTCCAGTATGGAAGCTCCTTCTCATCTAAAAAAAAGTCTTGCTATCTGGCCACCCGTCAAATATACGATTTTTTAAGAGTTGTTCGTGTTTTACAGTTTCCTCTTTAATACGTTTGAGACGGTAAACTCAAACATGAAAAAAATTCAAGTGGGACCTGCAACTTTTCAAAAAAAAAAAAAAGGTATTCTTGGATGATTTGTCATTTCCTCGTAAGATGCAGTACCCCTTAACATTTTTTTTTCCTTTTAAGATAGTTGCATCTGGGAATCGATACCGGATCTTCGGAATGATAATTCAACCCACTATCTATAACGCTCCAGCAGGGATCTACGTTTTTTCTCAGATTCGTTCGTGGTTTCACATCCTAACGAACTTAAAAATACTCCTTCGTCAACTCCAAAAAAAATTTAATTATTTCTCATTCAATTCAGAAGTGAGATTTCCACCAACAGCTTTAGTTGAAAGATATATTTAAATGAAGTCGATGATGACAGTTTAACGGTCAGACTGCGTTAACGTACATCATATTATGTGGGTTGTTATATCCCCTTATATAAGTGAACATTTTAAAATGGACCTTACCAAAAAGTATCTTCCGCCAACTTTGTCCTTACAACCATCTTTGCATCCATATAATATCAATTTATAATAACTTACGTGAGACTATCGCTTTTTCGTTAATTTAACGAATTATATCGTTAACTAAATGAATAAGGTCGTTGATTTAACGAATAAATCATTAATAAATCAACAAGTTGCACATTAAATAATGAAATAACTTCACCGATTCAATAAAATGAATTCATTGAAAACAAAAGTCGTTTACGAGGAACAACTTCATTAGTCTATGAAGAACAGTTCATTGACGTAATGCATTTCCATACCAGTTCAATTTTAATGAAAATGTCATTGAATTTCTTAAAACAAAATGGCACTAAAAACTTCATAGATCATATCCAAAATCTATAAGTTTCTGATCTTTTTAAAAATATATGTACATGTAAGTCGAAAATGCTTAAACTCTGTTAGAAACTAAAACAATACAAAACGAATACAAATTCGTCAAACCCCTGATAAAAATCTTCTCATATCCTTTTTTGCCTGCTTCACTTTTACAATTCATCATCTCTATTTTATCCTCCTAAATTGTATCATTCCTTAGCCTTAATAATTTTGCTTTGATAGCAAACATGGTGATTACCATCATAATAGAGTTCTTCAAAGTCATGTTTTACAAAATATTTCATCCAATATGAAAAACACATTTTTCTTTGAAGCTTGTTAGTGGGAAAAAAAACTTCTCTAAAAACTATGACATAAACAAGTCATAAATCTGAGCAGACCTTTTTGTTTTCGAGAAGTTTGTATAATCCTTCGTATCATTTTTATTGCTGCCTTTGGTCATATTTTCATTTCTCATAAAACTAAATAGAGTTAAGAATTCTTTCTCCTTAACCCTCGCTTTATAAATATTTTGATATAAATTTTCAACTTGGAAAAATATAACTCAAAAGACCTTTTTTTTTTGCCATGTAAACCACCACAAGACTTTTTCACTTCCTGTGTGTTTTTTTCTTTTCAAATCAAATGATAAACCCAACAAATCTTTATTGTTAAACACTCTTGGCGCTAAATTTACATAAACCAAAGGAAGAAATAAGAAATTCATTCTTAAGCATAGCTAAGAAATAAAAAATCAACAAGACCGCAATAAAACAGGACATAGAGGACTCACCGAGAGCAATAGACCTTGCGACAAGGACACTGAGCGAAGCAAGGAAAAATTTTATTTCCTTATGCAAAAATTGTTAGAAACAGAAAAAAAAATGTAAAACAATATTGAAACAAATTTTGAAGTAATCTGTTACGAGTATTTGCATATCTGATATACAATTTTTATTTTTTTTTATTTTACCGTAATCCATCCTCAGAATGACGCGAACCAGAAACGACCAAAGAAAACAAACTTTCACTCAAGAATTTAGAATAAAAACATAAACGAAAACCTAGGCGGGATACAACAAAAAGAAAAGAAAACAAAAACTGAAAATAAAAAAGGTTACGCATACGCCCCAGTTAACGCATAGAAAAAGTGTTTCGTATATTTCTTTTGTTTTTAGTGCTTGCAAGTGCCAGGATATTAAATAGGCAGTATTTTGTATGAGAGTGTTGTTACACCTACCACTTTTTCACCTTTGAGACGTGTTTTATTTATTTTTGTGTGCAGTCCTTAGAGCCAGGGACTGAGGGCCTATGGGCAAAAAAATGTAAATTTCTCCACAAAAGCTGCTTCACACGAATGTGTCATAAAACAAAGGCTCATTATGTGCGGTTTGTTTCAATATATGACCTTCAACATACTATGTTAGGGTGAGTAATAAAGGTAGAGGGAGAGAGAATTAAGAATTTTCTAGTGTGCGTTTATGGAGTTGTATAGTGCGTATTCGTAATACGTTGCTGTTTGGAAACAAATTCATTATATTATTCCCGCTTTCATTCCTGCACCCAATCTCTTGGGATTTTCGTTATATTCTATGACCTTGGTGAGTTTGGGGTTTGTGTTTTTGGCTGAGTTTGTGTAAGCCCCAGTAGAACGTGACA
Organism: Chrysotoxum bicinctum; assembly: GCA_911387755.1. Classification (NCBI taxonomy): domain Eukaryota; kingdom Metazoa; phylum Arthropoda; class Insecta; order Diptera; family Syrphidae; genus Chrysotoxum; species Chrysotoxum bicinctum. Next base: position 8,723,864 of record OU426988.1, on the reverse strand, counting down.
AAGTGCTATACGTTACGTTTTAATAAAAACAGTAGAGCGATAGGAATTTTGTTGGTTGGTTCTTAGCTTAAATCGATACAAGACAATTGTTTTATTTTTCTTTATTAACTTAATGTCAATGTTAAACAAGTTTTCGTTTTAATTGGAAAAAATTAATTTGTATGTAGTTTAGTTAGAGTGAGTTAAATTTTATTTTCATAAATTCGAGAAGGTTATTATTTTTTGGAACATAAGGAATTTCTTAATTTTCTCATTAAAAGAGAAAGAAACGTGCTTCAATTAAGTGAAATAATGAAAGCTTTTTGAAGGTTATGGGGAAGCATTAACTGTATTATAATACATAAGTAGTTTTTATTAATTTTTTGAAACCTTGTGTGTGTTTCGTCTGGTCACTGGTTTTTCACTGCCTTGCAATGCAACACTCCAAAAGCCTTCCTCATCCGGAATTGAGTTTTTGGAGTGTTCTTCCTTTCTTGATTTCATTTAGGTGCACACTCAAACACAAGGTCTTATTTTTATCAAAGTGATAAATGCCTGAAGAACACATTGTCCATTTTTTGAGCGCACACTCAAGGGTTTTTTTGTATACTCTTAATATGCCAAAGACACAGTGTGAGCATTAAGAAAAACGGGAAGGGTTAGAAAGGAGGTGTCGGTGTACATTGGTTTTGAACATTGCAAGGACTGGGAAAGACAGAACGTCGCAATGAATTCCACATTCGCGTAGTACGGCTGAAGAATGAATCACTGTACTTCACAGAATTTTCCAGATCTTCTAAATCTCAAATTTTATAAAATGAAAATGACATGATAGACAATGCCAAACAAATATAAAATCCACGACGGGTCACACTTGCTCTTAAATTTAAAGGGCTTAGAATTTTTAAAACTGATGTCCTTAAAAAAAATCTTCCAAAGAACGAAATTAGTTTTTGAAATTGCCAAAACCAAGTCCCTAAGCGGTTTTAGGTTAATGAAATGATTAAACAAAAATGAATCTGTACAAGAATAAAAATATTTTAAATTGTTGTAGTGTTTTTTCTTGTTTTTATACAGGGTGTCCCTTAATTCGTGCATAATATTTTAGGGGTATACTATATTCTAAGAAAAATATCGGTTTAATGTAAGGGCCTATCTCCAATTTTAACATCATATTTCGGGGATTTAAGAAAAGGCCTACTTTGCTGACCCATGCTAACGGTAATTGCGCTGCTAATAATAATTTAAGCCTTTTTTTTTAGAAAAATAACCAGCCTTTTAAAAACGGCTGGTAAAAGCATATTAATCTCATTGTGCTTAGTTTTTCGAAAGGAACCGATTTTTAAAACATGGAAACAAAATTGGTAAAAAAATAGAAAATTAAAAAACCGAAGCCGACGGAATATATTTTTGAATAAGAGAACCTGCAGAATGATGTTTAGGCATATTCCAAAAAATACGAATTTTCTCAAAACGATCAAATACCTCAGCCATTAGCTCTGGAGGAAGTTCAAAATTGTGTTGAGATCCATAAACTTTATCGAACTGCTGGCAGTAGTCCCCTGAAGACGCTTTTCTACCGCTTAGTTTTTTTTATTTTCAATCCTATTTTGAAACTTCATTGTAATATCCTCTCTATCATAAGGAAACGTAGGCAAAATAGTTTTAATTTCTTGGCAAACTAAAAATTCTGATTCCATTCCCAAACGGATGGAAAATAATAGTTTGGTATCAGCATCGGACCAGATTTTGACCTCGTATTCAATCTTGTGGATTGATAGTTTTTAATTTCTTATCAAAGATATTTTTACGATTATAAATTAATTAACAAAAAAAAAATTACTCACATTTGTTCCTCTGCCATTTTCCTGCAAATTCAGCAACATAAAAAAAATAAATCCCAACTTGGCCGCATTTTGACTGTAAGTTTTCTTTAATGAATGCAAGTGTTGCCATGCTCATGCAGAGATGATGCTGTTTGTTTAAAATTATGACCACAATTTTTGCAGGACTTCGGAAGTTTTACAAATACGAACTCAGGTTTATCTTGGTCTTGAGATATCCAGTTTCTAGTATGTTCCATTTTTCCTTCCCATGCTAATTTTTTTTTGACTGGGCTCAATTTTCTCCAGAAAATTCTTATTAAACATTCCGTTTTACTATTTTTTTTTTTTTGAATGAACGTAATAATAATAAAAATAAAACTAAATGACAAGCTTGCGAAAAAACGCATAGATTTTATGGTACTTCTCTGGAAACAAATAAATTTAAAAAATCTTTTTTTTTTTCTTCAATTTTTAAAAGCTATGAATAAAATATGATCTTATGTGGGTTTAGATATTTTTAAATATAAAAAAGTTATAACAGGTGTGTAACAGTGTTCTTCTTGGTTTTGTATGCATGCTCGAGTCCGTTTTTGGATATTTATTGATGATAGCTGTTGCTTCACTTTCTTCCAGAATTTGCTATTTCGGTTGAATAAACAAGTTCTTTAATTGTTGCCCATACAAAGAAACACAGTACTGTAAGGTCAGGAGATCTTGCAGGCCAGTGAACCGGTCCATTTCTTCCTAACTAACGATTACTCTTCATCTAACCAATTCTTAACTTCTCTACCTTAGTGGGCTGGATCGGCATTGTCCTCCGGTTTTGATCAGCCAGATCAATATTGATCAGTCGAAGTTCGTCTTACTCTTGGAGCTCCGGTGTTAGGTCGTGTATTTGAAACTGCTCCCGTTTCTCGAAGCCTTCGATGGATAAAGTTCCTGGTATCTTTCCATTGTTACATTGCACAGCCCATAAACGGAAGTAATTTTAGCGTATTTTTGGTTTGTAAATTTAGACATATCATACAGCAATTGGCAAAGAAAGTTGCCTTGGCGTTAAAAATTCAACTGATGAATTAATTTAGTTTCCAATTTTTTATACCATTTTTGTTAGACAGATTTTCCAAATAAGCCCTGACACCACAAACCAAACTCTTTTTGAGAACTTTTAAGAAGAAATGAGGGTTTTGATGTGTACCCAAATAAACGAGCATGTTTCAAAACCGCTATGCTATTTTAAAAAGTATTCCAAAATTCTTGGAAAACCGCTCTTGTTTTCTCTGTAAAATGTGAATAGATAGTCCTGACAGATCTGTGTAATGAATTCTTCATATGTCCTAACTACTATGTTAATAGCTTTTTGACAGCTTAAACTTGTACAAAGTTAATCCCCAACCGAAAACCGGCTTCATAATTTATCTTAGGTTTTAATTTACTTGCAGGATTTCTAACAACGATTAAAGCTCTTATCACCGTTAAACTAGTCCTTAATAGTTAATGAGAATGACACCATAACCTTTAAATTATGCCTAATATCAAAAATTGCCTGTTTGAGCTGCGTTAAATTACTTCAAAAGTCATCCACCACCTTCTATGTTTATATTTAATTCATAAGCTTTAACTATAATTTCCATCTCGAAATATACCTACTTAATTTGACCCGTGGGAATTAGCCATAATCGATAAAATATTTATTATACCAACAACAATAGAGAAGTCAACCAACCACCCAAACAAAAACATAAATGTAATAAAATGTCGCCTTTAGTAGGCCCTCAGGAGTAATTTACCTTGCCCTTTGATCCCTCAAATCATTATAAATACACAACATTCAAAATGCTCATTATATTCCGACTCAATGAATGTGGATATTGTATTGAAGTCAAGGACTAACTACATACATATCTGCTGGATGTCCTTAAAGGGCATATCAGGTATATGGATATTAGGTATTCAGAGTAGCAATAGATGTAATAATATAACGGATATAGTCCTGCAAGCTAAATGATATTAGCTGCTTTTAACTATTTATTTTGTTTAACTAGGGATCAATATGAAGTTGCGAGGTACAAAATATAGTTCATCTGGTTGGTTGTGGTGAAAATTATAGAATAGAGGATGTGTCGATCAAGCTTTAAACTTGAAGTATTTTGCCCTGAATAAACAATTAAAATTATTTAAAGAACCCGTATGAGGTTAATTATTATATATCTGTGGTGTTTGGTACAAACATGATAAGTCAATAAAATAATTTGCGTTTTTACGTCCACCTTACATGGAGCTAGGGCTGAAACGGGTTGACTGATTTTCTTCAAATTTGGAAAACTTTTGAAAATATTCTTTGAAAAATTATGTTCCAAATTTTAAGAAAATCGGTTTACTCGTTTAGGTTCAAGCTCGATATGAAGAGAATGTAAGGATGCAAATTATTTTATGGAGCTATCATGTTTCTACCAAAGACCACTGATATCCATTAAAAGTCTCTCTGAAACAAGCCGACTTTCCATCCTCAACGATCATAAGCACACTATTCTCATTCATCTAGTCAACTAGTCAACTGCTTTCCAAAAAAAGGATACCAAAATATGTAGGTCTTCTTAGAGCTCTTGGAGAACCAAGCTCAAGTGACTTACACTTTTCCAGCTATTTATGTGCGAGTGTTGTCGGCAGATTGGAGAAAACTTACCAATTTTTTCCACTTCTAAAAGAAAAGACTTCATGAAAATATCTACTCTTGGAAGAGACAGTACCTCTGAAAAAAAAAACCGTTGAAGTGAATCGGCTGCATGACATTCCAAAGCAGTAACTATTACAGTACGGAACATCCGCAATAAGTTGCTCTTTAAACAGAAGGCTTGACGTCTAGAGTTTTGACTTTCTGGACAACATCCGCAACTCAGTACCACTGAAAGAGCTAGTGAATTTTCCAAGCGTAGGTACACGCCATAGAGACATGAAACTTTCGTAACTAGAACATTGCCATCATGTCAGCTAGCCAAGCTGCACTCAAGGCATTAAGCTCCTATACCTTCAGCTCTAAATAAGTTTGAAGAGGCTAAACGAACTTGGCAAACAGAATAGAGTCACATTTCATTGGGCACCTGGTTACGCGGGTGTTTACGAACAGGCAGACTGTTTAGCAAATAGGCACATAAACCTAACAATAATAAGAGGTATTCTCACTGGACACTGAAAACTTAGAAGACACCTAGGTTTACCTAGCGCAGTGAGTAGTGCCACGTATGGATTCCGCAACCATACTAGGAAAATGCACCGAAGTACGATACCGGTTAGCAGGCAGTGACCTAGATTAGAATAAATTTGAAGGAATAATTTTAAGCTGAGCAAGCTCATCCAGATTTAGGTGAAGGCACAATAGATATCAAGGTCTGATTGTAATACCCTCAATATTTAATTCATTCAACTACATGTTGAATTTGATTTTACTTTAAAAATAGTCCAATGTCAGCTTTAGTTGCTCCTTCACGACCAGCACATCTGGTCAACAGGGAGTTCCAAACTTTAAACGGTGCTCTAGGCTGTATTGTTGAATTTACATCTGTCAAGTTCGCTGTCATTTATTTAGTTTGTCTTGTCAAATCGATTTGTAGACATAGCGTGCAACAACGGCGCGTGTTCGCTAACTGGGCCCTCGAGCAGTTGGTCCCAATTCATATTTAGCTACGAGGTCCATTTTTTTGATGAATTGGTTCATCAACAAACAAAATTAAGGACAATCACAATCCACACGAGATCCACCAAATTACAATGCATCACTGTTTGGTGTGGATTTTGCACTGGCGCACAGTGGTTCCGTTTGTATGGGAGATACGGTCAAAACTCTATAAAATCTGAACTATTGAACGGATTTGAATGAAATTTGGTACACATGTTAAAATTGGCTTTTTACATATTTGGAGATAATGTGTAAAAAAAAAAACATATTAAAAAAAGTTATTGAAATTTTCCTAAATTTTCTGAAATTTGATATTTGAATTTGTTTTTTGATGGAGTCTGAATTATTCAACGGATTTTGATAATATTTTGGTTTTACACATATAAATTGGGAATTAGTTTTAGAAAAAAATTATTAGAAAAAAAGTTATTGATATTCTTTCAAAAAAAAAACTAAATTTTCATTTAGTCAAAGTTTATTGCAATAAATTTAAAACATTTTTCGATAATTTAGATTTTTTAGCTTTTATTTCCTAAGGAAGCAAAGGATCTGATGTTCAAAGCAATCTATTAAATAAATCGGTATTTGTGAAAAATCTAGATGTTTTTCGTGTATTGTGTGATCTGAAAAATTTGACATCCCCAATTGTCAACACCTGTCTTCTTTTCCGAAATCTTCTGTGAATGATTGGATTAGTTCAGGGAAGCTATTCCTTAGTTTCACATTCGACCGTGTATTTTCCAACGTTTCACGATACTGAGTTCGGCCATCCTTAATTTGATCTCTAAGTCTGGAGTTGAAATTCGTTGAGGTTCTCCATGATTTGTTAGAGTGTGAAGACTTGGACTATCGAAGATATGTCGGACTTGAAGTTACACTAGTATTGACAACCGATGTTTGGCGGAAGTTCTGTAAAAGTTTTTTTTTTAAATTTTTTTCCAAAAAAAGGGTGTGACGTTTAAAGAACATTTAATCAGTTTTAAATCAAGAAATGCACTAATACGTCCATTTTTGATATAATCACGTTTTCTAAAGCTTTCATTTTCCTTGGAAATAATTTAGCTTATTTGTTAACACTTTTTTATAAAAAAAGTAATCCGTGCCCAAACATTGCAATACACCTTTTTTTGGTTCAATATTTCTATATCATCGTATCATCGATAGGGTACAATATGTTTTTTTTTCACCCTGGAAAATTAAGAGCAGTTGTTCAAATAAAGGGTCCTTCACTTTTATCAAGACATCAAAACAAAACTCACCAAAATTCAGCTTTGTCGGAATTTCTTGGAACCTAAAGCCTAATTTTACCGGCTTACTGTTTGCTCGATTTGAAAAAAATCTATCTAAAGTCTAGCTCTGTCTACGAAAAATCCTTGGTTGGACCTCATAGTCTTCAAATTAAAGTTGTAAGCAATTTGCTTAGACTTATTTTATGTACACAACTTGGCAACCATATGCAATTTTTCATACAAGGGTCAGAGCAGGGCACTCAAATGTTTCATGCACGAGCTTAGAGTGCCACCAAGTGCAAACGATAACCTTACAGAGCTTGTGTACTCGAGTATAGTTGTTGTGTTGTTAAATAATTCGCATTTGGTGTTTATTCATGAGAATTGCCTAATGAATTATTCCGAAGGGTTGATGGAAAGGGGGCTTGAAAGTTTGTCTACAGCATATAGAGTGACACCACCCACCAAAAAACAAAACAAAAAAACACAAGTTAACATATATGCACTCTTGGTCTTCTAGTGATGCCTGCCTTGCAGCGCACAAACACAAGAGCCTCAGAGTCATGATAGCCTTCACGTTGTTTACACCCTACCAGTACATCTATATCTACACCATTACCCAAGAGATGGCGTTAAGTGTTAGAAACCTTCATTCCAAACTGGGAATGGGGAGATAAGGACTGATGATTGTTCTACGTAGTATCTATCGTACATAGGGCATGGCAGCCATTTCACCTGGATATATGTAATAATATTTTTGATCACATGGTTAATATTTTATGTGTACTTTGTTCAAGCTTATGAATATATATCATCATCAGCTGCATCGTTCATATATCATAATATATAGGACATATCCACAGAGCACAGAGTTGGGAAGAAGTATCTGCCGTCATGGATGTTAACGATCGGGACGAAAACAATGAGGTAGGATAGCGATGATGATGATGATGCGATGGGGTTATTTTTACCGTTAGCTTAATGATTCATTCACCAAGTCAATTTAAAAGTTAAGTGATTGGATTAGGGTTTGTGCCAAACTGGGATCATCTGAAATTTTAACTGTCGGATGCGGGATTAAATGGAGCTTTTTTTTTGATAATGATGGACAAACAACCAGCACACATTAATTGGGTAGGATTAAGATTTATATTTAGCGACAAGGGTGATGGTCAGGGTTCCTAAATAAATAAGGATATTTACCATGGTTAAGGGTTGTTATGAATTTTGTCCCTAGATTTATTTTTATTTTGTTGATTTTCTTAGGAAATATAAAATACGAATGGTGTCATTTTAACTTAGAAAAAAAGAACTGGGAATAAAACAAGCTGCTGTATCAACAAAATTCTTTATTTATTTGAAAGTCCCATATAGGCTGTTATGTGTGGAATATGACATCGCTCAAATGCCCGCCTGGATTTCTTACTCTTTTACTCAATTACTCTTCCGCATAGTGTTGCCAAAGCTGGCAGCACTTAATTGATGTACGAGATTTCACGCATTGGCGGCAGCAAATTCGAGTATTTAGCCGGAACTAAAGCAGCCATTTTAAACAAAAACCTTTTAGATTCTTGACTAGAAATTGTAAGTAAGTAGTAAGCAGAATTTGTAAAGAACTTATAAAGTAAAACTAAGAGCAAAAAATAAAGATTAAAAAATTAGGAAAAACACTAAAACGTAAGATAAGAAAACAAATATACCTATGTATAAATAATAAAATAATAAAAACTGAATTTTAGGAATTAAAGTCCTCAAAACACAAAGTGCTGAATTTTACTTTGCGAGGGCTGTAATCGCCAACAGATCGAAACCTAAAGTTTTTTAACATTCTTTAATTCGTTTTAAAACTTTTTTGCTTTAAAACTATATACTTCGAAGCGAGAAAAATAGATAGACACGACCTAAGGGCTACAAAGAGCATCTCATCGTAGCTGTACAGTGACTTATCAAAACCACGTGCTGCACAGAGCAAATCATCGCAGCACCTAGTTATTTTATCGCTTCATTATCACTTGCTGTAAAAGCAACTGATCGTAGCATAGAGGTGATAACTATCGACATCTTTCGTTAAGCTACAAAGAGGATTTCGTCGTAGCTGCAGCGTTACAGTATCCAAATCACGTGCTACAAGGAGCAATTCACCGCAGCACAAAAGTGATTACAAACATCAGCTGCACCTCATCGCAGGAGCACCAATCGTCACCATCATACGTTCCGCAAAAGCAAACCACCATTACTTCCAAGGATCACCTGTACTGTAGAGAAACATCGTCTACACAACAACCTTCAACACCTTAATATTTCAGTGCCATACAGGAGCGTAAGGTAAGTCCAAGCAATTTATTTATTCTCTCTGCCTTTGCCTACTACAACAAAAAAAAAAAAAAAAAAAAGAACATAGTCCTTCGGTCCCTCGAAATGCCCTCTAATTGCAAAGCATGCGAAAACGAGGACAACGACGACATGGTCCAGTGTGACGCATGCGACGAATGGTATCACTATACCTGCGTCGGCGTCGACAATAGTATACAAGACTTTAATTGGAGTTGCGAAAAATGTCGACCACCTCTAGCAAACGATGTTTCTAACGAGCCTGACAACCGATTACAATCAAACTTACCAAATAATTTTGAAAACCCTAGCGTTTGCGATGCAGATAATAACCCACCGGTTCATCCGAACTTACCTGCACCAGTCACACCGAGTTTAGCAAAAACCCCAGAGCGTACAATAAAGATCGATAAGCAGATATCGTCTTCAAAAAAGCGTTCGTTACTACTTCAGCGATTGGAGGAGGAAAGACAACTGCAAGAAAAGCGTGACAACGAATTCCTAAGGAAGAAATATGCTATGTTGGACGATCTATTATCAAGCTCCGAAAGTGAAGGCGATGACACTCGGACTCAGAAGAAATCCGTAACATCCAACCCAAGTGTTTCGACTAAATCCCCGTGGAATAGTACTTTTAATGCGAACAAAAATGTTAATATGCAACACTCCAATGCAAACTCAACAAAATCGCATCCTCCATTAGTGAACACGTCCATGTACAATTCATCCCATGGCGATTTAAATTTGCTCAATACGAGCACAATAATAGAAGTCCCTCTTCCGACAAAGCAGCAGATGGCAGCCAGGCAGATCATGTCGAAGGAACATGTGACCTTCAGTGGACGAATTGAAGAATGGCCGCGTTTCATTAGTTGGTTTAACAGTACGACCATTTCGTGTGGTTATACGAACTGCGATAATTTGCGTCGTCTACAAAGTTCGCTTAAAGGCGATGCACTTAAGACAGTTGGAATAAGGCTTTTCTTTCCTGAGCAAGTTCCTGGAGCCTTAAAGAGCCTACATCAGCTCTACGGTCGTCCAGAAGACATTATCGATGATCTTATAGATAAAATACGAAAGGAAACATCTCCAAGAATTGATAAGCTACAATCCATAATACAATTTTCCTTGACTGTTCAAAACGCGTGTGCTATTATGGCAGCAACTGGATTGCATGACCACTTAGCAAATCCATCCCTAGTTCGTGAATTTGTCGAAAAACTACCCCCACAAATTCGCTTAGACTGGGGAAGCTTTCGTAAAGGGATAGGCTCTGCAAATCTAACAACTTTTAGTGACTGGCTGGCAGACATCGCCAGCTCTGCATGTCAAGTAACGCGAATGAACTCACCTAGTATCACAACATCACGAACCGATAAGTATTTGGCCAAGTCTTCGGTAAACTTCCACTCCGACTCAGATTCTCGCCTTTCTAATAAGAAAAAATGTCCTGTTTGCAATTTAAGTTGCAACTCATGTGATACTTGTCAAAGGTTCTTAAACTTAAACTTAAACGAAAAATGGGAAGCTATAAAGCGATACACAATTTGCCGCACTTGCCTTCGCCAGCATGGACGAAGTCGATGCCAAATTGAAAAAATCTGCGGTGTGGATGGGTGCACTTACAAACACCATAAGTTACTGCATAAACTGCGAGATATACCACCCGTGTCTAGCCTTGATTCAAATGAAGTAGTGAATTGTCATCAAATAGGAAAAAGTCGCATTTTATTTAGAATAGTCCCAGTGATTTTATACAACGGAGATAGTAAACTAAATACTTTCGCCTTTCTTGATGACGGTTCCTCAATCTCGCTAATTGACGAATCTCTCGCTACCAAATTAGGAGTATCAGGTGAAACTAAACCATTATGCCTTAAGTGGACTGCCAATACCCACCGAACAGAAAGCGCCTCTAAAATTATAAACATAAAAATTTCATCAATTAATTCGAACAAAACATACGATATTTTAAACGTACGCACCGTCAAATCACTCGGTCTCCCAACTCAAGATATTAACGCTGAGGAACTGTCGCTCAGATACCAGCATTTAAAAGGAATACCTTTAGCATCGTATTCAAATGCGAAACCGCAAATCTTGTTGGGGCTGGACCAATGGAAGCTTACAATTCCTCTACGCTCAAGAGAAGGTCTCAATGATCAGCCAGCTGCTTCAAAATCACGTCTTGGCTGGACTGTATACGGCCCGTGCAAATTTCTATCAAAATCAAATCTCCGACAACAATTTAAATTTAATTTTCACATGTGCGACTGCCAGCAAAAAGAAGACGAAAGCCTGAGTTCGCTATTCAAGGAGTTTATTTCAATTGATTCAACCGGTACAAATAGTAAAACCGTTCTTCGCTCATCGAACGACGAGAAAGCCAACAATATGACGAAGGAAGGAAAAAACTTTGTCGTTCCTTTATTGTGGAAAGATGAAGAAGATGAAATGCCCGATAGCCGTCCGATGGCTGTTCGACGTCTTATGTGCTTGGAAAAAAGAATGGAAAAGGACAAGCAACTATACGAGAAACTAAATAAACAAATAGAAGAATACATACAGAAGGAGTATGCAAGGAAATTAACACCAACTGAATTAAATCAACACTTTCCTCGCGTATGGTATCTTCCCATTTTCCCAGTTGTTAACCACAATAAACCAAATAAAATACGAATTGTGTGGGATGCAGCTGCGACAGTAAATGACGTATCTCTTAATTCCATGTTGCTTTCAGGTCCCGATTTAGTTCCATCTCTCGTTTCTGTTCTGTTCCGCTTTAGGGAGCGTAGAGTTGCCATATGTGCCGACATTAAGGAAATGTTTCATCAGGTTAAAATAAGGATTTCGGATCAACACGCACAGCGTTTTTTGTGGCGAAACGAACAAAGTAAACAAATCGAAGAATTTATTATGCAAGTAATGACTTTTGGATCAACGTGTTCTCCGTTTTGCGCACAATATGCAAAAAATGAAAATGCAAGATATTTCGAAAACAAATTTCCTCGAGCAGTAAAAGCGATACTCGAAAATCATTATGTCGATGATTATCTTGACAGCGTCGACACCGAGGAAGAAGCAATGCAGTTGGCAGGTGAAGTTATATCCATTCATGAAGAAGGTGGATTTGACATTCGGAACTTTTTATCAAATTCCAAAACAGTTCTCAATAGTTTAAAAGAGAAGTCAAGTTACGAGAAAGCCATTAGTAACTGGAGTATTTTATCGGGTCCAGAGAAAATTCTTGGTATGTGGTGGTCACCACTACCTGATTCATTTTCGTTTGCTGTTAAAACAAATATCATCCAAGCTGGATTTTTTGCCGAAGAAGCGTGGCCGACTAAGAGGGTGCTTTTAAAAACCCTTATGACAGTCTTCGATCCACTAGGCTTGATTGCTAACTTTTTGGTATTACTTAAAATACTTTTGCAAGAAGTGTGGAGCTCAGCCATCGGATGGGATGAAAAGATTTTACCAAAGCATCTTGAAAAATGGCGGAGATGGATTAGTCTCATACCAGATATTAAGAATATCACTATTGAAAGGCCATATGCGAAACAGCTGTCACTAGACAGTTGCAAATCAGTGCAGATGCATATTTTTGTTGATGCAAGTGAATTGGCTTACGCTGCTGTGGGGTACTTTCGACATTCCGATGGCGAGGTCGTAAAGAATGTTCTAGTAGCTGCTAAGACTAAAGTAGCTCCACTCAAAGTAATATCGATACCCAGATTAGAGCTTGAAGCAGCATTATTAGGAGTCAAGTTAGCGAAGATTATAACAGCTGGACACTCAATCAAAATATCAGAAAGATACTTTTGGTCAGATTCGAGGACTGTTTTGAGCTGGATTAATTCAGACCACAGAAAGTTCAAACAATTTGTCGCATTTCGGGTAGGTGAAATCCTCGAGGAGACCGATGCTAAGAACTGGAGATGGATTCCCAGCAAAATCAATGTGGCCGATGAAGGCACAAAATGGCAAAGCCATAAAGAATTTCGATCTGATAGCCGATGGTACCAAGGACCAAGTTTTTTATATGAACCTATCGAACAGTGGCCTGAGGAGTTCAAACAGACTGATTCATCGTTGGAAGAAATAAGATACACCCACATGCATCATGTTATAAAACCTCAAAACATAATCGATGTTTCCCGATTTAGTAAATGGCAACGACTTTATCGAGCCTTGGCACACGTATTTCGTTACATTAGAAGGTCTTCACATAAAAGAACAAAGGTCTTAACAGAAAAACATCTTCTTAGCATAGATTTTGTCAATGCCGAAAACTATTGCTTCAAGATGTGTCAGAGCGAGGTTTTTTTGGAAGAAATTATGGCTTTGACTAGAAGCAAGGAAAATAATAACGAATTCTTGCAAGTTGATAGATCCAGCGAGTTATATAAGCTTTCACCGTACTTGGATGAATATTCAATACTGCGAGTTAAGGGTCGAATTGATGCGGCTTATGGTGTTTCGCTTGACACAAAACGACCAATTATTCTACCAAACGATCACTACATCACCGAACTGATCATCAACGCATACCATGAGAGATTCTGTCATGAGAATGATGAAACTGTAATTAACGAACTACGGCAGCGATTTTTTATACCCAGACTCAGAGCTTTGCTTCCAAAATTAAAAAGGAAATGCCAAACCTGCAAAAATAACAGATGCGTCCCAAAGCCACCAATTATGGGAGACCTTCCTTCAGCGAGACTACAAGCGTTTACGAGGCCGTTCTCATACATAGGTATTGACTACTTTGGGCCACTCTACGTTAAGGTAGGAAGACATTCTGAGAAGAGGTGGGGAGTCCTTATAACATGCCTAACTGTTAGGGCGGTACATGTCGAGATCGCATCTTCACTATCTACTGATTCGTGCTTAATGGCAATAAATCGCTTTATAGCACGCAGAGGAAGGCCATTGGAAATTTTTAGTGATAATGGAACGAATTTTCGTGGAGCAAGCAACGAGCTGAAGAACGCTATACAGCAGATTAACGTTGAGCAAATGGCAGACAAATTCGTTGGCGCAAACCTAAAATGGAATTTCATTCCGCCTTCATCACCGCACATGGGGGGAAGTTGGGAGAGGTTGGTCAGGTCAGTAAAAAAAACTTTGAGCTGCATTATACCGACAAGAAAACCTTCAGATGAACTACTTTTGACTATGTTGGCTGAGGTAGAGAGAGTTGTAAATGCTAGGCCCCTTACGTATGTTCCTCTAGGCAGGGAAAATGAAGAGGCGTTGACGCCTAACCATTTCTTGTTAGGATCTTCTAATGGTAACAAAATGTCAGGAGAACTATGTGATGATGGTATTCTTCTGCGAAAAAACTGGTTGATCGGCGAGCAATTTGCAAATCGTTTTTGGAAACGATGGGTCAGCGAATACCTCCCTGATTTAACAAGGCGAACAAAATGGTATTCATTGACGAAACAAATTCAAGAAGGAGACATTGTAGTCATTGCAGATCCGGAAAATCCACGAAACTGCTGGCCGAAAGGAATCGTTATCAAAACGTTTGCTGGCAAAGATGGTAACATAAGAAGTGCTTCGGTCAAAACAGCAACAGGAACTTATACGAGACCCACCGCGAAACTAGCAGTGCTAGATGTTGGCCAGCTTGGCGAAAGTGGAAAGCCGATTCATAAAACCGCCTTACCAGGGGGGAGTGTTGCCAAAGCTGGCAGCACTTAATTGATGTACGAGATTTCACGCATTGGCGGCAGCAAATTCGAGTATTTAGCCGGAACTAAAGCAGCCATTTTAAACAAAAAACCTTTTAGATTCTTGACTAGAAATTGTAAGTAAGTAGTAAGCAGAATTTGTAAAGAACTTATAAAGTAAAACTAAGAGCAAAAAATAAAGATTAAAAAATTAGGAAAAACACTAAAACGTAAGATAAGAAAACAAATATACCTATGTATAAATAATAAAATAATAAAAACTGAATTTTAGGAATTAAAGTCCTCAAAACACAAAGTGCTGAATTTTACTTTGCGAGGGCTGTAATCGCCAACAGATCGAAACCTAAAGTTTTTTAACAGCATAGATCGGGCTGAAATTAAGCGGTGGCCTGTGTTATGACAACCTTAAAGCCATTTGTCTCTTTACCGAAAATCGTTCTTGCAGAGTGTTAAACGTGACATCCACTGTGTGGCATGTAGTGCCGTTCTGCTGAAACCCTTTGTCGTCTGGGTCATAGTTGAATTCAAGCCATACAAAATTGGTTATCATCATTCTGTAGCGCTCGTCGTCAGCGGTGAACGCCACACCAATGCCGTTTTTGAAAAAGTCCGGCCCAAAATGAACACCAAACGGAATGTTTTTTAGAATGCATTTTCACTTGGGGAGCTTCGTGTAGGTTGGTGTGGTCCCATTTTTCAATTCTGCTAGTTAACAAATCATCCAAAAATGCACCTCTTCGCTAAAGATGATTTTTCCGGCATAAGTGGGATCCTCTTCCAAACGTTTCGAAGCTCAGTCAGCCAACAAGCGACGTTGGCTACGATCATGAACTTTGAGGTCCTTGGTCAGTTGGATCTTGTACGGGTGTAGGCCCAGTCCCGAATGAAAATTCGACAAATTGTATTCTGCGAAAGTCCGTGTTCTTATTCATGTCGACGAATCGACTGCCTCGGGCTCTGCTGTACCTACACACCGCGGTGATGTTCTCGGCTGATCTTGCGTGCCTTAAACGTACGAATATTGGCTGATTGATAACCGATCCGGTCGTCTCAAATTTGTTCATCAAACGTTGAAGAGTCGACTGTGAGGGGCCACCACCGTCTACCATTAAATGGGCACAGCGGGCTCAACACTCATTTTCATAATAAAATTTTATCATTTGGCTGCTCAATCGTGTAACATACTTTGGTCAATGATATACAACAGATTTGACAAGCTTTCACCAAAACTACATGGCCTCTATGGGCCTTCAAAATCTACCCTAGTGTCCAGTGCATGTCACAACTACTCTGGCTATGTCTTGTCTGGGTCTGCGTATAAGGTTATTTTTTGGAACTTATTATAGGTAAGCCACATATGTTTGAAAATATTTGCTTTAGGTAGTACCAACTGGGAATTGTTCCCAGACTTTCAGCCTGACAGTCAAATTCAGTGCCGTTTTTTTGTTTATGTCGGACGTACAGTGATGTAGTTTGACACCTGTCATGTTTTAGTATAATTGTTTGACCTTACTGCAACGGTGTGATTTTTTAGTGACAGATACAAAATTGGTGGATTCTAAGATCACCATAACGCACCGTCTCCGCCTGCCAGTGGCCATAAGTCGATAAATGTGAGCTCATTGTGATAATAATTTTCTAAATGTTAATGTCTAAGTCAATATCTTAAGAACTATTCCTGAACTGAGAGACAACGAAATAGATTATTTAAACAGCAAAGTGTCATCAAAAATTCCGTCAAGCCTGATGAACTTATAAATTATTGTTGAGCTGTACATTTCTTTTTAGTATCTAATGTAAATTCAAAATGCCACTTAGCTAAAACTTTAAATGTCATAATATAACCTGACCTGACAGGCCAAAGTCATCTCCTCAAAAAACTTACTTCGCAAGAAATTATTTCTTCAGATCCTAATACCCCTTAATACCACCTATTTCCTAAAGATTCAAATAAAACTACCCTTCAAAGTATTAGATGTGTATCTATCTCTGGCAAACTTTTACCTAAACAAAAACCGAAAACCATGAAATTTTAAATACCCACATTGTGAATAATAATTAATGACGCTTTTTATACCTTTACAAATGATTTATCATCATCGCCTCGCTACCAATACCAGCGCCAACCCGTCATCCTCATCGAAGACTTAATTTTGTTTTGATACAGAAAACAAAAACTAAACTAAAATTAATTTATAGAATTTTCTATACAAACACACAGTTACATTAAGATGGAATAGTTTTCCCAGGAAATTTCCTAATTCAAAAACTTTTCAAATGCGAATATCCTTGAAAAACCCTTTCGAAACTGCTGGGCTACAAAATATGAAAACTTTTGAGGAGTTTGGCAAAATTTTCAAGGTGATTTTTGTATTTATTTTTTGTTGGTGTTATTGTATGCTTGGAAGAATTTTTGAAGTTGAGGGGTTTTTAAGATTTTGTGCAGGTCCTTCCTTCATATAGTCAATTTAACATGAAAACGTTGTACACGCCCCATTCTGCCGCCTTTTTATATTATAATCTTCAATTAACCTAATACAATAAAGAAAAACAAAACCCTCGTTGAAAAAGCACTCATCCTCATACCGACACCTATTCCGACTACGACTCCCACTCTCACTCCCATGCCAACTCCGACACCCTTGTTGTTGGTGCTATCCTGCAATTTGATTTGATTACACTTTTCACAGAGAGGCGCATAATTAAGTTGAGTGAAAAATATTAAAATAAAAAAAAAATGCTGAGTGAAAAAAGAACATTTGCAAAACACTCCCTTATAACGCTCTGTTCATTAGAAAAAAGGATAATAAGGAGATGTAGATGAGAGGGGTGTGGGGGAGTCTTTCTTGTTGTTTGTTGTTCAACTAACGATGAAAATTTATTAAGTGGAAATGCAATGATAGCAATAAAAAAAAATAATACGACTTTTGAGAGCAACAGTTGGATGTTGTAAACTGATTGGAAATATTACGAAGTTGCAATAATTGTCTAGAACAGAAAAATAAAATAGTGGAACTAATTAGGTGTGGAATGGAAGTGGGAAGACATTAAGATTTCCAGGATAAATTGCAAGGGGATAGAATTTCTGGATTTAGAGAATGAAATGACATAAACAAATAGAAAGGACTTGAGCTCCACCTAGCTAAGCTTAAACATAAATTATTTTCACTTATGTATTCTAAGAAAGTTTTACTAGTTATCTTTGGTCTAATAAATTATCGGATTATGAAGGTTTTTCCATAAAGACCCGTCCATGTCGAAATGTTTTAAAACAGGCTCCACGTTTACCATTTTGAATGGAATATGGCATCATTAAAATGTCCACTCTGTCCTCCCACGCACACTGGTACTATTCCGAGAAGTCCAGTTTTGAATGACTGCTTTATAGAACCAACTGACTTTTTGCACTTGCCTGTGTCGCTTTTACTTTCATGACATCTGTTAATTGTGGCTAATTGATATAGACCAGTGTCTTAACATCTTTTTACGTTCTCAAATCACATAATTCTAGTACCCAATTCAGGTTAACTTCGCGGGAGTTATTATTACTCTCAAGTCTTTCGTGCGGAATTTCCATTTTGGCATCACTTGTGTGGCACATAGGGTCGTCGTGCTGGAACTGCAGGTCGTCTACCTCGATATCGTTTGATTGGGGTCAAAAAGAATTAGTTATAATTGGTTGTAGTGCTCTCCGTTGCCGGTGATGTCGTTTTTGAAGAAGTACGGTCCAAATTCGCCACCAAACTGGAAGTTTTCATGAATAAATTGTCACATGATGGGAGCTTCGTCGCATATTCGCAAATATTGTGGACGGATGAGTTTTTTTTAAGGTGGCACTTGTTCCCGGCAGTTTCTTAGACATCCTCCAAATATCGACCAGGAGACACAACAAGAACCGACAAACACGGTAACTCATCGCTCATTGTATGGGGGTGTTTTTCGTTAGACAGTTTTTGCCCAGTTAAAAAAAGGGACCACCATATTTATGTCGACATTATGGAAATTATCATGTTACCATACTCCAAAGAACAAATGGGTCTTCCAGCTACATTATGTGAATGACCCGAAACACACAAGTTCAAAATCACAAACAAACACTACTATATCAATATTACCTTTGAAAATTTATTATTATTTTTTTAAGTAAAGAAAAAAACGCTACAGTTTTTTTTTATAATAAATAAGGCTCGGGGATCTTGGCATCCATATGTGGGATATTCGTAAAAAAGGTCAACTAGATTTGAAAATTGGTCAGCCCTAGAAAATTTTGTAATCAAGGCTTGAACTTTTCCAAGATCACGCGCGATTTTTGGCACTTTATTTGTGGGATATTCGCAAAAATTATCACCTACCATAAGGTCACTATATCCTAATAAAAGGTCACCTATATTCTGTAATTGGTGAGTAATATATTTTTTTTAATGAATTTTTAAAGCTTCAAAATGTATCAAAAAAAAAATTTAAGAGACTGATCTTTTCATAGGATCTAGTGATCTTTGGGATGGTATATCATTTTGGCGAATATCCCACAAACAAGGTGCCAAAAATAGGGCGTGACCTTGAAAAGTTTAAACCTCCATTACAAATTTTTTATCGCTGACCAATTTCCAAAACTAGTTTTTTTTTTGACTAACTACTTTTACCAATTTTCACGAATATCCCTTATATGGGATCAATATTTCTTTTAATTTTCACCTTCTGCAATTTTTGTGTTCACAAGTGTATGTACATATATAATCGTACATATTTATCACAAATAAAAAATATTTTTAAATTCGAAAAGTTCATTTCTTAGTTTTAACCCTTTTTGAAAATATTATTGGCTTTGTCAAGTTTGATTTTTTTATGTTTAAATTTTGAACACCTAACTTTGCAGCCGGAATTTTTGAGATATGCAAAACTTGTGAATATGCCAATTATTTTCTTTTCAAATCCTCACAAAACTTAAATACAAGAAAGGATCTTTCGGGAGAGATAGATGTATATGTTAAGCAACTTGACATCCAAAGATGAAATGTAAATTCCTTGAGGTCCTTCATTGTGTCCGATATATTTTTTTTCTCACATATTATATCCATTGCAATCCAATTTGAGGGGCTTTCAAGTCTGAGTACAAAGACGTATCCCCCACATGCACATACAATATAAACTTCAATACTCTTAAGATAAATAGAATTTACATTTGAGTACATACATAAATGTGAATACGAGTATGGTCGGCAGGGTATATATTTTGAGGATTTTATTCGGCTTTTTTTTCACCCAAGCCACATGGTACACCCATGCCGCATAATATTTCTCTCTCTTCATCGTCTTTTCGAAAAAAGGAAAAAAATGTTAACAAAAAGGAATTTGGTTTTCAAATTTTGAAAAAGGATAATATAAAAGGATCTGTGTTGGTTACGGTACATCTTCTTTTCTGGCTGGAATCCATTTATATATACTCGTACTTTGTGTTGTCTGTTGTTGTGTAAGTTGCCTTGAGTCGAAGAGCACGTAACATTTTAACAAAATTCAAAAGGTTGAGTCAAGTTGTATACAAAAATAAAATAATAAAGATTTGTCCCGAAAAAATATGAGTCTGTACATTTTTTCCCAATTTGAAAAGTACGACCAAGTAGGAGAAGAAGCAAGCCTACCTCTCCTCCTATCTATGTACCTTTCTCATGTAACTTTATATAAATTTAATTTTATTTTTTTTTGCTGTTGTAGCTTTTGAATCTCGTCTTGTTGGTTTCTCGTTATTTTGGTTTGGAAAAAGGCTATGCAATTGGAGCGTTTCTTGCAAAGTGAAATGGTGTTATTAGTGTAAATTTACATAATGGATGCAAAGGATATGCGCGCAACAGCTCTGAATATGAATGAATCGGGGTTTTTTTTTTGTATCAAGTCTTTTATGATTAGTCTTTCTCATAAAAATGAGTACTTTTACGTTTTACCTCGTTGAGTTTTCGTTGCTTTTTTAAGTGGTCAAGTATTTTATAGAATTTGCAAGTTCTTGTAACCTTTTGCCTGTGTTAATTTGTTTGATGAAAAAAAATGGTTAACCTTACTGATGACTGAACATAGCCTAAGCGGAGCGACAGAGTTGCTTGAGTAGGACGGAGGGTCCAAGAGGAAGTTGAAACCTTTTGAAAGTCTTTCCGAAAAGACTTAGACGAAACATAAACAAAAACAAGATAAGAAAGAAGAATCATCGAACCATACCCGTTAAAGTTCCTGTCTTCTAGGTTGTGGATTTTAATGGAACCGCAGTGACTTTCCGGCCTCGCATGAATAAGTCTCAGATACGCGACAAAATAACTGATGACGAAGCCTTCAAAACGAAATATGGATAGTGAAGTTCTGATATGTTGTGAAATTTTATGTCTGAATGACTAGCGGAGGTCCTTACCTCGTACAAAGACTTGTCATAAGATAGTCCGGACAGAAGGAAGATGAAAAACTGAAGTACTACAGCGGTGGTGACTGTTTCAGAGATCAAAAGCAGCATCTTTTTGGTTGTGGATTAGTTGTCGAAAGCCTAAGAGTACTAATTAAAAAGTCTTGATATTTAGTTATGAAAGTGAGGGCTCCACGGCTGTTCGCTTTAAACCCTAACTCACCAACAGAAGCTGTTTATGTGCACACATATGTATGCTTAGGAAAATCTTCTTGTATTACCATTCAGCCTTTAGCCGTACCCTTTCAGATGCTTCTAATGACCTCTACGCCTTTGGATAATTTTTTAATTTAAAAAGACTTTCTCATTTACAAAAAAGTTGTTCTAACACTTCGACAATGCCTTCCTTAATCCTCCATATTTAGGCTCTTTATCACCATAATGTTAGGGAGCCTTCAAATAAAAATGACATATTTTTACCGCTCTGGCCACTATGTTCTTTCGACGGCAGCCAATCGTTTTGAGGCTTACCTCAAGGTCTTGTGCATTGACGTTTGAATTTGTGTGCATTAAAATATCCTTAACAAAACGGAATATATATGTTGTCCGCTGCTATATTCGCCCTTCGCAATCCACCCAAGCATATCAACCTACTGAAGTCGAAGAAGACAAGTCTCCCCTTCTGACCTAGCTATTAAATATTTAAATCTTATATCCGTCTAAAGTACTAGTATAACTCTCTTATTAAGGCTTGTGCTTCTTGGACTCACATGGTTTTTTTGTTTGTATTGAGAATAAGTTGCAACTTAGCAAGAAGCCGTCTCTGATGTTAAGGATCTTGCAAGATCATCACAAACAAACTCCTTGTTAATCGATGATTGCCTGCAAGAAAATGCAGTTAAATATCAGACGTACGAAGGCTTGTGATCTCTGTGAGAACTTGACGAAAGAGGAACACCGAATTTTCAGACGAAAGAAGAAGAAGAAAAACGGGAACCCTGCGATGATGGAAGTAGCGAAATATCAAATTAGAGAATTAGATTAGTTAGTTTTACTAAAACACTCGCAAGGTTGCAGGCCTAGAATCGAAGCCTGCCAAAACGATCAAGGGTAAATTGTCGACTCTCATTTGGTATCACTTGGAGGAAAGTATTCCCGATTACCCAAACCTCAGTCTTGTTGCCTGTTCCTCAAGAAAGGAGAGGCGCTCTGAACTGCATGGGTATATATTTGCTTTCATCTTAAGCCAACCTATACTTTTTGGATTTGGGTTAAGTTAGAATAGCAAGCAGCATCTTAATCCCAATGGCTCCATTGCATTTCCTTCGATATAACACATGCACATATGAACCGAAAAAAGACATTTTTTTTTCGACAAACTCATTAGCCAAAGACTTCGATCTTAAGCACTTTACCGTCTACCATTTAGGCGAATCGTTAGCTTGGATTTTGAAATTATATTTCTCCATATATGTATCTTCCAAAAATAGTGCCTTAGAATAATTAATTAAAATATCGATTTTCTATTAAACGATTTTTGTGGTTATGTAGCTGAACGGAGTCAAAGTGTTCTCAAATACCATCTAATTTATTACGGTACCGGAATTCTCTTTATCACTGTCAATCTTTTCCCTGGGTTAAATAATTTTAAAGCTGTCACCTTCATGAATTTAAAATATGTAACCTGAGTGACACAAAAAAAAAAAAAAAAAAAAAACTCCAAAGTCATTGTGGCATTGTGGTAAAGGTTCAATGAAGTCTTCGCCACTTTCACGGTCGCTACCTTTGAATGCATCATTAAGAGCCTCAACATGAATATTTTGTTTCACTACATCAGAAGGTACGAGGGTTAGAGAGAATATCCTAGAAAACAAAAACTACCTTCAATAGGAAGTTCACATGACACAGAGTCCCTCTAGACGCTCTAATCGCTTCCACATTGCAAACCACCATCACCGACCGATAGACCCGCGTGTGCTACCTTCAACTACAACAGCAACACAAAAAACCAACGATATCCTAGTGGATGGTGATTTTGTGTAAATATTGCTCTGGTTGAAGAGCTCTGATGGCTGGTTTCGGTATGGGCTGGTCTTTGGTCTAACCTCCCCCTCTACTCTCTCAACCGCACATTTTAGCGCACAAAATCTGTTGCCGCATATAATCCAATAACGTAAACTGTCATTGCAAAGCATTACAAGAGCTTAAGGGCCAACAGCTACACCACACTCTGTAGTTCCAAAAGCAAAAGCACATTCCGAATCGAATCAGGCAAACACCGGGAACGACCCAAACCCAAGCTCAACAGAACATTATAACAGAACTGAACTGAACCACCATTGATTCCGGAGGCGCTCTTGGATTTATTTGTTCAATGTTTCACCCTTAGTTTGAGCCCTCCGGGGCTAAAGTGGTGCTGAACGGTGATATACAAAACATATAATTTTTTTCCTACTTTTATTGTGACTCCTTCCGTTTTCCGGGTAGACATTGCTGCAGAGCAGAGCACAGTCCAACACAGGGAGCTTCGTTAAAGAAATTTGTGGTGGGATTAAAGGTAAACGGTTGATTGCATTTTCGAGGGGCCTGACCGAGTAGAATGGGGTGGCACTTCACTCTAGAGGGCGGTGTTCGTTTTGTGTACAATTTCCTATCCCATAATATCCTCGGTCGGGCCTACTACGACTATGGCAAAAACGAGGCAGGAACTTTTGTAACGTGATTACTCATAGTTGGAAAACCACAACGACAATAATTCCAATACCCCGAATAAAGTAAGACTAATGTTTTGATGGAAGATTGCTTATTGTTACTTTTTGAATGGAAATCATCAGGGCGGGGAAGGAAAGATTGAAATAAAATCCCGCACACGCGAAATGATAGGTTGAGCTGGGTTTTCACACTAAGTAGGGGTTTATTGTGATTATATTTGATATGATTGATCCCCCGGACAAAAGGCTATATATTAGTTGTCTTGTTTGAGGACTAACGAGTATTTAATTGAGCATTGAACGCGATTGTTTTGAGATCTGCCAGATAAAAATGGTTTTTCAAATAAAATTAACATTCATTTAGAAAGATTGCAACGACCTAACAATAATAACAAAAAAAGTTTTTTTTTTTAAGTGGAAAACCTCTGGGACAGTTTTACAGAAATCTTACTAATTAATCATTGAAATTTCACTTTCAAAATTGTTTGATTTAAAAAGATGAACATTTTAAATCAGTTTCAGTGTTTTTCTGCCTGTCGAACTGAGCTGCAGCAGTACCCGTTATGTTTTTGAAAAATAAGAGCTTGTTCATCGTATTGGTTGTGTCATTATTTCGAGGTCAAGCACGGTCTTACAGAGAAACGACTAAAGCAAACTTATCGACAGAATCTTCCTCTATTGAAAAAGTGGAACAAGAATTCGAAGAATACGAATTCAAAGATAGGTTCACGATGGAAAACTATACCGGAAACGTTATGATACCGTCATCTCAGGGCATGTCATATCCAGAATTGGGACTTAATCCAGATACATTGAAGACAGTTGTCGGATAGGAAGACTTCTTCTTTTTTTGTGTTGTAAGGCTTTGCTGAAATAAACGTTAAAATAAAATGTTTTGTTTATATCTTCCTAACTGTTCTAGCGTTGAATAAATTAAAAGCTGATTCAAACAGGGCAAAGATAGAAAATAAATTAAGAACTAAACTCAGTTAAGGGCTTAAGCCAAGTTCATGGAAAAACTAACTAACTTAAAACATATTTAAGAAAAAAGTTTTTTTTTTTTTTTTTCAAACCGAACTTAAAATAAAAATATGTATGTACTTTTTTTTAAAATACCGAATTTTCGAGAAACAAAAATAAATTGCAATTTTTTGTCAAGATCCAAAAAATATTAAATTTTTTCAATTTTGATATGCACTGTTTGTTGTGAAGCTCATGTATTTAAAAAAAAAAAACTAACTAAAATCCGTTATGCCGATATTGAGGTACAATGAATAATGTTTTGATGTAAAATTGTCTTTTATTGAATGATAGATCTTACAAATTTAGCAAATACTTGCCATCTTTAAGGAAAATCAATTTTTTTAAAACGATTTTTAACGTTTGCGAGGGCGCCACTATGGGACCAAATGATGAAATCCATTTCAAAAATGGTTTTGGTGAATTTCGTAATTTGAAAAATCTAATGACGGGATTATATACTAGAAATAGGGTTCTTCCAAACACAGTAAATTTTGTGTATCTTACTTTTGTTCTAGGGTACCTAAAATTACCGTTAAAAATGACATTTCGATATTTTTATTTTATAGAATTATTAGAAGTGAGAGTTTGAAGTCAATTATTTCGTATTTTTCTAGACAGAATGTCAAGTATTATACCTTTTTGAAAAGCCCTCTTCTTTACAAAACAGTTATATTTTTTTTAATTAAGTTCACTAGTAAATTAATAAAAAAAATGAGTAAGGTGCAGTATCTTTTTCATTTTTTTGTTTTCAATTGAAGTTTTCTCTTTTAGCTCCGGCTGCCTCCGTTTAGTTAATGGCTGTTTAGTATTCTAAAAATATTCTAAATTTGGAAGAAAAAATAAAAACTTTCGCATTTTCATGCATTTTTGTTTAAGAAGAAAAAACATATAATGAGAAAGAAAAATAAGTTTTTAGAAAAAAAATTCGTATTCTTATAACTTTATTGTTAAGTGATGAAAAAAATTAAAATTTGGCAAAAATGTGGTACCTTTATTGATGCACATAAATGTGTATTCCAAAAAGTTTTAGAACATTATTTTAATACTTTTAGCTCAAAATTTAAAAAAAAATGTTATTTTTTGTCAAAAGTTAAAAAATATAACTGTTAAAACATGTGGAACACATTTTCATAAATATCATATAAGTGACTATGTTTCCACAAAATTTATAAATTCTTATCAGTTATTTCCAATGTTATTAAAATTCAAAATTTTATTTTTAGAATAAAATATTTTTTGTTTTCCAATTTTAAACTTCCTCATATTTATATTAAAAAAAATCATAATTAAATAAAAATAAATGCCAAGCATTTGAGGGTGGGAGAGAGTGTATGGTTCATGGTTGCATATAATACAAATGTAGGTACATTAGGTATAAATAACACAAGCATTGTTTGACGAGGCTTAAGAACTTTTAGACATTAATTAATATACCTAGTAATAAGGTGTACTTTTGAATTCCATTTTTTTGTGTTAAGGGCGAAAAACTTTCATATATCAAAAAGGGGCGTGGCAGTACACGAACTTTACTAAAAATAAATATCACTTTTCATAAACTCACTTCTACATATAAAACTTAATTTAAAAAATACCTGCTCTTAATGAACTTAAAGCTGAAAATAAAAAAAAGGGGAGTGAAAGTAGGCAGAAAAAATATACATGCGATGTCTTAAGTATAAAAAACCTCAAATACAAATTTTCGGCTTCCTGTTCACTAAAAATAAGAAAATAATAAAAATCAGAAAAATATGGGCGTGGTAGTACAAATGTTATTTTATTTTATTAAAAAAATAAAATAATTTATTTCTATTTAAAACGTTTTAATATTTTAAATTCTCGGTTATACAAGTATAAGTGTGCAAAATTTCAAAAAAAAATATTGAAAAACGAAAAAGTTATGGATTTTTGAGATGGTTTGCACCATTTGGTCCCATAGTGGGGCGGTCCAATAAGTACTTAGCCTACAACAAAAAAATATTTTTTTTTTTTGGAAAAGTGGCGATGTATTTCTCAACATACATAGTCTTATTTAAGCTAGATGAACTTGATGCAGCGATGCTCCAACTTCTTTAGGCCATCCGAAAAATAGATTTCCTCCAGGTCTGCAAAGTAGGCCTCCGTAGCGGCGATGAACTCCTCATTCGATTCAAATTTCTGCCCGGCTAGTGATTTTTTCAAGTTTGCAAACAAAAAAAAGTCGCACAGGGCCAAATTTGAGAATACGGTGGATGGGACAGCAGTTCGTAGTGCAATACGACCAATTTGGCCTTTGGTCTCACGGTTGCGCTTGTTGTCCGGAGTGAGCAAACGCGGCACCCATCGCGCCGACATATTTCTCATGCCCAAAATTTAATTGAGGATATGACCCACGCGGTGTTTTGAGCTGCCTACTGTTTCAGCTACGAGTATCTCGTGCACCTGCAATCGGCGGCGGTGGATTTTTGACACGTTATCCTCCGTGGTAGCCATTTTCGGGGCACCAGGGGCCCTATTTTGTATTACGAAGCGAGCCGCAAGTCAACGATACTGAGGAATACAATAGTCACGACAAAGAGCGATTAAGTAAAATGAAAAAGGCGTACAAAAGATGTTGCCAAGCTTAACCGAAAAAAAAACATTTTTTTTTTGAAGCGCAACCAACTTCTCGACTATTAGGAATGTCAATAATTGACATAAATAAATAAAAAAAAATTATAAATCAAAAAACGATAAAACGAAAGTTAAACGATAGGTATATGGCAGTCGTTAGAACTAACGAGTATCCTTAAAATTAAAGGATTCTCGTTAAACATAATCGCATTTCAACGATAACGAAGTAATTTCAACGATAATCGTTTTACAAAATAGGGCCCCAGGGCGGGGCTCATCAAAAACCGATGTGCGACCACGTTGAAACTCAATAGCAATAGCCCGAATAGCCACCTCAGTAGGTCGATTAAAGTGACCATAAAATGAAGAAGCGCGCGATGAACTTTCTTAACAGAGCACGCATTTTGATAATAAAATTCAATAATTTGCAAGCGTTGTTCGTTTGTAAGACGATTCATGGTTAAATTATAGACCAAACTGAAGATGTTTGACAGTGACACAAAACACGATATGTGCGCGAGCTGTCAAAACCAGTGTTGCCAAAAAGAAAATAGCAAAAAAATCACCCATTATTATATTGAAATTTTCAGGTCCATTTATATAAAACTAGGCTGGAATTTAGTTACTTCCAGACGGTTTGTTTCTTTTCAAGTGTGACAATTAAACTGAAGAATTTAAAAAAATGGCAAAATGATGGCTAAATAATAATAAGAAAAATATTGTTTCAAATATTCTTAGACTTATGCTGGCAACCATCATTCAGGTCACTATAATTTCAAGCTCCACCAAGTCTACTTTTAACACAACATACAAAAAAAAAGCAACAAAAATCAATAATAAGTGTGGCCCTGCTCCCCATACCCTGTATAGAAAAGCAGAAAAAAGCCTCTTAATTTAAAGCCTCTACTTCTTACTTCTTTTTTCCGTCGCATTATGTTGGTTTTGCTTGCGGTTGAATGCGAACAACATTCTCATATTTTTCCGCACTGAATGGAGGCCTAAACACATATTCGTGAACCTCTCGTATTTTTACCTGGTATCCATTGTAAGCTACCTACGTTATAAATATGCGAGGTTAGGTGCTTGCACATAATTATAAAAGTCCCCAAACATTGAAATGTGTAAATTCTCCCTCCATTCCACCCAAAAGATCTAAAGCCTTCCTTTTGAATTACCTAAATAAATATTTTTTTTCTATTCACATATAGAAATAAAAACATAAATTTAAGGTCCTTATTATTTGTCTTGAATGCCTTTGAAAATATTCCGACAATTCCCATTGAAATAATGTGGTATGCAGAAATGTATATACATACCTACTGGAAGTGCTGAATTTCTACATTGAAATTAAATTGCAAAAATAATATATTCGACTTGTTTTTCTCGTTCTGAGGGGATTTTCTGGCATACTGGTAGCTTTATTATGATCTTTTCAACACACCAGACATTTGCATAGCCATTTTGTGAGCATTCCTTGAATCGATTTAAGGAATTGTGATAGCCAAATAGATATAGGATATAGGAAATAGCTTAGTTCTGGTATTATCCTTGCCCAACATCCTTACCGGAGTACACACCAGCTCTTTAAAATAAATTGAGAATCAATGCAATGCAAAGAGTGTTGAGGAAAATGATTTTTCAAAATTACAATCATACCTTTGCGTGTCTTAGGTTGCTTTTCTGTCTGTCTGTTTTGGGTGTTTGTGGTGAAGAAGGTGAGTAGGTGAATAATTTATTAGAATATTATTGTTTTTTCTTTGTTCGGGGGGGAAAAGCAATCATTTTCGAATTGATTTTGTTGTGGAATTGGAATTGCTGTAGATAAACCTATATTAGGTGAAATTTAAATTTTAAAATTAATTTTATGTTTGAATGGCATGTGAGGATATTGTGGGAATCGATTTGATAAAACAATTACTGAACTGAAATTTGAGGGCATTTGATAAGTGTTTTTTGAATAAAGTTGAGGAGGAAGTATTGGGAAAGGAGATTATGTTAAGTATTTGCTCTTGTGGTTATTGGTACTGTCAATGTCGATCCACTGCTCGTGTCAAACGGTCGCGAGTTTCAGAAATATCTCGGGGATCTAAAGTTACTTAACGACAACGAAACCCTTATTCTTTGGCATAGTAATTACCTTCTGGATCGCTCAATACCTTTTGTATTGGCCGGTTTCAAGTCTGATCTTCACAAAATAAATGCTGGTGTTCCTCAAGGCTCCGTTTTGTTTAAGACTCTCTTCATCATTTTTTTTTAACCGATCTTTTGTCTGAAACTTCTAATCCAATTCATTGTTTTGCCGAAGACTAAATTCTCGAGACCGATCTGGCTACAATTTATAAGCCGTTTATACGTCCAAACTCGATAACAACTAACATCTTTTGACAGCTGCAGCCCACACGTCCCTTTAACTATTAGATATAATCCACAACAGAGCGATCAAATTGGAAGGAAATAGAACTATCATTCCCATCTCTTGAACACCGTCGGAATGTTTCACGGTTTTCCTTGTTTTATCGCTTCTTTCAAAGGCAATGTTCACTCGAAGTAGCCAGTTACATTCCACCAATCAATCGATTCATCGCAATACCCGTTTCGCAAGGAATACCCATCAGTTCACTCTCGAGCAAAATTTTGGTCGTACCTTCAAATACAGAGATTCGTTTTTTAGTCGCACAACACGCTCAGAATAATCTAATCGTACGAAATGCAGTAAAATTAACATCGTCTTTGTGCAAAATTAAAACGAAATCGCCAGGTCAAACTAGCTAAATTTTGTACAAAAGTAGGTAAGGCTGGCGTTTTGAAACAAAACCGAATTTTTTTTAACCAAAGTGTACAGAAAGGTCTCGCTTGTTTTCTTATAACTCTAGGCTGTAATTAGTTCCTCAGAAACGGCTCTAAGTATTTTAATGACATTTGCAATCAAGAAGAATGTTCAAATTGTGTTTTTGGTAACATTCGATCAATACCAATCCCAATTTTCGTATAAAGGGTTTCTTCGCCGTGAAAAAGAACTTGGCCTTTCACAGACTCCAACTTGTCGAATTTTTCGTGGGCCTACTTTCGTACCAGATTCAACTGACTCAAGAGCTAAAAGTTCATGACCATAGATACGAGTAACGCCGCCGTTTTTTCGCTATCTGGGCTTCGGAGCGTTTGGAAGAGGAACCTAAATTTAGGTTCATTTTTGGATGCAAAATTGCAAAATGGGACGACACCAACCCTCACGAAATTCACCAGGTGAAAATACATCCTTAAAAAAATAACCTTTGGTTTGGATTTTGGGCCGTTGCCGATGGCGTCATTGATATGTACCTTTTGGTAAACGACCAACTTGGTGATGCGGCCACCTCCAATGGGAAACGCTACAGAATGATGATAACCAATTTCTTATGGACCAAATTGAACGATATGAACCTATAGGATATGTGGTTTCTGCAGAACGGTATTACGTGCCTCACAACGGACCCCACGATTTACATTCTACATGGACAATTTGAGGTTAAGGTTATCCCTCGTGCGATTTGACTCCGCTAGACTTTTTCTTGTGAGTTTCCTGAAGTCAAAAGTCTATGCCAATAAACCACAATCGACCGATGCCTTTAAGGTGATTCAGCCGAATCTATGCGGAATAATAATTGAAAGTTGGACCAGTCGGATCCGTGCCACTACCGTTGGAACCCTACTTGGAATTTCTAAATGACTTTAACATTTTCAAATTTGAGTTTTTTTAGTTTGGGCAAATTGCAAGAAATGCTTGTAAAAAAATCCCGTGCAATAATATTTTTTTTCTTTGTCGTTAAAAAGTGAAATAAGCTATCTTAAACATAAAACATGACATTGTTTATTTATTTTGCCTTGTCTCCAAGATAGCTAAGGTTGTTGCGCTTTAAATTTTCATAGGAAACAAATTGACCAAACTAATTTTTAACCAGCCCCACACATAAATCCATTTTTAAAACATTCTCGTTTTCCTCTTAACTGATTCGCATCAAACTTTTTATTCAGAAGAAAAGATTCTTAAAAAAATCTAATTCGAGATTTCGAACAAACAAAAAACGTGGATTTTGAATATTTTTTAAACTTATATTTTTGTAGATTATATACTCGTCCATTCGTCCATTTTTACATTTTGGTCCAATTACAATACCATGGACAACAATTTTAGATTAACATATTATTGAGAGTCAATCATTGATTTGTTTTTATTTTTGACTTTTGCATTAGCGGCTGAACCGATTTAAATTAAATTTTGTACACAGAAACATCTAAAAACCTTAAAAAACCTTGTTTATCAGAACTTTCAAAAAAATATTTTTGTTTTCGATATAATTCGATATTTCAACTATGGACTTAGTATTTTCTTAATTTAATTCTTAAGATCTTAAAACTTATCTGCCAACATGTTTCTCTTAAAAAATATTTTAACAATTTCAGTTTAAAATTTATTTCAGACATATTCATAATTTTAAAAAAATATTAGAAATTTATTTTAACCAACAACCGTTTTTAATGTATCTTGAGTAAGCTCCCATTGTGGAGGGCCCATTCCTTCAGGCTCTTCTCCTGTTCGAGAGAATTCTTCACCAGACGCTTCAAAAAAAATATATTCTGTCGAGATGTGTTCCTCATCTGAATTAACATCGAAACTTTCAACCTTAACTAAAAATAATGTAAGAACTAATACGAGCCAGAAGCACTTGTATTTCGAAAACATTGCTGCAGCTCTCAGTTTGGAAGGCAAGAAAAAACTGAAACTGATTTAAAATATGAATTTTTTAAATCAAATAATTTTAACAGGTAAATTATCTTTATAGTAATTATTTTTGTTTTTGTCTAAATGATTAAGTGTTCGATTAGATTTGATTTATCGATTTAGGTTAATTATTGCACTAATTACCTTTATAATATGATTTTTACTTGCGATATAGGTACTATAGGGCAAGTTCTGCATTTGGAAAAAAAATCGAACTCGAGATTTTGATCAAAGTTGACATTACGATGATAGCGAAGACGAAAAAAGTGGGTCCGACAATTCCGTCTGTCTGTCTGTATGTCTGTATGTCTGTATGTCTGTACCTCGAACTACAGCCTAAACTACCGGAGGTATTTTCTTCAAACTCGGTAGTTAAGGGTCTTCGGTGATTCCCTAGAGGAAAAATTGAAATTTTTTTTTTAGCTCCAAAACTAAGGGTACCCCCTATACACCCGTAATGCAAAATCTTATTTATCTCAAAAACGGCTCTAACGATTTTGATAAAAAAAATTAGGTGTGATATTATGAACATGGACTATATTTTGGTGAAAAAAAAATTTGGGGGGAAATGTTATTAGGGGTACCTGTCATACAACGGTTTTTTTGATTTTCGAATTTCTCACCAACGGCTCTAACGATTTTAACCAAAATTTTTATGCAGGAGCTGCTTTGCATTTGAAAAAATATAAACTAAAAATTTTTTCGAAAAAATAGTTTTTGTATTTTTAAAAAAATAATAAAATTTTTTTTTTGAAAATTCAATATCTTGAAAACCAATACACGATTAAATTTTTAAATTGCGTTTAAAAATGTATTTTATTAAATAATAACAATTTGCATATCAATTTTTTTTATAAAAATTTTAAGGAAAATTTAGTACACAAAAAACATGTTTCAGTGTGTCTGTATGTCTGTACCTCTTACTACAGCCTAAACCCCGAGACCTATTTCTTTCAATCTCGGTAGTTAAGGGTTTTCGGTGATTCCCTAGAGGAGAAATTGAAATTTTTTTTTAGCTCCAAAACTAACGGTACCCCCCATACACCCGTAATGCAAAATCTTATTTATCTCGAAAACGGCTCTAACGATTTTGATAAAAAAAATTAAGTGTGATATTATGGACATGGACTACATTTTGGTCAAAAAAAATTTTGTGGGAAAAATGTTATTAGGGGTACCTGCCATAGACCCGTTTTTTTAATTTTCGACTTTCTCATTAACGGCTCTAAGGATTTTATCCCAAAATTTTTAGCAGGAGTCCCCTTAAGTTTAAAATAATATTGTATATAAAAATATTCGAAAAAAATATTTATTGTTTTTTTTTTTGAAAAAAAAAAAAAAAAAAAATTTTAAATCAATATCTTCAAAACCTATGAACGATTATTTTTTGAAATTATTTCCTAAACCCAATATTATTAAATAATTAAAATCAGCATCCCACATTTTTTTCTTGAAAAATTTTAGAGAAATTTCTTATATAAAAAATTTATTTAATAATAAAACGATTTTTTAAAGTTTATTTGCATAAATTCATACTTTTCCGGAAACCAGACGGCAAGTCTATGCATTTGAACATTATTATCTCATTAAATCCATGTTTTATATTTATAAAATGTATATTAAATTCCATAGTACTTTTACATAAGAGCAAGTTCGTGCGATCCAGTCGTGCATTTTATTTCACTTGGAATGTATTTATTCTGGGGAAATCGGTAATATATTTTGTGTGCATTTATTTTTTAAATATTTGCATTACCTAATTAAATAAATTAATCAAATTTGTATTCCAATGTAATTTATGTGATTTGAGTTGATTACAAATTGTATGTGAGCATGGTAAACGTAATGTACAAACCGGTTCAGTAAAATACATGAATTTTTTTATTTTAGTAGTGCTATTTATGAAGCACCGAGAAGCTGGATTGTCCCATTTTTTAATATTTATTTTTTTCAAAGATCAGTTCAAAAAATCTAGGTACTTAAACGAACAAATTTTTAGTGTACGTGTACTCTACATTATTGGTTTTTGGTAGTGTTCTTCTTTATCTTCTGACCGATTCTCTTTAAATGGAATACGAAAATTCAATTTAAATTTATTTTTAAATATTTTCTTAAAATGGCTTTTTCCTATTATGTATATTTTGCTCTTGTCGTAAGACAAACTCCATTCATCACAAATTATGTAGCTTCATTAAATCTATCAGTAAGACATAAAGAAAACCCAGAGAACCTAAGAATTCCAGTAGTATAAAGAAAACCCAGAGAACCTAAGAATTCCAGCAGTATAACCACATTAATTCTCTCAAAAGAAAAAATGAAAATAAAATGAACATTACCATTATTTCCGGATTTCCGGAACATGGTGTAGAATGTGTCTCCAACACAATCACTGTGCACACACATACACACATTAAATGATGACTTCAGGATAGGAAAAAAAGAACAACACAAAGAACCGAGATTATTGTCATTTTTCAAATTAACTTTGTGAAATTTTTGCAATTAGATAGATACGCACGTATTCACATTTTTTAAAATTACACCAACCACAGTGTAGAAAGCAACACGAGATATTTAATTTGAAATATAATTTTATTTGTTCTTTTGTTGTTTTTTTTTTTTGCTATTTCTTTTATGAAAATTGAAATTCCTATTTAATGAATTTAATTATGTAAATCGATTTTTTTAAGCGAATCATTTGTAGGTTTTTAAATGAGAAATAAATAAAAATAAAAATAAAACGTGTGAATAAGGGGCGTATGAAATTGCTTTAAATTTGTGACTGATGTACATTTTATGAGGTTTTTGACTGCTTTGAGACGAATTTAATTAACATCATAGAGGACATTTGATTTTTTTAAAGTAGAATATGTATCTGAAGCGAACTAAAAAAAACCATTAAATGAAATCATTAATTAGTAAAAAGTCTCCACTCTTTTTTCGCACACAAACCACTGTTGACGATATAAATTGTTTGAAAAAAAAATAAATTGTGAGGGATTTTTCTAGCATTGCAAATAAATAGAGAGTTCAAATGTTTAATGTTAGTTTTAATTCATTATACAAAATAAGTCTCCAATCTTTCATCGGTAACAAAATCATGTAGACGCGCATACGTAAATTTTGTGAGTAACATGATATTTCGTTTGTTATATTGCATTTACCCTGGTTAATAAGAGAAATTGACAATTCTACATTCTTTTGAGGTAGAATTCTCCACTCTTTGTAGAAAATAATTCGTAATTTTAAACGTTTACAAACAAAATTTGACAATTTTGATACACCCATTTTACTGTTCAAGTTTTGAAGCTTATAATATAAATAACATTTATTATTTGAGAAAAAGTGACATTTTTAGTTTCTCGCGATTCTCATAAGTTAAAATTCTCCACTCAATTTTTTAATACAACTTAATATTAAGAACTTTATTTAAATTAGAAGAATTGCCATTTCGGTGCTTTTTTTTAATTTTTAGCTTACATACATACATCCTTTGATTAAAGTCTCCAATTTTTGAAAAATAGTCTGGAAAATTCAAGTTTAATCGTGAAAACTTATATTTCAATAACTTTTTACCCTCTATGAGCTACCCAATTTGTCGAATGAAATTTGAAGTATAGTTATAAAACACTATATTTTAGTAAGAAGTCTTTATTTTTTGTACAAACTGTTTGCTATTAAAAACAAAGGTCACATGGCTAAATAACTTTTTAGGCTTTCGCGGTTGTTAACACATGACATTTTTAAATTGTTCGGATTAGCCGCGTTATATATACAAAAATATTAAGCGAGTGCCAGTACAGTACTCACTCCGAACACGATCGAAGTCTCCACTGATTCCTTGCATATATTTTATTGGTCAGAATATACATGCATTTTTGAAGTTTTTCTTAAACTTTGCTTTGTGGTTTTAGTTACAATTTATCTTATTCCACTTGGTTTTATTGTTATTGTTTGTCTAGTTTTGAAAAATTTAAATTCGTCTCAGTTCTTTAGTAGGCTTTTAACAGATTGTCAAATAATTTCAAACGTATTTGTGGAGAATTGTTAGACCAAATCATTAACATTAATATAACCCTATTCAAAATTAACAATTATTAATTTATTAATTAATTATTAACAGTTAGGTAGGTGGTAAAAATTCGAAATTTAAAAATTATGGATTCCAAGTCTTTTAATAATTTGATAGTTTCCTTTTTCATTTAAAAAACGTTATGCCCAAAAAGTTTGTAAATATTTTTCTGACAAATTCTGTAATTTTTAAATATACTTGTCAAATAAAAGCTAATATCTAAAAACTTCTTTTATAAATTGAAAGAAATGATCAACAGTTAGAAAATTATTATGTTAAAGTATTTTTGATTTCTAATAGAAAACAAAAAGTTTAAAGACTTCTAAATTTCGATTCTATAAAAACAAATTTGTTGACAAATTTTTCACAATCTTTCAGTGAAATAAAAATCATGATACATCGGAAAATCACAAAATAATTATAACAAAAATTTCATTGCATATAGCATCAAACTAGGTGCAACATATCACTATTATACTAATTTAAATTTTGACGTACCAATTGGACAAGTTTGCGATGAATAATGCCAAGTAATATTGACATGGTTGGTAGCAGATTTATAAACTTATTTGCTTGACAGATCCTATTTTGTGAATTTTAATCGCTATCATTTAAAAAGTCTTAAAGTTAGTTCTGGAGTTCCTCAGGACAGCCATTTGGGTCCAATTCTTTTTATATTATTTATAAATGATTTTCCATCAGTTTTAAAATACTTAAACTCTCTGGCCTGCGGAAAGCTACAAAATGATTCGAATGCTTTTTATAACTGGTGTGCACGTAATTATTTGTTGTTGAATATCGAACAGTGTAAGGTTATAACTTTACTCAAGTCAACGGCCTTGGCTTTGATGAAAGCATCGCTTCCCATCGATCAGCGAAATCAAGCATCATTGCGCATGGTTAGTACTTGGATGGGGGACCGTTCAAATACCAACCGTGTGCTGTTGACATGTGTTTCTTCTGTTGTTCTTTCTTTCTGTCTGTCTCTCTCTGTTGTGTTGTCTAAGCCGATGGCCTCAGTTGCCAGTGCTTTAAGTGTCTCTACTTCGTAGATTTATCTACGGAGTAGTGTAATATGTAATGTAATGTAATGTAACTTTACTCAAAAAATATCCATTAACCTTTCAATTATAGCTTCATTGGTGTAAATCTGTTAAATGAAGTATGTTTAGTTCTGCTTGGTAGAAACATGCAATGTGGCAATACTAGGTTTTATTAAATGGGAATCACGCCAGTTTTCTGACCGCCATTTTATCAAACAATCGTTGACCTCATTGGTCAGGCCTATCATAGAGTATGCTTGTCAGGTGTGGTCCCTCTATTATAGCTGCCATAAAATGAGAATTGATAATATTCAAAGAAGCATCGTGAAATTTTCTCTTAGAGATTTAGGCTTCCCATTAAATCTTCCTCTATATAATATCCGGATGAAACTTATTGATGACTCTGGCCTTAAGAGTAGACGTTCTGTCAAACTAAATGACGGCTATATTGACGCTTTGAACCGTTTATCTCGCGTTAATTTTAATGTTCCAAAACGTCATTTAAGAGTTCTACTTGATCCTATATATAACTCACTCTCGTACCAATTAGGAGTAAAGTTCTCTTTTAAATAATATGTTGAAATTGTATAATGTAAATCATAATTTGTTAACTAAATATTCTGATATAACAAATTTTGTCTTTAAAAGAACATTTTATAATGAATAAGTAACACATAAAATTTTAGGAAAAATATTTGTACGCTAGAATATGGTAATTACCGTAATTCAAATAAATAAACTACATAATTCTCCACTTATTTTCCGTACATAATTCATGGGGCTCATTAAAGTTATTGAATTGTGTGAGAAAAACTTTTATTCCGTCGTGTGAAATTGGTAACAATTATACAAAATTAGAAGTCTCCACTATTTTGTATAGACATTTTTCTGATGAAAACATTAATTGAATATATAACAATGCAATGTTTTCCACCATTTTAATGACCCAATAATTATTTTATTTTGGAGACACAAGCTCAAGTCGGCCCAAACAATACAATTTATCGCAATTTCCTGTCTAAAATTGGATTAAATAATATTTTCTATTCTATTCCTATTGATTTTAAAATTCACTAAAATCTTCAGGCTCACCAAATGGATTTACCAGTTTAATGTTAATACACTATTGTTGGTCAATTCTTGAAATTTTTCCACCGAAACCAATACCATCCCCCTACGGCAATTAAAAATCGCAAACCAATTAAATGACTATTTAACCACCGAATTTTAACTAAAATAATAAATAAATAAAGTTAGATTAAATATTGTTCGTAATATCCAGAGATTATATATTTTTTTAGTTTTTCCCATGTAGCTGACTATAAATGAAAATAAATATAATTCTAATGAGAATGCCAATTATACATCCGTGGACTAATGATAGTGGGTGTTTTATAATAAATGTGTCAGAAATTTAATTAAATTTAAAATTCTATTAAAATACAATATTTTTTTTTTATATATATATATTTTGTCGGTAATACTCGTAGGACTCATTTACGCATTTGAAATCACTGAAATTAGCCTGCGGTTGGCGATATGAATATGATACTCGTACTTGAATACATGTTTCATAGTAGTGATACTTAAAATGTTCATGTGCCCTGATTTTGCGGGATTGATGGGCTTGAAAAAATGCTCCTAATTGCTATTTAGTTACGTATATGCATAACTAGATTTGTAGGGCTTCGAACAGATACATAATTAAAAACCTCTTAATTTGAAACGAATTGATGTGTTGGTATATTCAATTATTTAAAGTTACCAATTTTAGAAACTAAATAATGATAAAATTGAATTAAGTAGGCAAAACCATATTCTTTTCGGACTTGGTCTGAATTTTGGGCTTTATTTTTGTATAGCGCATTTAACGTTCGCCTTCTTCTTCTTCCTTTTCTTCGGCGCTGTTATGATGTCGAGGGGATCATAACTCTCCCACGTATCTGCTTCACACTAGTGATCCGCATGTGGGGTTCGCCTAAATCTCATTAACTAACCTAATATTTTCTCTGGGGTTAAAGATTGCATACATAGGTCTGCTACATTTACTGCCACCAAAAACATCAAGCAATTCACCAAGGCGAACTACGATTTTGGTTTAACCGACTTCGGACCTGTAATTCTATTAATCGAATGTGTTTCCTCAAAGTACTTAAATCTTGAGAAGGAATGATTAATACAACATTCTGTGTTCTAACGACAGGTAGTACTACTGACAGCAAGCAAAGATCGGTACGACCCAGTCTTAAACATTGACATTCAGGCGAATCGTGAGCCCGGAAGCAAGGTTCTGCTTCTACATTTATACCTTCAAAACTGCAGGAAACAATGGCGACCGGAGAACTTCGAACTTACCGGATTCAAAGAATAAAACTTGGCAAAATCCATCATTGCCAAGCGAGGGAGACCCCGGTTCCTTGTTAGTTTTTAAAAAATTGGAGCTCCAGCTTATCTAAGAATTATTGAAGAAAATGAAGTGAGCATGATTCGACGGTAAATCAAACGTTTTAGTATCAATTCTTACTTATATATTCACCACACTATTTAACAACTTTCTGACTATGCAGTGCCATTAAAGACAGACTCTCTTGAACAAGGGGAAAAAGCAACTCCAATCCGGGAAACTTCCGGTCAATAAGTCTTTTTTTCCGAGTATCAGGAAGTTTTTGAAACAGTGAATAGGAGAATTCTGTCCAAGCCAGTGAAAGACGACAATATTTTCTGCATCTCAACTGGCCTGATATCGATTGGAAGAAATCTAAAATCTATCGCTGTCTGTGCTGATTTGGAGAAGGTTTGCGGTACCGTCTGGATCTAGGGCGACTATGAAAAAATGTAACTATACAACAGTCAATTAGCCGATTCTATATATTAAGCGTTTAGTATAATGCACGTACAATTGCGTATGGCGACGGTATAACAGCTCGAAAAGCGAGGGTGCCACAGCTCATGGAACACCAGGTCCTAGAGGTCTACGACATTTAACAATTCTGGAGACTTATAAACAAACACGCATTTTTTTGTTGTTGACAAAATGGTGCATATTTTATACAACGTCTCGTTTGTTTATTTGATTGTCAAATACTAAATACATGTATATCGAATTATAACGAACAAAGCAGCTCCACCGTGAGTAAGCGCAATATTAATGTCCAAATAATTTTCAAAGGTATGTTACGTCGTATAAAACCCTAATAGTTACACCCCCACTAAATTAGCTATGGCCTGATAGTAGTTCAAATATCTACACCTAGTTCTAATCTAGATTAGTTTAACCGCATGAAACGTATATAAATAGTGCAACTTCTCTTCGTGACTGACCTACACATATTTGTTGAATATTTAATTGCACTCAAAACCAACAACCTTCAACACCTGTACAAAAATTCTGAGAACAATTTTATCGTCATTTTGGGAAAGGACCGCTCATTCTACTCCTAAGCCCAGCAAATTTACCAATAAACTCTTAATTCGTCATCCTTAAGGTGGGTTGATTTTTTTTTTTGTATGTCAAAACAAGCTTCAATAAAAAACAAAATATTTTTGAAATATTACCCAATTTTCGCACGCAAAGCATGAAGTTTTTTTTTGGTTTATATTCGTTGTTTCGTTCCTTTTTTAATGTTTTTTGGGTAAGCAGGGATTATGTTATCACGAAGGTTTATTTTACGAGAAAATAAAAATCTCTTTTTTTTTCAGGAATAAGATTAAGATGAA
The DNA here is from genome assembly GCA_911387755.1 of Chrysotoxum bicinctum. Taxonomy (NCBI): domain Eukaryota; kingdom Metazoa; phylum Arthropoda; class Insecta; order Diptera; family Syrphidae; genus Chrysotoxum; species Chrysotoxum bicinctum. Next base: position 8,682,825 of record OU426988.1, on the reverse strand, counting down.
TTGGAATTTAAGTGTTATTTTTGTTTGCATGTTTTTTTTTTTTTTTGTAATATCAAGGACGACACAAGCTATGAAAATAATTACTGTATAAAAAATTGTTTTTTAATTCAAGGGGAATCATTCGCAAAAAAAAAAAAAAAAAAAAAAAAACATCTTAATCTACGCAATTTACCAAACCAAACCAAATTTCGGCTGACAGATGAACGTATAGACTTACGGGCCAGTTCACCCAAAGAGTTGGTAGGTGCAATGATTTTTAATCACCATTTTTGTGTGAATTTTGTTCAACAGAATGTATCTTAGAATTTTTAGGAATAATCAGATCACAAATGAAGATGGACTTAAGCCAGGTTCTACATATCACTTCCGCTCGAAATGGAATTGAAATCGATTCAAAATAAAATTGGGTATTCTACATTTCACTTTTACCGATATCGATTTAATTTTTGAGAATTTGATACGAATTTCCGTGTTCTAGACTTCGATTTTCATGGGATTTCAATTCGATCAGATCTAGTTGTGTGAGTTTATTATTTATTGTGAAATTTTCAGAAAAAATATGAAAAATATACTTTGCAACCTAATTTGGCTGCAAAATTCTTACGTTTGTCCCATCGATGCACTTCACTATGACTCCAGGAATATTAAATTTGGCGCCAAAAAATGAATTCTAGTTGTCTTTTCAGTGACCATTTCAATGAATTCAACTTTAAGAAATTTTATTTTCCAAGACTTTCAAAATTTGTGAGAATTCCATCAGGACCCTTATCAATATCTCTTTTAACTGATCTTTTGAAATTTTCTTCGGCTAGCAAACTTACAGCCGAACGATGCAGTATTCCTAATGTAGAGACACTGATAGCAAGGCACGTTTTTTAGGTCGATGATACGAAACAAATCTTTTAACCACATACGCAGCATCAAAAATTCCTAATTGGTTTGAATGATTTTTCAAGTTTTTTCTTCCTGTTTTATTTCTTCTACATATTCACGGCTGGTAAGTTGGTAATGCCACTGCAAGCAATAACTTTTTTTTTTACAAAATTAACACACCAAAAAAACTTCCCAAACGAAATTGAGAAGTGACAGACGACAGCTGTTTTCTGTTTGATTTAAAGTGGTTTCGAAAGGATTCCGAAATTATGAAAGCGAGTGAAATGCAGAACACAAAAAACCAATTCACTCGATTTGAAAACTCGTTTTCATTTCGATTTAACTCAGTTTTTGGAACCTGGCTGTTAGTCTATTTTCACTCTAAGCCGACGATATGTCAAGTTTTGCATTTCTTCCAAAATCCAATTTGAAATTGTGATGAAACTTTACTTAGCAGAGTAGATGGAAAAGCTGTTCCAAAACCTGCTCTATAGGTCTGTATTCTGTACACTTACCTCCTAAACGGTTATGTAGATTTTCCTTAACCTATTCAATTTTTAGACATTGTCTACATGACCACATGGGATTTACATTTCTGGTATAACAGACGCGCACTCAATGTTATGACTTACCCTAATGTGTTAAATTTTAACACTTTGCCAAGCGTTAAGATAGGTAGGCCTAAATAGGAGATAAATGTTGTTGAAATGAGAAAGGATAATAGAGTCGATTAGCGACGGAACACACAGTCATTGCAGCTTTTAAGGAAAATCTTAAATACATCAAACAAACGACTTAATTGATTTTAGTAAAATAATTTTTGTAGAGTTAACTATGGTCATTCTCTTGGTAAGAAAAGGTCTAATTTTTTTTATTAAGACTATTAAGTTAACTGTACAACTGATTATGAATGCACAACATTATTACACATAAAGACATGCAAATAAAGAATCTGTTACGTTTTTGAATCTATATTTGGACACACTTCTTATTCCATACCAATCCGATTTTCTCAAGTACTTTGCATTTTGTTTTTCCGGTTTAGTTTAAACTTCCGATATTTATTTATATGTATTTGAAGGTAATTAGCACGGTATTCAATCTTACAAAAAAAAAATCAAACTCGAGAAGACGAAAGAAGTGTTCTTCGCAATTATGTCTATCAGAATTTCTTGTTTTTGATTTTGTCAATTTATTTTGGTAAATTGTACTTTGTGATTTCTACAATGTAAAGCTAATATAATTCTTTACTCAAATTATAAAATTTTTTTTTTTATTTATTTAAAAAAAAAATTCAAATATGTTTTCGATTTAATTTTTAAAATCGACTCGTAAAAGTTTTTGAATATTATATGAAATATGAAGACAAAATTGTTCTTTTATCAAAAAATGTTACATGAATTTTTTTTTTCGAAAAAGGTTTAAAAATGTTTAAATTTGTTCTACAGGGTGCCTTTTATGTTCCTAGTCGATATATTAGAATATATTTTTTTTTTTGACGAAAATGTGGTTCGGTCCCACATCACACAGAGCTTGTGGTATGTTGCGAATTTTGCGAGCAATTTTCCCCGGACGTATAATGTCAAAACGTTTGATATCGACTCGATCCCATGATCGCCTGTTTTGAGGTTACCCGATGTCATCTTATGGGAGTACTTGAAACAAAGGTGTACATCAACAAACCCACCATAACCTCGATGCTGCATTACAACAACATTAGAAAAGAAATTAAAACAGAAGTCTGCAAAATTGTCTTACGAAATGTGCTTAAAGGAATTCGTCCTTGTGATATGGCAATAAGTGCCCACTTAATCGTGAAATATAAATTTACAACAAAAAAAATCTTCGATCTAAAACATAAAGCAAATCCTGTATGTTCAGATATGTGTATAGCTTAATTTCTATAATTCAATAAAAGGCAATTTTAAATTTGGACAGTTTTATTAACAATTCCTACTGAACCATTCATGAGGATTTAGGTACACAAATGATGGAAACTTTTCATGAAGATTTTTTTTAAAATGAGTATCAATACTGTCAGCTATAACCTGATTAGAGCTTATACCGAAATTACAAGTGATTTCAAATGCACTGCCACTTATGAGTATACGAAAAACCCTCCTGGTTTCCTGAAAGTCAAATAAAATAATAAACTTCTAACCTCCAACTCTTCACAAAAAATTCTGCAACATAGTCCAGAACTTATTGGGCATCACATTCTTGTCAATAAGGAAGCTTTCAGAAGAAACACATGAGTCAAGGAATTAATCACCAAATGTAATACTCGCTTTAGCGGGATGCCCATCAGTTCACCCTTGAGGCCAATTTCAGGGGCTTACTGTTCAGTACAGAGGTTCCTTCTTTATCCCCATAGCACGAATGTGAAATGTTTTGCCCAGCTCTCTATTTCCCTCCCATTTCAATATACAGAATTTCAAAACCGATGTACATCGTTACCTCCTCTTGAATTCTTTCTTATTTTCCTAACACTCGCACTGTGTTTAACATTTTAAAAGTAGTAGAAACCCCTTTAGAATGCAAGCAAAAATATATGTATTATGCTAGCTTTATTATCACAGTCAAAATCTTAGATCTGAAACAAAGCTGAGAAAAATTCAGTGCCCCAAAATTACGATGATCCAAAAAATTAATATGTATTGTGTTATATTTTTTTAAATACTGGTTCGTTAACTTTATATAATTATTATCGTGATAAATATTATTTTAGACCACACCCTGTCAACGTTTAAATAGGCATGAACTTTTTTTTCTGCAAAATCCGTAAAATTTGGCAATTTCCTTAAAAATCTAATTTTTCTGTTAATTCTTTTTCTGGGAAAATCTTATTTTTGTCAATTAATTTTGGAACACCCTGTACAACATTTTTTTCAAATTTACTATATCTTTAGCCCTGAAAGTTTCCTTTAAAAACCATATCTTTAAAGTATCTATTAAAAATTTTGCAATATCTTAATTCATACAAAAGTTTTGGTTTTTGCTACAAAAAATAATAATTTTGGACCGCAGTGCGCCGTAGGTTCGATTCTCAGACACTGTGGCCTAATCAGAAAATATAAATTTTTCCAGGGTACTTTCTCTTTTCAAAGACAATCTCCTGTAATGAAAAGTTCTGTTCATATTAGCCGTTCGGATTCAGCAGAAAATTGTTGTGAGACTAATAATTCACAAGGTCCTGGTTCTCCACGAGCTATTGCGCCTCAAATGTTATCATATATTTTTCTTAACAAAATAATAAATAAATCACATTTTTGTACTCTAAAATACCTCGTGAATAAACAGGGATTAAATTTTTTTTTTACAGCTTCTAGCTTGCTCTAGACTCACTACAAGGATGAATCTGAATTGTTACAAATAAAATATATGTACATCAAAAATAGAAGCCCAAAAAGATATGTATTTTATACTTATGTCCTTAAGATCTCACAGATACGACATACAAATAATTAATTAAATAATCAAGGAAGATGAAATAAACCATCTTTTATTAGCTTAACAGCATAAGTTCCATTTAATTAAAAGTTAATAAAAAAATAAACCAAACATCATCACTTACATCAAATGATTAGCAACAAGGAACACCTCCATGATGTTAAAGATTTTCATTTGGTTAATCCAAGTTGTTGCCAATCCTTAAATCTTAACGAGTCGAAGACTTTGATGTCGAGAAGCGTTCAAAGTACTTTTATCCTTTTTTCTGTTTAAAATATTTTCTTTGAAGGAGTTTATCTTTTCCGCAAATCCGTTATTCACAATTTCCCGTTATAAACTTTTTCTCTTATTATTTTAAATCTTCTTTTATCCAATCAAATATTTTTTATTTTCCTTTTGAACTTAATTCTTTTCTTTTTTTATTATAAATTTTTCAACACATTTCACTTCACTAAGTATTATCCTGTTGAAAGGATTATCTCACACGTGACCACTTCCTTATTTTTTTTTTGCTTTTGAGAACAGATTTTAAATAATGACTATTATTTATCAATCCCAATTCGTCTCTCTTAATTAATAAGAATGAATTTTTTTTTTAAACTTTATTTAAAATCTTCTTTTCACATTTTCCATTGCAATTAACGAACATATCAATACTCGTTGTTTCGACAAGGATATCGAATGTGGCTTCTCAATCAACGTCATTGCAGCCTCGCTGTCGAGGATCCCGTCAGTCATAAATCACGGTGTGCATTAAGTAAAATATTCTTCTTGAAAGTATGGGAAACGTACTTATGTGGGATTTATTATTTTGTTTGACGATTCAGAGGCGTTCGCCCCTCCCCCTTGGCATGGGACTCACTCGTTATAGTAAAATGTAAACAATAATCCGAGAGCTGATTATAATTAATTATTCAAACAACGTTCGGAAGGAACTTTCCCTTTGGTTTGGTTTTACCTTTTTTGTGTGTGTTTTATTGGTGGGGGTTGATGGAAAGGACGAATAACTCGGAAATATATCCTCAACCGCGCCGCAACCGCCGTCGTTTCTACCACACCGTCAAAAAAAAAAAAAAAAAAAAACCGACGAACGACCACGACAAACGAATGAAGGACGAAGCGGACGAAATACGGGATAAAATGAAGGCGAGGAAAAAATTATTGCCGCATAAATAAATAAGTACGGTAAGGCTATTGGAGAACGGAAAATGAAGAAGTATAGAAGGTATTCCTGGTTGAGTTGCTTTTAAGCTGATCCTTGAGAATTCTTGATTTGGTTCAGGACTTTGATTTATTTTAGTTTTTTTTTTATTTTGAGGCAACAAATATCGAGAGTGGTTGTTTTATTTTATTTTTATTTTTTTCCAAACACAATAAATGTGCTTTGGCTTAGATGTTATAAAATGAAAAAGACGTAACTCTAGAACTAACCACTGCCACACAATCAATTCTGGGCTTAATCCGTGCCTTATTTATATCCTTTAGATACAGTACATAACTTCACAACTCGCACTCATTCAAAACGAAACCGCATCAAGACTGAATGGTTGGGTTTGTATTTTTTATAGCATTTCTGTGTTCAACCCAAAAAAAGAGCTCGAGCTCTGAATACTCTCACATTTGAAATGCTCAGTTCTGTTGTTGTTCTAGCCTATGATATGAAACGAGTCAAAACACCGGTTGGAAGGATAATTATTTGTTTCATCGACGAAAACCGTTATAGTACTGAATTTTTTCGTGATATTTTGTCGCATTTTATACAACAAATGTAAGTTAAATGAATTTTCAGAGAGAAACATTCGCGAGATTGAGAGAGAGAGAGGAATTTTTTGAGATATCTCATTGTTTTTTTTTTTCGTTTGTAAGAATAAGCCTACCTTTAGTCCGAAAATTTGTCCTAGTCCTAAGATTTTATAGCAAAGTGTATCTACAACTTGTTATAGGAAAGTCTTGAACTCCGGAAAATGTTGGTTGATTAGATTTTAAGAGAAGTAATGAATATGCGCAAGAATAGTTGGTGGACTAAAGAGAATTGTATGTAAATAAAGGTAGGGACGAAGTGGTTTGGAAGGAAAGTTCTGTGGAATGTATCTTTAGCGTGAAGATTCATGTTTGGGGATTGAACAAAAAAATCAGTTACTATTTAAAGACAAATCACTGAATTCCAATGGCTATATGTCTGTACCTCAACCTACAGTCTAAACCGCTGAAGCTATTTTATTCAAACTCGGTACTTAAGGGTCTTCGGCGATTCGTTAGAGGACAAATTGAAAATTTTTTCTTACCTCCAAACATGGTTTATATTTTTGGCATAAAAGGAACCAGTAATAGAACGGTTTTAGTTTTTATATGTGACTTTCTCGGCTCTAACTCAACTCATCAACAGTTTTTTTTTCAAAATTCAATATCTTGAAAATGGGTGAACCATTATTTTTAAATTATTTTATTTAATGCATTTTATTAAATAGTTAAACTTGGCTTACCAAAATTTAAACTTTTAAAAGAATTTGTTTTATAAAAAATTGATTTTTTAATTTATAATTTAATGTTTAATACATACAAAATTAATATAAATTTTGTTTGTATTTTTTTGCATTAATTAATTTCTTCCGAAATCAGGCGGTGTTTTACTTTTTAGGCCTCATTATATATTTTTACTTGCGACTTATAGGTACTATAAGGCAAGTTATGCAAGTTGACAGTACGATGATAGCGAAGACGAAAAAAGTGGGTCTCACAATTCTGTCTGTTCGACTACAGCCTAAACGGCTCGTCCGTTTTTCGTCAACCTTGGTAAATATGGTTTTTGATTTTTTTCCCCACACGTTTTTTTTTTTTTAAGACCAAAAATAACGGTACCTGCCATACGAATTTTTTCGAAATTTTATAAATATTTTTTTTTCTCAAAAACTGTCCCACAGTTTAAAAAAAAAAAAATCAAAAAATTTCATTTAGTTAAAGCTGGGTAATGGTTAAAAAAAAATCCAAAAATTGTAATTTTTGGTAATGGAACAATTTTTTTGATTTTCTCAAAAACGATTTTGATTATTTTTTGTATGTTAAGGCTAGGATCCCCAGCAGTTTCAATATCTTACTGTATTCAAATTTTAAAAGTTTTTTTTTTTTTGAAAACTCAATATTTCGAAAACCCCATGTTAGATTTTTTTTTAAACTTGATAAATAAAAGTTTCTTCATATATTCTACAAGATATGAGACAACAAAATTATTTTACCTAAAAATAACGGTATCCTCCATACAAATGTTAAAAAATGGTTTTCGAAAATCGTATTTTTCTCGAAAATGGTTCCGAGAATTTTGCTAAGGTTTTTTTCTTTTGATTAATTCTCACGATTATATATTATATTATATATTATTATATTATTATATATTTAATAAAAAAAAAATTTAAAACAAGATATTACTGAATGTACCAACAATAGAACGATTTTTTCAAATGTTGAATTTCCCATCATGGGCATAACGGATTTTAATGAAATTTCTATAAAGCTTCTAAAAAGTTTAAAAACAATTGCATTTCAAAACTTAAAAACAAAAAATATTTTTTTTTGAATTTTGAGAAAAAAATTTTTTTTTTTTGGAAAATTCTATATCTCAAAAATGGGTCAATATTTTTTTTTTGTAAATTTAATTTTTATTTGAACAATAATAAAACCTTAAAGTTGGCTTACCAACATTTTTTCTTAAGATTAAAGATTTTGTATATAAAAAAAATATATTTTTTTAAGAAACCACTACAACGAATTATAGTAATTTACATAAGGACATGTTCGTTCGACCCAGTCGTGCATTTTATTTTTATGTGTAGTTCGAGTTAAAAGATTTAAATATGTGAGTTATTTATTTTACCTTTTATTCAAAATCAATGGCTGCCCCGGTTAAAGTTCTAGACTGTCGAAATCTTGCATTAGACTCTGTTTCATGGTGAAGAATATACAATTATTTTTATCTTAGCCACTTTTTGCAGATTGCGACTAGGTTAGAATGTGTCAGCAAAATGTTTTTCTATTTCTAGTTCCTCGCAAAAAAAATTGTAAAATTGTTTCGACATATTTTGCCGAACTTCGAAAACTCCAGTTGGCAAAAGGGCAGAAAATAAAAAAAATCCATTACTAGAGTTCATGTAATTTTGTTAAAAAAGGTTTATACAGCCGAAAACCACATTTGTTGTGGTGTGGAATGTACAAACTACACCAGCTTGTATTGCAAACTGTCATTATTTTACAGACTTCTCTCTTTTTGGAACATGATCTTCTCTTTTCCGCATGTTGAAATTGCAAAATGAGGCATTTCGACAAGACGTACCACTCCTAACCACACGACATTAGTTTGCCTGCGACTTAACTCTTTTTTTATGCAAATATTTTTAAAATTAAAAGTATTAAAAAATTATTTTTTTTTTCAGATTTACAAAAACGTCAAAGCCAAGCCTTATTCATAGTTTGATTTCGGAGGCAGAGTAAAGCAGTTCTTTAAAGAAGGAAACAGGAGCAACAAATCGAAATATGTACATATATCAAAAGCTACAAACAGTAATTAAGTAAGTAAATAATTTATTTATTCAAAATTTCATAAGTGTTTACTACAAATTCCTTAATTTACAAGCTCTAGCTGGGCGATCATTTTATCATATTATATTTCTTCTTAATTATTTATCACCTTAAGAAAAACCATACAGAATTAAGCTAGTTATTCGATAGAGGTTAATCATATTACATTATAAGAAGCCTCCTAAGTTTGCTAATTTCCTTTGAATAAGGTTTTTCCATTATAATCCAAAATGTTGGTGTTTTGCTACTGGTCTTGACTTAAAAAATATAAAATAATTTAGAGGCCATTACGGCTGGTAAGGAGCCTTAACCTAGTGACTTACAACTCTCAACCATTGTTGTGTGCGTGTGAGCAGTAACTTCCTACCTTTTCCCAACGGCTAATAAGCACTCCTTTTCACGGCAAGAAATACTCTTGGATGATTTTTCACTTCCTCGCAACAGGCAGTACATCCCTGAAAAACTTTTTTTTTGCAGCGGTTGAACCAACTCACGGCCCTCTTCATGACACTTCAAAGCACTAACGATTGTTACAAGGGACTCGACGTAATAAACCCAACATTTGGACTGTTGTTTCTGTGTCTATGTACTGCAACAATAGCTGTGTTTTATTTTCCCCGAGATCTGATCCAGATTAGATCTTCATTCAAAATTACATGTATAACAAAAACAACACAAGGCCCTATTTTGTTTGTATTTGTTGTTTTACATGTTATTTTGAAAACAAAATCCAATCCGGATCAGATCTCGGGGAAAATAAAACACAGCTAATATACTAAGCTCAGCTCTGTTTTCTTAGAATGGAAAAAGGCTAAAATTATTTCCATATTTAAAAAGCAAACATGTATGGGTACAAGGTTTCGAGTGATTGCCATATTTATCCTTTTCATTTTTTGGCAAATTTTAATATAACAAAAATATGAAAACATAAAATTTAGATAGTTTTAGTTAAATTAATTGAAAAAACTTGCAAAAAATTTTAAGACTCATGTTTCGAGTTCTAAGTTAATTATAGAGATATTGCTTTTCAGCTCCATCTATTGGACAATTTTAAAGCTTTTTCCTTACATACATACATACATACGTGTATTTCTCACTTCCACATAAATACTCGTAGATGGTGACTGACCATTTTCTCTCAAGCCCGAACGACTAACCTCAGATGTCAAGGAGGTATTATACCAAAGTTCCTGTGTTTTTCTGCAATTTCCCTTCTGAAGAAATTCATATAACTTATTCGAATGAGACATAATACGAGCCCAAACTCAAAATAGTTGGTCTACCGAGGATAGAATGCAAATATGTGTTCATTCTTATCCCATTTCGAAACAAAAACTATTTTTTGATATACATATAAAGTCCTATTCATTTTAAATAAGAAGAGTGGACAAAAAAAAAAAGTGGCTTAATAAAATATTGATATGGAGTCTCTTTACAAAACTAAATAACGATTTATACACATTTCTTAGATGCAAAATAGTTGGTCTATGATTCTTTATGTTGATTTTACCACATTGTTAAGCGACCTTTGGCCTTAATCACTGCTTCTATAATGCACCTTGGCATAGTGTCAACTAATTGTTGACACTCTTCGGCACCAAAAGATTCCCAATTATTTGTAATTGTGGATCTTAAATCTTGAAGAGTCCGACGCGGTTCCTTTCGCAATTTTTGCTTCATCGTGTGCCAAACAGTTTCGATTGGTGAAAGATTAGGGCTGCTGGAAGTCCATTCCAATAAAGAATTGCTTCAGCAGTTAACCATATCTACCATTGTTGACCTAGCCGTATGACAAGAAGCACCATTCTGTTGGAAAATATACTCCGCATTGCTATATTGAAGACGTAGTATTGACGGAGGCAGCTCCTGTTCCAAAATGTTGCGGTACTTGACAGCATTAGCTATCCCAATTACAAAATGCAAATTACTCATACCACATCCCGACATGCACCTCCATACCATTAGAGATACTGGGAGCTTTACGGTTTGTTTAAGGCAGTCTTTGTGAGTTGTGAAAGGCTTCTTTAGCATTTTTTATCACTGGTCCTCGTTCATCACCAACACAAACTTCCAATCTGTACTGATCACTCCAATTAACGGACCGCCATTGACTAAAAGTCCAAATTTTTAAGTTGTTTGGCCCACTCAATGCGCCTTTTCTTTTGCTTAGGTGTCAGTAGTGATATTTCTTTTGCCTGCGTTTTTAATGATTTAAGTTGTCGTAATTTATGCAAAACTTAAATATTTTAAATTAAAAATTATAAAATTTGTATCCAATTTTTTTCATCATCTGCTTACAACTGTCCACCGAAACACTTTTTTGAATTTGTTCTCTCCACTGAACCGTTATTGAAGCAGATAAATATCGTCGATTTTCTTTAAAAATTTGGCAATCGCGAGGTTTTGCTGTTAGTGAATGTCCCGTTCTGTTGCATATATCCACATTTCCAGAATTTTTAAACTTTGTTATTATGTTCTGCACTGACGAGGGCGGTAAATTAAAATTTTCAGGGATTTCGTAGCTAGACAATCCTGTTTCAAACGCTTTAATTATTGATTCCCTTAGGTCTCCTGATAATGCAACGCCACGCGCCAGGATTAACATGAAACTCTCGCTAGCTTGTATAAAATCATACAATAATCATTAATAAAACCAGTGCTTATCATTTTTTTAATAACGGTTAACTGAAACTATATTTAAATAGTCTTAGATCAACTATTTTGCACCCAAAAAAGAGTAGACCAACTTTTATGCTCTTATCTTTGTCTGAGATGAAAGGAATATTGTTGCTATTTGCTCTCTCAAATTTTGTTTTGTTAGGTCTAATTTACTCTCAGTGAAACTACTTTATTAAATTGACAACATTTTTTAAATGAACAAAAGCTGACTGCCACTAAATTTAGGATATATGAAGAATTAATATGTTATTAAATGAATAGACCAACTATTTTGAGTTTGGGTCGTATTAAAAATACAAAATTTCCCAAAAAAAAACGACTCTAGAACTTTTTCATACATACATTTAAACATTTTGTATTTTAAGAAAAAATATGTTAAGACTTATTCGCTCAAATAAACCCTTAAGATTTAAGTCTATCCATAATTTTAAGCACTTAGTTCCATTAAGTGTCCACTTAAAATAACATACACCAACTCAGTTCATTTTCGATATCCCTCAAACCTACTTACCAATATAAACAATGTGACTTCATTGAGCTGTGGATAGCAATTTCTCCCTTGAGGCATTTTCCTCTCTTGACAACTTACAAATCGAGGTTATAGGTCTAATACCTCGTAACCAATAAGTCGCAAAAAAATGTACTTAAGAAATAATTCGGGGCCAGGAATTGACCAGATTTTAGTTAAGGCTACGTTTGTTGTTACTTTTAATTAACTGCGTTTTATTAAGTGCAATTTTTAATAAATGGCGTAGGCTCAGAGGAATTAGACCTTTTTTTTAAGAGGTTTTACATTTATTGGCTTACGAGGTAGTACTTCTTGGTTAACCGGTATATTTCTTGGGCACGAGGTATTTTCTTTATATTTTTCGCTGGACTACGAGATATTTCCAAAAAAAAAAGTAATCGCTTGGGAGATATTGTAATTAATCGGCTTAAGAGATATTTTATTTCTGGTTACAGAGGTATTTTCAAGGAATAATTTAAATTCGAAAGAAAAACTGGGTTCAGGTTTTAGAGATATTTCTCCAAAAAAAAAAATCGTTTTGGTGTATGAGGTATGAAGTATGAAGTAATACATTTTACATTATATCTATGAAAATATTTTAACGTGCCTTACAAGACTGTCCTAACATCCAGCACATTTTTTCCTATAAAACTACATCCAAATCAAAAATTAACTATTTTCTCGGTTATGAGATAATGTTCTAATATCTCATAGAGCGACGAAATGTTAATCCAAAATTGGTATAAATCATTGTTACTTGTAGACCTTCCAACTCAACCCATAATTAATTTAATTGAATTAGATTCCAGATCTGTTCGTCGTCCTTAAAACGAAGACTTTTGTAAATAATCAAAATGCGTAGCTTAGTTCACTGAACTAATACAACATCAAACTAAGCACTCCATCATGGAAAATAATCTAATAAATCATTTTCACTGTTTTTCGCTCAAATTGGTTACACAAGTAGGTTGACCATTAATTTTCTTCGATTTTTGTCTCCCATTCCAAAAATAATTACCAGCCTATTCTGGCCTCTTGCTTAACTAGTTTAGTATGAGGATCTTCAAAAAACAAAAACGAAGACATAAAAATTGTATCTGAGAAACAATTATTCATTGTAATTGGACTCGGCGCATCCTTGGTTCTCTCCCATCGACGCACACATAACTATCCTAACTAGCTAACGTCGTTGTTTGTCCTTACCATCAATCAATCAACTATTAAATCAGATTCGTTTGACGTGTATTTTCTTCGTTGTTTGGCTACAACTTAGCCTCCTTTATTCAAAGGTACTATATTGGAAGAAGGTCCTTTTTCCCGCTTTCTAATTTGTATTTGTGTGTGTGTGTTCTTTTTTGTCTTGTCTTCAGTTGATGTTTTGTTTTTAGCAATCAATATATATCGCACAATCAAAGATGTTTAATGAACTCACGTGCCACGGGTGTATGGCAAATAAGAGGTCCTTTAGAGGACGTTCAACTTCATTCACTGAGTGGACAGTTCGTTGATGGTTGAGTGTGTTTGCGTTTAATTGTGAGAAAGTAAGCAGGCGAAAGCTTTTTTCTTCAATAAACACACACACACATGTGTGTGTAATGTCGATACGTGTATGGTTTTGGAGATTTTGTTCAAATATCCTTTTGGCCGTCATTTTCCACTTCATGAATAGAATTATCCTTGGATAGAATCCAAACCGAAAGTGATTTAGGTTTTATATTAATTTTTTTCTTTGTCATTGAAACAAATAGCGTGGGCGAACGAAAATGTTACACATACGCCTGGGTGTCCTGCGATAAACAGGTCGTTATTTTAAGTGGAAAGGACCCGCCGCGCGCACCGCTTCAATCGACGACAACGGTATGGTAACAACGAGGACTATGCTGATGACAACGGCTACGCTTGTCAAACAAATTATGTGTGAGATGAGATAGAAACCTGTAACGAGGTATTAAGGATCTACGTGCTTAAGCCTGTAAATAGGCTTGTTTTGAAAATGTACGTGTGTGTGTATTTGTTCGGATGTATCTAGGTACCCATAACAATTGAGTTAACATGCGTTAATTTGGCTTTGATGAAGATTGACATAGACATGATTGGTTGCGATAGATACCAATAAATGGCAAACGGTGGATTTGTATGCTGTTAGACATTAACGGCGTTTAGGACACACAACACTGAGAGATGGGAAGATCAAAATCTTATTGCATCTCAGGGATATTCCGGTGATATATTAAATTGCATTGGCAATAGCATTTAATGAGGGCGAAACACACATACTAATCGCGATTTTGGTTATAATGCATGCATCAGCGCTGGCTGGTGTGCAGTGACAGGATGAATTAAAGGGCTGTCAATTGCGGTAGAGGTATATGCTCCGTTGGGATTTGATGCCACGAAATAGCTGAGTAATTTATAATTTATTGAGGTTATTTAATTGATTTAAAATTTAGGGATTGAGCTTTAGATGTTAATGCTGATGTGCGATAATTTGTGTTTAATTCGAGGTAGGTCTTTCGAGAAATTGTTAAAGCTTAGTTGACCAACGTCATTCGCGCTGTCTGGCGATGTTTAATGGAATTTTTGAGTTCAAGATTTTTTTAAAACATTAAATTTGGCCAACCATGAACTTCTAAAAATATTCAGATAATTAGTTGGTACGCCTGCTCCTAAATATTAAGGTTTCACATGCCCAAGGAGTATATGTTAACCAGGGCAATGGCTCTCCATCAGTATCAGTATCGTTGGAGCCATTTTTGAGATTATTAAATTTTTCATAACGTTAGTATTTAAGCTAAAACAAATTTGAATTCCTCGGCTATCGAATCACCCAAGACCCTTAACTACCAAGTTTGAAGTAAGTCGACAGACGAAATTAGTGTTTGCTATCATTGCAAAGTCAAGTTCCATCAAAATCTCAAGTTCGTTTTTTTTTTTTCCAAATGCAAGACTTGCCATGTTGTACCTCAATACATTTCGGCTTGTTTCGAACTCAGAACTTGAACTTGAGGATATGTGTGACATAATAATTTGAGGATGTAGAAGCATTAAACACAAACTATCCTCTTTGCAATCTATCATGCGAGAAATTTTTCACCACAGTTTGAGAACTACAACTGTTTGAAAACATGTGCAGTTTGAGAACCTTCACACTTTGAGAGCCTCCATAGTTTGAAAATCTTTACAGTTTAAGAATATCCACAGTTTGAGAACATCCACAGTTTGAGAATCTTTGCAATTTTCTCACATGACTGTTTGCTCCCTTGGTATTTTTGATACCAGTAAATATTTCACTTTACTTAAATGTATATTCTAGGCTCGACAGATAATATGTTATCAAAGTTAAAATGTCTCTTTGAGAGCTTCTGAAAGCTTTCCTGATTTGTGGATCTTAAATAACGCCTAATAGAACTGACTGCGAAACTCTTTTTAAAAATCCTATGATAAATGGTGTTAAGGTGGTTGAATAACTTTGATAAAAAAATGTTCGCATAAGTCGTGTTTAAGCTACCTTACAAGTCACTTAATATAGCTTGCATAGATCAAATTTCTCTTTGGGAAAGCTGATGCTGAACAATAAAAGCCGAGAAAGGGTTTAATAGAAACGAAAGTCTTGAAAAAATTGTACACTTTTCAACCAGATATTTCCATTTAAAGCTTTTGAAATAAATATGTCACTAGTCACACAGACTTTTCTCAATCATATAAAATTAACAGAGTCTTTTCCATATGTATATATCTGAGTACATCAAAAGCTTAAGAAAAATCTCCACTTTTCTAGAATACTCTTGACGCCTTAAATCTTCTGTTCTGCTAATCCTCTCCATGCCCGATCGACCATAAATCAATGAACTCTCAGGCAATAAAGACTCTCAAGTCAACATGCCTCTTAATCCTGATTGAATAATCCTCGCTCAATAAAATAAATCACCGAAAACAACTTTCAAACAATAAAAATTCATCCCCGAAGAAATAAAAAAAAAAAACTCTCATCAATATAAATTTCCCCCAAAAAATCCAAGTCGAAAAAATAATCTTTTATTTCCCTCCTCACAAAATCTCAACCTTGAAAATGTCAACAAAAAAAAAAAGTCACTAGAATCCGAAATGACGATGAAGTTCTCGCATCACCATACCCATCAAACAGCAATTTAAAAACTGTCCACTTACCAATTTCATCTTGACATATCCCATCCAGCCAGTCTTAAACCAAAATCAAAAAATAGAAAGTTCCGTGTACAACAGAGGACAGAGATGAGATGGAAGCAGAGTAATTGATCATATCCCCACCCCTCACACAAATATCGATTAGAGTTAAGGTCATCCTGTCGTTCCTCTCAAATTCAATTTTGAATTTTTGTTTTGTTGTTGTTGCTTATCCTTGTGACCAAAACCAGGCCAAGCAAATGATAAAACTTTTCATCCATCACGACGAGATATGATGTTCGGGAACACAGACTCTCTGCTCAGCTCATCCAAGGACATTCAAATACCAAGAAGGGACAGAATAGCTGTTTCATCACTCTTTTTTTTTCGCTTAAGAATCCAGGCATAAAAATTTACGGACACGACCGTCGAATTAGGAGATAACTCAATTTATCTCTTGAACAGAAGCCAGGAAATTATGGGGAGCAGGTATGCTTCTGGTGTGCCCCGCAGGTACAATTCGAATAGCCGGACAAAGGCTTTAAGGAAAGGAAAAGGTATAAAGGAGGATACTTTCTCTTATTCTCGAACGGACGCCGTCATCCACTTTTATCTCGCAGCAATATGATGGCCTGATGGCTTTTCATCCCCCAATGACCAACTTCAATAAAAATTGATAAAACATTATGTATTCGATGAGTCTTTTCTTGTCCCGTTAGTTTGGGTATTTGCTTCAGTATTGGAGATGAAACTCCGCCCGCGAGACCAATAAACCGAATTGACAGAGGCTTTGCTTCTGAGACAATGTAAAGATGCGTGTCAGTTAGGTCGTTTGCCATTTTTGTTTTTCTTGTAGAAAAGGACCGCTGATCCGATCCTAGCAAAAATTAATAGACTTTTGTTTCCCATTTAGCCAATTCAAAGGCGTTTTTGGTTTGGATCAACACAATATGTGTTTCCATGAAGCTGGGGATGAGGCTTTTGATGTGGCACGGGGGTACATTTTGAGGTCTTTTAATGATTTTTAGGTTTGTTATAAAATCTTGGTTGAGATAGAGACTATGAAAGGATAATTCACAGCCTTTGTAGGGATTCTGCTTTTCGTCATTTCCCAATATCCATTTAATATGTGTAACATCTTGTTGTGACATATTTCTGATTGAGTAAGGGAAGCGATTCAAGAAGATATTATAAAAGTTTTCTGGGAAGTCTGTGTGTGTGAGGGACTGCTCCTTTGGACCACTTTTCTGACACAAAATGTGAATAGATATTGTTATGGGAATTGCACACTTATAAGCATTCATATAAATCATGATGATATTGTTGTTATGTCAAATAATACTTCGAAGGTTTTGTCGAGTACATTACTTTGGGGGAAGAATTTTGTTATATTATTTCCGAAGGGTTGTTCCGATAACCGACATAACTGACAATAGATTTGACTTATTAGATTGGGAATGTGCTCAAGAGAAATGGGAAGACGAAAACAAATGAAAATAGGTCGAAAGGATTGTATATAGAATAAAATAAATAGGTCGTTGGTTTTGCTAGTCTTTATACAAAGAGTTTTGTGGAACATGTAAATATGAAATACATTATGTCTTTTATCTTCTAACTATTCCGTCGCATTTTCAAATAGCTCCACGTTGCCTTTTGTGTTTGGTTTCATTCTTTTTATACCCATCAAGTGTAACCCACTTTTCACATTAATATTAAAAATATTTCCCCTAGACAACACTGCTTTGTCAAAAGTAGGTCCACAATGACTAACCTCGTTGAATTCATATCCTTTAACTTCTCAGCCTTAGAGAGCGGGAAGAAAATCGACGTTGTCTCGAAAGATTTCAGTAAAGTCTTTGACAAAATTTCACATAAACTTCTTTTATTCAATCTGTACGTCCTTGAGCACACAAACTTCTTCTATTCAACTTGTCCATCCTTGGGCATAAACCTGTCTTCTAAAGATGGATTCCTCCTTACTTTAAACACCTTAACTACAAAGTTCCATTTAGATCTATGTACATTATTTTATAATTTCTTATTCACTTTCGGGGTCCCGCATTAATATTAATATTAAATCGGGGTCCCGCAAGGCAGCCATTTAGGACCTTTCCTTTTTATTCTTATTATTTTCTATCAAGTATTCCTATATCTCACTCTACGCCGACGATACCAAGTTTTTCAAGGCCATTTCTTCGACATATGATCTCTTGATCTCGACAGTTTCTCTGCCTTTTACCTAAAAACTATTTTTTTGAAAACGCATCCAATCTCCTTCCCCGTCTCTACCTTCTCCATTATCAACCCACATCTACAGCTGAGTTAATTCGCGACATTGGTGTTAAATGTGAAAGAGGCATCAACTTTCTCATACATATTGACGAGATTTTAGGTATCCAAGATATCCAAAATGGATACTTGCAGTTGATGCAAATAGGGAACAAGTTGGACTTCCAAGTCGGTGTTGAATGCAGTCCGTTCATTGCCTATAGAGCTGCAGTCAACAACTTGCTTGCTCATAAAGGTAAAATTACCACATTTGGGACTTTAATAATTGCAATTCACTTAACGGTGCTCAAAGGAATCTCAAAAATCTAAAGGTTTTTCCCCCTTGCATTGCACCAAGTTTCCATTGCAAGACGTTTGACATCCGCTTAACTGTTTTTGGTTCCACTTTCATTGCCTTAGCTTGCATGTAAGTCTCCAATTATCATCAATTTACTGTGATTAGACTGAGTTATAAATTCTTACAGCCTCTTATTCCCACTTAGGATGGAAGTATACAATACTTGGATCCGTCAATATCGGCACTCAGATTTGATGGATTTATGTTGACAGGGTTTGTGGTGGCCATGTTGTTTCGATGGCGTCTGTCAAATCTGTTATATGTCACTGATGCAAAATGGTCTTCGTTAGTGCAAAAGTTGTGCTTGTTGCTAGAGCCTATTCTTCCGTAGACAGGGTGGATCTTCAAAGTCGGTCCTTCAACGTTTTGTGGCCAAATTCATTCCGTCAAATACAGAGATTTGTTTTTTAGACGCACAACACGATTATGGAACAATCTACCCGGCACGGTTTTTCCTTGCCATGCAAACATTTAAGACTTATGTTCGTTGAGATCTCCTGTCTCGCCTTTATTAAATTCCCAATCCTTCGTGCTATGTTTATATGTTCACCATGATAGGTGCTCAGTAAACCCTTGACCGTATCGATAAGACCGTCTATTAAAGGAACCGCCACATTGGCCGAGAAAATACCTACTGTATGTGAAATGGTACAGCATAACCCGAGGCACGATTCCTGGTCGGGCACAAGAACTCCGCTCTTTGCAGACTTCAGCTAGGCGAGTTTTTCGTCGAAGACTAAGAATACACTGGAGCTCAAAGTTAATGACCATATGCAATGCAGTGTCTTCGCTGACTGGGCTTGAAAGCGTTTGGAAGATGACCCCAATGTAGGCCGAAAAAATATCTTTAACGACGCGACGACGCAAACTGTGAGAACATCACCTCCAACGCCTGTTTGCTTTCGGATGAATGATAATCAATTATTTCTTGGCCCGACTTGAAAGATATGGAATTGAACGAGATGTTGCTCCAGCAGAATGGTGCTACGTGCCACTTTGGGAATACGACAATGGTTTTTCTGGCCTGGTTGTCTTCCAGCTTTTGGGCCCCAAATTTATTTAATTTTCAATGTTTGTTTGATACTTAGCTTTTGGTCAAAGTGAATCGGTCCTACAGATTCTTTAACCGTACAATTGACCTTTTCAAATACCGCTCTGCTCAAGGCTTAATGTGCCAGATAGGTTAGAAATGCTGTTATGTGTCATTTTGATATCATACACTTTTCTAACCTGGGGAATAGGTAAATGAGATAATGCCAATATGACTTCGAATCTTTGATAAAAAAAACATTGCATTTATTTGCTTTTCCCTGAAAAAAGCTTAGAATCTTCGCGTTTCAAGCAACTCATTTCAATTTCTTCTCAAAACACAGATTTATCAAACTCATACAAGTAAACCACCTACATTCACCTAAAATAGAATATAAAATTTTAATATCAGGATTGATTATCCTTTCTGGGAAAGACTCCTGGCACACATATACATACATACAAGCTGAAGCATGCTACACAAGTCGAACACACAGCCAGGATACTTGGTTAAAAATTTCATTACTTTCCCATCCAGTGAAGGTAGCTTGGTGTAAGGAAGCTGAAGGATTCCTTCTGAACAAAGTGCAGCAATTTCATTTCTAGGGATAGGGAATTACATATGAATTATGACATATTTTCGTCTGCCTCTTGCATTCCTGCCTTTGCTTCTTTTAAGGGATAGCATGTAAATATCCTTGGTGTACGTAACGTACTTCTTTTCCTCATATGAAAATTATCTTCGGTACACGTTTTTCTTAAGTCAATTGGTTGAGCGGTTCATGTAGCTATAGGTTGTATACGAGTAGAGTGAGTCCTTGGAAATGAGTTGAGTATAGTATGTCAGGATGACATAGAGTCTCTAATAAATGACAAATATG
Source organism: Chrysotoxum bicinctum (assembly GCA_911387755.1). Classification (NCBI taxonomy): domain Eukaryota; kingdom Metazoa; phylum Arthropoda; class Insecta; order Diptera; family Syrphidae; genus Chrysotoxum; species Chrysotoxum bicinctum. The sequence goes on along the minus strand of OU426988.1, from coordinate 8,662,067 downwards.
CTGGTGTGCTGATGCAACGTAGGTCTAGAGAACCAACCATTCCTATGTCGTATATTCAAAGGATATCTTCCGGAACGATATATGTCATGTGGAAAGGATATATTTAAACTACAAGGCGGAAAGTAGTTTCTCCTCTCATCCGATATAGTGATATCGAAATTAATTAACTGTAATCAAATTATCCTCTTTGCATGGAAGAAGAGAGACAGGCGGGTAGACAGATAGACAGGCTGCATTCAGATGTGGTTATACCTAAAGTATAGTTAAACACTGCCTTGTGCAGAGAATCAAGGATAATGTTGTTGATAGAATTTCAAATATAATGTTGGCCAATACTTTGATGAACGCAAGGAGCACGGAAAAGAGCATGCACTATGAAAATATTGAACATTTATAAATATTTGATTGTTTAAATTTAATTTTCAAAGTTGAAGGACAGTTTTCTAGTTGTTCTCTCAGCAATTTAAATGACCAATTTCGGATTGAGTTTATATAAACTTAATATTTTCAATTGTTTAATTTGGCTTAACAAAGAATAAGGAAAAAGTTAGCTAATTAAGAAAATATCGGAAAAACGTATTTTCGAAAATATGTTTTAAGTCATTAAATTCTTCGCTTACGTCGTCTATACAATAGCACACCTGGGAGCGCCATTTACTGCATGATAGTATAATTTTTCTTACATTGTTCCGGTTCCTGATTGTCAGTGTTCTCTTTATGACTGGTTTTCAGATAAGGACTTTTATGAGGGATCTAATAACTGGTTTTGTAGAGTAAATTAAGTAGACTCACAGACTTGCCCTCAGCAACCTTATTATCGAGCTTGTATCGTAAAAGTTTTCAATTTTCAGGAATCGGGAATTCATGTCACCTTCTTTCAAAGTTTCAGTTCTAACAAAAGTAAAGTTTAATTCTAAGATACATATAAGAGTTTGATAATTATTTGTGGTATCACAACGGACCAAATATTGGTCTAAGTGTGCTGTCCTTTTCCGGTCAGCAGCCACTTTAACCTAACCTAACCTAACCTTGATAATTATTATCCTTATCATAGCTTAAAGTCACCATAGTTGAATCAGGGCCTGTCCGAGTCTGTTATCGACAATTCGAAGCCTGGGATCTGTTCTAAGGACAGCAAGTTGGATCCGATGCAAGACATTATATTCTATGACTTCTTCATTTTAACAGTTAACAGAAATCTGAAAATCTAAATCTTAGTCGTGATGTGCGTGAAAAAACACGTATGCAACGAAAGCCCAAAGTCATTGACCCAAATAATGCTAAAACTGCTAATTCAAAGAGGAGTGCACTTTCGTCGTCCTCTTCATCTCGATTATCGTCATATGCAAGCGCTTCACCTAGTGTCACTCGCACCGAAAGAGGACATATAAAATCTATTGCGTCTACCTCTCGTAGATCGTCATCATTTCCTAATGTTGCGTGTAATAACAACGAAAAAGTTTCACAAAAGAAGAAAAATAGCTCTGAAGTTATTGTTGTTGTGAATAAAGGTGATAGCCTTATTGATAATGACGTAGTTACAAATGTTTCTACCGTTGCGGTTGACACTGTGCCTGCTGTGCCTGCTGCCTTGGAAGTTGTTGTTGCACCTTGTGCCAATGACGCGATTGATGCCGTTGCTGTTGATGTTGTTCCCAATAAAAACGTAGCTGATGATGTTGTTGTTGTTAATGAGAATGCGGCTGCTATAGAAAATAATTCTTGCAATTTTAATTCTTTCATTAATGATGATGTGTTACCTTCTATCTCACATGTGAATATAAATGCTGATACTATTGTTGCTACTGATGTAAAAAGTAAAATAATATATGGTTCTAAGCTCCAGTGCAAAGATCTTAAAATTGCGAAAAGACTTAAATGGTTCCACCTAGGAAGTTTTCATAATTCAACATCTGTGGATGATATCGTCAACTACATTTTGACTAATCTTCAATTTCACCCGGGAGATATGCAATGTTATAAGCTAATTAAGAACGAAGCATCCAATAGTAATCTAAGATTCGTTAATTTTAAAATTGGCGTGTCTGTAGAATGCGCAAAAAATATTTATGTTGACTCTTTCTGGCCTAGTGGAGTGAAAATAAGACCTTTTGTGTTTAAGCCAAAAAACTTGGAAAATTAGAGGGTTCTTCGGTAACCTCTAGTTCTAATCAACAGCATTCTTCATCGTTTAGGGTATATTTTCACAACGCAGGTGGTATTCGGACAAAAATATCACAATTGTTCAACAACTCAAGTCACCTGGATTATGATTTAATCTTAATCGTTGAAACTTGGCTATACCCGGATATATCTTCGGCCGAACTCTTTGATTCAAAGCATTTTGTGGTATATCGTCGTGACAGATGTAATTTTATCTCTGAACGAGGAGGAGGAATCCTGATTGCCGTGAGCACTAATTTTTGTAGTAAAGAAGTTATTTTACTTAACTTAGATATTGAACAATTATGTATTTCTATAAGCTTATTTTCTACATATAATACTTCGTTATTTTTTATAGTAAGTTATATTCCACCTAATAGTACTTTTGATGTTTATGAAAAACACTTTTTGAATATCGATTATATTAATAACAGTTGCTCTAATTTCGATAATGTATGCTGCTTTGGAGATTATAACTTATCTAATATTACATGGACTTGGTCAGAAATTGATAATATGTTGTTAGCTTCCAATATGAATAGAGATTTTGAATATTATTTTATTGATTCTCTTCATTCACTAAATCTAAACCAAATTAATAGAATTCCAAATGCTTTGAACAAAATATTAGATCTTATATTTGTATGTAATGAGTATCTTAATTCTAAAGTTTCTCTAGTTCCGTTTTCTCTCTTAAATGATTCTATTCATCATCAGGAATTATATATTGAAATTGAATTGTATATATTTTCTTCTTATATATCTCAGAATTGCTTAAAATCATATAATTTTAACAAAGCCAATTTCATTGAAGTAAACAATTTTCTTGATTCTTTTGATTGGATTCAAGAATTTAATGATTTAAATATTGAACAAATGTATTCAAAGTTTATATCAATTATATTTGATTGCTTTTCCAAATTTGTTCCTATCATTTCTAATTCAAAGTCTAAGAAAAATCTAAAGCTACCATGGTATAATGATCATTTATCAAATCTTAAAAATGTTAAACGTAAAGCCTTTAAAAAGTATAAGAGTACTAATAGTGAATTAGATTATGCTAAATTTAGTAAATTGAGAAAAGAGTTTTTTACTCTTAATAAATTTCTTTACAAATGTTATATTATGAATATTGAAAGCAATATAAAGTCCAATAGTAGCTCATTTTGGACATTTGTCAATGTTAAAAGAAAGTCTTCTGGATACCCGAATAACATGTCATATAAGAATATAGATGCTTCAAATACAAAAGAAATTCTCAATCTATTTGCGGACTTCTTCCAAACAGTATACTCAAATCCAAATGATGTGAATAAATCTTATTTACCCAATTTACCTAGTAAGGTTAATATTGGTGAGTTAAATTTAAGTATAAATGAAATTCTCTTAGAACTTAAGTCCCTTAAGCCCAATGCTAAGCCTGGTGTAGACGGTATACCAGCTTTATTCCTGAAAAAATCTGCTGATTCACTTAGCCTTCCTCTGTTCTGTATTTTTAACAAATCTCTCTCTGAAGGGATCTTCCTAAAAGAATGGAAAACCTCGTATATTATTCCAATTCATAAGTCAGGTTCTAAGAACTTAATTGATAACTACAGAGGAATTTCTAAACTATCGGCTATCCCTAAACTATTCGAAAGCATTGTGAAAACAAAACTAGAGTTTTTAACTCGCGAATCCATTTCTGAATTACAGCATGGTTTTATGTCTGGGCGATCTACAACTACAAATTTGGCCCTGTTTTCTTCTTATGTTATTGAGAATATTGAGAAGAAAAATCAAGTTGATGCAATCTACACTGATTTCAGTAAGGCTTTTGATTCTGTAAACCATTTTAGTTTAATACAAAAACTTAAATTATATGGTTTTCATTCTTCATTCTTAAGTTGGATATCTTCCTATTTAATTGGTAGGTCACAAAAGATTCTCATCAATCAAAATCGCTGAATTGTATGTCTGGTGTTCCTCAAGGAAGCCATCTTGGCCCCCTTTTGTTCAATATCTTTATAAACGATATTACATCAGTTATAAAATATTCACATTGCCTTCTCTATGCTGATGACCTGAAATTGTTTATATTAAAAATTAACAGTGTCGATGACTGTCGCCTTTTGCAATGTGATATGGATCAAATATCTGAATGGTGTAAATTGAACTGTTTGAAATTAAACATAAAAAAATGTAATGTCATTTCATTTTTCAAAATACAACCAAACATAAGCTTTGTCTACCATATTGATTCAATTCCCCTCTCGCGGGTGGAAAAAATAAAGGACCTTGGCATTATGTTAGATTCATCTTTTTCATTTAAAGTTCATATTGATTATATGATTGCAAAAGCTAATCTTCTTGTTGGTTTCATCAAACGAAATTGTAATGATTTTTGCGATCCTTCTGTCTTGCTTTCTCTCTATACATCTTTAGTAAGATCGATACTTGAATACTCAGATATTGTCTGGAATCCTGATTTGAAAACCTATTCTGATCGTATAGAAAAAGTTCAAAGACGTTTTTCTAAATTTATATTTTATAAAATGAAATGGCCTTTTATTCCGGATTATAAGTCCCGTTGTTTACTATTGGGAATTAAATCACTTGAATCCAGAAGATGTATGCATGATATTGTGTTTGTAAGGGATATTTTGAATAATCAAATTAAATGCCCATCCTTGCTCTCTAAAATATCATTTTATGTTCCTTCAAGAGCTTTACGTCCCAGAGATTTGCTTTTTGAACAATACCACAGAACAAACTACGGTAGAAATGAACCAATTTGTAGATGTATAAGGCATTTCAATGAAGTTTGCCAGAGTGTTGAGCTAACTTGGGCAAAAGATTTGTTCAAAACAAAATTAATGTTAATATTGAAATTTTAATATAATTCATTTATGTACATATTTTCTTTTTGTTTTTCATTGTAATTATTTTGTATATAATTATATATTTTTATTTGTAAATATTATTTCTAATATCTGTTAGCATAAGCTTGTAGATCAATAAATAAATAAATAAATAAATCTGTAGTAGGAAAACGTAAGGGTGGATCAATAGTGACTTCCTAATTTAAAGTGATAATAACTTTTAAAGACTTAGCTTTTTATTAACAATTTATTTAACAATCACAAAGTATGATCTATGGAGAACTTTTTGGAATATAATGTCCCTCAAATGAGTACCAGCTTCATGCTTACAGAGACGGGGTCTTTCTAGAGTGTTTACCATTAGACTTTGTAGGACATCTTGGCTCAGCGCCTGTGTTTCATCAAGTATGTTCTCCTTCAGCTGCGGGATAGTGGTGGGTTTATTTACGTACACTTTACCCTTCAAATAACCCCACAATCAAATCCGGAGAACGTGGAGGCCAATTAAATCTTGAAATTTAGGAAATTTTCCTGTCGCCGAAATTTTCCCTTTGTAGCGACATTGTGTAGCAATACCTCCATTCTGCTGAAACCACATCTAACGACTATCAGCAATCGCTGGCCTCAAAAAATTTTACATCATAGTCCGGTAGATACCTTTCACCATTTATGGTTACAGCATTGGCGGCATCGTCTTTAAAGAAGAATGGCCCAACAATTTTTTCTGAAGTTACACCACACCAGACAGAGCACTTAAATGAATGCACTTCCCGCGGATGGATTGTTCTTGGGTTCTCAGTGCCCCATATGATGAATAATATAATTTTGCTACCTTGCCATTTCCTGTAAACGATACGTTCTTGAGGATCTCCTGGCTTTTATTGTTGCCCAGATTGGATTTTCTATGGAAACAGCTGCAATTCGGTTCTTAGAACCCTACGCAATGAACTGCGGGATTCACCGAGTTGACCAGAGCGCCTTCGTGTCAAAGTTTCTGGACTCTCCACAACACTTGCAAGAATGCGTTCCACATTCGCTTCAGTTCGGGCAGTGCGTGGTCTTCCAGCTCGAGGAAGATCAGCTACAACTCCTTGTTGACGAAATTGTGCCACCAGTGCCGTAATCATGTGCGCAGAGGGTGGATTTCGCACATTAAAATGACGTCGATAAGCTCTTTGGGTTAAAATAATCGAGTGATTTTTTTCAAAATAAAATTCAATTAGTTTGGTCCTCTCTAAAGCATTTTAGCTCATTTTAGTAAATCTCCCAATCTCCCATGATCACAGGTTCGATTCATGCCGTCGTCTATTTCGTTTTAATTCCATTAAAACCTAAAAATTGTCATCAATGGGTTGCTGGTTTACTCGTTGCATGTTGTTCAGGCATATCACTAACAACATGTAATTGAGTTAAACTAGTATACCCAACAAGATGAACACAAATAAAATAATGTGAATTCTAAGCGACATAGAAATAAGACACGGCATTTCTCCGCTTTAGCTCAGCCGCCATCCCTGGAGATAAAAATATCTGAGACAACCACCAACAGTCTCAGAACATCGTGTCACACATCTTTCCTATCCTTCTTTCTCTTCACTAACTTCACACCCGCGCTGTGTTGAAATATTTAAAGGGTAATCATAATCCCTTGAGCGCGGGTAGATTATAAAAAAAAAACCTAAAAACAGAAGAGTTATGATTTTTTCAAATTAGGAAGAAACTTTTGACCCACCCTGTATTAGTACTTAAACTCTCCAAAACGAAACACCCTAAAAAAAACTTTGATCGAACAAACCTCTCGAACTTCTTTGAAAATCCAGATTTTATTTTCAAACTCATTTAACAACATATCAAATCACATCATACAAATATGGTTTGACGCATATAAAACACATGGGATTAAATACTCTACAACACACCACATGAAACAATTGAGGTTCCGGGTTAATTTCGTAATAATTTAACGTATTTCGGCTCGAGATGAAACCTCAGAGCTTTCGAACTAGGCTCCTTGTCCTCCGACACTAATTATCTTGTCACCAGCATCAGAATTTCCAGCCACAGTATATTTGTATCGCTGTTCCAGAAAAAGCTAATAAATAAAAAAGTTCACAGAAGAAACTTTTAAAACGAAAATAAATTAAAACCAGAAGCTCCATAGTTTGACATATACAATCCCATTTGAAATAAACTCCTTCATATCCCCTAAATCCCATCGTCAAAACCCGGTCTCATCATTTACCCAACGCAATTGTCAAATAAAAACAGAAAAAACACAACTTTTCCCTCATAAAAAACCCAAGTAATAGTTCTTCAAGAAACATTTTTACACAACACACTCGAGTACAGCGATAAAATACGTTAACAAAGACATAAAGATGCTAAAGGAAATAGACAGCACAGACACAACAACAACAACAAAAATCTTTGCAAATGCAAAAAACCCATATCGCATCGCTTTATACTTTCCAATGTGTTCAGGCGTGAATAAGATACAACACAAGGGGTGTTGCCATTTGCCACTTGCCACCCATGAGCATCAGCTTCAGGATCAGGATCATAGATAAGGATTCCCAGAGAGAGAAATTTTTAATTAGAAAACTTTCTGTACCGTATCGCAACACTCCACACTACAACACTTTTTCTTCTTCTTCTTCTTTTATTTCCGTACCCTCTACGCCAGTTTACTCTGCAAGCTTCGGTGCGAGCTTAATTTACACAATTTTCCTTGATGGCAATATGGGGTGGTCTGACACCCGACACCGAGCGATGATCCCACACATACACATCCCGGCCATCCGAGCATTAGCACTGAAATCCTCGTACATCTTAATCTACTTTTTCCAATGGCAACCCCAAAAATAAAGGAAAGCCCTTTCAATAGGCACAACTGACGACGACGGCAGGGACTGTGGCAGCAAAGGCAAAACTATGGGTTCAAATATTTTTGCAAAATTAATTAAACTATTTCAAAAAGCAGTTAAGTGGTGTAGTGACAACATGCGTTAGATTTTCGGTTGCCCTTGGAGAATGAATGGATGAAAATAAAAGAGATGGAAACAGGCCATGAGAAGAGAGGATTTGTTCTTTCTTCTGTTCCGCATTAATTCGAGAATATGATTTTCAAGCAATTTCCATGTTTAATTGTGTTCAGAAAGAGAGAAGAGGGGATGTTGATAAATTGACGGATTGTATTTATAATAGATAGTTGGTGTGTTCAAGGACTTTTGACTTTTTGGAGTAAGCACAGCCGAGATGGGTGCTGGGAACTTTTTTTTTGGAATTGTTCAGCCACTAATTAAGTAATTTGAGAGATTAATTTGAGAAGGGTACTGACACGAAAACGGAACAACAGAGAGGCAGGCTTTTTGCTCGAAAAGAGCCTATTTTGAACCTCTTGAATTTGGGGAAAGGGTATCATTCTCCTATGATTTAATTATTTCAATATTTAAGAGTTGGCATTCATTTTCGTTTTTTAAATGAATATTAGGGTAAATTTAGATGGCACGTGGGGAGCTAAAGGATATTAATAATGGCGGAACTCATAAATGCAGAAGGGCCACACATGGTCGGCAGATAGAAGTGCAGTACAGGATGGCACTACTAATTTGCTTGGAACAAACAAGAGCTCTCACGAAGGCACTCTCGAAAAGACGGTAGTGAAAAAATTCTCCAGATGGAATGCACGGGGTTGTCTCCAGGCCTAATTTCTTGGTGATAACCTTAGGGTGAACTATTCCGACATATTAAGAACCAGGTCGGCCAGGAAGCTAAAAAAATGGTATACCTCTAAGACGTTTAGCACAGTGCGAGTATTAAGAAAGTATGCCAGCCGTTAACGGGATTAAACATTCGTGTAGTACGGTTTTATAAATAAATCTCTGATCAATCCGTTATGGGCCAATGACAACTCTCTTAATCCTGTGGTGAGTTGCTGGACTCGGAATATCTGTCCTCCTGTACTTATATTAAATACGGGCTTAATTCCCCGAGTATGTGGTTGTGATGATAAGTCTGGGGTGGAATCGGCTAAGGTGATAGTTGATTGTGATTGTCATTTTGCGATCGCTCTCTCTATATTTTTTTATTGATATGATAGAGACAGCTATAGTCAAAATGAGAATCACAATCAACTATCACCTTAGCCGATTCGACCCCTGGTTATTTTTCCTCCCACATACAAAAAGGCCTCTATGATATACACCTTGAATAATGATAACCATCCAATAGCAACAAGACCTGAAACAGAAAAAGATAGTCTCAGAGAATATATACCAGGATCGTGAAGACACTTTTCACTGCAATCACTTCTCAAAATTTTGAGTGTGTCCGCACGTTGTATAGGTCAGATAATGCCGCAACACAATCCTGGAACGATAAATCTATAGAAACTTTTATAAGTCTGCTGGAGTACGATGTCAAAGTTGTGCTCGTAGCCTTTGACACTGAAAGCGGCATAGAAGACATCTTCGATCTTTGAAAGATCTCTGTCTGAGGAAAATGGTTTTCCATTCTCAACGATCCCGACCGCGCACCTTCAGCAAGCACACTGTTAGGTTAGGTTAGTGGGCTGACAGTTGATCTTGTTTCCGTCACACTTAGATCAATGTATGTAGATCCGTTGTGGTACCCTAGGGTTTGTGACCCTTTGTATTGAAACCTATGATAATATTATGTCGATCAAGCCCGTTAAGGGTATAGATGGGTTACAGAAAGCTTTATCCCGAAATGTCAGAAGATATTCCTAAAGTATTGAAATTTCTATCGTTACATAATACCGCCTTCTCAGGGGGTATTCCTTTCCTTTACCTCCACTTGAGCAATCATTCCCCCCACCAGGCCCGTAGGAGCATGTGGCTCCTTGCAACGTCTGGTAGAGCACAAGGATCGACTTTCAAACCGAAGGTTCGGTCTACCTTGTTGCCTTGAAACTTGGGACTGAGACTGGAAGATTCTTTTGGCTGAACTTTGTTATTCATTCGCTTTTTGTGGCCGATATAATAAATTGTATCCACGTATTTTTAATTTCTGGGCTTTATCCAAATCTTGATACAGCTCACAGTGTTCAATGTTGTATCTTCTTCTCCGTTCACCCTCTTGGTCGCACACAGGACAAAATATGCATCCAAAATTTTTATTTCGAAAGTATCAGATTTCCCTTTCTATTTATCGTTTAACGCTCGGTGCCGTTAAGCTGGACTTGCATTATAAGGGTTTTGTAGAGCATTCACTTCGTCTTTCGCGTGAGGAGTTTTTAATTTATTTGCTGCGGTCAAACCTACGTATTAGCGGTTTAACATGATAATTGTTCGTCGGATCTTCACAAACAGGTCGCTATTGTAGTTAATATTTACTCCGAGGTAGATGGTCTCTTTAATTACCTCGAAGTTGTTTTTATCAATGGTCTCGTAATCATTTACTTCAAGGCAAACAAATTTCGCCTAATCTTCAATCTTTGTGAATGTCTCTATTACGGAAAATTGTGATCATAGGGTATCCCGTGTATAAACCATCTGTTTTAGAACGCAACATCTCTCCCAAAACCCTGTGTATGTTTGGAATAGTTTGGAGCGCCTTCCAAATTGTACTGCGTATTTTCTAATGTCACTTATCATTATTGGATCAGTTTTTTCGGGCGATCCTGAGTTCGGCCATTGTCATATATAGCTGCTGACGATGACTGCTTATCACATGACAATGATAAAATGGTGAGTGCCGACTTTAAATTCGTTGGTCGTTCCAGGAATTTCCCCAAAGATTTGGTCTATGGTCGACCTGCGGCTGGCGGGAAGAAAGACATTTTAGTACTGGACGATTAAGGTGTAGCAGAACGCAAAATTTACTCAAACTGAAGTTATGATACTATCGTATCTTAGGACATTTAGTATTGATATGCCTCTATAGTTTGAGCAAGACATAGGATGGGACATATGCATCTGAGAGTCCAGGCTCCAGGTATAGGAGAAGCTTCTTACAACCTGTGCTTGGTTGATTATTTGATGCATCTACCATGCCAAAACTCTGTTGATAAGTCATCAATTCTTGCAGCTTTGCTTTTCTTGAGCTTCTTTAAAGCTTACCCTTTCACCTCTCATAAACTGCGTTCTTGTTGTCCTATTGCTCACTCTAGATCCTGCCAATTTAGTAACTCCATGAAATTCTGCTTTAAAATACCTACTATTTTCTGTGGTTTAGTGTTGAGGTTACTCTCCTTCCCGAAAGCCAGAACTTCGGCTTTTTTATAAAACTTCTCTTTGCTGTTTCGATCGGGAGACTCTTCGACTCTTTGATGTCCGAAAGTACTGAAAGGAATGTCGTTCAAACATATGTTATTCAAATTTCTTGATAAGTGTCAACTTTTGTCAATATTTTAATAACGTTTTCCACCACCTTGTTCTTTTTTTGCCTTTTTAACGCTTTTACGTCAATTTTCAAATGTTTTTGGTCAAGCGCACAAGTGTTCCATGTCCAAATGCTCAGGTAATATCAAGTGGTATGCCCAGCTAGTTCTTTGTCTATAAGTTTATAATTTGTATATATGTATGTACTTGTATTCCAAGGACTATGTATAATTTACAAAATATCATGTTTTCGTCGTTAACTGTAATTATGTGACTTGATATGTTTGAATAATTCATTCCAAATAAACCATACCTCTGAAGGCGAATGTGTAACATGTAAGCAGATAAAAGTTTCATTACGTCAGATTATGTTAAATAAACGATGAACCCTTTTAAAAGAGATAATCAACACAATTAACTCCTTTTTTGTTTTATAAAATTATTATCTCTCAAAATGCTAGATCTGTTTAAAGAATCAAAAGTCAACAATTAAGAACCGTAAACAAATTAATATTCAAATGAAATCTTTTCCACGCAAATTAATTTCAATGAATTTTTTAACATTTCTCAACAACAACAAAAAAAAAGTTTGAATGTTTTCAGATTTTATTTTATTCCCGAAACATATTTTTAAACTTTTCTTCCTAGAACAATAAAACATTCCTCCACAAAAACAAACAAACGAGTACGAGTGAGAATATTTGTCCTATCCAGCTCGAACCCCCATTTCGTTTATTATATCTTTTGTCATTTTTGAAACTTTTCAATCATTTGTTTAAAAAAAAAAATAAGGAATGACATGTTTGTTGTGTGACAGTTTGCAAGTCGGCATTCAACAATCCGCGAGTTAATTCAACCACGATGAATTTAAATGAAAACACAAAACCCTATCAACTGGGTGTTCTTTCTCGAGCCCCCCTGTAGCATTGAGGTTTCTGGGAAAATAGAACGACTCCGACTCCAACTCCGATGGTAATGTTGACGCCGCGCCGCGCCGATGACAAAAGGTCTTTTACAAAAATCACTCTACACTCTGTGTGACACTTGTGCGTGTCAAATGTGTTAGCTGTGATATGTTGCACAAACGACTCAACGCCCACCACCACCCCATCGATACACCCCTGCTTCTATATTATATCATTGCTGAATTGGTTTGTCAATCTACGTTCGTGCGGTGTGTTCAATTTTATGCTAATGGCAGGGGTGAACCGCACCAAAAACCGACTGGCTTTGGTGTGGCTGTGGGTGGAGGAGGTTATGTTTTATTATTTTAATCAGGTCCCGAGAGTGGGAATGAAGATCCTTTTCACGACAAAAGGTATAACTAGGTCTATTCGGTTACAGTAGCAGGTGTCAATGCTTGGAGCGTTTTGTTTATAAATTTTCTCCTCACATAATTAGAATATTATTTCAATAATATTGCCATAAATTGGCATTGAGGCCCAAATACGAGACACGCATACAAATGATGAAGCCAATCGATGAGATATAATAGATTGCGCTCTGCACCTGTATAATGCGTCGGAGATAATGTATTGTTGGTTTTATTGGTATTTTTCTTCTAATTAAGCTGTAAAAAATAACTAATTGAAATCCATAGAATTTATTATTTAAAATGAAATAATTTCCAAATTTTAAATTACCTTCATTATTTCCTTGAATGGATGAATATTTTTAGTATCTAATTAAAGAGATATAGGAATTATATATCTGCAAGTTATATATTTTGAAATTTGTGTTAATGAAGGTTAGGTTAAGTTGACTTGGCTGTCAGCAGAGTGTCGATACACTAGGACCATTATGATATCTTGGAGACTTTCTAACTAATCGCGAAACCATTGGCGGGTCCTTATAGAGCGAGCGAGATTGGCTTTATCTATATTTGCAAGATCACTTAGATCATTGAAGAAGAAATCTCCCAAATGGAGTCTACGACTTTGGGATTAAGCAGGACATGTACTCCTCCTCTTCTCCGTCCATGCAGTTTTTCCAGAAATCGTTAGAATAAATTCTGCTAAAAGATATTAAACCTTTGGAGTGCTTCAGATCCAGCATTGGCCAAATCTGTTTCGTCGCCAAACAGATGGTGATATTGTTCGACCAAAGGTTTGTTCTCTGTATAGCATCTTGCTTTAGCATAAGTTTACACATAGCGATGGAATACCTATACATATTTGCCTTATCAGGTAATAAAGACGAGTTCGTCAGCTTTACAATTTCTTGAAACGTCCCTGGTGCCCGGCACCCAGCAGAGGTGAATGTTAAACTGTTGCGCCATCTCCATCAGAGACGATCGGCAGTTAAGGGCTCTTATTGAGCTGGTAGAGCTAGAATCAAGAGATTTAATGGCTGCCTGATTGCCCCAGAAGATCCGGATATCTTTATTTGATGTCTTTTTCCTTAAGCCAAGACTTAATGCCAAAAGTTGCTCCTGGAACACACTACAGTCATTCGGAAGACGAAAAGAGTGACTTAACTTTAGTATACTCAGACCTCCACCAACCCCTTCATTAGTATTCGATCCATCGGTGTAAACATGGATTGAATCATTTTCTAGGAATGCTATGTCCTACAGATTTCTCTAGAAGGGATGGTTGCCTGAAAGTTTTTATTAAATTGAATCTGAGGGATAGTGTAATCAATACTACTTAGAAGTGAACCGAATGAGTTCAAAATGATGGAGTGGCCAATTTTATTATCGATTCATTGTGTCCAGCCATTTAGTTGCCGAATATATCGAGGGGTGTTAGATGGGTCAAATCCCATGGCCCTCTCGGCCAATTCACGTCACCTCTGCGAGAGATAACCTTACCCTCAAATCGTTCATGCAGAATGTCAATTATGAAGTTCGCTGTGTAGCACGTAGCGCCGTCCTACTGAAACCACGTTTGGTCTGGGTCCATATGATTTAATTTAAGACACAAAAATATGATTGTCATTATTCTGTAGCGCTTGCCATTGATGGTGTGTGCCTCACCAGCGTCGTTTTCGGAAAAGAACGACCCAATGTCGTCGCTCATTTGGGTTGGTGCCGTCCCATATTGGGTAATTTTGCTTTTCAACACAGCCATTCAAATACGCCTCGTCGATAAAGATGATTTTCGGCCAGAACTGGAGTCTTCTTCCAAACGCTCTGTAGCCCAATCAGCGAACAAACCGCGTTGTCTATGGCCATGAACTTTGAGCTCGACAGTCAGTTGGATCCTGTACAGCTGTAGGCCCAAGTCTCGACTGCCTCTGGTTATTCTGTACACACTTTCACGAACAGTAGCGAAGTTCTCGTTCCTTTGAATGTTTGCTGATAAATAACCAAACTGGTCGTCACAAATTTGATGAAAGATCCCCACGTCTACCGTAAAATGGGCGCAACATTTGCTCTAACGAACACTCATTCATAGATCATAGAGCTTTATCATTTGTACCTGCTCTTTAATCGTGTCTTTTGCCATGGTGATTAGGCATTAGTAACTGAATAACAAACAACAGATTTGACAGATATCACTAGAGCAACATGGCCGCCAAAATCTACCCTCAGCCATTTTTTTTCTAACTAAATGTGTATTTACTCGCTGACAGTGTGAATACAAACAATTTAAAAAAAATACAATGCACAGCAATCCACCCTGACACTTTCAATAGGACACTCATTACTCAAAACTGACAAAAATATTTACACATCCCTTCACAGTAACTTTGCGAATGTGACATCCCGATTCACATGGGAGACACTTCCCAGCAAACACAACAAAAAACAATAAAAGTGACAACAAGTGTCAACTGAAATCATTGCATTTCGTTTATATATTCGTCTTACGGCCAAAAACAAAAAAAAACGAACAAGAATATTAATGACCGACTTTGAGAAAAAAAATCCTTTTACCCACCATTTCCCTCTATATCGAATTTTGATGTTTGTGTGTGATGTGTTCCCGGGGAAACTCTACGTAAATTGATTGCAAGTTGTGTTGTCGCTCGTCCCTTTTCTCATTTGATTATATAAAAAGTCCCATCCAGAATCCCCATAACCATGTCCAGAAGGAAGATAATATTCAACGTTGAACTGACAACTTATGGTTCAAATGGAACCAAAAGGGACTTTGTCACTACATCGCCATCGCCATCATCATCAACATCATTGTAAGGACTTTAGTCCTTATACGGGTAGTAGTAGTAGTTGTTTTTGTTTTTTTTTTCGATTTTAACTCAACATCGGTTTATTGATTTCCATGCTTGACATGTAACGGTTTTTCTGTGCAAATTCAGACAAGTGGCCAAGGTGCTTTACCTCTCTCGTCCTGCTGGCTCAGTGCAGTCAAACGGAAAAAGGATATTAGAAGAGGACATGGCGAATTACAGAGACCGAACATCAAGACCGAACACCAAACAAAAAATTATGTAAACTAGACTACGAGGACCGATAAATGGATAAAAACGGACTGTCAAATCTGATTTTTACCATCTTCTCGCCCTCTTGTCAATCGTCCTTCGAATTCTAAGTTGTTCAGATTTTAATCGCATTCCTCGGGAATCGTATTTCAGGATTTTTTTGTTGTTGCTTTTTCTTTTTAAGAAAATAACTTTCGGGGCACAGATGGTGGTCTTTTATTTTTTTTTTCAATTTTTATTCGACAACTGTAATGGAATTTCGTATGCAAATTAACTGGCACATTTAACATTTGAAATGTTTTGCCATTCAAATTCGGAAATAGATTTACAGAGGTCTGTTGGAGATTTTCGAATAATAATAATAATAATAATGTTTGGCTTAAGTTGATTTTGGTTTTATTGTTATGTAAATGTGTTGCTTTTTCCAAGATCATAATTTAAAATTAATAAATTAATTAGAGTTCGAGAGGAAAATTTCACTTGGGTTGAATGGATGTGCTAGGGGCAGGATAGGCGAAACTGAAGTCCATATGTAGGCCCTATAGCACAAATTTTGCATTTGGAAATCGAAATCGAACTCCAGATTTTGATCAAAGTTCATATTACGATGATAGAGAAAACGAAAAAAGTGGGTCCCGCAATACCATCTATCAGTCAATGTGTATGTATGTAAATCGACCTACAGCCTAAGCCGCTCAAGGGATTTTCTTCAAATTTTGTACTAAAGGGTTTTCGGCGATCGCCTAGTGTAGAAATGTAGAATTTTGTTGAGCTCCAAAACTAACAATACCTGCAAGAGATCATTTATGAATTTAATGAAGAGTGTGGGAGACAAAACAGAACCTTGGGGCACTTCGGAATTTATTTTGTTTGCATATCAGACTCAAAACCATTTTGAACTATGAAGTACTAAAACGATGTAAGGATTAGTTCGACTTTTTAGTCATATATGCTATCAAATCACCAGACGACCTATTATTGCAAAAGTGGTACTCTCGACTGAAACGGCATTCGTTCTTCAAGATATATCTTAAGCTGATTGTTCATTAGAGTTTCAATTGATTTTGAGAGAAGGGGTGTTAATTAAATTGAACGGTAACTTGATAATTGTTTTTACTGTCTACTCAGAAAAAGCCCCGAAAGGTAGAACAGATGGGAAGTTTCTGAAGAACAACCCTTCAGACTTAAAGATGATATATAATCTCAATGAGCGACTTTGTGTATTTCAAGATCTTTAGGGAATCTTGCAACTGAATTTTCCCATAGAACCATTAACGCTCTCAAGTACAGGAGGAGTCGTTATATTGTCTATTCGGTGGGATACATATTTAAATCGTTTTGTCTTTATTCATCATGGTGAGATGTTGAATTTGCACCGCGAATATGATAAATCCGTTACCAAGATCCATTTGTGCTTTTTTGAAACCGCATGAAAATGAATGAAGTCCGAACAGAATTTAATTAGTGTGAAAGTGGCTCTGAACCTGGTAAACATTTTACCGAGAATTCATCTTTAACAAAAGAAAAAGTCATATGACTTTTCTAAAATAATTCAAGAACACATTTTTCGTTACTCATTCATTATATAATGAGTAAAAAATCGTTCGAAAATTTTTTAGGCAGCTAGCGTACGCCAACATTAACCTTGTTTTTTTCCAAACTCAAAGAGAATTGGAAGTCATAGTTAAAAAAATTTTCCCTAAAAATAGCTTCAAAATAAAGATGTTTCGTTTAGAAATCTTATTTCGAAATAATCATAATCCATTTTTTATTCTTCAAAAATCCTGTAAAACGTGATCAGTTTTCTAACACATCAAGTTATATCGAAATCTGATTTGTTGTTCCCAAGATTAACAAAGCAAAATGTGCATCTTCAGCAGCTAATCCCGCCAGCATATCAAACTGGGCTTTCGGTTCTATATCCGCAATTATGATGGCTTCATATCTGCTAAATCATTTCAAAGCTCTTCAAATAATGTACGAAAAAAAAAACACTTAAGGAAAACTTTAAATACCTGCAATCATTCCTATTTAAATTACCGCACATTCAAGTGGTGCCACTCGTTAATGTTTTGCTGCTATCAGTATAAATTATTTCACTTCCCCTTAAGGGTTTGGTTACATCCGATCCAATCCAATTCACATGCAACACGATGAAGAAAGTTCACAAGACGAATAACAACAATAAAATCCAGGTACTCGCAGAACTATTGAGCCAACAAAAAGGATAAATATCCATAAAAATACCAAAGTGTTTTTGAACGTCTGTATACTTGGCGCGTATTCACTTCAGTATACAAGGAGAGCTCGAGTTGTCTGTCTGTCGTAGGTAGGATTTCAGTCGTACTCATGTACATACAACATAGTAGTGGCATGCAATGCTCATTCTTTCTTGATGTTTGCGGCCCTTAAAGCAACGTGTATAAGGTGCAAATTCCAGGCTCATTGGCAAAGTGGGTGGCCTTATATCTGTGGATGTACATTGTACACAACATTTTGTTGATGAGTCCTTTTCCTTCGTCGGCATCGTCGTCGTAGTCCTTGCAATATGCCATTGCATTGTTGTACACCTGTGATGAGTCTATTGAGTGTGTGATGCATATAAGCGCGCAAATAAAACGAAAGAAAATAAATTAATTGCTTCGGTTCACATAAGGTTCTGTTCGTTCAGCTTGCCGTTCTTTCATTGTCTGCTTTCGTAAAGTGGACGTAATGAACTTCAATTTAACACAATTCTGACAGGTAATGTAATAAGTAAATTAAGACAGCGACACTTATCATCATCGTAAGCGAAAAAAGTCATCTAGGTTTAAGAATGAGGGTCCAAAAATGTACTGAAATATCCATGGAAGTATGTACGTATATCCGATATATTGTATTAAATCGAAGAGGGGGTAAATGCACCCCCTTTCATACTTTGTCTTGCTTAAGTTTTACAAGATTTAAAGTTTTCGATTAAATCTTAAAGCAGGTATTTTTTTTTGCTCACGAGCTAACGAAATATTTTTTGACAAATCGCAGATATGGAGCGAATAGGTTTCACTTTGTTCATGCATCTGTTTGAACTATGTTGATCCTGCTTTTTACTACGAGTACTTGAAGTTTCTGCAGAATATTGAAAGTTTTGAATTTTTTGAATTTGCATCGAATTCGAATTTGCATTGAATTCGAAATCGACTATTTATCTATGGACCTTTTTCCATCAATTATATTTTTTTTTTTTTTTTTTTTTTTGAAACCGAGCATTAACTCCCTTAGGAAATTTTCGATTAAAAATAAAAGGGGCAGATGTTTGTGGTTCATATGAATATATTTATGAGAAACAAAAAGAGAACAGGTGTCAAATGGCTTCCTTGCGGTACCCCACAAGTGATAACTATGGAATTGTTATTAATATGTTCATATTGAGTGCTTGCTTTTGTGTATGATTCAAATTAAATCAATATTTTTGAATGAAAGCCTAAGAAATAAATCTTCGAAGAAAATCGAGGAGGGAATCTATTAACTTATGTTTTGAAAAATTGTAAAGTATTACTTAGGACCTAGGGATGAGTTTTTTTATAACATCTTTTATATTTATAACAAATAAAATTTAATTAAATATTTCGAAAACGGTTATTTAAGTTAATTATTCAAGCAACTGAGTGGAATCTGTTAACAGACAATACGATTTCTTATGATTCGTTTTCTGGATTTTGGATCTTAAAGCATTAAGTTTGAAATGGAAGAAGTACTACGATCGTCGTAGTACTAGCTCTCGTAGATACTTGGTACCGGAGTTGACAATTAGGACCTTAAATTAATTGATCGGAGTTAAGCTGATCAATAAAATCAATTTGTCACTGTTCGCGTGCTTTGAGTATGACCACAAAAGTAATTTTCCTGTATCAAGGCAGGTCCGCATGTGATATTTTCAGTAAAGACTGAATGTGAATTATATTAATTTCTTAACAAAATAAAACTCTAATTCCGTTTGAATCCTCATTTTGTTGACATTTAAGGGGTCAATTGTTTGTGGTTTATTTTAATGGACTTGCTAGTTTGGATAGCCGTTTAAAGTCACAGTGGTGACTTCACGACACACCGCGGAATGACAATGCCATTTCCATTTTGAGAAAAAACAAAAGAAGGACCGATAATACTGCACACTTAAATTCACAGCAAACACTGACTTTCTCGAGATGCATTTGGTGCTGGTGTACTTCGTTTGAATTACATTCATTCATTAAAAAAGTGATCTCTCGACTAAAGTTGATTTTTTTTTTAATTCGCGGAACTTTTCTCGGACAGAATACTGAATTTGCAGGCATTTTTCATCATATTATCTTCCAAGAAAATTTTCCCTACATACAAAAACACATTGACATAATATGTTGCTTCAACAACATGGCTTCTATTTCCTATCATCTTTTGAGCAATATATTAAAAGTTTTTGTCAAGCTCCTGTCATTCCGAAAAACTTTAAATATTTTTTTCCATAAATGTTTAAGAATTAAAATGACTACAAGCTGAAGGCGTTTAAGTTAATAGTACAAAAATATCATCATATCATAAGAAAATGATGAATCAATTTTGATATGTACTCATAACAAATCAATGTACCACCTACAATGAAGTACATTTATTTCAGTAAATTAGATATGTAATGAGTACAAGCAACTTTTTTATCAAACATGTACTGAGTACACGTGTCACTTAAAGAATCTGTTTTGGCCTCCCAACAGACAGATTTATGTAGCACTTGTGTCTTGATGTATGATCTCTCCTTACGTAGTAGGATACGAATTATGTCTAACTTATACTTGTGTAACTCTTTTTTTTGAAAAAAAAAAATTATAATTTTTAAAAAACATGTAGCGAGCATAGTTTTTCATGCTTTAAGAATATTGCAAAAACACTAGGCCGTTGGCCTCAGTTGCCAGTGCTTTCAGTGTATTTACTTCGTAGATTTATTTACGGAGAAGTGTAATATGTAATGTAATGTAATGAAAAAACACAGCGAAGATTATGATAAAGGCAACTCATAGATATATGAACTAATTTCATTAAAATGTAGTGAGTACATATACATGTAGTGATATGTACATCCCTATGTACTGACTATATATTTACCTTATGAGTGAATAGAAGCTGTACTCAATTCATAAACATGTAATCATTACAGATATCTGACGTAGGCTTATACTACAATGACGGCAAAGAATACTGTACAGAAATTCTACTAGCTACGTAATCATGTTCGTATCTCATAAAACCGCCACATGTGTATATAGTGAGTCCATAGTATGTTGATGCTTACGTAATTAGTTCATAGAACCTGTGCTCAATAAATAATCATTTATGCATCATAGATATCCGACTCATATTTATATTATGAGGATAATTTTCATAAACTGTATTCACTACATAATGTATTCATCACCCGTGATTTTATATGGTGAGCTCATTGGAGATTTGTATTTATGTAATGATACACTCGAAATAATCAAATTCACCAAATAGATAAACTTTGACGAAGAACTGTGGAGTGAGCATCTAATCAAACTCTTGATGTAGGCACAATAGATCTTTAGGTCGCAGTGCGCTAACGCCCACTAGCCCCAATAATCATTCATTCAAACCTTCACTGTTATTTCTTTGGCTTATAATTTTGTCAAACAAATCTTCCCACTTGGTAAATTTTTTAGGCTCAACAGCTCCAACAGTATTGGGACCAATCGACATACAACTCTCAAGCATTTCTCAAGAATTTTCTGCCGAGTGTGAATCGCTTAGAAGAGAAGCACTTTCTCATGACAATAGATACACTAAGGGAGTCTCATTCTCTGGAAGAAGTGCTGCCATTAAAAAAAAACACAAACTTTTGAATCTATTTTTTGTTTTTGGCAGTCGGTTGGAATCGAACCCAAAACTCTAGTTCGCCATTCCAACGCACTATTCATTACATCAAGGGGTAGTTCAGACATTTTAGTTAAATTTACTAAAATTTTGAAAGCGACTTTTCTTGCATGACCAACGTATTGGAATTTGTTTAATAAGGTGTATTCAAAAACGTTATGGGCAAACAGTTTATATGATAAAAACGGGTTTTTAAGTCCCACTGCAAACTATACTTTCGTTACTTCAACTATTGCCAACTAAATTTCATTTTAACCCAAACTCAAAACCGTATACCGCTTAACGTCGTTCATTTGTCACAAACAAATGCGAAGCTTTCAATAAAATGTATTCTCACTATTTCAACACAGAATATCCTTATCAATACGCGTTAAGGGCTCAACTCAACTTTTTGTCCAAAATGTAATTAAATCATTCACAAAGGACATTGACTGTGATTGCTATATAATGTTGACTATAGACGTACAAACAAAGTGTCGGTCGGTTTGTTGTGTGTTATGTTCATGGCTCACTGCAAAGCACACGCATCGCAGCTGCCATTCACATTAGGTATAGGTATAGGGGTTTTTTTGGCCTGCACAACCTCTGAACTGCTCGGGGAGGACCTTTTAAACGCTCGAAATGGATTTAGCTAATCAAATATAAATTTCAATCTGTTCGCAGATTTACCAAATCACGCAATTTGTTTTTTTTTTGTATATTCCGTATTTTAATTAAATTTCAATGTGAAAAACCCTTGTACGGTTATAACACACAAACCCCCCCAGTTCTCCACATCGCCACACATCAGATCGTCCTTATCCCAGGAAAATTGATATAAAATAACCAAAACAGTTTTTGGTAAAATGGAGCTCATAAATAAAATCAATCAATTTTCGAAAATGGCAACTGCAATCGTAACCGCACATTTGGATCTGTAATTTAAAGATATATGTACCGTACAAATTGTCAAATACACAAACACACACACTCACATAACGATTGGACTGAGAAATCAATTTTGAAGAGTATGCAAAATGGCTTAGGGTTAAATATGTGCGTTCAAATGAAGCGGGTTGTAACGGGGGGGAACTGCAGCGAATTTGTTGGTGATTGTCAGGTTAAATATGTGTATAGCCTATAAAACATTTAATAAATTTACTATTAGTGGCTAAAAACATATTTCAAACGGTTAAAGTGTGCAAGCCCCCATGAACTAAAATGTCACCTCATAAAATTGATGTTAATGGGTGGCAGGTTTGGCATGTATAAATGCACACAGCATGATGGGAGCATAAGGGTTGATGGAAATGGAATAGCGGAAGAAGCAATACATTAATGTCAGGTTTTTATTTTAACATGGATGCAAAATTATGGCTTCGAATTTATTAATTGTGATATTGTGCGCGCGGTAACGAAAGCTGCCCACAAATACAATAAAAGGGGCTTCCTCTGACCTTACATGAGTGCTTCGAAAATGCAATGAACTGAGAAACCAACATATTGTCAATGTGAAATAAATTGTAGGAACTATTAAAGGATAAATATTCTACCAATATGGGCATGGGTATAGGACTGTAGAAGAGAGGTTAATCTCTAAAGACACTTAGATCACTCTGTATTGAATGTTCTTCTTTATCGGGTCTCCTTAAATGAATGGTTACCGTGGGTTTTTACATCCTCTACGATCTCGAGTTCACTGCTTCTAGTAATCTAGACTAAGGGCTCTGACGTCCCCGAACTGAGGTTTGGCCATTTAACTCGAGGTTCGGTCTTCCTTTTTGCATCGAAGATTCAAACAAATTCATGGAGTTAATGTCACTCCGAGTTAGATAGTCTTCTTAATAATGAACTTTGAAGTTACTGCTATGGTCCTTGCCTGGTCTTCAACAACTGTGAAGAACTCTCTTCTGAACATTGGGGACGGCTGCTGATGTCGATATATTCCGAACAGCGGCATCATTGGAACGTACTTTTTCGAAAATGACTTTGGTGAGGCGCTCACCGTCAACGGCAAGCGCTACAGAATGATGATAACCAAATTTTTAAATTATATGGACCCAGTCGACACGTGGTTTCAGTAGGACGTCGGTCGCTACGTGCGACGCAGCGGACTCCATAATTGACATTCTGCATGCACGGTTTGGTGGAAGTTTATCTCCAGCAGAGATGGCGTGAATTGTCCAAAAGGGGTATGCGATTTGACCCCGTTAGGCTTTTTCTTTTGGGGTTTCCTGAAGTGGCAGGCTTATGCGAATAAACCACAATCCACCGATCCGCTTAAGGTGAACATAACCGCAAGTCTTCGCTCAAATTCAGCCGGATCTATGATGTAGACTCATTGAAATTGAATTGGACTACTGGGATCCGTGTCACTGGAAGATGTCGGGATGGGCACTTGAACGATGTGTTAATACCTTACACACAGCTCTTTGATAACTCCAGACTCACATGTCTAAAACCGACTTTCTTCTTCTGAGTGGTTCGCAATTGCTTTTCGTCTGACAGTGGACCTGGAAATTTGTCCGTAACTAGGAAATGGTACGAGTTGGAGTGCATCTTATCATTGATGGTTCAACCGTTTGGAGAGAGCCTGATTCTTTTGTGGAGACTTAGCCTAAGTGTCACCGTCTGCAAATTCTAGTATTTAGGAGTCGTTTCGTTCGTAAGGGCTGTGCTTACCAAATAATTTGTCGGAAATATCTTCCTTTGATATCATACTCCTGACAGGGTCGTAGGCTCTACCCAATGCATGCTTAGCCTTATATTTTGTAAAATGGCTTCAATCCACATATTTTCCACTTGGAAGTATTGAGATTGACTGAAAATTTCGGCCGTCCCAGTGTTGTGGAGAAGACAGAAAATTCCTTGGACCTTCACCCATCTTGTTACTTATTTACCGACGATATAATGTTTAAGTGTATTGGGTCGGTTATGTAGACGATATTATTCTGTTGTCTTTATAATTAAAATTTGCTAAATAAGGATCTTATTTATGAATATTGTCATCATCATCCACTCAGGTTCGTGTTGCATAATTTAATACTAAAAAAAAATAATCTCGCATCCATTACTTTGTGGGAAGTTACAAAAAGCTTTTAATTATGAACTTTAATCACGCAGTATAAATTTATTATTTAATCCTGAAAATGAACACCCAATTAAAATGACCATAAAGTACTTCAAATTTATATTTCTTTTTTATTCATAAAAATAACTTTGTGTATGTGTTGTAAATTATTTAACAAATTTAAACAAAAATCCAGAAATAAACTTAAAATAAAAAAAAAATAAAATACAGCGGTAGCAACATTAAACTTGTGGTCATAGTTGTTCACGTTTGTGTCGGAAGTGATTTCTTGTAATTTTATTAATCATCAATTTTTACAGAATACCAATACCAATATTTATGTGTGATGTGAAAACATTCAAATTATTAATTCAACAAAATAACACCTCGGTGAATCCAAACGAATAACCAAACAACACTATCTCTCTCTACTATGTTAACCACCATGTTGCTGAAATTGCGGCACGCTCTCTAGTGATTGCCACAAATGAGCTATGATTGAACATAAATTGCTTTGAATTTATGATAATAAATAAAAAATCATTTCAAATTGATTTCAGCGACCACACGAGAGGATATTTTTTTTTATTATTTTTTTTAAACATATTATTTGTGTTTACATTTTTATATTAACACTTCCTTTTGGTTGGCAAAATGTTTGGGTGAAGTACGTGATTTTCTCTCTATGGATATGGATTTTCAATAATTTTACTATTTTGTATATAAAAATGTGTTTGAAAGTGTAAAAATGCAATACGCAAGCAGATACAGTCAAATCTGGTTATCGCAACTAAGCTCTATTGAGAAAGTGAAGCGGGGCAAAAGAATGCATTCAATTGATTGGGAAAAAATGATTGCAATCTTTTTGATCTCAAATGAATATTGATTGCAGAATTTGACGTCTCAAAGGAAAGTCAATGAACCTAATATTTATATTCGTTCTTAGATTCCTTACTCCTTTATCTTGGAAGTTCTTATAATGCAGGAGAGATTGCTTATTTCTGTATTCACCCGATTTTAACCTTCTCTGTACAAGATATTTCGAGAATCTTATATTTTCGGAATATCAGGACAAGATTTGTTTTGTGATCTTTGACATCCAGATTACATCAATCTCTCCAAGTTTATATCGTGTTGTTGATTTTTTTTAAGGATGCTTTCTTGATACGGCCAAAGCAATGTGTATCTCAACAATTTGTTGGCTGCCAAGTTCTAAAGAAATGAAGATAAAACACCACCATGTGGCGCACCTCTACTAACAAAAAAGACACCCAGTTTCCATTTGATAATCCTGCTAATTAACATTTGATAAATTGACTCACCTAGTGAATCTCTTGATGAGTTACAAGTTCAGATGTTATTACGAGTATTTCGACATTGTTGAAAGTGTGCACTTTTTGTGATGGAGGGAATATTCGATGGTTTTTACAAGTGTGTAAGGAGCCATTCCTACTGATTTCCTATAGTTGTAAGCATGTTAGTCGGTGGACAAAAGTTTCATATTAATACTTATTCGTAAATACATAACTGTGTAGCACATGAGACAATCAATATTTCTCTCAAGAACACGTTGATTTTCGTTTATCTGTCAATTTTGACAGCACAATATTATTTGTGATTGAAAATTTTTTTTCGACTTCTAACTAGATCTTGTAAAATTTGTTGATTTTGATATTTTTTTTGTACAGCGGAAATTATTTTCCGATCTTCAATAAGACCAATATTCTATCAGTTGGTTACTTAAAAATACAATCTTATTAGTGCAAGATCATTCTAGTTTCGAAGTCCACAACTAAAAAAAAATTTGTTATCAGTCAGCTTGGATCCCGAGTTAACTCAACAAATTTGATCATATAATTATGGGATCATCTGGAGAGGTGATTTTTCTGAAGGATGTTTGCTTCAAATTATTATAATCGACGTGCGAGACTATGGAAAAGCGATTTGAATAGTTGTGCTATTTGGATTACGACAGTGAATGGGTTATTTTTCTATTAGCCAAGGAAAATTATAAATAAATGGCCAAAGAAAACTGCAAAGCTGAATTTTGGTGGAGAGTTTTATTTGTGTGCTTTAGCTATTTGTTTAAAGTATGCTATGTTTGAAGCGGGATTAATGTTTTTAGGAGCAGTGGAATTAGATTGTTTTGCAAATGTTTCGAATACTCTCAGTGCAGATAAAAAGTGTAGCTTAAGTAATTGAACACTCAAAATATTGTGACCCTTTTTTCGTTAGCTATTTCCCTTCTGAGAAACGTGTGTAAATACGTCCAGTACCTTAATCCAGCGTTTGCTACTGAACAAAAACAACTTTAAGCATTTTCAGATTCGCACCTTTTTTTGCAATAATGAGTATTGCATCTTTTTGTCTAAATAATGTTCTGGCATGTCTTTTCTCAAAATCTATTGACTGTTCAAAAAATTAAACAAATATCTTTTGTGTAGAATTACATAAGCCACAATTTTAACCTTCGTTGATAGTTGTTGAGGAACTTTCAAAAACATTAAATGCTACCCTATTTCCCACCCGCTTGAAAATTGAATTCCAGATTCTTATTTAGGGTACTTTTTATGAAAATCTTACGACTTGTAACATAGTCTTGGGGAAATTGCAAAAAACTGAATGTTATCCCCTTTGCACGAGTTTAAAAATGTAATTCCAGGTTCTAATTTAGGGTACTTATTATGAAAATCGTAAGGCATTTAACTATAATACTGCTTTTTCGGAATTTTTTCGAGCGGAAGGCATAATGTTGTACCAAAATTTTAATACGTTTTTTGACAACTAAAAGTTACAGCTGAGACTACTTCATAATTGGCCTACAGGATAAATAAACGTAGAGTATACTCGCATTGAAAAAATCAATTAGTTTTATTTAAGCGGATTTGACTGTTCAAATCTACGAGTACTTTACTGATAGATATATATTGCAGTTAATTTTTTTCTCCCATTAATGCTATAAATAAGGGCAAAATTTATATACGCACAACCACGACCACTAAGTATGTCGATTGAACATATTGGTTGACCCATTTAGTGGTTGAAATTAGCGCATTTTGAAAATTCTCTTGGTTAAATCGGTATTTGGAATATAATGTGTTTTATTTTTTTTATTAATTAAAAAAATATTCAATGTTTGAGAGTTATGTTTAAATTCCCCTAAGTATGCAAAAGAATCAAATGACATTTCTCGAAAAATTGAAATCTTCGAGATCAAATAGTTTGTATTCAACTAGAAGGGGTCCTTCTGCAGAATCAATACAAAAAAACGAACTCATTTGTCTATGGAAACACGGTGTTTAAGACCTTTGAAAAATATTTTTGAAGGATTAAATTTAATTTTAGGGTTGAACATGTAAATTATTAGAAAATTAATGTGCTAAATACATTAGCGTAAACCTTCATAGTTCTTTTTTTCAGAAGTTAACAAATAATCTGGTAGATATTTAATAATAATAGAAATTATGATTTTTTTTTTAATAGACGAAAGTTCAAAAAGTTAATGGAAATCTGCTGTATATAACATAAACATCAAGAAGAAAGCCACTTTAAAGGTTTTGTTCCCTGTAAGGGATATAGACTTGGTTTCAAAACCGTGAAAAAAAAATCCAACAGTCTCATTCAGCCAGAGAAAACAACATGTTCAAATTTAACAACCGTCTTGATAAATTCACAAGTAGCAATTTTCCACGTTTTCAATAATGATATACTGAACGGATTGATATGGTTAAAAATAACATGATATTGTAGTTGATTTAAGAAGATGTCGTTTTGATTCAACATACAACTTTAGTTAACAAACAAATTAGTTAGATTTTTACATTAACTAAATTCCAGTTTCTACCAAGTTTGTGCCATTTTAACATGGTCTTCTGTAAATTTCAATAATACTACATAGTATGTTGATTTAAATGTTTATGTAGTTATCTTAACCAATTTTGTACTTTATGAATTATACTTGGTTCTTAAAAACAACATCATGAGTGAATGATCAAATAAGATCAAATAATTCCGAACTGTAAACATTATTTGCAGTCGCGATCATTTCGAAATTGGATGAGTTCTTCCTAAATTTCATCAGGAATTCCAATCACTTGCATAGTTCAAGGATTTCGCAACATTTGGTTGAGAATGGTCCTTTGGATTAATAACAAAGATTTTGTGATATATTTGAATGTTTTTAAAAAAATAACTCGATTGAGCACGGATTGGTAGAAGGTGGAAAAGTCTCAGAAGTAAAACAACTGGACAAGTTGTATTATCTAACTTT
The DNA here is from genome assembly GCA_911387755.1 of Chrysotoxum bicinctum. Classification (NCBI taxonomy): domain Eukaryota; kingdom Metazoa; phylum Arthropoda; class Insecta; order Diptera; family Syrphidae; genus Chrysotoxum; species Chrysotoxum bicinctum. Next base: position 8,633,099 of record OU426988.1, on the reverse strand, counting down.
CATTCTTGTATAAGATTAACCAATCTAACGTCCTTATAATTACTTTACGAGGAACTATTAGTTGAGGTATAAGTCTGTCGAAAATCGGATTGAATTTTTAGAAATTTAAAAGTACTAGCCCTATGAGTGTGTATGACTATACCTTCTAAGACTTTTATTGAGAACTTAGGACTTCATTTCATTAATTATTAAACTTCCCTTCCAACTAACTTAGCCTAAGAATTGGTGATGCCAACATAGAAAACACACAAATAGTCAAAAAGGTCATAAGAGCCGTTTTGCCGCAAGGGCCCAACTTGGCCGAGTCATGCCGTGTAAATATTCACTTTATTTTTAATGTCTGTTTAACTTGACAAACTATAAGCCAAAACACCAAACAGAAGCCAACATCATTAGAGCCTCGAAACAATAATTTCAACACACCTAACACACATTTTTCTTCCTCTCATAATTGCCACCCCATTGGTTGAATTTACAAAATTTTACAAAAATGCAACCAAAACTGACAGAACCATCGCACCAAAGACAGCAAATCCAAAGAAGACGAAGACATTTTCTGAAGCCAAAAAGGCCAAATTAACCAAGAATAGCTCTTTATATAGCCAGAAGATTTGCTTAGGACTGACTCTCCATTATAATAAAATGCAAATTGTGTCCTGTTCTGAGGATAACACAAAATAAAAATCACATTACGGATAACTTAAGTGGGTTGTCTTGGCTTGTTGGGTTTTGGGGTGCCGACTCTCCGTCCCACCAGTACCCAAAGTATGGAATTTCTCTTGCTAAAAATGGATAGAAAAATAATTTTTCTTAAGTCTAACAGAAGGAAAAAAGAACCCTGGGTGGGAGAGGCTTATGGTAAGCAGAAAGTGGCGGCGATGTCTCCCTAATGACCGAACATTTGTTTCTTTTTGTCACTGAGCGATTTGTTTAATTTTTTTTTTTACATTTTTATAGTGTTATGGATTTTAATAATTCTAGTGCCAGAAGTTTGACTGAGAATATAGGTCTAGACGTATGACGGATCTGATCAATGAGAATCGTAAGCAGATAAATAATTCGATTTTGGTTCAATGGCGTAGAAGGGTTAATGTAAAAAATTCAAAAACTATCAAATTTCTGTAAAGTGGTTTTTATGGAAAAAGTTAGGGGTTCTTTTGATTTAAGATTATCTGCAAAAAAATTATGTTTCGTCTTCATCAGTTGTCTAAATCCGTATTCATACAAGCTTGTCTAAGTTTGTGACACCAATTCAAACATTTTGTCGTTATTTTCTAGAAGCTGTCTAAGTATGTAAACACACAAAAACTTTTTGTCTAAATGACTTTTATTCAATTTAACAACTTTTTAATTCTAGGTATTAAAAAATATAGTTATACCTCTTATGAATAGGTTACCAATTAAGGAAATCTTATGAATAAAGATCTCCATTTATCGTGTTTAGCGGTTAAGTCAACATACTTGAAAGACTTGGACCATAAGTTGGTCAATTGTGATACCACATGAATCATGTAGACTTTCTGTCTACTCGTTGAAGAAGCGTGCGAGACTACTGATAAGAAATGAAACAATTAAAAATTTAAATTCTAGAACTAAACTTGTGCTTTATTCAGGAGGTTAACAAAAAAAAAAAAGAATTAAAAAAAGAGATGTACATTGTTTTCTTGCTGATGATCTTGAGTTAATGAGGGAATGGTTTTCTTGTTGATTAGCTTAAGTGAATAATAAACAAAACTTAAAACTTAAACCTTTTTAATATTTTTTTAATATTAATACTTGGAATAATTTAATTTAATATTAATACTTAACATACTCCCCCCCTTTGAGCGTATTAGCTCAAAATGTGTTTTCTTCAATAGGTAAAAGTGCTAATTGAGTAATTCCACGCTTGATTACAACAACTCTTACTACACCTTCCGAATCTGGTGAAATCTGTATAATTTTTCCAAGTGGCCATTTCAATGTATCAGTATTATCAACTTTCATTAATACCATGTCACCTACTTTGACATTATTTTGTTTAAAACGCCATTTAGATCTAGGTTGAAGGATTTGCAAATATTCTTCGTAAAAACGATTCCATAGCTGCTGTGAAGTATACTTCATCCTTTGAGCCAACTGCACACTATTTGGATTTTTGACTATTGTAGGAGCTTCTGGAACTGCTATTTGAGGGCCGCCAAACAAAAAATGAGCGGGAGTTAATGGTTCCAAATCATTGGGATCCGACGACATTGGGGTGATGGGCCTTGAGTTCATTATAGCACCAGCTTGTTTTGCGACTGTCCGAAGTTCGTCCTCAGTGAGCTCAATTTTTCCGACAATGTTACGAATCAAACGTTTTAACATTTTTATAGATGATTCCCACAAACCCCCTTGGTGAGGTGTTCGAGGAGGTATGAACGACCACTCAATGAACTCGCTGTCACATGCTTCTTTTATCAGAGTGTTATCCTTTTGCATGCTCTCTTTCAGCTCCCTAAAATAGTTTGAAGCTCCCACAAAATATGTAGCGTTGTCTGAATACAATTTAGAAACAGAGCCACGATCTGCAATAAATCTTTTTAATGCTCGTATAAATGCCTCTGTAGTTCGATCAGGAACCAACTCCACATGAACAGCCTTCGTAACAAAACAAACAAAAAGTGCCAGGTGAACTTCTTTATTTTGTCGGCAACGAATGTGATGTCGTACAGTGATAGGTTCTGCATAATCAATACCCGTAACTGCAAACGCTTTGAATTGCTTTGGAACTATACGATCTTCTGGCAAATCGCCCATCAACTGAGACATAAGCCTTGGATGTAATCTGAAGCACCAAATACATTTTCGTGTAACACTTCTTGTTAGCTGAAGACCTCCAATTGGCCAATAACGATTACGTACTGCTGATAAAACCATCTAAGGTCCTGCGTGACAGAATTTAAAATGGTGATAGTAATTTATTACGAGGGCAGTGAAAGGATGTTTTTTTGGCAAAAGTATCTGATGTTTGGCGTCATAACTAATATGAGCATTTTTAATTCGACCACCCACTCTGATTAAACCTTTTTCATCAATAAACGGGGCTAAAACGCTCAACGAACTATCTTTTGTTACGCATAATTTTTTGTCGAGTAGATCGTATTCTTTCGAGAAATGAGTACGCTGAATTAATTTTATGAATACTTCCTCAGCAGAAATTTCCTCCTCTAAAGTAGGTAATTTGACGTCAGAATATTTTTTAATTACTTTGACCCTTTTTTCATCGGGATGAATCTTATGAACTTCTGCTAAGGTGCGGCACTGATGAACAAATCTCAATACATATGCGAAGGCACGACGAATACCCCTAAAACTGCATGAGTATCGCATCGAGTCAGTGATATCTGATTTTTTTTAATGTAACCAATACGCATTTATTTGGACGATACTCATCAATTTCAGAGGCCTTTGCGAACAGGCTGTATTCTTTTGGCCAATCTGATTTATTTTTCTTTAGAAATGTGGGCCCGTTCCACCATATCAACGAATTGGAAATTTCAGATGGTAACATTCCACGAGTTATACAATCTGCAGGGTTCAACTCCCCAGGAATGTGGTTCCATTGACTACTATCAGTAAAGTTTTGGATGTGTGAAACTCGATGTGCAACGAACGTATTCCATCTACAAGTATCATTATGTAGCCAATTAAGAACTATCGTGGAATCAGTCCAATAAGTAGTTCTTTCAATTATACTTTCATTCAACACCGCGCGTTGCAAACGATCAACCATATCGACAAGAAGCTTTGCTGCGCATAATTCAAGGCGGGCAATCGTAATAGTTTTCTTGGGTGCAACTCTTGACTTGGCCTCAACAAATGTGACTGTTATTTCGTTATTAGATTGAAGGCACCACATATAAATACAAGCTCCATACGCCTTTTCACTGGCATCACAGAAGCCATGTAATTGAGTTAATTTGATATTGCTGCCTCCAAAAACATGTCGAGGAACATTGATGTCTTTCAGCGCTGTTAGACCTTTTCGAAACTTAATCCATTTATCAGAAAGATCCTCAGACAATTGGCTATCCCAATTTAATTCCTGTGTCCACAAACTTTGGAAGAATATTTTAGCTAACGTAACTACAGGGCAGATAAAACCAACAGGGTCAAAAACTTCGCAACTTCTGATAAAACAACCCGCTTTGTTATGCTGGATGCTCCCTCCTCATCTTGAAAAGAAAAACGGAATATGTCTAACTCTGGCTGCCATAACAATCCCAATGCTTTAATTGTATTATGCTCATCAATCTGTACGAATTTTTCTCTTGCCTCGGGAAGAACGTCCTTAATTACATCCGGCGAATTGGAGCAAAACTTGCAAAGTTTAAAACCACCCTTATCAAGAATGTCAACTAACTCCTGCCGATACATTTTCAGCTCCTCGATACAATGCGCCCCAAACATCGCATCATCAACGTAAAAATTTTGCCTCAGCAATCTAGAACCATTGGGAAAATTCAGAGATTCATCATCAGCTAATTGGCTTAAAGTCTTTATGGCCAAATATGAGCCCGGAGCAGTTCCATAGGTAACTGTAAGGAGCCTCAAAACTTTAAGTGAAGAAATCTTATCGCTTCGCCATAAAATCAATTGGAAATTAGCGTCATTGGAATCAATGCGTACTTGCCGATACATTTGTTGTATGTCTGCGGTGATAACGTATTTGAATAAACGAAATCTCTGAAGTATGATGATTTCGTCGTCCGTATACTCTTCCCATTTAGCCTGTGCGTTGACATCCAGTTTCCTCAATATCAAGCAAATCAATAAATTTTCAGCGACCTTCTCCACAGATCCCAACGATAAAAGCGAGCGATAATGTGACTGCGTCTTATCAAATAAATCCCTATATGCTTGTGGATTGGACCCCGACACTCCTTGTAAAGAAAGTATTTCATTGATGTGTGATCTAAAAATCAAGGCATCGTGATCATATCGCTCCATGAGAGCCTCCCATGCCTTTGGGAAATTTTTAGAGGTTACTTCCATGTTCGAGATTACGCGCTTAGGTCCATCAGCCAATGCAGATTTAAGAAATCTAAACCGATCCACATCATTTAAGTTTGAATCGTTTATGATCATGGAATCGAACTCGTTTTTAAAATCAAGCCAATCATAATATTTGCCTGAAAAACGAGGAAGTTCTAATTTAGGTAGGCGGACAGATCGTACTGGTGCAGGTGACGGACTGATGATTGAGTGCATTGTGGAATAATTTGGATCAAATTTCCTTTCATCCATAAGCTCCAACACGTCAGTTTTTAAATCCGTATACGCGTTGGTGAATGTGGACTCCTTATCGGAGGCATCCTCATCTTCAGATGGTTCAGTGCTGAGTTCCAAAATAAGTTGGGTTATAGTGTTATGCCGCTGGTGATAGTCATCGATAAGTTGCAGCATAACACTTAATGCAGAATATGTCATTTTAGATTTTTTCTCAATAAAGATCTTCCGTTGCTTGGTTAGTAAACCTAATATAGAAGCTCTAACCTTCTTTGCCTTTTTTAATTCTTCCATATTTCCGTCCTAAAATAGTGTAGTGGAAATTCCAAAAATTACACAGCCAATAAATGTGCGCCAAGTGAAATATCCGTAAACCGATGTTATTTCCAAGCGACACGAACAAGGGAACATGAAAAGAATAAATTTGGCGGCAGTGTTTATTCGAATATTGGTTTTATTTTCCCTTACCTCTTCAAAGGAAAAGGAGATTCCTAAGAAAAAACCAGATTACCGACTGGACACAGGATAACCTCAAACAGGTTATGAATCACCAAAGTCCAATTTCAGCAAAAAACCTTCGCACAAAAAATTCCGAACTACTGATATCGATTGAGCAAACAGAGATATCTTATATGATTTTCAAAAATTTTAATAAATTTAATTGTTATAATCGAGCAATTGAAACCATGTTCTGCTACCAATTATGATAAGAAATGAAACAATTAAAAATTTAAATTCTAGAACTAAACTTGTGCTTTATTCAGGAGGTTAACAAAAAAAAAAAAGAATTAAAAAAAGAGATGTACATTGTTTTCTTGCTGATGATCTTGAGTTAATGAGGGAATGGTTTTCTTGTTGATTAGCTTAAGTGAATAATAAACAAAACTTAAGGGTATGGTATTGTAAACCTTTTTAATATTAATACTTGGAATAATTTAATTTAATATTAATACTTAACAACTACTAATGTCTATATTTGCCAGGCCACTTGGATCATTATGGTAGAACTCTCCCAGATGAAGCCTACGTCTTTGAGATAGAGCAGGAAATGTACAGAGAAGATAAGGAATCGATTCTACATTTTCCTTGTGCATATAGCTTCTGCATGTTTATAAATGCCCATAGCCCGACGTCAAATATGTATATCGTTATTTCTCACTGGTGCACTCCATATCACTCACTTTAACCAGTTTCTTATAAATGCTTGCTTTCATATTCAAAGTATCCACATCTTTAGGTTCATAACGAGTGTGAAGAAAAAAGTACCGGACTAATAACTCTTCCTTGTGGAATACCACAGTTTTGACAAGAAAGTTGAAACTAAATGTTCACAGAATCTTCTTAACAAGACAGAACGAGGACCAGAAGACATGAGAGACTTCTTAAGGATATTTTCCGGTTAATACGAAGGTTTTGAAAGCCTTTATAGATTGAAGGAATAAATCAACGCCGAAAAAATTTATTTCTGCTTTCTGATCTAATGTTTTGATAGATCTGCTTTGGTGGAACCTATGATAAACATCCAGCAGCCAATATTGTTGGAAACGATCAATGCCTCATAATTGCTAAAAAGCTTACCTAATAATAACAAAATAGTCACTGATGAAATTTTAAGAGCTTCTGCTGTTATTACCGCGAAACTTCCGGCTAGATGACGACCTTAGAACATAAGTGGAACAAATTAAAAAAAAAAAACAGAACATCAAAGCAATAGAAGTAAGCTTTTCAAAATTTTGGAAAATGTCTTTCAAGACAACCTGCGACAGACGATAAAGCCAACAGAACTGAACTAAGTTATTGATATCTTAACAGACCTCTTGACATAATAGTAAATTTTGGTGGGGGCAACAACCTCATTTATTCAACTTAATACAAGCTTATTCTAAATATAATTTTAACATTCGTAAAACCAAGAAACTAGGATTTATGTAGATTTGAAGAAGACGTTAAATTTAGGCTACAGTCAAAACATTTAATGGTACAATTAATCCTTTGTAGGATGCGAGAAATAGGTTCGTTGTAGGAGAAATTCCTAGGTTAGTGCATTGAACTGTCATGTCTTAGGTATGTGCTCCTTTCCTGACAACGAGTAGCTAAAAATAAAAAAATATTTCTCAAGGATACCGCGGGGCATATTCTCAAAGAGAATCTCTTGTCATGAAAAGTACTTCTCGTCTTAGCCGTTCGAACTCACCAGTCTTCATTCCTACCAACAATATGCACACAGGAATGGTTGAGGATTGTAGGTCACTAGGTTGAGGTTATCTATGAGTCGTTTGCCTCTAATTTATTTACTAACTTTTCAGAGACCCTAAAACACCCTTGACATTGGTGATGTGTCGCTTCCTTAAACAAATTAAATCAAGAACTTATAAGATACATTCGTGCTCAAAAAAAGAAATAAAGTATAGTTAGTAAGTTTAATTTTAATTCGTTAAAAAGTACCAACTAGATACTTGAAGAGCTTATCATCAGTCGTTTATGTCTGATTTGAAATTTTTCTAAAGTCCACGTTAAAATTCACTTCACTCCATTTTGTTAAATAAAACGAAAATATCATAAAAGATGGGTTTGAAAAATCAAACAAAAACAGAAAAATCTCTTTTCAATTTCATCATATTCATCATCTATTGCACATTCGCATCCACGAAACAGAAATACTCATAGTCATATCATACATCTCCCCCACCCCCTTGACGATGGCTGATGGGTATTCTCGAATTCAAATCACTTATGCTTATTCAAAGCTATCCATCTGGAAAACACCTCCACACACAGTTCGTTTCAAATATGCGAGTCCTCTTCTGCTTTTATAAATATTTGCACTTCAATCAGAGCGAGTGTGTGCTGCACCAGCAACATCAACAACAACAAGGGAAATATTTTTTTCAAATCAATTCATCACTCTCAAAAACCACTCTATCCTCCATATGTATATGAATGTGTGCATGCCCAAAACCTGCCTTGCATCGACGAATCAATTAGCTTTTGGACCATCAGCGCTGTGAAAAAGAGGTCCTTTCTGCATAGACATGCGAGTATCTGATTCAAGCGAATTTTAGACTTTTTCAACATATAGGGCAAAAGGATGGTAGATTCAATTTTTCGCGCATTTCAATTTCAAGCGAATACCTCCTACGCATTGCATTCTTGGTAATAGCTTAAAATTAAAGTGCATGTTCTATGGAAATATCAAACAACAACAACAAAGGAACATAAGTCCCACATGGAATTGTCACTCCTTCAAAACTAACACAAAATCCTTTAACCACTTCAAAAATGTCCCTGCAGTCGCGTTGACCGATTGACTCATCCTGCCATACCTATGGCAGTGGTTTCAAGAGTGCCACATTCTATAGCTGGATGACTTTCCAATCCATCTCATTGCTCTCTTGTTCGCGTTTTGGGATTCTATCAAAATTGAGGATGTCCTGCCGCTCAGCTAAAGCTAAATAGGGCATTGCACAAGTGTGCACTGATTTGTCGACCCAGGTCCCATGGAACGCGATTGTTATAGAAATGCAGAAGGATACGTGCTGTATCTGGAATCGCGAATCCTTTTGATGGCAGCAAACAAGCAAACACCACGGGTGAGAGATTCGGCCAACATCGCTACCACCACCACCACCAAATCGAGCTTAGCTTTTGGTATTTTTAATACCAGCGCTCCTCTATGTACAGTATAAACGTCATGATGATGACATGCGTCTTTCTGGCTGTCTATCTTCTCTGAACTGCAATGCAAGTCGCAAGAGGTTGCGTTGAATATTCAATTTCACCAAAAATCCAATCATGGCCGAAGGTATATATTTATTTCCCTTTTTTGCGATGTTGCAAAATTAATCCTTTCGGGTGACCCTCTTGTGTCATCATCACAGAGTTCTAGGGAAGCTTCAAATAGTTTTGTGGTCTGGGTATAGGTATAAGAAACTAATCTGCATTCCATCCGGTTGAATTGATCTTAAGAAGCTCTCAAGAAAATTAGGGATTTAAGGATCTTGGCTGTTGCCATCAGCAAAGCAGTGGAATCTCAACTTAACTCAATTAAACCCTTAAATAGAGGGCCAACACAGGACAGCACAGCACAGAACCTCACAAGATGCAAACTCATCAAAAGGGGGGATATTCTTAATGTTCTTATGTTGACTGTGTGCAACAATGTATTTTGCAAAAATGAAGAGGTATAATGCTCCTTGGCATAATGCTGCAGGGAGAATATTAATTAAAAAGTGGATTTTATTTTCTCTATCTGTTTAGGGGAGTTTATTTGCATTAGAAATGGGGTTAAGGTAACGGAATTTAGATTTTTGCAAGTAAGTTCTGCTAAGTTCTAAGTCCCCACTATACTGTAACGATGTTAGACATTTTCTTCTTACAACCTTACCGTCACTCCATTTTCCACCGAATACCGCGTTCAATGAAGATACATATATGTAGCTATCGTTTCAAGTATTTTTGAATTAACAATGACATCCGCTGGATATGCATAGCATCCTCTCAAGTCTTGCATTATCTTTTTGCACATTACAATCCACATCTGCTTATTACCTTGAATATCATTCGTGAAAGTGAAATTAGACGCGAAAAACCTCAAAAGTTGTTGCTTTGACAAATAAGATTAGCAGAAAAAACGTGAGAGGATACAAATCAATATTACTTACAAAGAGAGCCTTTTTAAAATAGGTTCTAGACGAAAAATCAGGAAAGAAGAACGTCACGTCGAAGTACCACAAGGAACCAAGCTAAGACCATTTCTTTTAAGCATCTACACTATAAATCAATTAAAGAACAAACGAGGAACGAATACAAACTTGTTCTCCGATCACTCCTCACATATTCAACGTCTCCATCACCAGCGAATAAGTTCGTAGGGTGCAAGACCACGTAGTCAACCTTTAGAAATTTTACTCTAAATCGGGTCAAAGATCCTGTGGAAACAGCCACCATAGACAAAATCAAGAGCACGAAGAAGAATTGCAGCTAAAAGTCAAGATCTTATTATCAGACTACCAAGCAGCATCGTTATTCACGTCAAATATCATATGGTAAACTTCACTAACAAGATGGAGTTTAACAAGCATACCATGGCAATTCTGAAATTCACAAACTTTTCGTCCCATCTGCTTCAGTTTTTTCTAAGAACACAGATCGGAATCAGCGAAAAGGCGAAGCTTTTCATATACAAGCAAATGATTTGACTAGTTACCACAAACGCCAACCGAGTACGAGAACCCGCTTTTTAGGGACGATGAAGTTAACCTGCGCCTCAACGATAACACCAACCGTGGTAACCCGGAAAGAAGAAGCTCACGTCTTCTTCTACAAAAAATACGGAATTCGGATAAAAACATAACCAAGTCAGAAATTGTTAATATCAGGAGACTCGTCTTGAACGGTAGTCGCTCTCATTCAGAAGCAAACGACAGAAATCCATTTGGAGATTAGATTGAGGATGGTTACTAGATAGTAGTTGTTTAAATTCTAAAAATCAAGGGCATTCCCTTACTTAAGGAGATTAGTGGATTAAGCTAATCGCTTAATCGCTCAGTAATCCTGTGTGGTATACCATCTTAAAGACAGCCATGCCCAAGCCCCGTATCTTGAAAGTGAAAATTCTGAGGATATGTAGCGGAATAGTCTTCGATAGACAGTGGCAGAAGTACTGTCATCTACGCAGAAGCCAAAATCAAGCCACTAGACCATTTGCGACAAAAACTATTCATAAATACTGCCAACCAACTTAACCTACTGATACAAATTATGACCATTATGAGCGACATCCTGAGCATAAGAAGCTAAGTTTATTGATATATCGGAGAGAGAAACCAAACGGCCAACGGAAATGCAGCCTTTTTCCATGGCTAACGACCGAATAACACCAAAGCCTCCAAATGAAGAAACGGGACCGAACAACCCAAGGAAAACCTGGGACTCTCCCAATCTTCTCTGTGGCTTTGTTTCGACCATAGCTGAGTATTTTATCCTAAACTCCCGACCGTACTTGTGATTTCGTTTAGACTAGACTTTTAGACTCTATCTCAACCGTATCCGTCACCTAAACTCTATCTCAACCTCCGATCATATTTAAGATTTTGTTGAGTCTATCCGAAACACGTTTGTACCTTAGGGCCAGGAGTCTATTCCGATTTATATATTGTAACGAATCGTTCCACGCTACACCATTTTCTTCATTGCTTTCGCAGCTGACATCTCTGATTTTCTATTTAAGTAAAAAATATTCGAAAATAACCGTTCACTACCCTCTAATGTTCTGTTGTTTGCCGCCAGGGACTTTGTATTTGCCGATCTAGAAGATTGTAAGCCACCTGCTGAGGTGGTAAAGTATTTAGCTTACCAAATTGATTCTCGCTTTATAAGTGCTGATTTACATCTTTTCTATATTTACAGTACTTCTCTCAACAACAAGAGATCATTACTTCTCAAGACCGCACATAACAAGCGAGATAAAAAACAACGTCGTATAACTTAAGTCCTTATTTTTCCATAGAAATATCCAGTTGGGCCAATACAACCATGAAAACGAACTTCTCTTAATATGAATTTCAAAAACCATTGAAATGGAGTTGGAGTTGGGTACTTCTTTCAACTAAATATTTATCGCATTGCATTCCAAAACCACCTATTCCACAAAACCAACAAAATTAACAAAAAAAAATTCTTTATCATGAGGAATAAGGAATAAAAAGGATTAAAAACTCCTTTTTTCTAGATTTTCCTTTTCCAAAAGTGGTAACAACTTTGTGTTAAATATTCCATGAGAACCTGGTGTATATGGATGTGTTATCAACTTCCATCACCAATGCAAACGCCCATAGCTTGTCTTTTAAGTCGTTCCATTTTTTTTTGTTGGAACAATTTTGTTTTTGTTCTGTTATCCAGACGAACAATCGTAAGACACATAAAACGGAAAAAGAACATTTTGGATAGAACTTAGCGAAATTGTATTTGGTGCGCGAAAAAAATTGCTCGAAACTAGCAAAAAAAACTTTAAAAATATCTAATAAGCCAGCAGAAGCTATTGGCTTGCATATCTATTGAATAGATCTTTAGTTTAATGTATGTCTCGACGGGTTTTGAAAATGTTGAGAAAATATTACAAATCTAAAAAGGAACTATTCTTTCGAGCTTCGCTAATATTGGCCATCCATGGGTTTGGGTAAATTTTCAGTAAAATCACTTTAGATTGCCATATCTCATCAACTAGTCCTGGCAGAACCTTCTCGTTTCCGGCCGTGAATAGCTCTTAAAAAGTTGACTGTGCATATTACCAGGAATGGAGCGAGATCTATCCTCCTTTCCGCTATCTATTAGTGGCACTTGCATCATTGAAACTGAACATCTCGGTATGTGCATCACAAACCACCTCTTGCGGAACGATCATATACGTGATGTCGTTGAAAATGCCGCAAGATGTTTGGGGTTTTTTCTGAGACGGTGCAAGAAATTTTTCTCTCCTTTTAATCTGGCTAGAATCTATAAGACCCATATACGAGTACATACGTTCAAAACTTTAGTATAACTCCCATCTTCGGGCTCGTGCTCCAGTAATTTATTTAAGCCTCTTGGACAGTATTCAAAGAAGAGCTTTTAAAATGATTGGTGTCAATAACATCATTGACTCATTTACGTCACTCGAGCATTCCGCCTCTTAGACAATTCAACCGTATTACTCGCACTTCTATGAATGCCCATCAGTTTACCCTAGAGCCCAACATTGGCCGTACTGTGAAGTACAGAGATTCGTTCCTTAGCCGTTGTTATGACAACAACACTACGTGTGAATTGTGAATCACAATTGTACAGAACAACGACGACAACCAACCATTCAGAATCACATTTCAACGAGTTCAACAGCAACGACGGACGCACGAGTCCGAATACGATATCATATTTTATTTTTCACACAGAGTGTACTTCTGCCAGATTGCACCTGTAGGTTTATTGTATATATGTAATAATACTCTAAGTTAATTTAAGTTACGCGTAAGCACTTATTTTGTATAAAAGAACAACTATTTATATTAATAAACTCACTTGCTAGAAAACAGCGAGCCATTACAATTTGTGTTATCATTGACTTCCCCCCACCAGCGGTAAGGGGTCTTTAATATTAAATTGTCGACAAAACAGCCGTACTACGCCAATGTGGAATGCTTAACCACGATCTGTTTTTCCTTGTCATTGCAATGTTCAAGAATTCAAAACCAATGTGCGACGACACCTCCTTTCTAACCTTAACGCTCACACTATGTCTCTGGTATATTATGTGTATAAAAAATAACCTTTGAGTGTGCGTGATTCCGAACGGCTAATGAGCAGCACTTCTCATGGCCAGACATATTCTTAGAAGATTTTTCAATTCGCAAGAGGCAGTCATGAGAATCGAAGCCTTCTGAGTGACAGTCCAACGCACTAACCATTATACATCAAGGGTACTACACGTTCTCCTTGTACCCTTCGAAAACATAATTCGGAGCACTCTAAAATTGGAGAAAATGCATTCATTTTTCGAATTTAATTACTTTTTTTTTGTTTCAATAAAACATTTATGAAATACACCCAAAAAGCAAAGAACAGTCATTCTTAAAGTTCAGTAGGCTCATCAGCTAGCTTGCAGCATAAATATCGAAAATCTACTTTTTTATTGAGTTTTGACTACCATTTATTTTTAACTATTCCCACCACTTCCTCCTCTGCTATCAAATTTTTGACATTCCTAAACTAAATTCCACAATTTTCTTTTTTTATTTGCAGTATTGTCCCGACAACAACTGGTATTGCCCGCAAACGCGTCATCCGTCGCACTGAACACGAACCTAATGTCTACGAATTCGTAACGATCGATCAATCAGCCAGCAAACTTGTTCCGGAAACTGTGGAGTGGCCGAATATAATGACGATGCTTACATTGAATTGCAAGACTTCAAAGACCCCAATGTCATGGACATTAAAACGGGTTGCTGAACTTTCCTCGAGTCTGAAGTGACAAATAAAACGCTAGAGCCGGATTTGTATCAGAAAATGATCGCTCTCTACAAAGACGCCCGCACTGCCGAATAGCATGAAATACCAGCCATCCATCACAAAACTACGTTGTATGCTTTTCCGTGAAACTATGTCATCGTCCCATACACAGGATTTCGCATTGAAGCTATTAAATATCTAAAAACCGTTCACAATACCGATCAAATCGAAGCGCCAATCCTCCAGTTCCTGAACTCAAGAAAGACCATTACAAAAGAGTTGATCAAGCGGCTGCGCAGATTCCATTGGAACACATTGCTCCACATTGGAAAACTCAAGCTTTATCGCAGTAGCATGAAAAATACACTTTCTTATGTTTTTATACTCTCCAATCTGTTATAAAATGTTTATTTAATGTATAACTTTTATTGAAACAAAAGAGAAAAAAACAAGAATTATAAGAAAAACAAAAAAATGTATGTATATCTTAGCTTAAATGTATTCCATTATGTTAGAGTGATCCTTTTTGTTAATTAATTATCAACAAATTATTTATATTATGATTCATACACAATTGAAATATATGTATTTTTGATCTGTATGCAATAAAAACAACACAAAATATTTATGCAAATTAAATGGTTTCTGTTTATTTATCAAGAAAATTTCCTCACACTTTTTAACATGTGTCAATTGCGTTAAAAAAAGTATTTAATTTAATCTCTAGTTCAATTTGTTGACACATGGGAGGTGACTGGGAACCTGAAAATGCCAAAAATCAATTTAGGGAACAAATTTAATCATAAGTTGAATTTAATATTTACGATTACGTCATACTGGTTAACCATGCTGCGAAAATCTTGTTGGTGAATTTTCAAATTTTCAAATATTCAAATTATGTCAACTGCCATTAAAATTCTGCGAAAAATTTTCATGAAACACCAGGCGATCATAAATGTTAGTAGGTACTCGCAGAACAGATGATTTGACCAAACCACCTCAAAATATGCAGCAAGGGGCATTCTCAGCAATGTTTTATCAACCAAAACGGGGAAAAGTATGTAATACAAAATAGCCACAAAATGTGCGGTAACCAAAACGCCTGAAAGTATGCTTTAAAAATGACAGTAACAAAATCGTTGCATACCGATTACCCTTTATTGCATATTTTTAGGCGTTTTGCTCAAATCATCTGCTCTGCGAGTACCTACTAACATTTATGATCGCCTGGTGTTTCATGAAAATTTTTCGCAGAATTTTAATGGCAGTTGACATAATTTGAATATTTGAAAATTCACCAACAAGATTTTCGCAGCATGGTTAACCAGTATGTAATCGTAAATATTAAATTCATGTTATGATTAAATTTGTTCCCTTAATTGATTTTTGGCATTTTCAGGACACCAGTCACCTCCCACGTGTCAACAAATTGAACTAGGGATTAAATTAAATACTTTTTTAACGCAATTGACACATGGTTAAAATGTGTGAGGAAATTTTCTTGATAAATAAAAAACAGAAACCATTTAATTTGCATAAATATTTTGTGTTGTTTTTATTGCATACAGATCAAAAATACATATATTTCAATTGTGTATGAATCATAATATAAATAATTTGTTGATAATTAATTAACAAAAAGGATCACTCTAACATAATGGAATACATTTAAGCTAAGATATACATACATTTTTTTGTTTTTCTTATAATTCTTGTTTTTTTCTCTTTTGTTTCAATAAAAGTTATACATTAAATAAACATTTAAAATAACAGATTGGAGAGGATACAAACATAAGAAAGTGTATTTTTCGTGCTACTGCGACAAAGCTTGGGTTTTCCAATGTGGAACAATTTGTTCCAATGGAATGTGCGCAGCCGCTTGATCAATTCTTTTGTAATGGTCTGTCTTTCTTGAGTTCAGGAACTGGAGGATTGGCGCTTCGATTTGATCGGTATTGTGAACGGTTTTTAGATATTTAATAGCTTCAATGCGAAATCCTGTGTATGGGACGATGACATAGTTTCACGGAAAAGCATACAAGGTAGTTTTGTGATGGATGGCTTGTATATCATGCTCTTCGGCAGTGCGGACGTCTTTGTAGAGAGCGATCATTTTCTGATACAAATCCCGCCGCAGCGCATTATTTGTCACTTTAGACTCGAGGAAAATTCGGCAACTCAGTTTAATGTCCATGACATTGGGGTCTTTGACGTCGCACAGCCGATCTCGCAACTCAATGTAAGCATCGTCATTATATTCGGCAACTCCCTAGTTGAAGGAACAAGTTTGCTGGCTGATTGATCGATCGTTACGAATTCGTAGATATTAGGTTCGTGATCAGTGCGACGGATGACGCGTTTGCGGACAGTACTAGTTGTTGGAACAATACTGCAAATAAAAAAAGGAAATTGTCAAGTTTAGTTTTATGAATGTCAAAAATTTGTTGCGAAGGTGAAAGTGGCGGGAATAGTTAAAAATAAATGGTAATCAAAACTCAATAAAAAAAGGAGATTTTTGATTTTATGCTGTGGGCAAGCTGAATATCATATTGAACTTTTTAAAACGGCAGTTCTTCTTTACTTTTTGGACAGCGTTATTTATAATGTATGTACTTATATTGAAACAAGCAAAAAAGGGGGAGAGTAACGAAATCTCGCCGCACAAAATCCCGAATCACGAAATCACGCCGAAAATAAAAATAAAAATCCCGCCGACAGATATTTTTGGAAATATTTGGCGAGATTTTCAATACGTTTTTAGTACTATTAATTAAATATTTTATTTTGATCTATTATTAAACAAATGGAAAGTATTTAAGGAACTGTTGGTTCGGGAAAAATTCAGTTCTTGTTAGAGCTCCGAGGAGGTAAACCTCCTCCATCTTTACAGAGATGATTTTCAATGTTTTGGCCAATTATTTTTGGACATTCGACCAAAATGTTTTTGGACTTTTGCCAAAAATATTTTTGGAAATTTTGTCAAAAATATTTTTTTTTTCAACAATTTGTTTTTGAAGAAATTTTGATTTTTTTTCTGGACATTTTTTTCAAAAATATGTATTTCTTGACAAAAATTTGCCACCCATGGTACTTTTAATCAAAAAAATTGTTTACATTGGCGCCTGCCAGGCGACTTAACATACCCTTAGCGGAGCGACGGAGTCGAATGAGCGGGTGTGTCCCCGAAAAAGGGACTTAAATGCCTTAAGCCCAGTGAGTTAAAAATTGCATATTCGCGATCTAGGGAGTGTCACCTTTCAATCCACGGATCGCATGTAACGAAAAACAAATGTTTATCTTTAAATGCGATTTGCGGCTAAACGGAGCTCCGTAGACCCCCCAAAGTTGGCATTTTCAAACGTGATTTCTGGCTAAACTAGGCATCTCAGCGAGTTAAAAATTGCATATTCGTGATCAAGGGAGTGCCACCTTTCAAACCACGTAACGCATGTAACGAAAAACAAATGTTTATCTTTAAATGCGATTTGCGGCTAAACGGAGCTCCGTAGACCCCCCAAAGTTGGCATTTTCAAACGTGATTTCTGGCTAAACTAGGCATCTTAGCGAGTTAAAAATTGCATATTCGTGATCTAGGGAGTGCCACCTTTCAATCCACGTATCGCATGTAACGAAAAACAAATGTTTATCTTTAAATGCGATTTGCGGCTAAACGGAGCTCCGTAGACCCCCCAAAGTTGACATTTTCAAACGTGATTTCTGGCTAAACTAGGCATCTTAGCGAGTTAAAAATTGCATATTCGTGATCTAGGGAGTGCCACCTTTCAATCCACGTATCGCATGTAACGAAAAACAAATGTTTATCTTTAAATGCGATTTGCGGCTAAACGGAGCTCCGTAGACCCCCCAAAGTTGGCATTTTCAAACGTGATTTCTGGCTAAACTAGGCATCTTAGCGAGTTAAAAATAGCATATTCGTGATCTAGGGAGTGCCACTTTTCAATCCACGTATCGCATGTAACGAAAAACAAATGTTTATCTTTAAATGCGATTTGCGGCTAAACGGAGCTCCGTAGACCCCGCAAAGTTGACATTTTCAAACGTGATTTCTGGCTAAACCAGGCATATTAGCGATTTAAAAATTGCATATTCGTGATCTAAAGAGTGCCAATTTTCAATCCACGTATCGCATGTAACGAAAAACAAATGTTTATCTTTAAATGCGATTTGCGGCTAAACGGAGCTCCATAGACCCCCCAAAATTGACATTTTCAAACGTGATTTCTGGCTAAACTAGGCATCTAAGCGAGTTAAAAATTGCATATTTGTGATCTAGGGAGTGCCACCTTCCAATCCACGTATCGCATGTAACGAAAAACAAATGTTTATCTTTAAATGCGATTTGCGGCTAAACGGAGCTCCGTAGACCCCCCAAAGTTGACATTTCCAAAAGTGATTTCTGGCTAAACTAGGCATCACATGTATCACATGATTTTTTTTTTTTTTTAATTTTTTGGACATTTTTTTTGTGATTTTTTTATTTTTTTTTTTATTTTTTTGACTCAAGATACTTTCAAGACTTCGTACTTTACTTGTCTTCAGCTTTAAGCTAATCAGAGCTCGTTAAAAATTAACGAAATAAGAGCGGTCTTCTTCGTATGAATATTCCAGCCCAATAAGAGAGAACTTCGTTCTCGTTGCTTCTGATTGATTCGAGTCATTATTACTATGGAAATGAAAATCCATACTGTGCTGTCAATTTAGTATTGAAACGGCGGGATTTCGTGATTCGGGATTTTGTGATGCGGGATTTCGTACCCAACCCCAAAAAAGGCAATTAAATTTGAAAAATGAATGCGCTTACTCCAATTTTAGAGTGCTCCGAATTATATTTTCGGGGTCTTTTTCCGTTCTTGATTTCAAGAAGGGTAGAAGTGGAACGTGGAACGACATAATGGCTAATGCGTTTTGCTGTCGTTGCACAAGGTCTTGGGTTCGATTCTCAGAGGTGTACTGCCTCTTGCGAGGAATTGACAAATTTTCTAAGTGTATCTGTGGATTAACTAGGCATTTTGAAAACCGCAACGTCCCAGAATAATTATGATATTTTCAAGTAAGATCATGCGACGCATTCAAGTACCTATCCTTTTACCTAGTAATTTTTCTATTTTGCCACACAATGATTTTAAAAATTGGACGAAACAAGTAACCGGGAGCAACAAGAAAGAGGAAGTTTCCATTTTTTTTTTCGTTTTTCCAGGAACTCAGTGCGGTGTGCAGCCTTTGAGCTTTGCTTTTGCTGCTGCTGCTCACTGCTCAGCATTTTTACAATTCTTCCTTTTGTCCCTTTTCATGTTGTTATTGTCCTTATTGTCATCGGTGCCGTCCTCAGCCCTCAGTCCTCATCCACAAATTTCTCGTTATCCTCAACTCATCGTCGTCGTTGTCGTTTTCGTCGTCGACATTCATTGTTGCATTTGGCTGAAAATTATCCCGCATCCTTTCGTGCTTTGTGTTGCGAATGCGAACCAAGGAACGGAATTCTTTCCATTTTCGACAATTTTCGATACGATTTTCCTGTGGGTTTGTCGTAACCAAATCCTTGTTCCTTGATCGTGGGGCGTCCTATAAAGTACTGGTAGGGTGTAGTTATCGGCGGCGGCGTTAGGCTTGGCTGAAGGGTGGAAGGATATCAGTTCCTTTGTTAGTCCCTGCTAAGCTGTTGCTGTTGCTATTTTTGTGCCATCAAGGTATTATTTACTCAATTGTGGGTGATTAAGTTTGGCTTGAATGCACAACTATTCGTTGGTCTTTTCGAATGTGTCGTCTGGCTGGTCCGTTTTGGGCCCCCTTTTGCGATTGCAATCATTTTCCATATCGTTGGACTGAGTGTACCATCGGTCACATTTTGGAATTTCTATCTTTGTGGTAGGTTTGTTGTATATTCGTTGTTCGTTATTCGTTGTCTTTGTCATTTTCACTGTCGTCCTTTTAGCCGAAATGTGATAAGAATGACAATGAATGACACAACATTCACTTTTCGACTGCCGATAGATAGGTACGTTGGATACAGACCAATTCCGACTCGAAAGGATATATGATTCAATTAATGTCCTTAAAAGCATAGAAGGACAGTCCTCTTCGTTCAGGCTATAGGAGATGCTGTATTCCTACATAGATACAAGGATGTTATATCATTGGGAAACTGTGTCTTATTCGTCTGTTGAATTATCGCCAATCATTCGTATCACACTAAGGACGAACCTAGCTGAAGGATTGAATTCATTCCAAAGCTAACGTACAGAATAGTCATTGAAGAAAAGAAAGAAGAACAAGAACACGATTTGTCGGTTCAAGCAGAAGGATAATATGTTTTTCCAAAAATCGAGATTGAATCCTTTTTGGTGAATTCACTTGAAAATTGATCAGAAAGAGAGATGTTTAGGCTATAGATAGAAACTACATACATAGAATAGAGATGAAGGCAAAGTCATTGGTTTCCTTCTCTTTATACCTTAATACTTATGTTCACCTTTTGAATTCAAAGGATATAATAATATATCCTCACATGTTTGTGTGTGTGAAAACTTTCCAAGGCAACTGCAATTTAATTTTGTTAAATAAATCAATTGAATAGAAAAGTAATAAAGACGGAAATCGTCTTCATCAGCAAGAGCAGCACACTCAGGTAAGAGACAATAATTGAACAAGGATACTTAAGTAAATAAAATTACTATCTCATATATTAATGTAGCTAAAGATTGTGGACTTAAGACTCAGATGTAAGAATTCCAAAAGGAATCTCTATTAAGTGCTTGACAAATTAGAAGAATTTATATCAAATTTGTGATTTCCTGAGTAAGATTACTTCCGTAGCCGAATACCAATTATTGAAGTATTGAATTGACTATGGCATGTGCAAAGGATTATAATTAAATGTAAGTAGAAACTTATTAGAAAAAATATTTCATCTTTAATTTAGGTTTCGGACAGGTCCTCTCCTGATTATCTACTGTAACCTTTTCTAACTACATAAACTACTATGTACCAGCTTTAAAACTATGATCGGAACAAAGGATGTTTTATTTATTTATTTATTTATTCATTATTCTCTTTTCGATCATAATGGAACCTCATTGTCTGTCCGATGCTGAAGGGTCAGTTAGAGACACAATTTGACCCCGGACTAATATTTTAATCACAGATGTCAGTGGATAAGCTGAGTTTCAACCCGGGTTCAGGGCTAAAGAACGTGATCATAGTCAAGTACAAGCTGGAACCGTGGTTTAATCACAGTTGAACTATAATGAACACTTTGGAGTCTCTCGGATACCGTGGCAATGTTTTGTTTTATCGCAATTTTTAAAACAACATTCAAGTTTTCAGTTGCATTGGTTCCCCAAAACAATTTGACAAAAACACTGAGGCTTCAGGGAACCCATATCAGTTTAATTTTGAGTCCAACTTGAATGTGAAATGCTTAAGCAGAGTCAATATTTCCCCTTCCCTTATTCTATTTAAGCATTGAAAAACCAAATGTGCACCGATATCCGCTCTCCCCTTTGGTAAGCGTCTGCACTGTGATCACGTATTTTAAAGGTAGTCATAATTCATTGAGGGCGTGCAAAATTATAAAAAAGAATTTAACTCTCTGAAATAGGTAGGTCTTCATTCTTAAAACTCCCTACACAACAATCAATGGTGGGGATACTTCCCGTCAAGATTAAGCTCAAGCATTCACTGGCTCTCAAATCAATTTAACCTTCGGACCATGAGTTTCTAGAATAAGTCCAAACTCCAAAACAAAGTAGAGAAATCATTTAGGGGAGTTCGTTCAGTTTATCGAAATCATTGCTGCCAGTGACCCTTTAGACAAAGAAGAACTCAACAATCTACAAGACTTCGAAGAGGTCTTACGAAGAAACGAAGCCATCCAGAGAAGTCATAAGGACCAGAAAATATATAGAACTTCGTCCTGAAAAAACAGTCCTCCTAGCGGGTGATCTGATATAATGTTTTTGAGAATTGTATGCAACTATTACATCAACAAGTGTAACTTCCCCGAAAAAATTGAAAAGTGGTAAATTATACCCATACCAAAAATAGCACGACATTGAAGCCGCCTTCAGGTCCATACCAACTGGGTATAACATGACCAGGCCCACTTGAGAAACTGGTACTAATAGGCCTGAAATGATTCTGCATTAGCACCTGCAAAGTACGTGATATGTAGTTTGGATTACTGTAAAAGCACTTCTACACTTCAGCCACTACTGAAATTCTAGCACGATGATGTTTTCAATCTTACCTACTTACTACTTTTCCTACACGACCCGGCCACACAATGAGTCGACGGCTACATAAAACAACTATACATGAGTTCTAACACCAATAGCAAAAAACCAGCAGAAACATCAAAATCCACCTAATCTGACGGCACGCAATTGTCAGCCAAAAGGGACGTCAAGTACCTTGGAGTAAAATTTAAGGAATTTTTCCGATTTAACTCCTAATAAGCCGCCATACTACTAAGATTCAGCTACGTCTTTTGCATCATTCTTGAACTGAATCAGAACATGAAGCTGCTCCTGGTACACGATGACCAAAACACATATAAAAAAACTGGGTATGTATTTTGACAGAATATGCAGGAAATACAGTCAGCAACAAAATAATCTACGGTGAATTCATCCTTTAACCAAAGGCCAAACTTGCAAGGTCAAAACATTCATTAAAAATATCTTTTCACTATGGCGAAGTTCACGAACGTTCTTTGTTTACAAATAATAAAAATTTACTACCAAAATTCCGAATCAGTGAAGACAACTTTAAGGGCGTTAGGGCCAATTTTTGGTCGGAATTCTCGTCTCAGTAGACAAGCAATACAAAGTCTGGTGAACAAATACATTTTCACTGCTTGATGTTCACATAAGAGTTGGTGAAAGTGTTAAGAATATTGCTGCCGTTCAAGCGTCCTACGAAAACGATCCAAGACAGTCGATCCCACAATGGCGTTCTCAAGAATTGTGAATCACTCAGACCTCACTATGGCAATTTTTGCAAAAAGAATCTTGGCCTACACCATTATGGAATGAAGTTGACTCAAGACCCAAAGTCTTTAGAAATGTTCGAAGAAAATGACCAATATCATCGTGAAATCATGTTCAGTGAGAAAGTGCATTTTTGGCTAAACGGTGTCGTCAACAAATAGAAAAGGGGCTTCATTGGTCATGTGAGAACCCTCATGTGCTTCAAGAAACACCACTTCTTCAACAAGAATTTGCTGTATGGTGTGGTTTTAATGCTGGCGGTGATGGTAACGTGTCGAGCAGTTTTTTTTAGTTGATAAAAATGACCATCACATTGCAGTCAATGAAGATCGCTACAGAGACATGTTGCAACTTTATTTATTGCATGGACTAGACATTAATGATATGTGGTTTCAACAAGACCATTTCACAAGCCATTAAGCGGGGGTACTTATCGACTTATTAAAAATTCAATTCGATGCACGTCTAGTATCGAGAAATCATTTTATTTCTCAGAAATGGTCTTCGCAATTCGCAGGCTAGATCGTGTGATTTATCACCTCGAGATTTTATATTATTGGACTAAGCCAACAAATCAGTGTTAGAGCAACACAGATCCGAGTCACCGGAAATAGGGTTCAACGAAGCGACCGATAGGGACGTGCTCGTTATCGACATATAAACGACGTAAAATTCCATGCATTAATGTTTTGAATATACTTCAAACCAAATGATACAATTTTCGAGATATCTTAAATGGTTTCCGTTTATTTTAGAAAATAGAAATAAAATTGAAGTCCTGATTGGAGAATCCCAATTATAACCTGCTTCAGTCCGAAATATCAAGTCAAGTCACTGATAGGAAGAGTTGCAAGCCTGCCGAGACATGCAAGACATACCAGGATCCAATGGGACTTCTTGACAAGGATCTTATAAACATAACTCACCGACGAATGACACATGCATAGAATTCATGAATTCTCAAAAGATTGCATTCAATTGATTTTGGTATAATGAATGGAGAAAAAAAATGATTGCAATCTTCTTCAAATGAATGAGCGATTGGATAAATTGAAGTCGAATTCTCAAAGTGAAGTCAATAAATGCAATCTTTCGATTGAATTCAGTGACTTTTTAAAAAGATTGTAGATGAAGTTGAACTGTCATGCAGAAGGTTTTGGGTTCGATTTTCAGCCACTGCAAAAATAAAAGTTCGCCTCTTACGAAAATTGACAAGTCCTTCAAGAGTATCTCTTGTCATGAGAAGTGCTGCTCATTAGCCATTCGGAATCAGCAGAAAATTGTAGATCCCTTCCATTCTTGGTAACACGTAAAACACAGGAATAGTTGAGAGTTGTAAGTCACTAGGCTTGGGCTCTCTACGAGTCTTTATAGCCCCATACTTATTTTTTTTCTAAGGATCGCAGTCTCTTACAACTCTGTTACATGGGGCGTATTTTATGCATGACTAGGTACAAAGCTCTCATGTGCCAACTAACAGCTCATATATGCTCAATGCAAAAGAAAATGTGGAAATGCAGCCTTTTTGATATTTCCCTAATGAAGAATTTTATAAAATTAGACTTTTTACAGAATTTGAATGCTGGCCATTTCTCACAGGTCAAGCAGATCTTTTCAATCAACTTTTGAACGACCATTTCTTGGATGAATCAGTTGCCTTGCTTGCAAAATTGCTTCCCACTTTAACCTTGCAGCCGAATTGACATAGTTATATTAAAAATAAGATATCTAAATTTTGTATCAACCCCCTCCTCTCCCCCTCGAAGCATTTAAAAATCATATTGAATTCAGATTGAAAGACAGATAGATTAAAGGCCAAAGGGACTGATATAGACGAAAGAAATTCATTACATTTTCAAACGCACAGTGTACATATACAAATATACGAATACATTTGTATATAGATACCTTTGCCTAAGCAAGTCATTTGAAAGGGTACCTACCTAACCTACCTATCAAAGACTTTGATCGGCATTTTCCTTCAATAAGTTATAGCGAAATAGATAAATGTGCCTGGATTGTCAATTGACTTTGATTCTGTGAAATAGGTTTGACTGTTGCCTAAAGAACTTTATCAACTAATTGTGTCCTCCTTAATGAATAAGTCATTCTCATTCCTCTAAAAATTTAAAATTGTGCTTGCGGACATTAATATTCCCATGTCACTGACTTGAAAGTTTTTAAGGACACTTGAAATTAGTTTGTTTGGTCTTTTTTTCGTTATTATAGTGATGGAGGCTGGGGGCGGTTTTCTTTAATTAGAAGGAGATTTTTAAGATAAAAGGAAATACAAAAATGTAAGTGTTCTTTTTATATATATATATTTTACTAATTTAACACTAACACTAACACTATTCACTGTGTACACTGAACTCATTTAGTCATGATATTAAATTATTTAAAAACATTGTTAGAAAGATATCAAGCAAAATTGGTTGACAGCTTTAGCCATCTACGTTTAACCTGTCTAAGTGTGATTCATTTCTTGCGGCATCTCAATCACCTGTCAATTTCGAATGAATTAATGAATTCAAGTGAACTTTTGTTTATATACAAACATCTTTGGCATTAAATATTTCTTTAAAAAATTTAAAAATTCTTTAAAAATTTCAACCAATGAAAAATATTTATAGATAAGGTTTTGGAGTTAAACGGTGTTTAAAAGTTTGTTATTTTTTCGGTTATTTTTAAGTGATGGACAATTGTATGTAGGCTTTCAGTATAGACACTTCCTTACATTTTATGTATGCATTTTGTTTATGAAGTTTGCAGGAGATTACCATTAAAAGTCTATGTAACCAGTACAATTGACGTGAACTATTTACATGATAGTAAATGTAACGTATCAAATTCTGCAACATGTTACTCAATAGGTACAATAATTATGAATTCAGAACACGCCTCGCATACTTAAACGTGATTTCAGAAAATATGTATCAGCTACAGCAAGATATGTAAGGACTACATAAATTAAAAAAATTCAATGCATTAATTTCTTGCACTTGTAATCTAGTAGTATTGTGTATTGCGACTTGATTGCGTGGTATCTTAGTGCCTGGAAGGAACCAAGTTCCGAGTAAAAGATGAGTTATCTTCAAGTAAAATAAATTTGTATGAGGAATTTCAGAAGAAAGGGAAAACTAGCTTCTTGATAAGAAAGAAAGTTTGAATAAAATTTTAAAGAGCAATATTGCTTGTATCATTGAAACGTAGCTTTTTGAGAAATTGGAAATTAGTTGAGGCAATAATGAAATTTATTACGTGCTTGCTTACAATATATCACCAATAGGTGGGCTCCTTTTTAGGCATCAGGCAGAGTACTAAGAGATTCCAATTGTCGAGCAAATGACTACCAAGTCATCTTCAATATGTTTAAAAACCTTCCCTTGCAGAATATCGGCTCCTGCTATTTTGTTCAATTTTAGCTTGGCGATGGCTAATTTGATCTGATTCTGGGCGGTCGATACTCTTGAATGTCATCCAGATTAAGAGCTGGTACTTGCTATATCAGAGCATAAGACAGTTCATTGAAGGGGTCTTAGCCCTTAGAATCAAATGTTAATTATTTCACTCTTGTCTAAAATTCTATACAATTTGCGGACCTCTTTTCTCCTATAACATCTCTTTTCCTGACTTTGCGTTGCGGGTGGGCTTATAATCCTCCTGAGCAAATGCTTCTCATCTTCCCTTTTGCGAAGAAGCTCTCGTTAGTAACGTTATCTTTCTTTTCTGAGATATGTGCGTTAACAAGACTTTAATGATGAAATTTGGCATTACCTTAATATAGATCCCGCTGACTTTTTGCTTAAGTTATCCTTTGACAGAAAAACAACATCCAAACTTCCCATCAAGTTGAAAATTCCCATACCAGAAATCGTAGTTTTTCGTTTTCGAATAATGTGATTTTTGATACAACAATTTGAAATTAATTTACCAAGTACCATAAATATTATTTCAAGGTTTTACAAAAACTAAAACTAAATTTAATTCATGGTAGGTAGCTACTTCAACCAACTCGTACAACCTACCTTTAATTTCTCACATCCCAATCCTCTGCGAAATAAATTAATTTAATAAATTGATATTAATGGCAACATCCTCAATGACCTCTCACTCCTCTTCAAGTACAAATCATTCATCCACCCTAGACCTGACATTGTCCACTGTAAACAACTATACCTACAATACAATCGAGAGTTTTATTAGAGGGACGACTTTTAATGCGTATAAAACAAGACCCATTTGAGGGGACAGGAATATGTAACAATTTATTGCTGCCGAGTATTGGAGTTTGAGTTGACCCTTCTTGTCGGGTTTTTGCATAACATTTGACTCGATATAGGCACCCCATTAATTCTCATTCCCATGTCAATCCACGTCTCCTTTGCTGCTGTGCCTTTCACTCTTATTCATTCACTTTGGTTCGCCCTCGAGCTGCTTCTGATTCGACCCCTATTTGCTGATGATTAAGTGGCAAGTTCAACTTACGTACACACACACATATCGTAACAAACACAGGTCGTTTTTGTCGTCGTAAATAGACGTCCGTCGTCGTCGTCATTGTGCATAGTCCTATGAGCTAAAAAAAGAGCGCAGGATCTTTGATGCTTTATTATGTTATGATGATAAAGCTGCACATTATGTGTGTCTATAATTATGTATATCACAGGATACGGCGCCATCAGCAAGCCATTTCTGTAAAGTTTCACCTCCATACCCAGTCAGAAGTCACCCACTCCCTGTGGCATTTTAATATAAAACCCTTTTTATAAATTACCCTCCATGAGTTGTTACTTTGTACTTTGCGATGGAAATATTACCTGTCCGAGTATTTGAACGTTCGTAAATGTTCAATTTTGATCGTGGATGGCAGAGCAACGATGGTTTGGGTAATTTATTGACTACAAACCAGAGACCTATAGCTGGCACTACCACACCATCCCACGACCATTCTCGCCCACCATCAGCAAACACCAGCAGCAGGAGCAACATCACTGACAAGGATAAGGGGTATAAATAGACATTTAAAAGTGTCAATAATAAAATGCAAGGCTAA
This sequence comes from Chrysotoxum bicinctum, assembly GCA_911387755.1. Lineage (NCBI taxonomy): Eukaryota > Metazoa > Arthropoda > Insecta > Diptera > Syrphidae > Chrysotoxum > Chrysotoxum bicinctum. The sequence continues at coordinate 8,604,797 of OU426988.1, read as the reverse complement.
TTGAGCTACAATAATGGAGTGGACTATGGAGGACTCGTAAGTCGTAAGAGTTGAATTTTCTTGTTAAGGGTTATTGGTTGAGAGTTGTATTGAATTGCAGGTTTTGGATTTATGAAAACTAATCTAACTCGAGTTGACATCTGAAACACAAACTTGTCAGTAGAGGGAAAATAATTTTCTTCGAACTTTGTAGTTACGGGGGTGAGTGCGCCAGCTTTCAGTCAGACAAACGATCATTTAAGAATAAGAAAGAGAGTCGAAGACAAATCGGAGCCTTGAGGCACACCATATTAAGACTTTAGACCGCCCAGAACAACTTGATCTGAACGGTCATAAAAGTTTCTTTTAGTCCAACAAATGAGACACTCATCGATACTAAATGAACTGAATTTTAATAAGAGTACTTCGTGCCAAACTTCCAAAGTTCCCAAAAGCTCAAATGACAACAAAATTAGTTGAATGCTTTCATTCATGAAATTATCGCTGTAGTTACTTTCGTTTTTCTTCTCTGTGCTGTCAAACTAATAAGCTAAGTGCTCTTCAAAAATTCTGGTTTGGTAGATCGGTTATAGATCAAATCTCTATACTGAAGAATTTTTGGAATAAACCAATAACGGATTATTACTGCCCCTAAAATGATTATCATAGTACGAGCGTTAGGAAAAAAAGGGAGGGTTTAAAAGGAGATACCGATGCACATTAGTTTTAAATTTCTGAATATTACAATAGAGCTAGGTAGAGCATTTCACATTCGTGTAGTCCGGCTGAAAAAAGAATCTCAGTAGATCCGAAGTTAGACTCGAATGCAAACTGATGAGCATTCCTAAAAGCGCAAGTATTATGGTTAAATTCTTTAAGCTGAGGAATGCAACTGTCTATTTCGCTAGAACAGTGTTTATAGAAATAACGGTACTATAGAGAGAGAAAAGAAACAGTGCGACGGTGATGGAGAGATGCAGATGTTTCGGTAATATTTCTATCACCTATCATTTTTAAAGCTCTTTTTTGAATTCTATCCAAGAGTCTCAAGTGGGTTATTGTAGCACCTGCCCAAATATGGGAATTGTACTCAATCTTTGTATAAATATAGATCTTATTTTTTCAAAGTGGCAACGCTGGTTGTCATTGTGTTTTAAAGTGCCTTCGAACTGGGGTTTAAACGAAACTGTGAAAACGAATTAACTTATGCACTGAAGTTTAAACGAAAGTTGATTCAAAATTCTACAGTTAAACTAAGGGTTACAGTTTTGTAGTCCGTCCATTTAAAAATTATGCACGTCGTCGCACCAAAGTTATAGTTACTTAAATATCCGAGGTAGAAAACATAAATCTGACAACAATTTACGATATTGGTCGGAATGACTTAAAATTTCATTAGAAATCACTCTTTCTTCACACTTTTTAAGCGTGCCAAGAATCGAAATAGAAACTCGCAACCATTTAAATAAAATACAAAAATAAACAATTTTGAAACGAAATAAAGTCCTTAACAAACGAAATTATTCACAAACACCTTCGAACAATCGTGCCAACACCATCACTACACACAAAATATTAACATGCAAAAAAACAGTGATAAATTACTGTTTTTGATATATTCTACATAGTACATACAGTGCGGTTCACATGATTAGACGCACCATTGTTCTCTCAATAAATTGCAGTTTTCTTTTTGTTTTTCTTCATGAACTACGAAAGAATTGCGTTCATTTAAAAGGTTATTAAATTCTCTGGGAAAAAAACCTAAATTTAAGATGAGTGAGAGACACTTAACGGTTGTTTTGATCTCTTTCTTTGCAGTAGTGCAAAAAAAGCTCAAATAAATCGGTTCACTTGATTAGACGCACCTGTTAAAAGTTAAAAAAAAAGAGGTTGATCAATTTTTAACATTTTCTATTTACTTTTTTATTGTTATTGAAGTTATTTTTCACAATTTCAATACTTTGTACAACCTCTACGATTTGAAATTACATCAAAAATTCTACTTCTAAGAGATTCATACAATTTTCTTAATAATCTAATGAAATCTTAGACAAGGCTTCTTTAATTGCGGCAATAATCTCCTCACAGCTTTCATACTGCTTACCTTTTTCATAAATTTGATGGGTCAGCCATCCCGAAAGGTTTTCAATGATGTTTAGATCAAGTGAGTATGGTGGCCACTGCAAAAATTCCACATTTTCACTGGGGATAAATGCTTTTACAACGTGCGCGTTGTGGATAGGAGCATTGTCTAGTTGTCAAATCTACTGGATAGGTCCAAAAAGCTCTCTTATGGCTGGAAAAGCTGTTTGCATAAGAGCTTTATAAGAAATTTCTGTCATTTTGTGAAGCACAAAACCAACTCAAAGGCGCGGTAGTACGAAGTGGCACCCCAAACCCATACTTCTCCTTTCTTGAAATTATTTCGGTTCAAAAAGCATTCGGATGTCATAGAAATAAAACTTATACCCATCAGGACCATCGAGGTTGAACTTTTTCTTATCAGAAAACACCACATTTCTTCAATTTAAAACACTTCCAACCTGCGCATACCATGTCATGTGAAGATGCGCGAACTCCAACCGCTGTTCTTTTCTTGCAGCGAGCGTTAAGTTTTTTTTTTTAGCTTTTTGAATTTCAAGTGTTGAATACTCAAAAAAGCTCAAAGAACAGTTGATTTGCTTGCACTTACCCCCGCTAATTGTTTGATTTTAATTGAGGAGTTAGTTAAATTTGAGGCAATTCTTATAATTTTTCGCTTCTCGTGTGGTGTAAAGGGTGTTTTTGTCCTTCCTTTGTTGTTTTTTCCGTAGGTGGCAGGATTTGATAAAACATTTCGAACAGATTTATCATTTCGTCCTATTTTTTTTGCAATTTTCGGCATAGAATACCCTTCTGAGAGGTAGGCCTCAATTTTTGCTATTTCCGCCGCCGTTAACATTTTCTTTTTACCCATTTTCACTTTAAACACTCGGAAAAGCTTTAATAACGTACACTCATTAACCAAATTCAATTTGTATTACCCAGCATTAAGAAACTAACTGAATTAATTCGTGCGTCTAATCAAGTGAACCGATTTATTTGAGCTTTTTTAGCACTACTGCGAAGAAAGAGATCTAAACAACCGTTAAGTGTCTCTAACTAATATTGAATTTAAGTTTTTTTCCCAGAGAATTTAATAACCTTTCAAATGAATGCAATTGCTTGGTAGTTCATGAAGAAAAAGAAAAAGAAAAACTACAATTTGTTGAGAGAACAATAGTGCGTCTAATCATGTGAACTGCACTGTATATAGAGCAACGCCACATAAAAGATTCATACTTCCGAATAAAATTGATCACCCCCGAAGTAACGGTATTTATTTCGGAAAAGTAAAGCACAAATGACTTACCGTTGCCTCATTTCTTGTTTCTTGTTTTTTTTTTATTTTTTTTTTTTATTATTATTATTGTGAATACACCACATATACCGTGTTTGTGTTTTATGATTTTTTAACCGCACCAAAAAACATTGACTGCAAGAACCCCACCACGATGGTGTGGGGTAATACTGACGCAGATTATGTGTGCTCAATGTTCACCATGCGTGCCAAGTTGATATCCTTAATAAAGGAACTGAAAATAATTCACAAAGCAACACACAAAAATAATATTCACAGTTAAGCTAAGGAAGGCAAACATTTTATTGTTCCTTTTATACCAATACTACGAGTATATGGTCTGTTTCCGTGTGTGGCATATTTTGTGATTTTGCCACAACACACATATTTATAATTTTGAATTCTGCTTTCTGCCAGTAAGAGAGGGAAAAGGAGCAACCAGCAGAAGACACTGAGTGAAAAATGGAACAATATTATTTTCGGATTCATTTATATTGCAGAAATAAAATACTCGTATACTATACTATAAGTGATGTTCAAGTTGAGATTATGAGTCTAATAAAGCTCAAGTAGTAATTAAAAATAATATTTTGTTGCTGCATTTGATTTATAAATCTCTTTAATTTAGAATGAGAGACCTTTATAGGGGTCCTTGAGAGCAGAACAAATGTGTAAATTTATCCATCTAAGGAAGATGAGAAATAAATTTTATTGGCGACGAATTTTTACATTATTAACCGTATGGTAATTAAAACCTTTTTGGATAAGCTGTCACGTCTTTTTGATGGGAGTTCAAAAACTTTACGAGAAGTTCGTTTTTTTTTCGTGAACACCATAAAGCGCATTTTGACTACCCCTCAACACATTGCGAGCTTTAGGAGAAATAGATAGAATTTAAGAAGAGAGTTTCCGATGCACATTAGCTTTGCATTCCACATTTGTGTTGTGCTGCTAAATAACGTATCTCTGTACGCTGTACTTCACTGCAAAAAGTTACAAAAATTCTAGTAATATGTCGTCCCAAAACTATTATAATTTGATCCGGCAAGATAAAAAAAATGGCCAAAAATGAGATGTTAACAATTTAATGTCTCATTGACATGTAAACACTTCGAAAGTATGAAATATTAGATTTTCGCTGTACAACTTTTATGTCCACTAAACAAGATTGCTTAATTCCTTTGCCTAATTTGTGTCTGTCTGTTACCATAACATGCTTACTCTCTAAGTAAAGAAGTTAATGATATTTGAACTGATTTTACTAAGATTTTCGACAGAATGTCCCATTTGAAGTTCAACGCCCTTGATATTGTAGTACCCCTTGTCTTAGTGGTTAGTGCTCTGGACTTTCATGCAGAATGTCTAGGTTTAATCCGTGCCAAAAATATTTGTCAGGAGTGTAATGGCGGTGAATCGGCATACAGGAAAAATTGAGAGTTGTAATTCCCTAAGCTTAAGGCGTACTTTTTTTTTTTGATTTTGCCTTTAAAAGTTTTTGCAGCTATGGATTTCTATTTACCCAGAAAAACATTATTACAGTTTTTATCTCAGATGTGCGTTCATAAACCCTTTCTTAACTACCTGGGTGTCCTCCAAGGCAAGGTCTTTGGTCCACTTCTGTTTAGTTTTACTGGTGTTCATATTCACAATATTATTAATCTTTGTCATTGGATACAGATAGGATCAAGTTTTTTTAAGACCTTTCTTTGACGTTTTAAAGTACAGGTGTTACCTAAGATCTTGAGTCTGTATTCACACAGTTTTAGTTAAAATGGAAGCCTTATATGTGCAAATGCCGTTACCGATGTCGTTGCACACTTTATTGAGGAGTAGTTGTATGTCCGGAGTACAATGTCAAGACATCTTCAACAGACTGTATGAAAGAACAACAGAGAAGGGCTCTTGACTAATCGACTATGTAGTGGGTCATAATACCGTGATGACTAGATCTAGGTTTCAAAAACTAGCAACCTGACTCTCTCTAGACGGGCGAACCAGAAATCAAATCAGACTTTGTAAAAATCTATGTAAAATTCAAAGCTCGACTGACGAATTCAAAGAAATTTCGAACCAGGAGTTGTCAGACGAACTCTCCGAAGCGCATTCAACTTTTACAGATAACAATCGGTGGTCCCAGTATCAGGATACGGTCAGAAATAGTGCTAAAACCACCCTAACTACCTAACCCCTTCCTAATAAAGAATAAGCCCGTGGTATGATGATGAATGGGTATACCGACAAAAGATTAAGGGTTATAAAACATCGGCTGGGCAAAACAAGAGGGAAGAGTATCAAGAGAGGAGAAAGGATGGGAAGAAAGATTGGTGTACGCAGTCGCCCAGCCCAAGCAACTTTAAGAGTCTCACGATAGTTGGATTTTTATTTTTTACTATCCTAAAATGAACTATTGGTCATATGATCAGAACGCAGGATCATCAAAAACCTACAAACAACAAGCTAAAGGAATTAATGTCGAGCGAGTATAAATGCTATAGAAGATAATGCACTTCCAGTCAATGAGCACACATAGTTCCACCACCAAGTATAGATTAGGTTGACTTAGCTAGAAAACAGGTTAAAGACCAAACAACCGGAGATTTCGTTTTAAGTACAAAAATGATGTTTTGGTAGGGTACATGGCATGTGTCATCAAATGATTGTGGATTGCGAGAAGCATTTCCGACTGAACTTTTAGCTCTTTCTGTCTACAAAAGCCGGTTTTATGTTCTAATAGAATTATCGAGGTATATCTCTACTAAACGTCAAAAAAATAAAACGTACGGTTTGTACAGCTTAAAATTTCTGTAAAATTTTAATCGGCAAATTCCACGTTGAATGCTGGTGCAGCAGATCGATGATCTTTATACTGAAGAATTTCTGGAAAATACCAATAAAAAAACTCACCATAGACAACCATACGAACAATTTGAGCAGTACCAATATGTTGATGTCATTCAAAAAGTCAAAGCACGTCAAGTATGTTCGTTCCGACACATCGGGCGAATTGTTATCCAACAATGCCCCAGTGAAAAGGGTTTACGTATTCCAACCACCAGATTCAAAGTGGCAAGGATGAACGAACCCCTTGATCAACTGGCCACTGATGCCAGAGCACCAGCAAGCACCGTTTGCTATGGATGACTATAGGCAGCATGCTCGGGATCGTAGTGAAAGAAGACCGGAGTTTCTCAAGCAGATACCCGTGAAGTAAACACGTAAATGTAAGTATACACCAAGATACTGAAAATGACAGCTAGGGTGTTGAAAAATATTGATACAAATTTCAAGGAGAATCAAAAAAAAAATTGTTTTAAGGTTTACAGTTCGAAAGACGTCAATATTATTTGCTAAGACTCGTTTGTGTTTCCACTTTTTAAATAAGACTTAAAATGCCCTTCTTCTTGCATAAAAAATAAATTTGAGGCACAATGTCTCGTAGAGAATCTAAACCTAGTGACTTACAATTAATTCTCAACCATTTCTGTGTGCGAGTTGTCGCAACAAATGGAAAGGACCTACAATTATTCGATAAGTTTCACCGGGAGAAGCACCTTTCCATGTGAGGTACCCATTTCTGTTTTGTAAGTTGGAGCCCCTGGAGATCGAATCCAGTTCTTCAGCATCACACTTTATCCAGTTAACCATTGTGCCAAGCGCTACTACTTCTCATTCTTTTCTTTCTTTTTTAATTTGATCAAGTTGTAAAGCCCTTAAGCTTGTAAAGTATTATTTCGGTTACTTAAATATATCACATGTTGTTGACAAAAAATGTGTTTAAACTGAAATACAAAGTAAAAGCAAAATAACTTTCCTTTTCGGGCCATAAATAATCTCAAACAATAGCCATCTAACCTTAACTATTCCACAAAGGAGTGTTTTTGTGGCTTCTTCATCCAGGAGGACCTTTTCATTTTTTGCCTTGAAGGCAAATATCCACACAATCATTAACTCAATAAATAATCAAACTCCTCCTTCCTCTTAATATTTTGGCACTGACAAAAAATAATACTTCGGGTTAATCCCCATTCGTACCTCAAAAGCAGGAAATCTCTTCAAACATCTTTATCGTCCTTTCAAGACAAGAAGAAGAGCACAGGAAGATGCAATCATTATCCGGGTTCTTTAGTTAACCTCCTCACTTGACTTTCTGTGCGCTTACCCCCCACCCCCCCCCCCCCCACACACACACACACACATAAACATCAACCACCTTGAAGCTTGCTCGTTTGCTACTCCTTATTTATCAATAAAATTTATCCTCAAATAAACTAACTTCTCCTTTCGCTTCGATGCCGTTTCCCATTTCCTTTATGGTTGGCCTGGAATCCTGCTGTGCGCATTGCAATAAATAAAAATTATACAAGTGTCTAAAGCGAGGCGCCCAAGGCAAGGGGGATCCTGAGTTCTGGGTACTGGGTACTCGGCCCTGGCGGCAAGCAATCGTTGGTAATCAGCGCAAGTGAGGATGCTTCGGATGCCATTGCATGGAAATAAAATCGAAGAGCTCCTAAATAAATGTTCTCTTCTTGTTGTTTTTTTTTTGCAATCGTCTGTGTACATGGGAATGGTACTCCTTCGTCTTCGTCGTTTTTGCTCAAGACTCATACTTTTTTCCGTTGCCTCATTGGATCATTCAAGCGAAATATTTGCAATATTCCCTGTGATTTGTTTGTACTTACATTTATCTTTCTTTGTAGAGTGGGAGGAGGAGCGGTTGGTATTCGCAATGCTCTTGTGCATCTGGTTGTATTTATTTCTGTTATCCTTGCAGATCTCTGTTCAAGGATGACGAGAATTATTGGTGAAGTACAAGTTTCTTTTTCCTTTTTCCAGCAATGTAATTGAAATGGCGCCCAATGTGAGGATCAATATACAAAAGTGTGCAACGGAATATCATAAGGTATACAACGAAAAGAGCAATGCACAGGGCCAAATGATTGGTAAGGGTTTTGTTATTGCTGACATTAATATGTGTACTCATGAGGACGTTTAGTGAGTGCTTCGAAATTGCAACGTCTTTTCCGTGTCGGTGATGATTCTGACTTTGTTTTTATTATAAATGTTTTTTTTTTTTATTTTTTCTTTGACACCTACATATAGTTATATGTATATGAACAGGATACATTTTTTTGTCGTTAAGTTTTGCTGTGTACTTTGCTAGTAAAGTTTGCAACACTGCATAACATTTTATGTCGAAAGTTTCGCTTGTAAGCCAAAGCATGAATTTCCAATAATTTTGGCCAAGTGAAGTGAAAATATAAAAAAATTGAAAAGATTTTTTTTTTTTGTTTGTTTGCTTCATAGCAGACTTTTCCTTTAGTGTTGTCGTCAGCTCGAATGGCTGCTACATCGTAGTTAGAGATGAATTTCAGGAATAAAAAAAAACCATAGTTTTGAACTTGCATACATTTTCACAATTTGCTCGTCAGTTGTTTTATTTTAAACTCGATGCTTCTTAGTTTGCTGTCTTTTATTTTTCAAATAAAGCAGGGTGATCAAGTATGAACTTAGAAAGAACAAGGAAGTTTAGTTCTCCCTGGATTGTTATAGAAATTCTTGGTATTTCAAATTGCTGTTCCCCTTGGCGTAATGATTAGTGCATTGAATCGTCATGTCAGGTTTCTCAGTTTATTTAAAAGCCACTACCGCCTAATAACCAATTTTTTTTTTTTTTTGAGTTTGCGAGGAAGTGGCGAATCCTCCAAGAGAACTTCTTGTCATGAAAAGTACTTTTCATTTTATTCGATTGGGCTGGACAGAAAATTGTTGGTCCCCTCCATTTCTGTCGACAATACGCGCTTAGGTTCTCTACGAGCTGGGTTAAAAATTTGAGGCCCAGAATCGCACTGTGGGTCTGGATTAAATGGTTGGGATATTGAAATGCTAAGATATTTGTGATTTGTAAATTGGTGGTGAAAATTGGGATACCTTGTTTAGAAATCCAAAATTTAGTACCAATAATTATTAGAAAGGTATATGTGTTCTGAGATTAAGGGCTTCTCATTTCATGGTGCGGATATTGATTGCTAAATATTGCTAGAAAATACAGGAAGTCTGAATTGATTTTTTTGCGCTTGCATTGATTGACTACTCTAAGTTTGTTGAAGCTAACCTTCACTTGTGCGAGCTATCTGAATCGCGGCCTTCCTCTAGCATGTCATTCCTCGGAGGTGAAGGCAAATTTATTCCGGCGCACATAATAGATGTATATTCGCTCTTAGGACCCAGCTCCCAACCATATTAGCTATTGGATTTTTGGTATTTTTGGGTTGAACAGTATGGATATGAGTATATAGATAAATGAGCAACCAAGGCTTTTGTGATATCTGAGTCCCGAACTATCTCCATCCAAAGAGATTTTACTGATTTTCGATTCAACCGTTAAATAGTCTTAGGACTACGTTTTTTTCAAACCGAGGCTTGGTTAGAGATTTCGGTCTTCCAATTATTTCAATCGAAGAATTATCTACTCCAGAAAACCAAAGACCCACTTTTCACAGGAACCACAAATCTGCACCATATACATTTCAGGATCGGGATGATCAGTCTCTTATAAAGGGACACTTTGATTGCTCGAGGGTGGGCTCTGCCACTCAATGATTTATTTTTTCTTCGATCGGAGCACTGTTAACTTTAACATTGGACTAACAATACTGAGGTTCTATATATCAGGCATGTGTTCCACTTTTCTTTTATAGACGAGTTTGGTTCAAACTCTTAACCAAGTCATCACCAACCTCATTGAACAGCTCAGTGGCAAGGCTGTTAGCTCTATCTGATTTATTAAATTTAAGTCTAGATCGAGCAATCTTCACTTCATTTACAATTCGCCTATCCGTTTGATTTGTCAACTAGATTTCTTAGTAGACATATATGATTTCCGCAAATGCTCAGCAATACAATACTATTTCTTCAATACAATAATATTTCTTCAATAGTTCTTCCGAGCTTTTCTTTGCATTGTTCTTTTAACATTTAAAATATCTTTCATTTGAAATCTCTCTTTTTCGAGGCATATCGAAGCAGTAATCCGAGTGATGTTTGGCCCTTAGGACATATATTAGTCTATGGAAGAGTGCCTTGCCTCGTTCACGTGTTGTGGACAATCTGAGTGACAATTGATCAGGAGATTTTCATGTACCCTTGTGAATGCCGCGGAATGGTACCACAATATTTCGCCAAGCAGCGAAATCTATAGGTTTTAATAAATTGGTTATAGGAGGAGGTTTTCCAACTTTAGCACCAAGGATGTCTTTGACTTAAAAACCGCCCTAAGCGATTTTAATGTCATACCTAAGGCACTGCCCATTAAATTCTAAGATTAAAATTTAAAAATATCTCTTCATTGAGAAATGTCTTGAAAAGTTATGAAACCATAGAATATATTCAAATAATAAAACCACAAATTTATTTAATTCCGGAAGCTCTTATACCAAAACTTATCGACATAACCAGTTCACTATTAAGACAGTCCTTGTTCTATATTTTAGTTTTTTTTCAATTTAAGCTGGGATATTTGCCTGCCATGGCACAAACATTAAAAAATAAAAATGAAAAAAAAAAATAACTCCCAGCTTGAGAGTGCCGAGTGGCATGTATTTAATTTGATAAAATGGCTCATAAAAACACAAGTCGACGTTGTTCTGACCTGATTTTCTGTTTGCTAAACACCAGAGCTGAGAGCAGCTCCCAGAGTAGTGGTAGATGGTAGAGGAAGGTGGGTATCCGAAAAGCCGGCACTACGAGTATTGCTGGGAGAAGAAAAGTTTTTGATCAAAAACCCATAAATTACGCTCCAATTCAAGTCGCACACACTCTCTCTCTCTGTGAACGAAAAACTACCCAGTTGACGAAGGACGAGATACAAACATAAAATCCTGAAAATATAAAATACATTCGCCGTCACTTGATTAAAGACTTTTGGGTTTTACGACATCACAATCATTTTTAATGGACTGGACATTTTTGTGATGTTCTTCAAAGTCTTAAGTACAAACACGTAAGACCTTGTGAAAACTGGGGCTAAAATAACCAAGTATGCTTTGTAAAAAGAGCAATAAGAAAACAGAAGTTTGACCATTTCATTTTGTGTTAAATGGAATTAACCGCCTTTAAGTAAGTGTTTCGGTGTCTAGCATATTTCGATTTCGCAAAATATCAATTTTATTCTGAAACGAAACAAATCAAACTAAATTGAACTTGATGAAAACCAAAACCTGAATTACATACATATGTAAGCGCCTGCTTTTCGAGTATATAGAAAAAATTAACTTGAATATGTTATGTAAAACAAATTAAAATTGATTATTTTATGCTTTTTTTTAACAAAAAAATTTGCAGAATATAATATCGCCCATGAAATATAAATAAAATTATTTATTCTTACTCGCGAAATATTAATTTTAAGTTAAGAATATTAGCAAGAGAATTAAATTATTAAATTATATGTCCCTAAGTGTGGTTTAAGAACTAAAGCACACTTAAGGACATATAATTAATTAAAATAAGAAAGAGTTTTTAAATATTAAATTTTGAGGGACTTTTACAAATTGCATATGGGCTTATCCCTGTAAATTTTAACTTCTTGAGTTTGAAAAAAAAAAAAAACAAAAAAAAATTAAGGCACGCATGTAAATTTGAGTTTTTCTTCAATTATAGACCACGAATAAATAAAAAACTTCAAAATAACTCATATGTATTGTTTGTTGAAGAGTATAAAGGTATAAAGTATAGAAAAATGAATTTAAAATAATTTATTTTTAGCACCGAGTTAATTGATTTGTTTTTTATTTTTAATCTTCACAGCTTCTGTTTTCAAACTTATTTGTTTAACACTTTTACCATTTTTTTTTATAGTTTCTACAGTTTAAATTACGCTCATTGTAAGGGTATAATCAAACAATGCTTTGGTGTGCTAGTAAAAAATGTGCCTTTTTTGAAACAGTTACGTTTTTTACGTTCGTTTTGTTAACTTCATAAAAATTTTACATAATGAAGCACGCATTGAAGCCAGAGTTTTTTTTACTCTAGATAGCTTAAATAATGATGCAGGCTATAAAAAATGCCCCATGATCAATGTTAAAAAAATAGACACGAAAATTTGTGTTTACGAAAAATCACGCATGGCAGTTTTATCTAAAGTTTATATCATAAAGGATTATTTATAAGGAAGGCACGCACTCAAAATGAATGATTTCAATTAATTTTGACCTTTATTTATCTGAAAAAACAAAAATTGTACTAAGTAATCTTATGTTAAACATTATTTTTGCAATAATACAAAACGTTAATTATCCACGCACGCAGCCAAAAGTCTCAATATTCGATGATTTTTTTTATTTCAAACACTGTCGCACTATCTCGATGGTTAATTTTATAAATTGAATAGTTAAAACTCAATGATATATATAATATTATAAGTTCCAAAACCTGAATATTTAATAATAATGTCTATATATTTCGACGCATGGCAAAAGTTAAAATTTGCACGGATAAGCCCATATATGTGTGTATGTTAATATAAAATTTTGCGAAATTCCAAATCGCACTATTCAAAAACTACACTAAGTTGTGCTAAAGCTACTCATTCGATCGTCGAAACAAAATATTAAAATTTTTCATCGATTTGGTTTTCGATCTGTTGCGAAAAATTGAAACAAGTTTTAAAGTAAAAAATTACATTTAAAAAATTGCATTTTAATACAAAGTTTCAAATGCCATAACTCTAAGAAAAAAAAGTACCTAGTTTTTGAATATTTTAAGAATAATTTTTGAACACCAACAAATTGCAAAAAAAAATACGAAGCAAATTTTTTTAATTTAATTTTTGAAACTTTTGAAATTTTGAACAAATATCTGAAAAAAAAAACTCGAAAAAATAGAATAATCAGGAACCATATTTTTTTTCAATTTCGAAATTTGACGTAGAAGAGTTAGGTCAAAAAGGGTTTGTGGTTCTTAAGCACACTTGCTTACACAGTTTTCAAAAATTGGAAGCATTGGAAACAAATCTAGAAGACCGCAAACAACTTCAAACACAGAAAAGAAACGTTTAACATTTCTAGACCTATCGACGACAGATTGAAAACGGATGAAAGGCAAATGGAACACTGATTGAAAATTGATGTAAGAGTGATCTTATGTGCATCAAAAACGAATTGAAGGGGGATTAAAATAGGATGATCAAATAGCAAATTGCTTAAAGTTGGGTTTTCTTCAAACGCTCAATAGAAACTTAACATTCCTAAGTCAATCGAAGACGAATGGAAATTGAATCGAAGACATACATATGTACATATTTTCCATACCTTCTTGTTTTGAAGCCTTTAAAATTATCAAAGAAGAGTCCCCCTGAGGGAAAATATATGACATATATTTGTTGGATTCATTTTTCAACTAATTATATATTTTGATGAAATTTAAGAACCTTCCAGGACCATAAAATTTTCTTAAAAGACAAAGACCTATTTCTGGTTATTCATAAACATTTTAAAGAAAGGGTTTTCTAAAAAAAATACTGCCACGTTTCTTCTGCATTTTTTAATAAAGTTTCAAGGGCAATTTTTTTTTTTTATTTTACGAACAACATTCTAAGTTTTTTACAAAGAGCTTCAAAAACACATACAACAATATTCAAACCAATCCAACAATCTACACTTACTTAGAATTTGATTGAGTTTTTTGGGAACGTAGTCCAAAATGGTTTGGATCTAAAAATCCCTTATTTTTGAAAAAAAAATGGGAATGTTTCGAAACAAGTCGAAAACAACTTTAAACATGTATTCTGAAGAAATTTGCCTCTTATCTGTCATATCACTTATTTGTTTTTTTTTAATGAATCTTTAAAAAGCTCAATTTTTAACAAAATTATTCCGATTTAAAAGAAAGGATCGAAAAATGATATATTTCCATCAATTCCAAAACTGTTTAAGTCAATTATATATTAAGGTCTTTCCTTCAACTGTAGTTCAATTATTTTCCGTAATCAATATGGTTTTACTAAACGAAATCAACAGTTACAAAGCTAGTTCAATTTAAGTCTTTTTGTTTTGATGCTTTTAAAGATAGTGAACAAGTTGATTGACTGATTGATAAATTGTGTCATAAAACATTTTTGATGAAAATCAAGAACCAGGGATTTAATGATGTCTTCCTAACATGAACTTCGTAATATTAAGACAAAATATGTTAAAGTGATTCTTTTATAAATGAGCATTTAGCTAAGTTCTAACTAACTCAGGTGTTCCTCAAGGTAGCCATTTGGGACCAATATTATTATGCCTTCGACCATACTAAATTTCTCTGTTTTTATCTATGCTTATGGCATTAAACTTTACAAAAGAATAAAATCTACCATCGACTGTATACTTTTACAAGACGATCTTTTTACATTTAAGGAATGTTGCAATATTTTTAAAATATAAGCAAGTGCAAGTCTATGTGCTTTTAAGTGGTACGCGGATGGTTCGAGAACGACTGAAGGGACTGGACTGGAACTTTTGGGCCATGAACCAACTTTCCATAAAAATGGGACAATCCACTTGTATTTTCCAAACGAAAACCAATGTCAATGGCAGGTCGAAATCTTGAAAGGAATTACCGAAACCAAACATTGCCATTATGTCAGATAGCCAAGCCCCACTCAAAGCACTAAGCTCATACGCCATCACGTATAAATTAGTGCGGTAATGTAACTTGGAAAGAACAACAATGTCTCACTTCATTGGGTACCTGGACGTGTAGATGTCCAGGGAAATGAAAAGGCAAACTCCCTAGCAAAAAAAGGCGCAAGGACTTCTCTAATCTGGTCAGAACTGCGGAATAGGAGAAAACAGGAATAAAAACGAAATCAAAATAGAGGATGAAGATATAAAAACTGGAAAGAACTCTCAAAACTGAAGCAGGCCAAACTACTTCTTGGGAAAACTATAACCAAGAACTATAATTCAAGAACTGTATCAGCTTAAGTAGGAACAATTAACGAATAGTAACGGGACTCCACACGGGTGAATGTAAACTAAGAAGACAATTGAGTAGTCTAAGCCTGGTAAACAGCCCTACATGCAGATTCTGGAATACTTATGACAAAATGCCAAAACACATACTAGGCTGATGCGAAGCACTAAAATGCATTAAACAAAAAAGTACCTGGGCAGAAGATAGTGATTTATCCTCTCTGAAGGTACTCCAAATAATCAAACTTATCACAGGGATAAACTTGGAGGAAGAGCTGTGGGGAGCTAGCTCATGTAGCTCTCTAAGTATGTATTTTTTTTAATCTCAAACGGTTAAGGAATTACAGACAAAAGAAAAAAGTCTTGTACCTTATTTTTATTGCAAACTTAACATTCAAATCGCTCTCCTGAAAAGTAGCAAAAACTGACTTATGTCGTTTTTCCTTGTTGCCACAGATTTGATGAGAGCCATAAATATAGGGCAAGACGGCTCGTAGGGAGCTTAAACCTAGTGACTTACAACTCTTAACCATTTCTCTGTGTGTGTTTCGGAGAAATGGGGGGACCCTAAAATTTTCTGCCGATTCCGAACGGCTAATGAGCAGCACTTACTAAGAACTGCAAAATCTTTACGTAATTTACTAAAATTTTCATAATCCGATTGAATTGTTTAAGTTTTTGTTTCTTTCTCATTAAGCCAGGAAGCTGTACCTTAATCCAAGGATTAGTGGGGAGGAAGATGAAAACCCATTTTATTTCGGACTAAATTTGCATGAAATAAAAGCAAAGGTATTCCACAGTTAACTAGTTAGGACTTAAGTATTTTTGCGATATTTAATAAATTAATATTTTTTTTTACTCATATGGTATTAAAAAATTGACAACTTACCTCACTCCACGCCGAATAACGCCACCTTGCCGAACAATATACAACATCATTAAGATTACATTTCTGGCTTGAGTTCTGCTTTACAATCCTCACTATCGACTATCAGCTGATTTTGTATGCAAAGAACTTGTCTGGATTTCGTTAAATTGAAACAGCTACCCACTGCAGTTCGACCAAGGCCCGGTAAACCATTCGCCTGTAATGCACTCAATTTCGTTTTCACAAGGCCTTGTCGTATCGGGTGTGAATCGAAAGTCACATCGCTCTGTATTTGATTTTGAGCGATCGCAATAGATCGAACGATATTCAATTCCTGGTCCGCACAATGCGATGCTGAACAATGGTTATTTCAGTCTGAGAACAACCAAATGCCAGCCTTATCCTTATCGCGTTGATTGTTTGGCACTGTCAAATTTCCCGGGTTCTGTAGTCGTCCGTTGTAGACTCGGTGCCGATGATGATTTCGTCGTCGAGCCGCTTTCGGACAGTCACATGGTTTCTTGGTTCGTGGCTCTTCTTCCAAACAAGCCACATTATTCACTTGAATGACTGTTCCACTAGCCAGCTCTTGAACACAACCGATTTCATGTTCGCGACTGATTTCGCCTTGTTGACATTTACATTCACTCCATTCTTCTAGTCTCCAGAATGCCGGGCACGGCTGTGTATTACAACGGAGGAGATTTTTATTTAAGACTGGCTTCTCCGGATGACTGCAACGGCCTGCGTTGTAAAAAATATCGAGTTGGATTCTCACGGACGCATCGAATGACGGGTGTTTGAGTTCCACCGCCACAAGACTTACTGCGCGGGCTGAAGCCCACAACCTTCCAATTGAATTTTCGCTTACGTGTAGGACGATCGGGCACTGTGTCTTAATTGCCCGATTTGAGATTCATATCACTTTCGACAGAAACTTCGTTTTCTTTGGAATCAGATCCTATTGGCAGAAGGTATTCATACTTTATGCCAGGATTTACATCTCTGGAGTAGACCTGATGTTAGAAAAGAGATAATTTATTTTATTAACATAATTTTTTTTAAGATTTTCTTATATTTTTAAACTGCTCTCATTTTAGGGGCTTATGAACTGTTATGTTTGACATTTAATAAGCACTTTTATTTTGTCATAGAAAAATCGAACAGGATTTTGGGATTCATTAGACGTTTCTCGAGTGAGTTTCGAGATCCATACTAGCTCCTTATTTTCCAAGACTTATACTTGAGATCTTTCAATCTCTAAAAACATAGACAGCACTTACTATTTGGTTTAACAAAATTCAAGTAGAGGTCTACGTTTTTTCACATACTGAATTATTTTGACATGGGGGCTTTTTTTATGCCACATAAATCTTGATAAACTACTCCCTACATACTTTTAATAAGCGTTTTAGGACCCTTTTTGTTTCAGATCTGTAGGATGCTTGTTAAATAGAAATCTCTCAGAATCCAGCACAAAAAGAGTTTATGAACATGAACATTGCTGAACTGAACGACTCATTTAGTTAAAAGGTTGAAAAAAATCATTGTACGAGTACCTAAGCAGCTTCAAAGATTCACAATATTCAAATTTCTTTTCAAAAAATTGAATTGAAAAATGACCACAAACTAGCTTCGACTTTAATCCAAAGAATAGGAGTGTAGATTAAAAAGTAGCAGCACATAGGATAGACAAGGAACTTTTTCTGAAACTTGCATCCTTTTGCTGGTAGTTTTCTCTTCCGCACTTTAACTCTGGGCAAACATACGCAACAAAGTCAAACAATTTCTCTGGAAAATTGTCGAACCAGGACAACACTCTGGGTATGTCAATTTTAGGGACCTAAACGAGCCGAGCAGCACCCGACCCATCCTGACAACGAGCTCTCTTCCATTGATGATGGCGCACTCTATCCATTGCATTTATGCAATATCTATATCCTAGATTCCTTGATGTCCTTCCCTATACAGACTGCAAATCACCCTCTATCTTTCTCTCAGACTCCCGGAATATTTGTTTTGAAATGCGTTTTTGTGCATGAATATGTGCACAGGATCGAGTGGTCTGGGCTTCTTATTCATAAAAGGATTTTCCAATTTTAGATTTTTCAATGTTTTAATTTTTTATTCCGGAAATTTTCTCTGGATTTATGAATTTATTGCAAATGAATGGTCAAAACGAGAAAAAAGCAGTTATTATAAATGAATGTGTTGAAGTTCTGTTGTTGACAGCAGACCATTGATATAAAACATCCAAACAAACAAAATTAAAGATAAAAGAAAAAAAATCGAGGTCGCCATTGCTTTTTTGTTGCCATCTGATATGCAAATAGGAGCTTTTTTTAGTTTTGAGTTCGGTAGCAATGGTGTAAAATGGCGTAATAAAAATTTTAATATAGTCTATGAGTAATTATTCATAAATTTTCCAGTCAATTGTTTCAAAAATGGGTTCGACATTCTTTTTTTCTTGTTTTTAATGGAAAAATAGTGACGTTTTTTTCACATATCACAGAGGATATCGGGGCCGAATAATGCAGATTCATAAACAACCCGTATATTTTTGCAAATGGACTTTTTTATATTAAACAAGGATTTATTGAAATGCATTAAATAATATGAGGATGAAATGTAAGCGTGAATGGAATCTTTTTATACAGGGTGGTTTAGGCTAACAGAAGAAATCCTATTCGTAAATTTATATTTTAACATCTTCTAAGGAAAACTGTTTAAAATATCATGCCACCAATCGTTCCAGGAAAAACACCAAACGCCTTTGCTTCAATAAACTTCTTATCTGGTATCTCGTATTTTGAAAGATACGAACACATTTTGACAGATGAGTGTACAAGTTTTAAGATGCTTGAGTTATGTAAATGTTATGTGTACCATTCGCGACCGTCTTTCAAATTTGAATTCAAACTCGTGTGTCCTTGTTTGGTATTTGCATATGAAAATAACTTTTACGAACATTACTTGTAGATACATACATAATATCGAAAGGATACCCTTCTTGAGTTAGATTGGTTGGTTGTCTATGGCTGAAAGTTGTAGAATTAGATTTCTTGGGATTATTTTAATGTTTGAATTGCAGAGGGAATATTGCAGATGAATTTGAGTGAAGCTGTAAAATTAGTCTTCAAGTTATAGAAGCAATTTGGATATATGGATTTTCATTGAGCTAAACTTAGCCAGCTCTGATTTGGTAGATTAATGTCACTATAATCCAATTGCTTTTGGTCAAACAATTTGTCGACGAAAAATTCTGAGTTCTGCAAATAAGGATGAAACTAAGCAGAAGCACACCTCTTCATTTATTCGTAGTAAACCAAGGGTATCAAAATAAAAAGGAAAAACTTCATCGCTAAAGCTTATGATAAAATCTATTGATGAATTTTTGTTAAGCACCAAAAAGTTGAATATTTATAATTCGGAAACAAACTACCATTATTAAGAATCCTAAAACCAGTGATTATTTCTGAAATTATTACTGGAAATGGCAAGACCGAATATTGCCAACTTCACCAAACTTAAGTTTGTTTTCCTATTAATGTGAACCTATCGACACGACAGTCAAATTTTACAAAAAAAAAAAATTACTTTGCATTTTATTGATGCTCAACATTTTAAGCACACAAATGCTTTCCACAGTTTCTCTCCAGTTTTCATTTTGTATTTTAATCGATATTTGGGTCTCTAAATACGGATAACAAAATTATTCAGATTTCCAAATTATCGAAACAAATTCCCACGCTAATCCAACGCATTACATACAGAGGTCAAACTTTCTGTAGTTGGTGGGTCTTACCAATAATCAATCGCAAAACTTTGAACCTTATATACGACTTAATTTGTGTGTTTCCTACGTAAAAAAAACCTTTTATTATTCAGCGCTCTATTACTAGATCTACTACATTCGCTGTCAAATAAACAGCTGTCGCAATTATATTTTTTTTACTAATAAATCAATTTGCTTTTAATAATTTAATAATAATAACAATAATGAGTTCCAACGATCGGTCAGGGCGATCAGAACAAAATAAAAATGGGCAAGCTGTCTGTGCTTCGTTCGAGTAGGGCCGCATGGGCAGCCACTGACGAGTAAAACTGTACCAAAGCACTTTGGCATCTGGTTAGTTCAGTATTTTTATTTCGTCAGACAAATAAATGTTGCTCTGTCGAAACGTTGTTTCACAGCAGCCGGCTTGGTAGCAGGGTAGAGGTGATTTACCAAATGGCCCTCATCCGATGGTCGATGATTGGTTATGGGTGTCCGAAGTGGCTCAACGTTGTCCCATGTCAAATGGAAAAGATTCAGTTTTCTTAAGAGGCAGTGTCTTAGAAGTTGACTTGGATTACACAGAACTACAGAGCCGAGGTACAAACATTACCAATCCAACCAGGTTCTATGAAATTGAGCCAACATAAAAAGAATCGATCAGTTGAAACTGATTTGGAGTCTTATTGCAAGAGTGATGACCTCGACCAACAGAATAATTTTTGGGGCTTATTAGCCTAAAGAAGAGTACTATAAAGCTTCATCCCACCAGATGAATTCCTCTTCTTAGACAGTGGAGGGCTAATCTAGTATAGAGTGGCGCTTCTGCTGATCTACTAAGTCGGCCGTCGAATTGTAGATAGGTGGCTCCTTTACAGTCGAGATGACCTAGTACAAGACAAAGCAGAGTGCCTTCGGTTCAGTAGAACTGTCTCTGATCGAGACTAAAGAAACACGATAATGCAGTAGAACCATATTTGGTGGTTAAACCATGAAAAATCAGATATTTAAAAGCTGACAGAAATGTTTATGGTCTTGGACAAATAACATAGATCTCCATGTATTTTATTTAGGGTGCCCAATTAAAATTATAAAAAAACTAAAATGTTTACGTTGGCTGTTTTAGTTGTAATTAGTTTAAGGTTGCAATGCGTGTAAAAATCTAAATTTAAAAAAAATTCACAGACCGTTTTTGAAATATCGAATTTTCAAAAAAAAAATATTCATGTCGATTACAGAATTCGCAGAATTTTACTCCCGGTGAGTTGACTTGATTCGCATCCGCTGTAAAACTCAATTATGAAATTCGTCGGATGAACTACATTGTCGATTTCTAAAATTACCTTATCATTTATGAACTTTCGTATCGACACTGTCAGCAACAAACATTTATTCAACTGGCCTAGGCTGTGATAATAGTATCGTTTTCGATCAACGAAATCAAGCATCGTTGAGAGTGGTTAGTACGAAGATGGGGGACGGTTCAAAACCAACCGTGTGATCTTTTTTTTTTTTTAGATTTCTTGCTCTCTGGTTGCGTTGCTATTTGTGCGTTTTCTATTAAAATTTGTTAAACAAACACTTTAGCATTCAGTATGATAAGCTTTTGACTTAAATGTTTGTACTCTCCATTGTTTATTTTCGCGTTTAATCAAAAATTCACTTCAGATTCGTCTTGAAATTGGTGCGAATGTAAAATGATAGAAATTGTATGGAGTGCGAATGGATTGCGAAATCTGTAATACCATATAAGTTGAACAAAATGTCAGTGGTGCAGGGATTGTTACCGACATTCGTTCAACTTTCATTCGTCGGATTCAGTAATAGCAAAAGTTTGGAAATGAATTGAAATTGTCACTTTAGCTCATTCGCCGAATTCTGTAATAGGGGTGATTATCAAAAATCTAAAAATTTAATTATTTTAGTTTTGATAAGCAATATTTTTTAAACTTATTAGCTTCTGTATACAAAATTTCACTAAAATCCCTTCTGACAGTATTGCGAAACTCAAAAATAAAAAAAAATTGATTTTATAAATTTTAATTTTTTGATTAAATTGTTAAAATTACGCATTTAAAATAATTATTCTTCAAAATTCTGAGTGCCTTTTTCGGTTTTGGAAAACCATTTTTTTAACATCTGTATTTTTTTATACAGCATTTGTGCACTCAAGGGGTTTTTAATACCCTTAAAATGTTAAATTAAATACAGAGCGAGCGTTAAGAAAACAGGGAAGGATTGAAGATTTTGAACCGCTGGTGGGTATCGTTATTTTTCAGTGTTAAAAAACTGTTAATTTTTAAGTTTAAATGAAATCGACCCTGAGGTTTTCGAAATATTGTGTTTTCAAATTCATTTTATTTTTTTTTTTTTAATTTTAAATTTTTAAATTTTCGGACTTTGTAAAAGTTTTATCATATGTAAGTTGCCAAAATCAGTTGTTTTTGATCGAAAAACAAAAACATTTCTAAAGGGGTTATTTTTTAACCATTAGCTAGCTTTTACTAAATGGAATTTTTGAATTTTTATTTAAATTTGTGGAACAGTTTTTGTCAAACAAGTAGACAGACAGAATTAGGAGACCAACTATTTAAGTCTTTCTCTATCATCTTTTTGTCATGTCTGATCAAAGTCTCGAGTTCGATTTTTTTGGAATTTTAGTATTAATATTTTAGTATTATTATAGTTTTTTTTAGGACGACGAAAGGCATTAAAAATAAGACATACTACAACTTACAAAAGAAAGTCATGCTTAAGTCTTCTTCATAATAGTAATATAACTTTGACCTTGACAGGTACCTGTAGTAGCTATATTGTTGAAGCTACATCTGATAAAGTATGTGCTAGTTATTTGCTGCACCATGCCACATCAACAACATTTATGTTCGAGCAACTTTTCGCGCGGTTGATGAGGCTCGTTTCTGAATGAATGGGTTCATCAACAAGGAAAATTGTCAAATCACTAACAATCATACTATCCACAAGAGATTCAGTAAATTGCAATGCATCCAGAGAAAGTTACTGTTTGGTGTGGATTTCGGTCTGGCGGCCCATACTTTTTTGATAACGACATTGGCCAGGCCAATACCTTCAACAATGAGCGCTATTGGTCAATGATAATAATCAATTTGTCTTTCGGTCTAAATTAGATACTATGGACACTGACGACATGTGGATTTAGCAGGATGTTGCTACTTGCTACACAGCCCGTGCTACAAAGGACATTTTGCACGAGCATTTCCGAACATGTCGATACCTTCCCGCAAGAATGTATTAAGCGACATTTTTAAATTTGTTTCGTCCAATAAAATACACAAAAAATAACAAAATGTGACGTTTTTTTCGTTCCTGAACAATTTTAAAAATGTCGCTTAATACATTCTTGCGGGAAGGTATCGATGTTATCTCAATAAATTGAAGGTGATAGTAATTGCCACCGAAATAGTGCCATTTGACATCTTGTCGGATTTTATAAATTCACTGAACGCACGGTGTAGCTGAAATTCGTAGCACTTTTAAAGTCAAAAAATTAAGACTGTTAAAATTTTAAAGTGCAGTGTAGAAGAATCTGAACCAAAACAAGAGCTCCATCTACATTAAATTGTGTTCAGTGAGTAAAGGCTCACTGGAGTTAGGAAATGTCGACTAAGATGGCGCCTGAAATTGGAAAGACTTATCAACCTAGTTGGCGTTCAAATTAAGATACCTCTAGAAAAGGAAACTTGCTGGCTAGAGAAACTTTAAGTTGAGACCTTTATCTAATCATCTATATTAAGTAGCCCCTGATAACATATGTATCCTTGTGGTAAAAAAAACAACATTTAATCTCTTATACAGAGTTGCAAAAGCTTAAGTCACTTTTTTGGCTTAAGCTTGGCTTTAATTTACAAGCAAGTCGGTGACTTATGAATTAAAAATAATTTAATTCATAAGCTAGTTGGTGACTTGTGAATTCAAAAAAATTCAAATCATAAGCTACTTAGTGGCTAATGAATTAAAAAAAATAATTCACAGCCTACTAAGTGACTTATGAATTAAAACAATTTAAGTCATGAGCAATTTAGTGACTTATTAATTAGCGTCTTCATAACCAACTATCAAAAGTTCATTATTAATTCTTCCTTAAGCCCTTGCTTGATATACCAACACACAATATTTAAGGATGGTACGATGGATAAATTGAATTTCAACCTCCAAAAATTTTATCGAAAACATCAAATTGAATGCTTTGTTTTTGGGTAAAGAAATTCAATAATCCATGCGTTACCCTTCCCCTGTACATACATATATGTACATAATTGTTATATGCTATAGTTTCCCTCATCCCAAGAATGTCTATCAAGTTGTAATCTAGCCTTTCAGCGGTATTCATAATAATACCCAACAATTTTTGACCTTCGAAAGTATGTACTTTTCGTAAATTCATTATTGTAATGGCAAAGCCCCACCTCCCAAAAATATGAGTCAAGACTTAAAAATGAGATATTAGCCTTTAAGTCTGAGATTTTAATAATAATCCATCAAAAATGCAAACCATCTTTTGGCTTCAGCATTACTGCAAAAAACATCATCCTTATCATTAATCTCGTGCCCGCAAAAAAGGTCAAAAATCTCATTTCGGTCCAATCGATTTATAGGGCCCGGGAGATTTTTTTTTCTTAGTGAATTCCTTATCAAAGCCAGGAAATTATTAAATTCCATCCGGTTGTCATTTCACAACCGCAAGGGAGAACCGAAGAGTGGGCGACATTCATCAACCTCTTCAATTGAGAGGTAAAATTGAAAGTCTTATTCTTTTGCTTAGTTAAAAAAAAAAAAACACACTTTCAAATTATGAGAAGTCCTTGCTCGAAACCTTTATCAACAATGCAGAAAATAACCGTCATCCTGTCAGATAAGACCCGAGCATAAAAAAAGAAAATCATGGACAACAGAAAAATCCTTGAGGGTATATGCCCCGAATAAAAATAAGCTATAAAATGGTTTCTTCATTTCCAATCCATCAAATCGGTCTTGAGGCACTTTTATACTTCCTTCGATCCAACAGCAACAAGATTTCTCTATAAAAACGTCCGACCACAACAACAAAGCTGAGGGAGTATTAAATGTCCTGGGAGTGTGTTTGAATGTGATGTTTGAAAAGACATATAAAAGCCAAACCCTTTATTGTCCTGTTGAAAATTAAAACCATAAAACTTACCCACAATTTTACTTAAAAATTGTTACGATGAAAAGTAGATGAATACAAATGGAATGGGATGGTTGAAGGACGAGAAGATGGAAGGATATTTGAATTTTAATATGGTTCTTGGGGCTAAGTTGTATACGTATTTATAGGCACAAAACATTTGTAGGTCATCTAAAGGAGCTTTGCTTGTTCATTGTTCATTGTTCATTGGTTTTGCCACGACACGACTTTGACCTTTTGTATATAAAGAGTCCATCGATCGCCTACGTTTATTCAAAAATCTTTGATGTCAATGATGCTTTGGTGTATGGTTCAATAATTTTTGGGATTCCTAAGTGGGGGAATTTTACGATTTGAAGCTGTGTTTTGCAGATTGGGTGAAGGAGCACAACAAGGAAGGTGATATGATTTTTTGTGAGTATGTAGGACGGGAGAAATAACGACCACTGGCAGTCTAGTCTTGTGGCCCAATTAGCGCTGAAGTATGCTATTTTCATACCATAACTCTGGATGGAGTTGATGTTGTATTAGGTTTTCATGTGTTTTATTGTCGTGGTATGATGTGTGTTTGCTTTAGCACAATCATTAGATATCGGATCACTCACTTAACCGGACCATCACCTACCATCTATACTGTGACAAGCTAGGTAGCTTTTTGACTGATGCTGAAGCTGCAACTTATTCAATCAAGGGATCATCTAGCCACTATGCAACTTAAACCTCCGTCAAAGCCCAGAGTCCACTAGCTCGTGGTCTAAGGAATTAAACAAAGAGTTCTGAACAGAACTCACAGAAGCTTAGTCACGTTAAGAAAAAAAATCAAGTCCCAAGACAAGCATCAGAAAAGATTTTAAGATTATGTTCCCATCAAGAAAAAACTAGGATGATGAGGTCGTGACGAAAGACTTCGACACAACTATCTTTACTTTCTTACACAGCTTTGTTACAAGAAAAACTGGGTAGGAGAGGAAACAAACTACACACTCGAAACAAATACCATCAAATGTTACACTGATGGATCGAGAACAAGCGAAGGGACTGGTGCAGGAATCTTTGGGCCAAAAACCAAACTTTTCATACCGATGGGGCAGTCCACCAGCATCTTCCAAGCGAAGTTAAACGTTATAGGGAGATTTGTAGATCGAATCTCGAAAAGAATTATCGTAACAAGAACATTGCCATTATGTCAGATAGTCAAGCAGCACTCAAGGCACTAAGCTCATACACCATCAGCTCTAAGCTGGTGTGGGAGTGCATAAGCAGACTAAATGAACGTGGTAAACAGAACAGGGTCACACTTTACTGGTCAAGTTGGTGTTCTTGGAAACAAAAAGGCAGATTCCCTAGCAAAAATAGGCGCTTCAACTCCCCTAACAGGGCCTGAACCCAATTGCGGAATAGGAGAAAATGTCATCAAAACCAAAATTAAACAAGAAGAGGAGGCAAACAGGTTCAAAAACTGGAATGAACTCCCAAAAATGAGACAGGCGAAAATACTACTGGGCAATTACAACTAGCAACGCACGCTTCGAATACTGTATTAACTTAAGTAGGAATAACCTAAGAATAATAACAAGATTTCTAACTGGACACTGCAAACTTAGAAGACACCTCAATTTACTTGGTGTGGTAAACAGTGCCACTTGCAGATTCTGCAACATGCATGAGGAAATACCGGAACATATACTGGGAAAGTGTTGCCCAATCATGCACCAAAGAAAAACACATCTGGGACAATACCAGGTAGAAGGGAGCAACCTATCCTCTCTAAAAGTGCCCCAAATACTAAAATTCCTAAAAGCAATAGTTTTGAAGGAGGAACTTTAAGATGAACCAGCTCATCATTCTTACAGCGGGGGCACAATAGATCTACAGGTCGCAGTGCATTAACCCCAATACAATTCATTCATTTATCTTTACCGATGGCTCAAAGATGAAGTGTGGTGTAGGTTTAGGAATCTTCTCTGTGCCTTTGGATATAACTAAGTCGTTTAGGCTTCCCGACTTTTCTAGTGTTTTTCAAGCTGAATTACTATCAATCAGGAAAGCATGCAAGGTTCTCAAACAAGATCAAAACCAGAACCGGAATACTGCTATTAACACACAGACAGGCAGGCGGCTGTTAAAGCCATTAATTCTAGTACATCATTCATCCCGAGATTGCTGTTCCAATTCGGAGTAACGTAAAGTATTGCTAACGTCAATATTCAACACCAGTGGGAAAGGCAAATAGTACTTCTTTTCATTTCATTTTTTGACGACATTGACGGACTTTCGCCAATGAAGATCAAAGACTTGATTTCTTTCTTTAAAAATGCTTCATCCGTAGGTCAGAACGGGTCAAATAAGTTGTTTACACAACACAAGCAGCTTGGTCTTCTTACTTAGTCCATTTCGCCTCCTGAGGACCAAGTGCAGAGAATAGTTGGCTCTTTTCAACATCAAGTCTGCATGCTTATTGAATTTCTGTTTGTTGGAAAAGTTGATTGGCAAGTAATTCGTTGATAATTTGACTCTTACTAAAGTGTTGTCTGTAAACTTTAGTTTGTGTTGCAAACGTTGGTCTTCGAATGACTTCGCTCTCTATCTTCAGTTCCCATTTGCCATAGTATTCCCATAGGTATTTAATGTGCTCTTAAACTCCCCCGGCAGAAATTTCTGGTGAAAAAAAATTGGCATATGTGATATAGTCGTCTGCATAAAGCTTCGTCTTTGTATCTGATATGTTGACTGGTTGATCAGCAGTTAAATATTGAACAACAATGGTCCAAGTTTTGATCCTTGAGGGATTCCAGCGTTGATTCTCTTGGTTGATAATACGTGTTTTGCTATTTGTTTATACAACAGTCTGGGTTAGGAATTTTTCGATTATTCTTAGCAAGTAATCAGGAAGTCCAAGTTCCGGGAGCATAAATAGTAATTTATTTATCCAAACGCTGTCGAAAGCTTTTTCGATGCCCAGCAAACACGCTTAAATCGTTTTCTCTTTGTTGAGTCAAAGTGTAACATCACTATGAGTATGAAGTCCAAGTAGTAGATGTAGAGTAGACTGTTTATTTTCAAAGCTGTACTGGAAGTCCCGTATGACCTTCCGGTATCTTGCTCATACAACAGAGCAACGAAATTGGCCGGTATCCTTCCACTTTTGTGCAGTTGTTCTTCTTCAATACGGAGACGATATTTGCCATTTCCAGGCTGTAGGGAAATAGCTATCGTTCAGACAGTTGTTGAAGATTATAATCAGCAGGAGAACATCAATATTTGGTAATCTACTGATTTTTCAGAGTTTCCAGTGATGATAATGTCAGCCGCTTCTTCAGAAGACGTGAAAATATCTGTCAGAGTCGGGTCCGACGATGGGTTTCATTCGTTGATAAAGGTCAAGGTTTCGGTGGTTCATGATATCTCCTGAAAGAAAGTTTCTACTTCTACTATCCTCAAAGTACAGCAGAAGTTGTTGAAAGTTCTTGTCCATGGAGGAAGGTGTCTGGAATGGAGTTTGCTGTTCCAATAATCAGATTGATCTGTTAAAACGTGTCAGGCCCAGGTTCGATATCCACAAGTCTTTTCCTTAAATCATTATCCTGATGATGTTTTACTGCCTGGTTGAACACTGTTTAAGTGCGCTGAAGATCTTTCCCTGTTGAAGGTCCTTGGGTACATTCTTTGAAGGCTTTTACGAAATCTTTGCCGGTGAACATATATTTCTTGTTTATGCTGGAACAGGTTTGCGTACCTGTCCACTTGATTGATTCAATTTTGTTATCGATCCCTTTGTTGTTGAGGTTGTTGAGAACGCTGAAGACTTCTGGAAGGCTTTCTTCACTTCTGAACGGAATCTTCTCCAATTCCTAAAAGTGGTTCTTATATGCTGAAGTGACCTTGTAGAAATTTAAGGCCTTATCCAGTAGATTGCGCTCATGTCCTTTAATATTTTTTCGAAACCATCAAAGTTCGAAACTATTGTAAGAAAATCCATTTTGAGTTACATAAATATTAATTTTGATTATAAAGGAACAATTGTTATGCCAGGAGTCTAATTCAGAGCTCTAAATATTGGTAACCTACAAATAATTTTGATTGAATCAAATGTTTTATTTATTTCCCTTCCACAAGCGCAGAGTACATAACTTGCCAGGATCTAAAGTCAAAACATGTGTGTAAGAAGCAAAACGAAAAAAAAAAGATTAAATAAACTCCAAACCTCACGGAGTTCATAACTCACAATCGCTGTACACAACTTCCCGGCGAAAAAACTGCATTCATGCATTTATTTTGTGTACATTCTGTGAGAACAAGCGAGTTTTTGAATATTTTCTAGCTTTTTTCTTTGAACAAACTCCTCCAACTCCAATGTTTCCATAAGGATTATCCCGAGTTCCTATAAGAATGTGTATATATACAAAATATGTGCATATCCGTTGAGGAATAATAAAATATTAGAAACGTTGAAGGAAAACCGAAATTACAAAAAAACAAAAAAAAGTTCAAGAAAAAGAAAAAAATTAGTTCTTCAAATCGCAGAGCAACTGGAAATACTACTTACTTACTCGTATATCTTTGGATGTGTACCTAAATGTATATCAGCGGGTTATCCTCTGATGCACTGGAGCATGAGCATTTGAACAACCTTCCACCTACGTCCTGTTTTGTAGTTGTATCCGTACCACCACATTCTGTATTTTATACTCGTTTTGGTATAGCACCAGCTCAGTAGCATGAGACGGTAAATCATTTGAAGGATAAATGGACAAATATCCTTTGGAGGGAAGTGTACCCTTATTTTTACATTATTTACGGATATTTTTCTTTTGCTCCATTTTTTTTTTCTTCTCTCTTGCCGGAGTGCTGTGGATTTGTTAATATTTATTTTTTTTATATATTTTTGGCATTTTTAACAAGATTTTCCATATATGTAAATAGGATCTTTTAAAAAATGTGGTTTTTAAGTGGAGCCTTTGAGGGATTATTGCTTATGGATGAAAGTGTCCTTACACATTTTAGAAAATTGCCACTACTTTTAAAATAACTTATTTAAATAAAATTCCACAGGAGAGGGTTTGTTGTGCTTTTTGCATAGAATTTCTGCAGTAATTGGATAGGTCAACTATAAATGCCAAAATTACTTAGAAAAGAAATCAATTTACAAATCGTCAAAGAAATCTCATTTCATTTCACGGCTTCTTACAACATTAATTCCAGATGATCGAACATTTACAAATTCAGTATCAAGCGATAGACCTTTCATTAAATGAACAAAAATAGGTCGACATTTTCTGCATTTGCTTGTTGAAAGAGTATTAAGGTCTCATAGGGAATTTAATAGAATCCCGAAATTTAAAATTCAGAAAACCGGAATTCCTGCATGTCAAAGAAATATACTCTCGAATTCAAAAACTTGAAAGTAGGAATTTTAAAACATTTGGACTCATCAAAACCTGATGACGTAGTTGGGAGGTTAATACTCAGACAGACTGAAATTAAGTCTATCTTTCGTTTTCACAATTACTGAAGACTGTTCCAGGCGAGACTTTTGGCGAAAAAGGAAGTATCGTCTTTGCTTGGAGAAAACCGAAGTTGAATCCAAAATATTTTTGGAAATTGAGTTATTCAGTAAAAGAAATTCTTGTCCCCAAAAGTCTGTCGTCAAATCAAATGACATTTCAAGTCATGGTCCTCGGGTTATAGCACAACTATCTGACTTTTTTCAAATTGCATTCAACTGTGATACCTTAGATATTTTGAACTGTGATAGTTTTGACGAAATTGACCAAAACTTTGGGGATTTGAAATCTTTCTTTCAGTTGAATGACATGAACTTTTAATATGCACGATTACCAGTTTTTCAAAAACTTTTCGAGGCTGTTATTTGTGAACCTTTATGATTTTATGTGAAATCATTTATAGTTCCAAATCAACATGGTTTTACAAAACGGACGCTCAACTGTCAGTTTCTTACTGGAATCGGCTCAAAATTGTATTGACTTATTTAGGAACAATAGTCAAATAGATTGTGTCTTTACAAACTTCAGTAAGGCGTTTGACGAACTCTCTCATCGAGATTTCCTATTCAAATTAAGAAAACTAGGAATCTCATTTGTTTGATGGATAAAACTTGGTACTCTTCAACGGCTGCGAATTGAATAACTTTAAAGTTGATTCTGGAATACCACAAGATAGCCATTTGGGGCCAGTTCTTTTAATTGTTTTTATTGGTGTTAAAGAACTCAAAGCAGTGTCTGATTCATGCGGACTATGTAACAATCTTCGAACGCTCGCGATTTTGAAATGCTACAGTATTCATTGTTTTTTTGAGTGGTGTACTCGTAGTTGTACTTTTGTAATAGGATACTGTCTAATAGGAAAGCACGTAAAACTGCTGAGTTTTTATTCGAAAAATTTCTGCAGTAGCAGCATAGATGAAGACGAAGGGGATTTTAGTGCTCTTCTTCTATTCTATATACATGGCCTACTCTTTCCCAAAGATGTAGTATCGATTTGAGAGATTTCTTCTATGATAGTCCAAGCGATATTACAAACACATTTAAAATAAAATGCACGACTGGGTCGCACGAACTTGCTCTTATGTAAAAGACTAAGAATTTCGAAAATAAAGTTATTAAAGAAAAACTGTTCGTAAGCATAAAATTCATCTTTTAAATGACTAAAACAACGCCTTTAGTAGTTGGAGCTAAAAACAGAATGTCATGTGATTCAAGCAATTATTAATTTATGCAAGAACAAAAATTATAAGTCGTTGTAGTGGTCTCTTAAAAAAATAAAACATTTTTAAGAAAAAATGTTGGTATGCCAACTTAAAGTTTTTATTATAATACGAATAAAAATTAATTTCCAAACAAAATATTGAATCGTTTTTGTGATATTGAATTTTCCAAAAAAAAAAAAAGTTTTTTTTTCAAATATTCAAAAAATATTTGTTAAAACCAGGGTACCACTATTTTTAGGTAAAATATTTTTTTTTTCTCACATCTTGTAGATTATTTTAAGAAACTTTTATTTATCAATTTGAAAAAAAAAAAATATTAAAAATTTTAAATTTTTTTTTTAAATCAATTTTTTTTTTTAATTTGAATAAAATTTATAATATAATAATAATATTTAAACTCTTGAGGAGCTTTAGCATATAAATATGGTCGAAATCGGTTTGTACCGTTGTAGAGAAAATGAAATATAAAAAAATGGTTCGAGGGGGGGTACCAAAAATAATCATTTTTTGGAAAATTTTTTATTTAACCATTACCTAGCTTTGACTAAATGAAATTTTCTGATTTTTTTTAAACTGTCGAACTGTTTTTATATAAAAAAAAAATATTTATGAAATTTCGAAAACATTCGTATGGCAGGTACCATTACTTTTGGTCTTAAAAAGAAAAAGAAAAAGCAGGTTGGGGAAAAAATTTAAGAACGATATCTACCAAGTTTGACGAAAATCAGCCGAGCCGTTTAGGCTCTAGTCGAACAGATAAACAGACAGAATTGCGAAACCCACTTTTTTAGTCTTCGCTATCATCGTAATGTCGACTTTGATCAAAATCTCGAGTTCGATTTCTTTTTTTTACGAATGCATAACTCGCCTTATAGTAGCTATTAGTCGCGAGTAAAAAGATAGCGCACGCTTTATGAGAAGATCCAAGAAGTTAAACGATTAGAGAGAAATTCGTTTAGATTTAATGTGATATCACGATGGACAAACTTGAACTTAAGAGGTTCAACTTTCATGGCGCCAGCTAAGTCCACAAGACCTAGCCTCTATCACTATGAGCCAGTCTTCATCTCAACTACTGCTCCCAATTTACTCTCATAGCATTCCTACCGAAACGCATATCAGGGGTGAACTAACTAATGGGAGAAATGCATCTGGCTGCTTTGAGTGAGCATTGCTTGTGAAAGGAACGATAAAACAAGGAAAACCATGAAATATTCCAGGGGTTGTCAAGCGATGGGAATGATTCCATGACAGCTCTCTTTCCTTTTTTCTTAGCTATTTCGAAGTCAGAATGTAGCTGCCTTTATAACATCCTTCACTTCAAAAGCAATAAGTTTCTCTTGTGCCTTACTTTGGTTAGATAGCAGAGAATATTTCTTCAGCCGTACGCCACATATGTGGAAGACTTTACTTAACTGTTTTTGCTTTCATTTAATATCCAGACATTTCAGACAAAGTACATCGCTGTCTCCTACTTAATCCTAATCATACTTCCTAAACGTTCGCACTGTTTTTAAATTTAACACATATGTAAATGGTAGCCATAAGACCTTGTATGCGCGTGATACTAAGCTGAAATTAAAAGGTTTGCTAAGGCGTTTAAAGCTTTAGGAGCTTTATCAATTACAGCTGCCTTGTCATTTTTCTTCAAATTCTTTTCCTTAAATTACTATGACGGCTTAGAAAGTTGGAGAGGTAAAACAGAAGGTACTTTCTTCGTTGAGAAATTGATTGAAATCAATCGTTAGAGGAAGCTAAGAAAGTTCCTGCCGAACTCTTCTACCAAAATCTTTTGCATTATCAAGTAAACATTTCTTTAAATCATCAAATTGGTCTAAGGATTCTTTTAAATCTTCGCTGAGATTTTCCATCAGGTCACCAAGTCTACCAATTGCTTCAGAGAGCTTACTGTCGGTTGGGCTTTAACAACCTTCCACTCTTAAAGATATTTTTCTAAAGTTTGAGCTTCCTTTGACCTTGTAAAGAAAAAAAGTTTGTGCACCGTTAGAAACGGAATTTCATTCTGTTCTAAATTTCATTTAGAATTTTTTAAAATCGATATAGTTTTTATAGGAAACTAACACATATTTGTCTGCAGGCGAAACAAAAAAGACAGCAATTTTTGTGCAGTTTTAATTGAATTCCCGAAATACAAGCCTGAACCCTGCCCTAACAAATTGCGGAAAATCTATTCTATAATACTCCAGCTTCTGCTTGAAAAAAAAAAAAATGCAACAATACTTTCTAAATAAAAACGTAACAATTATTTTCCCTAACACGATAGGTCATCAAGCAAAATCGCCAACTATGCATTTAGTGTGCATTTTTCTTTCCTTTTTCGAGTATATAGCTCAAAGCTTCAATGTTGGCATTTTTTTTTTAATTTGAGTCCTTGAATCCATCCATTTGTATTATGATTCCCTAGGTCTATTAAAATCCAAATTGTTATCAGTTTGAACCATCATGGGTTGAGGAGGGGGACACATTCTATCCAAAACAAACTTACACTGCACACATATGGGCCGACCGTGATGGTTCCCAAGGATGGCGCAGCGCAACGTGATGGCATGAAAGGACTACGAAATTGCTTACTGAGACCAAAATGTACTGTGGCCTGGCCTGGTTAGTGGGAGGCTCAATCTACTAAAAGGACATCACAGTGTGCAAAAACAAAAAACCGATGCACACTGTACAAAGTGCTTTCATATTCATTGCCAGGACGGCACTGCTGCAGCTCCCTCTCACACATAAAACAGGCGAACATTTTTTTTACGGTTTCCTATATGGAGTTGATGACAATGTGGCTTGTTTGCAAGGACTCCCCTTGCTCAGTCCTCAAACTATTTTCCACCAAAAAGAAAATACAAAAAATAACAAAAAACAAAAAATACACGAAAAAATTGCCAACAAATAAAAAAGGATCACATGACACTCGGCAGTCACAAAAAAAATATCCTTTCCCATTCGAAGTTCATTTGGGGAAATGTTTGTTTCGTCCTTTTTTCGCGTGATGGTGGATTTTTTAGTCGCGTACATTTTTTTGGTTGTTGCTTCTTTTTCTGTGTCGTGTAAAAGACTGGCAGCAAGCATAGAGAGGATATAGAGCACAGGACACATACCGGACAGGATCATGTCGGATAGAAAATATATTGGGGATTTAAATTTTTTCCCAACAAACTCCTCTGGCTCTGGCATCTGCATTTGGGCGGGCTTCAGGATTCGAGTCTTGATGTTTTTTTTTTAAACTGGTAGTGTATTATTATTTCGTTTTGTGTCCTTTAACAAAATTGAAAGAAAAAAAGGCAGGATTCCGTTGGTTGTGGGGTGAAAACTGTTGGACGACCCGACAGTTGGGTATGTAGTACATATGTGTCCAATGGATAGTGGTATCACTTTATCTCTGTGGTGAGTCCTTGTTTATTTCGGATTTTTTTTTTAATTTTGTTGCTACAGTTCCAAACTATGTTTATGTATTTATTTTATTTCAACTATGTATGTATGTACTTATGTATCAGTGTTGCAACAGTGGGTCCATTTTGTGTTTGTTTGTTTTCAAAACGTTTTTTTAAGAAAAGAAAAATCTAAAATACAGCAAAATATGTGTTCGTTCGGTCTTTGCCTGTCAAAAGTATTCAGCTTTCAAAAAATAAAAAAATAAAAAAACATTGAACACAAAT